>JABSTQ010009639.1:0-607612 GCA_013358835.2 Ixodes persulcatus | reverse complement strand
CTCATTGTACCCCAGTACGTTCTCTCATTTTTCCCCACAGGGCGGGGCAAAATTAGACAATCTGTGACTTTCGGATATTGCAGGTTTGTTTAGTGTTTCGCTTGTTCCAGTCAAGTAATATTTACTGAGCATAGAGTCAAGACATGTCAGAATATCCCCATCTGTGTTTTTTTAAATAATAAAGCCAAAATAAAAATTGCCGTTGGAATGAAACTTTTTGTCTCATTGTACCCCAGTACGTTCTCTCATTTTTCCCCACAGGGCGGGGCAAAATTAGACAATCTGTGACTTTCGGATATTGCAGGTTTGTTTAGTGTTTCGCTTGTTCCAGTCAAGTAATATTTACTGAGCATAGAGTCAAGACATGTCAGAATATCCCCATCTGTGTTTTTTTAAATAATAAAGCCAAAATAAAAATTGCCGTTGGAATGAAACTTTTTGTCTCATTGTACCCCAGTACGTTCTCTCATTTTTCCCCACAGGGCGGGGCAAAATTAGACAATCTGTGACTTTCGGATATTGCAGGTTTGTTTAGTGTTTCGCTTGTTCCAGTCAAGTAATATTTACTGAGCATAGAGTCAAGACATGTCAGAATATCCCCATCTGTGTTTTTTTAAATAATAAAGCCAAAATAAAAATTGCCGTTGGAATGAAACTTTTTGTCTCATTGTACCCCAGTACGTTCTCTCATTTTTCCCCACAGGGCGGGGCAAAATTAGACAATCTGTGACTTTCGGATATTGCAGGTTTGTTTAGTGTTTCGCTTGTTCCAGTCAAGTAATATTTACTGAGCATAGAGTCAAGACATGTCAGAATATCCCCATCTGTGTTTTTTTAAATAATAAAGCCAAAATAAAAATTGCCGTTGGAATGAAACTTTTTGTCTCATTGTACCCCAGTACGTTCTCTCATTTTTCCCCACAGGGCGGGGCAAAATTAGACAATCTGTGACTTTCGGATATTGCAGGTTTGTTTAGTGTTTCGCTTGTTCCAGTCAAGTAATATTTACTGAGCATAGAGTCAAGACATGTCAGAATATCCCCATCTGTGTTTTTTTAAATAATAAAGCCAAAATAAAAATTGCCGTTGGAATGAAACTTTTTGTCTCATTGTACCCCAGTACGTTCTCTCATTTTTCCCCACAGGGCGGGGCAAAATTAGACAATCTGTGACTTTCGGATATTGCAGGTTTGTTTAGTGTTTCGCTTGTTCCAGTCAAGTAATATTTACTGAGCATAGAGTCAAGACATGTCAGAATATCCCCATCTGTGTTTTTTTAAATAATAAAGCCAAAATAAAAATTGCCGTTGGAATGAAACTTTTTGTCTCATTGTACCCCAGTACGTTCTCTCATTTTTCCCCACAGGGCGGGGCAAAATTAGACAATCTGTGACTTTCGGATATTGCAGGTTTGTTTAGTGTTTCGCTTGTTCCAGTCAAGTAATATTTACTGAGCATAGAGTCAAGACATGTCAGAATATCCCCATCTGTGTTGTTTTAAATAATAAAGCCAAAATAAAAATTGCCGTTGGAATGAAACTTTTGTCTCATTGTACCCCAGTACGTTCTCTCATTTTTCCCCACAGGGCGGGGCAAAATTAGACAATCTGTGACTTTCGGATATTGCAGGTTTGTTTAGTGTTTCGCTTGTTCCAGTCAAGTAATATTTACTGAGCATAGAGTCAAGACATGTCAGAATATCCCCATCTGTGTTTTTTTAAATAATAAAGCCAAAATAAAAATTGCCGTTGGAATGAAACTTTTTGTCTCATTGTACCCCAGTACGTTCTCTCATTTTTCCCCACAGGGCGGGGCAAAATTAGACAATCTGTGACTTTCGGATATTGCAGGTTTGTTTAGTGTTTCGCTTGTTCCAGTCAAGTAATATTTACTGAGCATAGAGTCAAGACATGTCAGAATATCCCCATCTGTGTTTTTTTAAATAATAAAGCCAAAATAAAAATTGCCGTTGGAATGAAACTTTTTGTCTCATTGTACCCCAGTACGTTCTCTCATTTTTCCCCACAGGGCGGGGCAAAATTAGACAATCTGTGACTTTCGGATATTGCAGGTTTGTTTAGTGTTTCGCTTGTTCCAGTCAAGTAATATTTACTGAGCATAGAGTCAAGACATGTCAGAATATCCCCATCTGTGTTTTTTTAAATAATAAAGCCAAAATAAAAATTGCCGTTGGAATGAAACTTTTTGTCTCATTGTACCCCAGTACGTTCTCTCATTTTTCCCCACAGGGCGGGGCAAAATTAGACAATCTGTGACTTTCGGATATTGCAGGTTTGTTTAGTGTTTCGCTTGTTCCAGTCAAGTAATATTTACTGAGCATAGAGTCAAGACATGTCAGAATATCCCCATCTGTGTTTTGTTTTAAATAATAAAGCCAAAATAAAAATTGCCGTTGGAATGAAACTTTTTGTCTCATTGTGCCCCACCTTACCCTAATCATGCGTTGATCACAGAATCGTCTTACCCCGAGGCGCCGCCCTTCTTACGTTGGACCTAATTATATAAGAGCATGCGTGTATATATGATCACGTAATCATGAGTTAATCATATAACCCTCTCACCCCGAGGCGCCGCCGTTGTTACTTTAGGCTTAATTACGTAAGATAGTGCAGTCACGTTATCACATAATCATCCGCTAATCACGCAACCCTCTCGCTCCGAAATGGCGGCGCATCGGGGCGAGAGGGTTAGCTTTTCGTTCGCGCTCATCGGACCTGCACGTTATATCGCTCACAACAACCAACCGAAGGAAAACCAGTGCGAGGGATGTGCCAGAAATGCCTCGCATTTAGTATGAACGATTTTTGCCGTTTTTATGCACGGCCAGTGCTGGAGACACGTTTAGAAATTAAGTACGAGTTGTTACTCTGTAACATTTTCGTTAGTCATAGTCTTACGCCGGAAACTGATGCTCCTCAGCAAAATTGCACGTTTGATTGTGTACGGTAAACTTCCCGTTTCAGCATCAATACGGCACTATCGATGCGAGCCCAAGAGACGGGACAGTTTCCATTCGCATTTCTTCCGTATTATTACGGAACAGTTCCCGTAGCTGCACGAAAGCGGTACAGTTGATGCAATGTCGGCCAACGGAGTTCCCTTCTCATTTTCCACTTAAAGTGATAGCATTTCCTAACAGTGTGCATTGACGGGGGCCTAACGCACTTGCTTTCCCTTTGCTTTCTGATACAAAATGCATCATAAAATTCTAAGGCAGTTTTATCCCGAGAATTGTTATTTTGGCTAATTCTGGGTCACGTGGTGACTAATTCCGGTGCTCTTTCAGATTGCCCGGGGGGTCCGTTTTCCTTACCATGCATGGTCCCGCGCTATCATACATGACCACGCACATTAGTTTGCTTGCTTGTTGTCAGTGGCCCATGGAATGTTTTAGCGGAGCGTCGAAAATGGCCCGCGTCGATAGGAAGTGCGGTCCATAGCGCGAAACCACGAAGTGTCCCACTAACGGCTATCGCTGTTAATCGCTGTAAAAAAAAAAAAAAAAAAAAACATTTTAAGGTGCAACGCAATTGATGAACCGAGAGCTGACCGAGGCGAGCAGACGGTAGGTTATGAGCCATTAGGCCCACTGGAGAACTGGAGCCGTGAACAGGTTAAACAATCAGGAGCGTAAAAGTGAAAAACATTATTTGCAAAAGTAAAACAACGTAAACGTCTTTGAAAAAATAATCGCTTCGTTTTTTTTTTTTTTTTTTTTTTATCACCTAACATGTGTCAAACACTTCCCAAGGAGAGTCCGTATTTGCGGGCCGAAAATGAGTTTGGGGAACTCAGTTTAGCTAATGTGATATTTAGGCCAAATTTCTTTGAGTTGCCATGTGCCACTGCCTTAAATTATATTTAGACTGGATGTCACTTGGCATAAATGGCATTTTATGTGCCGTCTGACAGGGGCACAAGGCCCGTCTTCTAAACCCCCCGGGGCGACTAAACCCTAAACACGGTCGGTGAACACCGTGTGCCTACTTAGCCGCGACTGCCGCCCACGTGCACGGGGACATTTTAGTCGATTACTTAGCGGTTAAAGGAAAGCTTAAAACACTTGTCTAAAAAAAAAAATAGATAGAGGTTCATTGTAGCGTAGTTTTATCCCGTGAATCTTAATAACCTGTTCATTTTCCCCGAAGATGTAACTAAGTGCGAGAAAACACGAAAAACCTCCTTCCAGTCGTGACGTCAAAAGAGCATAGTTCGGCCGCCAAGCGCGTGTCGCTCGAGGGCCGCGCAAGAAATCCCAAGCTCGCCAGGTATTGGCAACGTGAGCGATCGAAAGCGTGGCTGTGGTCGGCCCACCACGATTGGCCGAATGCTGACTATGACGTCAGCAAAGGATGTCTCATCGACGGAAATAAGAGGAATGTAAGAACTTCAATTTCGACGGTGTTGGCAGTTTTGCTTTAAGAGCGCTATGATTTTAGGCTTCCACCATGCCCATTACAAACACCATCGAACTTGTTGTTCACAAGGCAATGACGTCACGAAAGGTAACCGAACGAGGGCGCCACCGAAACATCTCGCCGCTAATATTCCTCCGCACTGGACCAGTCGTGATGTCTTTTTCTGCCCTTTTTAAAAATAGCGAGAGTGCGCGTGCATAGCTTTGACAGGCTCTGAAGATGCGCGAGAGCAGAGATTCCGAAAACTCTATTTGTGACGTTTCGCTCCGGGAAGTAGGGCCTTCAGCGGTACTTTGAAAATGATATCCTGCAGCCTCCATGCACCAAATTAAAAAAAATAACTTGGATAGTTTAGATTTTGGGGGTCAAACGAATACGATGTAAGTGTTTCCCAAATACAAAGCCTCTTCAGTTTTCCTTTACGGCTGCAACGTCAGGTGAATGCGGCCGTGCATATATGCTTTTTTTGGGCCGTATTTTGTTTTAAAGTGTCTTCATATCGGGCAAGTGTTTATCAGCTATTTATCGGAACGTGAACCCCTTAAGCGTGTCCGCTCCGAGCAGCAGCCGCCTTCAACACCCTGCCCCGAAATGTCTCGCTCATTGAGCGCTCTCCAGATCGATCGCTGGGTTTCCCGAGTGGACGGTTTCAAAGATGGCCAGCCTCGCAGAGAAGCTCGGATGCAGGCCACTCCTGTTGGTCACTCACTCGGCTCAACCGGCTCGTCCTCAGGTAATAGGCCCTTTCAGAAATTCAGTGCCATCTAGTGGTTCAAATATCAATCTTAATCTTTGTACGCTAATGGCGGTTCAAATCTGCTATCTATTTATCAACGGCAGACGCACGAAAGTTGCGCTGTCATTCGCTGTATACCGTTCTCTCATTCTCTATTCGTTTCAGTTGTCATGGCGTCAAGAAACGTTCACTGTACCCGCTCATTCACACTGGAAGCGGATCCGCGTTCGCAATGCGGTTGCTGAACGCGCTTGTACAACGATCCAGTACAATTGCACGCGCACTCGGTGACATCGAGTGCGCGTGCAATTGTGCTGGATCGTTATACAACCGCGTTCGCAACCGCTTTGCGAACGCGGATCCGCTTCCAGTTATGAATGAGCGGTACGAGGCGCTTACTTGAGTAAACCTCTCGATAATAATCACCACATTTTATTATCACGAGCTGTCTGGCGCGTGCCGGAGCCGAACATTTTAAGGATTTCTACGACATCCTCAAATGTGTAGCGCACAGAAGCTTTTAAGACTCGTCAGACTGACGTCCCACCCTGTAGTGGATTAACGTCCAAATGTTCAGGGCTCCGCATCGATGCCTGTCTTCAAAGTCTTCCTTCGTCAGCTATGAAAAGGCAGCCATTAGCATGTACAGATACTATACACCTTAGGTGATGATAGTTGCAGAGGTAGCCAGACTGGATTTTGGGAAGGGTCTATTGCAAAGACGAAAACGCGAAGACGCCTCGAGGCATCGAAAAGAAAAAGCGGAGAACATGGCCTATGCACGGCCATTCAGCACACGTTGAACTGAGAGCGAGTACTCCCCACGCGCTGTCTTGTTCCATCTTCGAAGCATCGCCGATAAGCTGGCGGCGGTTGTAGAAGGAGAAAGCAAAAAGCGTGGCCCGTGCCTGCCCCGTTCGCTGCCGCCTTTCTGCCGGGCTGCGCCGTAGCATGGGTGTCGGGGCCAGCCCCTCTCCGACGAAGGCAGCAACGACAAAAGACGCGGCGCTTACGTTTTCCGCTCGCTTGACTTTTTCTCCTCTCCGAGCGCGCGGGAGAAAATTACGCCCAGAAAATGCCTACAGAGTCAACTTGGCTGGGAGGCCAAATAGCGCACAAAGAGGGAAGATTTTCTTATCGGGGTGCGCGTTCTAGAACATCGCCAAAAAAACGGGCCAGAAAAAAAAGGAGGTCTCGAGTTATGATTATTATTAGCCCGTTCTAGCGCTGGGAAGCTTCTTAGGCACTCGGTCTCGCCCTCGCCGTGGGAGAAAAACAAAATGCCGGATGGATGCGAGAGGAGCGAGAGGAGAAACCCCGAGTTCCCGGCTGGGAGAGTGCAGCAACGGCAGCCTCCTATTGGTCGCTCAAAGTCGATTGCTGACGTCACGGGTGGGGGTGGTCGACCGAGAAGGCCTCCGATTGGAGGAATCACCGCCGTCGACCCTCGGACCCGGAGGTGTACGTGCATGGAAGGCCCTCACTGTTGTCGCCATAGCGACGCTATTTCCAGCTACCAGATACGACCGAAAAGAATGGAAAAGAAGAAAACGGCCCGCCCTCTCGAGGTCCAAACCTCGGGCCCGGCCCGGAGCGACACGATGCCGGCTGCAGCGCTCGGATCGCGAACGCGCGTTGCTCGAAAAAGGCAATCGGCGGACTTGGCAAATCGAGGCTTTCTGCGCGAGGCTTAGCGAGGATCCGCGGGGGTGCACGGCGCAGCGCACTCCACGTGGGGGGACCGGTTCGCTGCCCCACCCGACGTTCGCGTCCCAGCGTCGTCCATGGGTCTCGGAGAGCTCGCTCGAAACACGTCTTCTTCGCGCGCAGATAATAGTCGCGGGGTGCCGGACAAAATCTCGGAAGTGCTGGAAGGTGTGCCGGAGTTACGGAGTCTACCCCGAGACGCACTCGAAACATCCATCATTGGTCTTGCTTCGGTCAGCTCAGATGGGGCGAGCGAGGTCGGGCTTCAATGGTCGTCCGAGCGGCAAAGGACAGCCCCCTTTTTGATGCGTAGGACTCGTAGCTTTTGCCGCTTTCGCGTCCGATCCGAACCTGGGATGCGAAGGAGAAGAGTTGAGCGTGCCATCATAGACTTCCCTCAGTGTGAGCTCGGCATGCAAAGTGGCTGTGCTACGAAGGCCCTTCCTTCCGGTCTTTGTGTAAAACCAAACAGGGGTTCATCCAGGACTGTCAATCTGGCGGGACACATTTCTGCGAGGGACTCGGGACATAAAGATGATCTGGCGTTTCCGAAGCGAAGAGTGCCCGTGCTACGATTTAATCGGCGCTCAAGCACACGCTTCTTTGACTCGCGCTGTTGCTGAAAGGGACACTGACAGGGTATTCATGCTCGCCGACGTTTTTATTTGAGAGCCCAACTACTCAGAACACCATTTCCGGTTGGAAATTTGTTTCTTTTCGGCCCGAAAAGAGCCGGTCGAGAATTGGCCGGTTTCAGTCGCGCTCACTCTCTTTTGCACGGTCACGTGCCGTTCAAACAATGTGTACCAAATATAAGGAAAATCGTGGGTCATCTAAGGTGCACATCCATTACTAAAAACGGGAAAGCATATGATTCCCATTTTTATGGCCTCCAAAAAGCTGCAAATGCCTTAATCGAAAAAAAAAAAGGTTGCACAGATGACAGAAAGTACATGTACTGCACTATTCACAAAAACCTAGTAATATTTACTAGGTACAAGCTAGTAACTGCTTGTCACATATGTCACTAGGTACGTAGTAACCTTAGGTAGTAACGGTCAAGCTAGTAACTTTTACCAGACATGTACAAGTTACTCATAAAAAGTAATTAAGTTAAGTTACTGAGTATTGACGTCAAAAGTAATTTGAGTAGAGTAGAAATTGCTCAAATAGAAAGTAATTGAGAGAATTACTAATTACCGTAAACAAGTAACGAATTACTTTTGAAGTTACTTTAGAAGTTACTTTTATATGTTTTTTTATGGTAAAAAGAAAGTACAGAGGTTTTGATCTGTTAGCGAAATTGTGCCAGCGAAATATGAATCGGCTTGTTTTTTTTTCACAGAAATGCTTTAATAGCTGGTTCTGCTTCTGCGTGCCTAATTGTTTCGTACTTTCTTGTTTGTTTGGGCAATGATGTACTGGGAATGTGTCATTTATACTTTGAGGTTTAGCACTGTCTGAGCTTGATTTTTAGACAGTGTTTGCTCGTTTACAGTGTTGCGTAAAGTACATCTAAAAAGTACTTGAAGTGAAGCACAAAGTAAATGAGAGGTTATGTATTCTTTAAGTGAAGTAGTAAGTACACCGGGTGCAATGTACTTGAAGTAACGTATATAAATACAATATATTTCGAGGTAAAGTGCGAGCATTTTTGACACAATCTTTCACGATGCCCTTTTATTCCCTATACTGTATTTTTTTAACTGGTACGCATTGCTCCAGGGGCAATCGGAGGTGCATCAGTTTTTTACGGAAATGGTAGCAAATATTGTATAAGGACAATTCGCCGCAGAGTAGTTGTTTTATTCTCGCTGACGAGCTATTGGACACAGTCAACTTATTTCCATCGGTCTTACAGCCGCCATTACTCGGAGAAATTTCCAGATGACGTCTCAAAAGAACGCGTGTGTGCACGACGATACTGCCATTTTTTGTTTTCGAATTTGGGGAATGTACATTGAAGTCGGGAGTTTTACTTTCTTCGGAAAATACAAGTACATGTTCAGAGAATTTACTTCAAGTAAAGTACAATTTTTCTTAACAGTAGTACTTAAGTACGATGTACACAGAGTACTTCCCAACTCTGCTTGTTTATTATTTTTATATAAAAACGTTGGGAAAATTACTACAGGTTTCTCGAACGATCTATGAATCTTTGAAGGTCTGCACATTCTGAGTTTTGGAAGGAAAGGCAACGCAAAAAGGTAATATCTGCGTTGCCCTTTAGCACCCGATTCTTCGAGTACAGCACAAACTACGGGAACTCCAGATGAGTTTCAGAGCAGGTGCTGCATTTTTTGCCTCCTTTGCGTGAGGATGCAGTGTGTGCACCTCCTGTAGCGGGCGAGAGTTTCTACGTTGGGGAGAAGCGGGACCAGCCCTTTCTTCAAAAGGGTCGAGTTTCCTTGAGCTTCGGGACACAGAGAAACGCCAGTCTTCGGCGCAAATCCCGCAGTTACTCGGGCTCTCTTGCGTCGTGTCTGTTCGCTCTCCGCGCCTCGTGGCAGTGTTGTTGCAGTGTGTGTGTGGGGGAAGGGGGGGGGGGGGGGGAAGGGGGGAGGGGGGGGGGGGCTTGTGAAACTATAGGGGGGGGGGTATCGGACTCTCCAAACCATTTTCTCCCCTCCCCACTTCCTACGCCACATGCTTCCCCCTCTTCGCAAATATCAGCTGATCTTCGAACATCTTATATCCTTTGTGAAGGAATGTTTGTTGATAGGCAAAACAGTCCCTAAAATCCGAAAGTAACTTGTAACTTGAGTAGAAGTTCCTCAAAAAAAGTAATTGAAGTAAACTACTAATTACCGAATTAACAATGTAATTGAAAGTTACTAAACTACTCAGAAAAGTAGTTAAACTACAGTAACTTGAGTAGAGTAGTTGAACTACGTACAAGTCTGACTTTTACTAGGTCAAGAAGCTAGTAACGGTTACTAGCCTGAAAGAAACCCATGTATTTCACTACATCTAACTAGTAACTCCCACTACCTCCCGACAGAAGACCGAAAACGCAACGAGTCACGTGATTTCTGGTGAAAAAAAAAGGAGTGTGGTTATACCACTTACCACCAGATGGCAGGCACAACAAAAATTAAAACTGTAAATGAGTAATTCAGGTGGCGCTGGTTACCATCCAATTAAAAGTGAAAAAAAAGAAACCGATTATACATAGTTTATTTCAACACTTCTACATTTGCAACTAGATACAAATTTTGCACACAAACATTTTCAGCACACAACTGATACAATGCATTCACCACAGATCACATACAAATACGGCGAAAACACGTGACACGCCTACTCTAATTACCCTAATTGCTAACTCCCTCGACTATTCATGAGCATTTTATCCTGATCATTCGAGTGCGCGAACTTGTCGTCGTATATCACCTTGCCAGTGAATAATATTGCAAATATAGTGCTCTTTTTGGCACCAATATTTTTTCTCAAAAAAGTTTTTAAACAATTCAATGCAACAGTCGATAGAACAACCTCCCTCAGCGGTTCTCAGCATGCATGTCTTCACTTCTCGGGATAGCAACCGCGAACCAGTTTTTTCGTCGCTTACACTTTAAGGCCCGCTTCAGACGGAACAACTTTCTCAGCATTTTTGGTGTTGCTGGCGGGTGGTTCCCTGGCTTTTCCTAGATCGACACGAATTGCTGAGATCGGGTCCGACTCGAAACACGCGAACAACTCGGAGCAATCAGAAGACGTCTGAAGCGGCAGCAGCAGCACGTGATGTCATCGTCACCGGCACGTGATGCCCCGTGCCAGTGACGATGACAACAAAAGACATGGTTCTGGTTTGAAATTGATCGTTTTTGGGAATAAACCGTTTCAGAAAGATGCATGAGTATTCTCAACTACATTTAAATGAGTAAAAACACGTTTATAGCGTTTATAGTGCAAGAAAAATAAAATTTAATGATTTTGATGAGGGCAACTTGCAGCAACTGGTTGCTGCGTGTGAACGCGAACGGCCCGTGTTGCTGGTGTTGCGACCAACGTTACTGGAGTAAGTTCCAGTAGCGTTGGTTGCGACGTCCAGTTGCTGGGCGAAATTTTCCCGTCAGCTAGGCCTAAGAAGGAGGAAAAGGTAGCAACGGCGCGTTTTCCTCCCTCCTACTGACGCGCCCCCAAGCGGACACGAGAAGAAGGGAGGAACAAGGCGTTTTCCTCCTTCTCCAGGCAAACGCGAGAAAAGTTCCGCCCTCCAGCCTCACCTTCTATCGGTTTCGTTTTTTGGTCACGTCGCGTTCATTGTATAATAAAGGTTGTTGACTTGATTGAGCTTCAGCGGCAGCGAAGGCCGCCTGTAATTCCGTCTCCCAGTCCAAACGAGCAGAACATTTCGCTTGCATTCACGTTCGTATACGACTAATTTTATCAAACGAGCAAACGAAGACAGCTAGAAACAGCGAGGTTCCGGAGCAGTGCCAGCAGCGCTACGTGCACTGGGCTAAGATGGCCGCCTCCGGATTGCGTAACGAGGTGTCAACGTTGACGAAGTTTAGAAACCGCGGAAATGTGCGTCCTATATAAGCAGGTTTTGCAGCCGGGTGTCAGCGTGCCTTCCGTGCCGAGTTCGGTTCTGTTTTCCAATGCCGAGTGCCAACAGGAAATCAACGTGGTTCTGTATTTCTGCATCTCAGCAACCAGACACGTAGCCAGGGGGGTCCCATGAGGCCCCCCCCCCCCCCCCCCAGAAATCTTCCATTTTGCTGGGGCCTTCTCTCCCCCCTCCCACTGATATACAACATTTTGTCATGGGCGGGCCCCGCCCCCCCCCCCCCCCCCCCCCCCCCCGAAACAAAATCCTGGCTACGTGCCTGTCTGCAACATAGCAACAACATCGCGATGGCAGTGTTGTGCGTTGTGAACGAAAGACTGGAATTATCGCCAATGTGACCGTGTGTTCCCATATCAGTGGTGTAACAACAAGATGAGATAGCGTAAACTGTCGGGCATTGATGCCGCTATTCGTGCCATGGTCAGAGGGGGCGGGGTGTCGCAGGTTTACATTCCGCTTTACATGAAGTCTAAAGCTATACCCACAAGCTCGTGGAACTAGACCGTAAATGGCTACACGCACGACGCGAAACTCGTATAAAACGAATGGTTACAACGAATTGCCAAAGCGGTTGCGTATAGCTTAGTGGAAATGTGTTCGCTTCATACGCAGCCGATCCCATTTCGAACCACAAAGTGGGCTTACTTTTTTTTTTTTCTCGAACATTTTTTTTTGTTTAAGCATTTGGGGATATTTAGAACATTCCTTTTTTAAAATTAACTCTAAAAAAAAACAACTATGTTGTCAAAGAGACTTTTCTGAACTAAATGGTATGGGACCCCCTTTCCGGGGCTTAGTTTGCCGGCTGGACGCCGCGAACTGGCGTGTACGGGGGGGTGGGCAAGTGGGTTAATAGTTTTGTAATGAGCAGCCGCAGACTGTCACCGCGAAGTGGAGTGAACGCAGGCGGAGGGGGGGGGGGGGGGGGGGGCGGTGCTTAACACGCTCCCCAGTGATCCACGCGCCGTCCGAAAAGGGTGACCCAAATAGCAAGACCTATCCGCATCGTGCGTATAGCCATTTCCGATCAAGCTGCACGAGCTCGTGCGTATAGCTTTTCTTTTACATTAAAGAGTTTAGGACCGCTCCAGGGATTACGGTGCAATCGATCGACGTGCGGACAGTCATGTTGCACCGCTGGTCTGGCCAATATGACTGTCGTCTGCGATGCCATGTTGTCTCCTCCCCGAGAGCGATTGCGCTCTGATGAAAGGACTGAACAGTATGGCAATATGACAGAAAGTGTTTAAAATTTTAGCACTAAAGAAGTCATGAAACACTTTTCCAACTTTTTCCTGTTTAGCTTTCCTCCTCAACTCATAAATCGCGCATTGTACCAAACAGTTCAAGAAGACGGAAAGGGGGGAGTCCCCTTTTGCTCGGACTGTCGTTTGTGTACCCGGACACAGCCATTCGCTCCCTAGAAGATAAGCCTGTCGCTTAAAATTCAGACAAAAGTTGCTTTCCCCACCCCGTTCACCCCGAAGCTGACAGTGCTGTGGAAGCTACGTGCTCGTTGGGCCAGCTACATTTTTGCCACGTGATCACGCTCTCTCGGGCATACCCAGTGAGCGCGTAGCTTCCACCACAATTCCAGCTTAGGGATGACGGGAATAAGTGAGGTCCGGTGTCGTGTGACGTGCGTTCGGGCCCGATGACGCGCTGCGGGGACCCGGTGACGCGCTGCGGGGACCGCGGATGGATCACAGTGAAAAGGCGAAGAGCTTACAAAGAGAAGGAGGTACGAAATAGTCCGCTGTGTTTTCAAATTTTCGTACCGAAAGTCAGGCTTTTGGCTTTCTACCTTTTTTCTTTTGTCCTACTGAACGATGTGCTATTAGTAAAATCCCAATATAAATTGATTTATTCCAGCCGAAAATTCGTTTCATGGGCCCTTTAAGGGAAAATAATAAATACAGTCGACAAAGAAAGCTACCCTTTATTTTGTTGTTTGAATATACTACCATTCCTGGAGAAATTGCCCTCCAAGTGGCGCGCTGGGATGAGCCTCGTTGCGGAATACACCTACCGTAGTCAAGTACGACGACTTGGCCTACCAGGATGATCTATTTGCTGGGTATAGCAAAGCGACATGCCTTCGCAAAGAGAAGTCCAACCGCCGCCGCCACCGGTGTCGCCGCAGTCAAAAACATCGGACCGAAAAAGAACCCAGAACAACCGCATCACTGGCATCAAGCTTCCAGAGCTACAGCTCCAGACGTTTAACGGCGACATCGGTGGGTGGCAGAGGTTCTGGGAACAATTCTGCAGCGCAGTGCGTGAGAACGAGAGCGTCCCACGAACGCCCCACGAGTGTCCCACGAACGTCCCACGCACGTCCCACGAACGTTCGCTGCCAGTTGGGAAACGTCGTGTCCGTCCTCGTCTTTATGTCCTTCACTTATTTATATTTTACCCCTACCAGCACGCTCTTCATTCCAAGTATACCAAAAACTTTACTATCTGCGGACCCTTCTAACGCGATCAGCAGCTGCAGGGATAGCAGGGCTACAAGCCACGGACGTCTGCCACAATCACGCGGTCAACATCTTTTCCGCTGGATTCCGAGACAGACGACGCATTGAGCAAGATCATCTAGCAAAACTGCGGACGCTGCCTCATGTCATTTCATCCAACAACACCAGAGGTCTACGCCGGATGTACAATCACTTTCAACTAAACATCCGAGGTCTGAAGGCTCTTGGAATTGGATCAGAGTCATACTTCATAATGATGTGTGACATCCTTCTAAGGCATTACCGAAAGATCTGGTCCCAGAGTACTACCGACGAGCTAGCTCCACATACTAAACGACGTCATCTGAAGACATACAAGAAAGACCCGAAAAGGAAGGCGCTTTGACAACTGAGCTAGTCAGAGGAGAGCTCTCAAAAACTTTGAGCTTCCTTCGGCACGAAGTTGAAAGCAGAGAACGAGCTGGAATAGCTGAGACGGCGAGCCCAGGAGCTAGACAAAATTAGACCGACCACAAACGACGATCGGCGAATTCTGCAGCTGCAGTGTTACAGACAAACACTGAACTCGGTTGCTTCATCCGTAGATGAACGCAGCACGCAACTGAATACTGCTCCGATGGCCGATCCTCAGATCAAAAGAAAAAGATGATATCCGGTGACATCCGATGTTTCCCGTGCACAAAGAAGGGACACCTAGCAAAAGACTGTCGAGGAAAGGTGTCATGCTTCACTGCTCCGATGGCCGATCCTCAGATCAAAAAAAGAGTTGATATCCGGTGACATCCGATGTTTCCCGTGCACAAAGAAGGGACACCTAGCAAAAGACTGTCGAGGAAAGGTGTCATGCTTCACTGCTCCGATGGCCGATCCTCAGATCAAAAAAGAGTTGATATCCGGTGACATCCGATGTTTCCCGTGCACAAAGAAGGGACACCTAGCAAAAGACTGTCGAGGAAAGGTGTCATGCTTCACTGCTCCGATGGCCGATCCTCAGATCAAAAAAAGAGTTGATATCCGGTGACATCCGATGTTTCCCGTGCACAAAGAAGGGACACCTAGCAAAAGACTGTCGAGGAAAGGTGTCATGCTTCCTGCTCCGATGGCCGATCCTCAGATCAAAAAAAGAGTTGATATCCGGTGACATCCAGTTTCCCGTGCCAAAGAAGGGACACCTAGCAAAGACTGTCGAGAAAGGTTTCATCTTCACTGCTCCGGGCAGAGTCCTCAGATCACAAAAAAAGAGTTGATCTCGCGTGACATCCGATGTTTTCCCGTGCACAAAGAAGGCCACCTAGCAAAGAATGTCGAGGAAAGGTGTCATGGCGTTCACTGCTCCGAGCCGATCCTCAGATCAACAAAAGATTGATATCCGTTACATCGATGTGTATAGCAAAGCGACATGCCTTCGCAAAGAGAAGTCCAACCGCCGCCGCCACCGGTGTCGCCGCAGTCAAAAACATCGGACCGAAAAAGAACCCAGAACAACCGCATCACTGGCATCAAGCTTCCAGAGCTACAGCTCCAGACGTTTAACGGCGACATCGGTGGGTGGCAGAGGTTCTGGGAACAATTCTGCAGCGCAGTGCGTGAGAACGAGAGCGTCCCACGAACGCCCCACGAGTGTCCCACGAACGTCCCACGCACGTCCCACGAACGTTCGCTGCCAGTTGGGAAACGTCGTGTCCGTCCTCGTCTTTTATGTCCTTCACTTATTTATATTTTACCCCTACCAGCACGCTCTTCATTCTAAGTATACCAAAAACGTCACTATCTGCGGACCCTTCTAACGCGATCAGCAGCTGCAGGGATCGCAGGGCTACCAGCCACGGACGTCTGCACCAATCACGCGGTCAACATCTTTTCCGCTGGATTCCGAGACAGACGACGCATTGAGCAAGATCATCTAGCAAAACTGCGGACGCTGCCTCATGTCATTTCATCCAACGACACCAGAGGTCTACGCCGGATGTACAATCACCTTCAACTAAACATCCGAGGTCTGAAGGCTCTTGGAATTGTATCAGAGTCACACTTCCCAATGATGTGTGACATCCTTCTAAGGCATTACCGAAAGATCTGGTCCCGGAGTACCGACGAGCTAGCTCCACATACTCAACGACGTCATCTGAAGACATACAAGAAAGACCCGAAAAGGAAGGCGCTTCAAGCAGCGGCTCGGCTGTCCTAGTCAACAACACATTGACAACTGAGCTAGTCAGAGGAGAGCTCTCAAAAACTTTGAGCTTCCTTCGGCACGAAGTTGAAAGCAGAGAACGAGCTGGAATAGCTGAGACGGCGAGCCCAGGAGCTAGACAAAATCAGACCGACCATAAACGACGATCGGCGAATTCTGCAGCTGCAGTGTTACAGACAAACACTGAACTGCTCCGATGGCCGATCCTCAGATCAAAAAAAGAGTTGATATCCGGTGACATCCGATGTTTCCCGTGCACAAAGAAGGGACACCTAGCAAAAGACTGTCGAGGAAAGGTGTCATGCTTCACTGCTCCGATGGCCGATCCTCAGATCAAAAAAAGAGTTGATATCCGGTGACATCCGATGTTTCCCGTGCACAAAGAAGGGACACCTAGCAAAAGACTGTCGAGGAAAGGTGTCATGCTTCACTGCTCCGATGGCCGATCCTCAGATCAAAAAAAGAGTTGATATCCGGTGACATCCGATGTTTCCCGTGCACAAAGAAGGGACACCTAGCAAAAGACTGTCGAGGAAAGGTGTCATGCTTCACTGCTCCGATGGCCGATCCTCAGATCAAAAAAAGAGTTGATATCCGGTGACATCCGATGTTTCCCGTGCACAAAGAAGGGACACCTAGCAAAAGACTGTCGAGGAAAGGTGTCATGCTTCACTGCTCCGATGGCCGATCCTCAGATCAAAAAAAGAGTTGATATCCGGTGACATCCGATGTTTCCCGTGCACAAAGAAGGGACACCTAGCAAAAGACTGTCGAGGAAAGGTGTCATGCTTCACTGCTCCGATGGCCGATCCTCAGATCAAAAAAAGAGTTGATATCCGGTGACATCCGATGTTTCCCGTGCACAAAGAAGGGACACCTAGCAAAAGACTGTCGAGGAAAGGTGTCATGCTTCACTGCTCCGATGGCCGATCCTCAGATCAAAAAAAGAGTTGATATCCGGTGACATCCGATGTTTCCCGTGCACAAAGAAGGGACACCTAGCAAAAGACTGTCGAGGAAAGGTGTCATGCTTCACTGCTCCGATGGCCGATCCTCAGATCAAAAAAAGAGTTGATATCCGGTGACATCCGATGTTTCCCGTGCACAAAGAAGGGACACCTAGCAAAAGACTGTCGAGGAAAGGTGTCATGCTTCACTGCTCCGATGGCCGATCCTCAGATCAAAAAAAGAGTTGATATCCGGTGACATCCGATGTTTCCCGTGCACAAAGAAGGGACACCTAGCAAAAGACTGTCGAGGAAAGGTGTCATGCTTCACTGCTCCGATGGCCGATCCTCAGATCAAAAAAAGAGTTGATATCCGGTGACATCCGATGTTTCCCGTGCACAAAGAAGGGACACCTAGCAAAAGACTGTCGAGGAAAGGTGTCATGCTTCACTGCTCCGATGGCCGATCCTCAGATCAAAAAAGAGTTGATATCCGGTGACATCCGATGTTTCCCGTGCACAAAGAAGGGACACCTAGCAAAAGACTGTCGAGGAAAGGTGTCATGCTTCACTGCTCCGATGGCCGATCCTCAGATCAAAAAAAGAGTTGATATCCGGTGACATCCGATGTTTCCCGTGCACAAAGAAGGGACACCTAGCAAAAGACTGTCGAGGAAAGGTGTCATGCTTCACTGCTCCGATGGCCGATCCTCAGATCAAAAAAAGAGTTGATATCCGGTGACATCCGATGTTTCCCGTGCACAAAGAAGGGACACCTAGCAAAAGACTGTCGAGGAAAGGTGTCATGCTTCACTGCTCCGATGGCCGATCCTCAGATCAAAAAAAGAGTTGATATCCGGTGACATCCGATGTTTCCCGTGCACAAAGAAGGGACACCTAGCAAAAGACTGTCGAGGAAAGGTGTCATGCTTCACTGCTCCGATGGCCGATCCTCAGATCAAAAAAAGAGTTGATATCCGGTGACATCCGATGTTTCCCGTGCACAAAGAAGGGACACCTAGCAAAAGACTGTCGAGGAAAGGTGTCATGCTTCACTGCTCCGATGGCCGATCCTCAGATCAAAAAAAGAGTTGATATCCGGTGACATCCGATGTTTCCCGTGCACAAAGAAGGGACACCTAGCAAAAGACTGTCGAGGAAAGGTGTCATGCTTCACTGCTCCGATGGCCGATCCTCAGATCAAAAAAAGAGTTGATATCCGGTGACATCCGATGTTTCCCGTGCACAAAGAAGGGACACCTAGCAAAAGACTGTCGAGGAAAGGTGTCATGCTTCACTGCTCCGATGGCCGATCCTCAGATCAAAAAAAGAGTTGATATCCGGTGACATCCGATGTTTCCCGTGCACAAAGAAGGGACACCTAGCAAAAGACTGTCGAGGAAAGGTGTCATGCTTCACTGCTCCGATGGCCGATCCTCAGATCAAAAAAAGAGTTGATATCCGGTGACATCCGATGTTTCCCGTGCACAAAGAAGGGACACCTAGCAAAAGACTGTCGAGGAAAGGTGTCATGCTTCACTGCTCCGATGGCCGATCCTCAGATCAAAAAAAGAGTTGATATCCGGTGACATCCGATGTTTCCCGTGCACAAAGAAGGGCCACCTAGCAAAAGACTGTCGAGGAAAGGTGTCATGCTTCACTGCTCCGATGGCCGATCCTCAGATCAAAAAAGAGTTGATATCCGGTGACATCCGATGTTTCCCGTGCACAAAGAAGGGACACCTAGCAAAAGACTGTCGAGGAAAGGTGTCATGCTTCACTGCTCCGATGGCCGATCCTCAGATCAAAAAAAGAGTTGATATCCGGTGACATCCGATGTTTCCCGTGCACAAAGAAGGGACACCTAGCAAAAGACTGTCGAGGAAAGGTGTCATGCTTCACGTGCTCAGGAAGTCACTCCACTTCAATGTGTGACCTTAACTGGAAGCCGCGTTCTAAGAGTCCTGGTAAAGAAACCGTGATTTTCAGTGTACAGAACGCCAGCTCCAGAAGTTTGGAAAGATTTAGCCTTGACATCGAGGTCCTCCTCCAAACGTTCCGGGCCTGGGCTGTGTCAGAGGACCAAAGCTGTTACTTCCGAGCCATCACCGACAGAGGGAGCCAGCGGACATTTATTCGCACAAATATATCCCGCCTACTCAACCTCGAATTTCTGGGACAGACTATCCTCCGTTTGAACACGTTCGGGAACGCAAACGCCCAACCTCAGCAACTACGACTCGTCCAAGTGCGCCTTCGCAGTCAGTTTTACAGCACAGAGTGTTAACTTGAAGCCTTAAAGATTTCCTTTATTTTCAAGAATATTGCGCAAGTATCAACCGACAGCATATTTCTACTTAGCGTCAAGGAGAAGGGAGGGCATGTCGCAGACCAGCCATGGTTCCCAGGTGTACCATCAGCACCTGGCATAGGTGTGCTTGTTGGGTTTGACCAACTTTGGAAGGTTACAAATGACCAGGTACGACGATGCCCCAACCACGAAAGAATGATAGCACTCAACATAACTTTTGGGTAGACTTTTCGAGGTCCTACATAACTTCAGAGTTCTTTGACCTGCGGTACAACCACAGGGGCTCTAATAAAAAAAAGACGACGACACCGAGAAAACCACCGCCAAGACGTAGCATAAATGTTCCGTCGGACCCCGATTTCCGTAAACCTTCAGTGGCAAGAGAACAACTGCAAGTGCGAAGAGCAAATTCAAAGAGACATCACTCGCATCGGAAAGTACACTTACCAGGATATAGGCCAGAGGTCTCAAACTTATTTGAGTGTGGGGGCCAGATCGACCACCCCGAAGAGTCGAGGGCCAGCGCGAGGCGGAAAGGGGGCTGTCTTAAAGATTTTATGAGGAAGGAACCTCGTGCCCTCTGCTTTGTGTAAACTCATAGTTCCGCCAATGACATCTTTAATTTTGATTTGTTTATAGGACTATTTTGGGCCCTCACCAGTTGCGATAACAAGTTAGGATAGCGACACCCCGCCAACGTTCTGGCCTTTTTAATAGAACACTATCGTTCCCGTTGCTCAATTAACTCGGAAATTGAGCGAACTTAGTGTGTCTAGAAAATAAAAATATATTCTTCATATGGTATAGTTTCTGCTTTCCTCACGACTTTAATAGCGGAAATCTCAGAAAATACTTGCATTATAATGGTGATATTTTCTGAAGGCGATATTTGTAGAGGGATTGCCGTGTATGTGATTAACATGGCAAAAGGCTGAAAAGTAAAAATTTAACCAAAGCAAAATAAAACTTTAAGAGCAAAGCTATCCTTCAAGCAAAAATAAATCGACGACATGAGATGATAATGGCGTATGTCATTAATAGCTTTAAATAGCTTTCGAGAAATGGGAACGGGGGCTCGCAGCCGGTTGCCTGTGCGCCGCGTCCCTTCGAGTGGCGGACTGCATGCGGCCCGCGGGCCGCGTGTTTGAGACCCCTGATATAGGCGGCAGCCCCAAGTTCAGTCACTCGCCGCACTCACAGCGCTCCCCTAAATTAACCGATCAGAAAAACGACCGGCAGTATCAGCTGTCGTTGTCAAAACGCTCCGAAGTCATCAATGGGGGCCAGAGGCTGAATGTTGCCGGCGAATCTGACAGTGTTGAGCCCGAGGTTCAAATCCGACTGGATGAGACTGCCGACAGCCACCCGAAATCTAAGAGGTCGAGAGAATCCGACGCGTGGCAGGCTCCGCACATGATTGTGTCGTACACTCACAATAACTTCGAGAAGGCGAGTGTCGGCGAAGAGGACTACGACGAGCGAATTTTGCTGTCCGACATGGTTTATTACAATCAGGCGTCGACGTGGAAGTTGCTCAAAAGAAAGGGAGCAAACCGAAGAATGACCAACAAAGAGCTTCTGGCTTACTTCGTGGTGTTGGTAGTTGCCATCGTCGCACTTACGCTGGTCGTCGCCCTGAGCAGTCGAGGGATACATGATTTAGGACTGGACCACCATCTCGTCTTCAACCTTTCCAACCTGAAGGCTATGAAGGAAGATCCTAGCTTTCGGCATGCTACACCCACGAGATGCAGTTGCTTGACCAGTCTATCTATGCTGGAAAGCAAACTAAATGATGTAGAAAACTGCATCGGGCACTGGTCGGCTATTCTCTCGGGTCACGTGACATGACGTTGAAATTTAGTTTTTCTTTATGCAGTTCCAGCTATGCTCGTAAAATGATGCAGTTGGTGGTGACGTCAAAATATCGTCACGATGCACTTTGACGATGCAGTTGACTGAGTGGTCGAGACGAAGCCGGAGATCGATCTGCATCGTAAAAGATGGCGACCCTAACATATGCATCTTTACTATTGGGTTCTCCAGCGGATCGAGTTTTTAAAGATCACCGGGATGCTTTCGAGACGAGCGATGCGAGGTTTGTGGGCGTATACCGGCTGACCAAAGGGGTGACTCGCTGGCTGTGCGACCAGCTTCGCGGAAAGCTCCAGCGGCGTCGCGAAGGGCCCCGTTTGCTGACGGTCGAACAACAAGCCCTCGCAGCTCTACGATACGCCGCTGGCGGCTTCCAGGGAACCGTCGGGAGCGACAAAAACATTGGTATTCACCAGTGCTCTGTGAGCCGCGTACTTAATAATAATAATAATAATAATTTTTATTTGTACTTCCAAGGGCGCTTGTTGATGTCACCAACGCTATCATCGATTGCCTCGGATAGAAGTGGCTGTGTTTCCAGCAAACTCAAGCAGAGAAGGCGCTCACAAGAAGGAAGTTCTTCGAGCGATGCAAGTTCAGCGGCGTGATCGATAAATATTGTAAATACTCTTACACGATTCAACACGATTGTGTTTTCATTTGAGTGCACCCCATATAAGCGATTTCTCTGAGCGAAAAGCCAAGCAACGGTAACAGGCTTAAGTTGAGCTAGTTGGTTCATACTTCAGGTAGACAGAGATGTGTGTATATATATATATTCAGGTAGATATTCAGGTATATATGTATATACACACGTATATATATACCTGAATTCAATAATCACCTTCTCCCCTCTTCGTTCACAATATATATATATATATATATATATATATATATATATATATATATATATATATATATATATATATATATATATATATATATATATATATATATATATATATATGTATATATATATATATATATTGTGAACGAAGAGGGGAGAAGGTGATTATTGAATTCAGGTATATATATACGTGTATATATATATATATAACGGGCATGATGGCGGGAGGCCGAAGGCGTGGGTATATAACTGAGAAGAAAAAAACCCTTGGTGAAAACAGCAACAACGGACGATTTAATCTTCGACGTTTCGGCCGGAGTCCGGCCTTCGTCAGGAATATATATATATATATATACGGTGTTTTTTTTTAAGCTTAACAGATTTGTTTAAAAAAAGCCGTGAAAGTTACACTTATGCCGCTTGTGGAGGTGAGTTATACGGCCAGGGGGACATATTATAGTGGGCTAATCGTAATGATCAGTCGGCTAATTAATTAAAATTCGTTAATTAACTTTTTAACTAATGAAAATAGACATATGGTTCCAATTAGAAACTTGCTCAGCGTCATCGAAAACCCCTAAATCAGTCATTTTCAGAAAGACTTTGAGCGCGTGAGAAGCGTAGTAGTGCACCAAAGTTACCACTCGTGGAGCAGGTACAAGGCTGGGGCTAGATAAGAGACGGAAAAATCGCGCGGGCGCCTTATCGCAACCTCTGGCTTTGTACCTGCTCCACGAGCGGTAACTTCAGTTCACTACTACGCTTCTCACGCGCTCAAAGTCTTTCTGAAAATCTCTGATTTAGGGCTTTTCGATGACGCTGAGCAAGTTTCTAATTGGAACAATATGTCTATTTTCATTAATTAAAAAGTTAATTAACAAATTTTAATTAATTAGCCGACTGATCGTTACGATTAGCCCCCTATAATATGTCCCCCTGGCCGTATAACTCACCTCCACAAGCGGCATAAGTGTAACTTTCACGGCTTTTTTTAGACAAATCTGTTAAGCTTAAAAAAAACACCCTGTATATATATATATATATATATATATATATATATATATATATATATATATATATATATATATATATATATATATATATATATACTTTATTTTAAAGCAACAACTTCAGGTAAGGCCAGCTAAACTAGGATAAACATACTTATAAAGAAAAGACCATGCACACCGTGGGACGAAATAACTGATTTTTTCCCCTCCTCTTCTACTACAAACCCCACTTGAGGGAAATATTCTCTTTTCTTCTTTTTTGCTTCATAGTTCACCAAATATTTAACCCCCGAAGGAACATTTTTTTCTTTCTCGTGCAGCACGAGAGAAATTGCACTAACGCGGACTAAGTCAAAAAGTCAAATTTGTCGTTAGTTGTTTATACAGCACGAGGTTAGTCTGCCTAAACATGGCGACATTGTTACCTACTGTAGATAAGCAATTTAGCCACTGCAGTACGACTGCTAGCCTGGGTTTTTTTTAACGTGCACCCCGTATTAGTGATACACGATCGAGCAGCACACGCTGCATCCAAATCCCGTGCTCGGGCGTGGCACACACGAGTATTCCAGAGGCCCTTCCGTTCTGCTCGCGTTTTGATGGACAGGCCTTGGGCGTTCAGCTCGTCCACAATTCTGTCCCACAACTCGTCCCGCTCAGGCGTGGTCAAAGGACTGTCAGTGGCGGCCCTCACTTAAACTTGGTTTTGTGTCAAAAAGTCGTTCAGAAGGCTAACCTGGTGAACCGACACGCGAGAACTTTACTTACGCTTCTTCGTGTTGTCGGCCATGACTGCCTGCCTGCGCAACGTAAAGGGCTGAAGGTAATGCTTATAGTTGTTTGTGTAACCTAAGTAAACTAAATATTTCATGCGACAAATTTCAACAAAAAATATTTTAATTAAATTGCTCTGCACTATACGTTTCGGATACTTAAGTGTATTGAACCCTTCACTGCCGAGGTTTGCGATTATCCGAAATTCCCTGTAGGGAGAAAAAGCAAAAAAAAAAAAAAAAAAAACGATGTAGTTTCAACTTAATCGCCACAGTTCGGCGACGTCACCGGACACGTCACGGTGCAGTTCTCTTCCGATGTAGTTTGTTGGCGATGGAGATTAGGATCCTCCCACCGGCGACCTCACGACGCAGTTTCTCCACCGCTTTTTCCAGCGTAGACGGACAGAGAGCGAATGTTTGTAAAAAATCTCGGACGGAACTACTTATGTCGCGCGTGCCGCGATTTCTACACGTTTGTCTGCACGCATCTCAAGTAGTCTGTCCGCCCGGCAACTACATCGCAAGACGACCTGATGGAAGAGATGCTCGCTGTCATCAAATCAGAAGATACCCGGAGCTGATCACGGCGCGGATGTTGTACAAGGAATGTTTTTGGAAAAATGCGATCGCGGAACAAGGCGTGGACACGCTGGCAGAGCTCCAGGCTGACCCCGGTCTCCGCAGCTGGCCCTTCACAGACCCTGTCCTACAGCCGCTCGTCTAGAAAGCCCCGGAACGCCTGCTGTGCCGTTTCAACAAGCCCGAGCTGCTCTCTGTAGGTCTAGAGATTCACTCGCACAAGCGAAACACGCAGGTCAGCTAGGTTGGTGAACCCCATCTGCTCTTACCACAGACGGTGCGTCATCAGTCACTGCGTAGGTACTACGCGACGGTGGCCCAGGCTCTTGAGCCTTTTAACGAGAACTTAGCGGCAACTCTGTTTGCCATAGAAGTGTCCAGCTTTAAACCAAGCTGGCGCACATGATCCATTCAAGGTCGCTCACATTTCTACATACTTCAACAGGTGAGCCGGACGGGCTCACTCATGCACACTTTCTGACAGGAAACAGCCTTACTTCATACGTCGCACGAATCGAGTTCACAGGTCCGTACCAAAGAGGATGTCACGCGCCTGTGGAAATATTATCAAATGCATCTTGATCACTTTTGAAGAAGGTGGCGCCACGAATACCTCCTCCAGTTGCGATATGCGCACGATCTTCCACGCCGCCAGCTGAGCACACATATTGGAGCAGACCTGGTGCTTGTTGAATAATGGACGTGTTGAAGAACTCTTTTACGGAAGGGATAAAATTGTAAGATCATACTCAGTGCCTTCACCGAATGGGCAATTGCCCAAGCTACCTGTGCAACTTTTATACCCCATAGAACTCGTAAAATGAACGAGCGTTTCTGAATACGCTCATTTCGAGGGGAGCGTGTTGTGGATTTTCGATCGCTTTGGGATTGCAACGCGTGTCGCGAGAGGAAGAAGATTCTGTTGAACGGAGAAAGCAAGATCGCCAGGACGACACGATCGAACAGAACTTCCCGGTATACTCAAAAATACGAAAGAGTTAGAGAAACAGGACGGACAGGACAGACATATTTCGACTTTCAACGCATTCAGGTCAAAGACCTCAATGTGTTAAAAGTCGAAAGATGTTTGTCCTGTCCGTTGTGTTTGTCTAACTCTCGTATTTTTGAATCTGTTACCAACGCGCTCAATCCAAGTTTCCCGCTATATTCTGTAATTATCCCGTAGTTTTATTAAATAGAAGTGTTTTGTTTTGTGAACAATTCCTTCAATAAATCAACAACGTCAATTTCCCCACTGAATTTTGCGGGAGGAGGAGAGGAGGAGGAAAGGAGGAAGAGGAGAGAAGAGGAGGAGGAAGAGAGGAGGAAATGAGGGAGGGAGGGTACGGACGAGGAGGAAAGGAGGAAGGGAGGGTACGGACGAGGAGGAGGGGCATACTCTCCCCTCCTCCTCCTCAACAGCTGCGCTCTAGTTTCGTGTTACAGAGATTTGTAAACGTCTTTCATTTTTTACTAGCTTTTTTTTTTTTTAAGAGTGTACGTCAGAGGTGTGCAAACTGGGGGTCGTGACGTCTGGGGGTCGGTAAGGGGAAAGGGGGGGGGGGGCGTAGAAAGCCTAGCCGCTGATGGCTTTGGTACTGCTCTAAAAGAGGGGGGAGGGGGGGGCACGGTGTTAGGGCATTTTAGGGGTCGCGGGCCCGAAATGTTTGCGCAACTCTGTACCATATCACTCTCAATATGACGACGTGCCACGGGCTGGACGACGCGATGGTGGCGCACGACGGACCAACGTTGCAACGGACGAGGAGCCGCTACTTTGGAAATGTCGTTCGTGGCACCACCCAATCGATCTTCAACTGTAGAAGATCGAGCGGAAGCTATACAGATAGGTAGGTAGATAGAAGTTTATAAAGGAATAACAGAGAGGTGAACCTGAACGCAAGTTCTAGTTTGCTACCCTGCACCGGGGGGGGGGGGGGGGGGGGGGGTTAGGGGTAGGAAAGACATAGATGAGATGGAAGGATTCGGTAGATCTCAACGATAGTGCTTCACTGCTCACACATTTATCTCCACGCGTGTACAGAGTAAACGACAAATTTGTGCTCACAAGTAATGTTATTAAGGCCTTCGTAGCCCCTATGAACTGGTCCACTGTGTCCCAAGCTCATAGAACTTTGACCACGCTGAAAGTCCTCGGGTCCATCGTCATTGAACTTTGTCGTAGTACTTGGCGTTCCTCGCTGCACTGACGGCATTCAGATAAAATATGCTGAATCGAACTTTCGAGATCACAGTTGGTGCAGTCCGCGGAGTCTCTCCTTCCAATCCATAGGAATTGCGGAGTGAATGCCACGCGAAGACACAGTCGGTGCAGAACCGTTTCCAAATGTCTCGGAAGTTCAGATGGAACGCGGAAGCACACCAAAAAGGTCATCCAATATCTCTTCAGTGGATACCAGGTCACTTTGGTATCGCCGGAAGTGACGCAGCATATAATGCCGCAAAATCAGCGAACAGAGGCAATAAAACAAATGTACTGTACTCCAGATGTGACACGAGCACTCTGGTTTATAACATGGCAAAGGCAACCTTACTATAGGATACTGTACGAATGCCAACTATCACTACCCGTGGCTATAAGGGATATAAGTGTGAAATAATCGCACGACAAATGGTGCACGCGGCAACTTCGTCATCGTCGTCGTCGTCTGCTACACACGCCGGAGAAGCGGAGCAAAAAATGCGGTCGGATGCAGCCACGTGACATCTGCCAACTTTCTCCTTTTCTACATTTCTCTCTCCTCGGTCCACATCGTCCACATGTCGCGGCCATGAGCTTCCATGCTCATGTTTCGGCTCCGGTTTCGAGCCGTTGAGTTTTTTGGCTTTATTAAAAATATGCGTGACTCTGTTGGGTAGTCTCCTGACTCCAGGCTAAACCGCCTGGCCAGAAATAAAAACATTCTTGGGGGTGTCAGAGTGCTTTTAAACGAATCTCTCAATGAATATTTCTGGTGACGCGAGATGGCAGGCATGGGGGACGCCATTTGCAACTCAACAGGATCTCACGTCAGCAAACGCGCGCCATTCTTTTTGATTGGAGCGAGTGTATCCCCTTTTCCAATGGCAAAATTCAACCTCTGACCAATCTAACTTGCAGCCGGATATTCGTCCGATTTCTGACGTCCAACGTCAAAATCGCGCGCATTTCCCCACGAATTTGTGAGTGTGCCATTACTGCGACTGACAAAAGAAGCTGTTTACTCTGTATTGACTCTCCGCTTGGAAGCCGACTGAACAGGCCTTCTTTCAGATGGTATATCCGGCTGGTCGATTTCGAGCGCTCCAAGCCTCTGAATTGAATCTTCGAGATCTTGGAGCGCTTCCAAATCCGAGCTAGAAGAACGGCGCGGCGCGCCAGCCGAATGCTCGGCAACTTTCCTGAGTGGCTCGAGCGCCGACACGGAGCCGGATACCGAGGGCAACTTCCACAACCGTTCCACTGCCATGGCGCAAGCTACTCCCTGATACGAAAGGTTTAGTCGAGACCTCCTATACTATAAGCTTCGCTACGCCTGTCAAATGGGAGCACGCGCCATTTAGAGAGCCCAACCTCGACCAGCTTAATGGGCATAGGCTTTTCAGATTGCTCCAAGAGGCTGAAAATCGACCAGCTGAATACACCGTGAATTATCCACGATAAATGTCCCCGCAGCTGAGAAAGCCTCCGTAACTAATGGCTGATTCAAATTGGAACGAAGGAGAAGCGGTGGCCTAGATTGCGCATATTACGGAGCAATGAATCTGATGGGATGTCATATGAACCTAAACGCTGGTGTCTAATCGTCGTCGTCAATGAACAGAAAAAATAAATTGCGGGAAAATACTTCCAGCTAAGTTCAGAGTGTCACGGGAACAGTGTCCAAACCCGCTCATCCGCTAAATCTAGCGAAAAACGCTTACCATTTAATTCACAGTGTCATGTGAACGGTACTTTCACGTTACATGGTGGCATGATACCAAACAATGATGTCACATTCCACTGTGACGTCGCTATGATGTCACGGGACAGCAGGACCCTCGCGCGACGTCAGAAAATTACGTAACCTCACGATGCCACATGACACCATGACGTCAGGGTGTCACGTGACGCTTCTCATAAATTTAGCGCAGAAATACTTTCCGCTCAATTTAGCGGCGAGCATTTCTTTGTGGACTCAATGGTCCTTGCGCGGTGCGAATGTTCAATGCGTCAGAAAACACCACGGTTATACCAGTGACACTTCAGTGCATTCATTTCAGCCCATAACATTTGTTTTTTTGTTCAATGATCATGAAAGCATCAAATGGTTTTTCAGGAACCCCCTAATTTTGAAATTTTGTCTCTCCGTCCGTCCATTGATTTCAACGCATAATTTAGCGGGAAAAATTACGTCACGTGAACTGACGTCACGTGCCATGCACTAATTTAGTTCCCCCGCTAACTTCAGCGGGAAAATTGACGTCACATTTTACACCACCTCAGTTCCCCCGCTAAATTTAGCGGATAGACTGACGTCACGTGATCTATACACTCATTCAGTTTCCGGCAAAATTTGTCGGAGAAGTGGACTTGGCGTGATCGGCTGTCATATGTCCTCTGCACCAACTCAGTTCCCCCGCTAAATTTAGCGGATAGACTGACGTCACGTGACCTATACACTCATTCAGTTTCCGGCAAAATTTGTCGGAGAAGTGGACTTGGCGTGATCGGCTGTCATATGTCCTCTGCACCAACTCAGTTCCCCCGCTAAATTTAGCGGATAGACTGACGTCACGTGACCTATACACTCATTCAGTTTCCGGCAAAATTTGTCGGAGAAGTGGACTTGGCGTGATCGGCTGTCATATGTCCTCTGCACCAACTCAGTTCCCCCGCTAAATTTAGCGGATAGACTGACGTCACGTGACCTATACACTCATTCAGTTTCCGGCAAAATTTGTCGGAGAAGTGGACTTGGCGTGATCGGCTGTCATATGTCCTCTGCACCAACTCAGTTCCCCCGCTAAATTTAGCGGATAGACTGACGTCACGTGACCTATACACTCATTCAGTGTCCGGCAAAATTTGTCGGAGAAGTGGACTTGGCGTGATCGGCTGTCATATGTCCTCTGCACCAACTCAGTTCCCCCGCTAAATTTAGCGGATAGACTGACGTCACGTGACCTATACACTCATTCAGTTTCCGGCAAAATTTGTCGGAGAAGTGGACTTGGCGTGATCGGCTGTCATATGTCCTCTGCACCAACTCAGTTTCCCCGCTAAATTTAGCGGATAGACTGACGTCACGTGACCTATACACTCGTTCAGTTTCTGGCAAAATTTGTCGGAGAAGTGGACTTGCTGTGATCGGCTGTCATATGTCCTCTGCACCAATTCAGTTTCCGCGCTAAATTCATCGGTGGAATTTACGTCACGTGACAAGCACAAATAAGGTTCCTCGCTAGAAATTTTCCGGCGACACTGGACTGATGTATGTCACGTGACGGCAGGTTAGGTGACGTCGATTTCCCGCTAAATTTAGCGAGGAAACTGAATTGGTCCATGTAGGTCACGTGACGTCAGGTCATGTGACGTTCCTTTTCCCGCAGCGGGGAAACTAATTTGGTGCTTAATTTATTAATTTAATATTCACGGAGGCGATGTTAGAGTAATCGTCGCGTCGCCGTTCCGCGGCATCATCAGCCAAAATTGGTGGGACACCACTATGGGCCAGGTGGTCACGCGGTTGTGCCACCGTGGCTCGCGTTCTGCCGGGACGAGCGTCAGGCTACGTCAGGTCACGTATAAGCTGATGCGGGATGTTTGGGGCGGTAGATGATAGGAGCGCATTGTAGTCGCACACAATGTCGCAGACTGCTTGAGGGAGGGAGAAAAGAGAGCTGAGCGAAGGATTCAGTCGGCATGTTTCCGGCTCCGAGCCGAGGATCTCGTCGGCCGTCTCGATGGTCGCGAGACCCTCGCAGCGCCCGCGAGGAAAGTCAGAGGGGCCGCCATCTTGGCGGGATCGATGGCGTTGCCATGGGCGAGCAGCTCCCCAGATCGGTTCCTGCGCGCGCCAAGCACGCCACAAGTGCAAGGCGTTTCTTTCGAATGCCCCCAGCGAGTGTCAGATGCTTTCCGTCGTGCTTTGGCTGAGCGAGTACGCTCGAGGCTCGCGTGACGCCAAAGCGTTCTCCGAGGTAGCAACCTCGCACTGGGACAGCGAGCCACCTTCCGCCCCATTTTACCGCGGAGCTTGAGGAACTTGCAGAGCGTTATAACACCTTCTAGTAGATTCCCAACTCTCGGAACTAGATTGCGGCGGCTCAGAACTCGCTTCTTCGACTTCCCTGTCGCCAATCATTTTCCACGGCCCCTTTGTCAAGTCTTCTCTGCGATTTGATTTTTCTTAGGAACGCGAAGTACTCCAGTCTCAACCGACCCCCTCACATACACTGCAAAAAATTTCCCACACTTTACTGCAAATGTTGCTGGCGATCGCGTTGCCTACATGTTCTTCGTAATCTAAAAAAGAAGAAAACGGGCACTCTCTGCTAACTAAAAAACAGCGAACAGTTCGTCAAAATAAGACAAGAATTTCGTAAAGCGCCACACCATCCGTACTATAACGAAGCATGATCGTAGGATTTACGAAAGCTGTCCGTTTGAAAAACCGACGTGCTAGCTGTACCGCACCACAGAAGTGTCTGGAACGAGCTATGGAAAACTCCTTCCAAAACTATCAAATAAATGTCAGCTTCCAGACTTGAATTTGAAACCTAATTCATCTCACGACGCGACATGCATTCTGATTTCAGTCATCTTTCTCTTCTTTTGCGTGATTATTTGATAAAGGAAGCTATAAATGTCTCTGGTGTTCCAAAGAAACTGATGGGAAGTGTTTGCACGCATAAGTGCATCACACACTGTTTCAACCTTTCCTGGAACGTAACTAGAGGTGTGCTAATATTCAAAACTTCGAGTAATTCGCAAGTAGACCTTTCCGTTCCTTCAAATTGCAGAACAGTTCACAAATTTCCAGAGATTTCTACACAATGATTTACATTTACACTGCGGACGAAGAAGAAGCTTAATCTTGGTGTTGCGTCTTTGGAATTCATTAAGCTATGTAAGGCTGTCTTTGCTGTTGTAAATAAAAAATAGAAGAATCTACTTTTTTGTTTTCTGGCATCAAGTTTTACTATTTTGCACCGGCGCACATTTTAAGCTTCACTGCTATGCGCCAGCGTGGTAGGAGAAACAGTTGACGCATTAGAGGACCTTAGTTTTACTTCACATGGGAAAATTTACTGCAATATGTTTATTTATACACTAAGAAAATACTGTATGATGTACCTTAGACAGGCCCGGTACTCCTAGAGAAGGTTTATGAACAATTGCTATTTGAGGTCAATCAACTGCTGCAGCACTGGTTGAGGCCATGAAGTCGATTAGCGAAGCATCAGTCTCCTTTTGGTACAGCCTGCTTGAGTTTCTAGCGGAGTATGTTTCTGGACAACACCAAATTGTAAGAAGTGTAGTTGATATGACTCACTGAGGTATTGCAAGCCTGCTACAGACGTCAGGCAGCTGATCAATAAACAAAAACATGCCTACTTGATGAATATCTAGACTTGTTATAAAGTTCAACTACTCTACTCAAGTTCCTGTCGTTTAACTACTTTTCTGAGCAGGTTAGTGGATTTTAATTACATTTTTATTTTGGTAATTAGTAGTTCACTTTAATTACTTTTTCCGAGTAACTTATACTCAAATTACAAATTACTTTCGAAATGTAGTAGTTGTTTTGCCTATCAACAATTTCAAACATTCCTGCACAAAAAGAGATAAGATGTTGGAAGGTCAGCTGATATTTGTAAATAGGGTGAAGGATGTGGAGTAGGAAGAGGGGGGGGGGGAAGAGAAAGTGGTTTGAGTGTCCGAAACCTCCCAAAATTTTCACAAGCCCCCACTGCAACAACACTGCTACGAGGCGCGGAGAGCGAACAGACACGACGCAAGAGGGGCCGAGTAACTGTGGGATTCGCGCCGAAGACTGGCGTTCCTTTGTGTCCCAAAGCCCAAGGAGACTTGACCTATTTGAAGAAAGGGCTGGTCCCTGCTTCTCCCCAACGTAAGAACTGTCGCCCACTACAGGAGGTGCACACACTGCATCCCCACTCAAAGGAGGCAGCGAAATGAAGCGCTCGCTCATCTGGTGCTCCCGTAGTTCGTGCTGTACTCGAAGAATCGCGTGCTAGAGGGCAACGCAAAGGGGACCTCTTTGCGTTGCCTTTCCTCCCAAAACTCTGAATATGCGGATCTTTAAAAATTCAAAGATCGTTCGAGAAACCTTAGTGAATCTCCCAGCGTTTTTATAAACAAAAATAATAAACAAGCAGTGTTGGGAAGTACTCTAAGTTTATGGTACTTAAAGTACTATTTAGAAAACTTGTACTTTACTTGAAGTACATTCTCTGAGCATGTACTAGTACTTCACTAAAGTATTTTTTCTGGTACTTTTCGAGGAAAGTTAAACTCCCGACTTAAATGTACATTCCCCGAATTTGAGAACAAAAAATGGTTTATCGTCGTGTGAAAACGCGCTCTTTCGAGACGTCATCTGGTCATTTCTCTGAATGAAGTAATGCCGGCTATAAGACCGACACAAATTAAGTGCCTTATAAGTTGATTGTGTCAAATAGCTCGTCAGCGAGAGTAAAACAACTACTTTGTGGCGACTTGACTTTATACAATATTTGCTGCCATTTCCGTAAAAAACTAATGCACCTCCGATTACCCCTGGAGCAATGCATACCAGTTAAAAAAAAAAACACTGTATTCACCACATTCGGTGGGAGTTGATACCACGAGGGCGCCACAGTATTTGGTGCCCCAGTAGACTTTCGGTAGTGTATTTATTTATTCTTCAGAAACGCGCAGCGATCGGGTAAGAAGAGTTTCCTTCAGAGAAGTTTCTGTAATATGTTTGTAAGAACATTAGTGCATTGTAGAAAGTAATGCAAATAACAAAATAAGGCGAGACAAATGGAAAAGAAGAAGAAAACTGGAAGCACGCAGGGGTCCGCCGATAGGGGGTGGTAGTGAGGTTGTTTGCAAACATACATCGGTGAATAGGGAATGAAAGGGCATCATGAAAGATTGTGTTAAAAGTACTTGTACTTTACCTTGAAATATACTGAATGTATAAGACGTTACTTCAAGTACATTGCACCCGATGTTCTAACTACTTTACTTGAAGTACATAACCTCTCATATACTTTGAACTTTACTTCAAGTACTTTGTAGATGTACTTTACGCAACACTGTAAACAAGCGAAGACTGTCTATAAAACCAAGCTCAGGCAGTGCTGAACCTCCAAGCAGAAATAATACATTCGCAGTACATCATTGACAAAATAAAAACAAAAAACAAAAAATACAAGTCAATGAGGCACGCAGAAGCAGAACCAGCTATTAAAGCATTTCTGTGGAAAAAAAACAAACAAGCCGATTCATATTTGGCTAGCACAATTCCGCTAACGGATCAAAACCTATGTACTTTCTTGTTACCATAAAAAAACATATAAAAGTAACTTCAAAAGTAATTCGGTACTTTTTCGGTAATTAGTAATTTTATCAGTTCCTTTCCATTTGAGTAATTTCTGCTCTGCTCAAATTACTTTCGAGGTCAATACTCAGTCTCTTAACTTATTACCTTTTTTAGCAACTTGTACATGTCTGAAATGACTCCATTTTATTTACCACTGTTTTCTTTTTTTGAGCAAGAGGCACGTTTTATTCATGTTTAGCAGTTCCCTTAGTTCAGTAATCCTCAGATGCCTTTTCATGCACTGTAAATAGGTAAAAAAGTAATGCTGTAGTGTAATTCATTATCAAATATAAATATATACTCTAAATGAACGGATTTCTGAAAGGATTCTGAAAAGCTTCTGTTACACTTCCATGATAGCATAAACAGACATGCAGGTATTGGACAACAAATTTGAAAAATAATCTGCAACTAGCTCACCAACTAAGATAGCCTGCCTGCGGAAGAGGCCTGTGGTACAAGCTACTTTCAGAGAGCTGCCAGAAGCTAGGACACAGACTTCATCATCATCATCGTTTATTTTCCTCGGGGTACAGTAAGTACAGTAAAGTAAAAAAGTACGGTAAACACAAATATAACACTGTAAGCTAGTTAGCTAAGTTAGATAGAAAGAGGGTAATGGATTCAAAACATTTTGTAGTATCAATTATAAAAACTTGCGAGGTAGTGAGTTCCAATCCTCGATAGCTAATGGTAGTACTAGTGAGAAACAGTTGATGATCGAATTGAACGTAATTTACATGGGTGACCTAAACTAGAGCACTATATAGCTCCTACGGAGCAGAGTAGCGCAATCCTTTGATCCGCGTGTTTTGCCGACAACATGGCCGACAGAGCAGCTCGGCGCGAGTCACGTGGTACTCAGGGTTCCAGGAGGCGGCCCGCCCTATGGGAGAATACATGGAGATCGACGCAACACGGCTGATTAAAAAATAAACGGCGAGTTCACACTTTTCAAAACTAGTCTGTCGTGAAGTTAGTAAAGCACTAAACACTTTATCAAAGTTTTAATAACATCGGATGCGTGTGCAAATTTTGAGAAGGCAATTTCCAAGGCAATGGCGTTTGAAGCAGACGATTCTTGCTCGCAGCGGAGATGGGCTTTTTGGGTTGGCTGGAGCGGGTCACGTGAACGCTGTGACGTCGCCGCGTCGTCTGCTGCATGATGCCGCTCATGCAATTTAAAAAAAAAAATTACGTCCTTATTTGGCACACAACTCAGCGCAAATTATTCTAAAATGTTCCTTTAGTATGTCAAAAACTATTGTCGTTCCGTACATCTCCACAATATTGAAGAAACAACGATTTTCTCACGTTCCCCATGCATTTCTGACCGGAGTTGGAACCTCCGGGCGTTCGCCGCTAGTCGCCAAGAGATGGCGTTCAGGATTGCGCTACTCTGCTCCGAAGGAGCTATATAGTGCTCTAACCTAAACGAGGTAAAACACGGTGGGGAGGTGATAGTAAGGATTCTCTGGGGTGGGTTTTGTGATAGAAAATGGGGCGAAGGGGAGAGAGGCGTGACACTCGGCCGCGAAGGGAAAGGGAATGAAGGTTAGCTGATTGGCGTAATCATGATATGCTGGTATATGTTGCGTAGTTACTATAAATAAAACGAAGGACTCTGCTTTAACGGATTCTCGATGATTTGTGAGGTATGACTGCCATGGAGACCATATAGATGCGGCATATACTAACTTGGACCTTATTGAGTAGTACAAGCTATCGTATTAAGGAGAGTGTAGTTTGGATGTTTGTAAGTTAATTACGCCGCAAATATCCGTGAGTACGGTTAGTATCAGCAATAACAGAGGTTATGCGAGTAGCCCATGATAGGTCAGAAGTTAGATGAACACCCAAGTATTTATAAGATGAGCAGGTTGTTACTCGAGTGTTAGCAACATAATAGGAAAATGAATGGCACATGAGGTGCTGGAAAATGACAGGGAGTTACATGTAATAAAGTTTAGTGCCGTTTGCCATTTTTCCCACCGCTGAATTAGAAGCTGCCGTTGCCTCACCTGACGATGAAGAACACTGAGCTGTGTTCACGGCCGACCCGTGCTACATGCGTTTTGGACAGCATCAAGAAACGGTAGGATACGTGCGCCTACATTTCCGGGGGATCCCCCGATGTTTTTGCTGGTTTTATGTCCAGAAAGATGATCCTCTTATTCACCAATGTCTTAACCGAAAAACGACATGTGTTCAGAGCTAATGAAGATTGATATAGAAGCATAATCTATAATTTAATAGTTACGCGTAATTACCGTATCTCGCTGCTTTTCTGAACCACCATTTCGCGATATTTGCCGGCTAAAATATATTTATATAATATATTCGCATACCTTGATTTTATTCGAGGTTTATCTATTTGTATTCCAATTTGTAAAGCTTTACGATTGTAACAGCGTCAAACTACGACTGTAACAACGAAGCTTTGCGCTTCCACCGAGCAGAGAGCTGTTCCATTTCTCTCAAGAAGCACGCAACGCAGTGCGTCAGGTATTCGTGAGTGCCTCAATTAAAAGGCTGTTCAGCGCGGCGGCAGACATCTTCACTTAGAAACGAGGCAAGACATCCGACGAGACCCCTGTTGCTCAAGGTCACAAAAGTGGGACTGGAGGCGACAATATACTCTCGTATTGTGTGTCTTACCTTTGAACATTAAAGGGGTACTCCGGCAATTTTTTCATGGTCGCTGATTTGCCTCAAAATTGACTATATACACCGATAGACACGGCTCTACCAGTTCCCCAACTATTGTGCGAAAAAAAAAAAAAAAGCATTTCGCGAAGTTATTGACTTTTTGAATTTTGTTTTCATCGTGCTTCTGAAACCGACAGCCCCTACCGGCAACACTGATCTGTGACGAAAGAAATGGTACAGAGTGGACAGTAAGCCATGTTCCCAACTGATTACAAGACGTTTGATGGTGGGAAAAGAATGCTTGGTAGCTGATTCACTGAGAATCACGCAAAAAACACTCGACATGTTCTGTTTCAGACTACCTGCACGACCTGAAAGTCTATACCATTTGTGACGTCACATTACTGGAAAGTGCGCGGAAATTTGAATGCTGGTTTCGAAATCATCTCCATTTACGGTTTTCTCAATTGCTATTTTGAATTTCGAGAAAATAATTAGAATGCCGCGAAGATTAAAGTTCGAGTAGTCAGAAAATGCAATTTGTTTGGGTATCTCGGAAAACGGCCGGAGTACCCCTTTAAGGTAGAAAGTAACGCTGGGAAAGAAACGGATTACTTTTTCTAGTAACGGTCACTTACATTTATAGAAGGGTAATTGTAACTGTAATTGGTTACAATTGAGCCTCGTGTAATTGTAAATGTGATTCCTTACTTTTTTTAGTAACGTGTGCAAGTCTGGCCACCTGAGCTTGGCGTGGCCGGGTCGTGCTCCGCGGGTTGGAGGCGTTTGGCGTCTTGGAAGGGGTTTGGAACTCGGAATTTGGTACTAAGTCGGGGTTGCATTCGTCCGGAGACCGTGGGAAGGCCATTTTGGGCGATGTCCACTGAGGGCTGAACGTTTCCACAAAGTGTTAAGCCTATGTGTGTTTAGGCTGAGCGGTTTGTCGCATTGATTTTGGACTAGCCTATACGCTCGGTTAGGCCTAGCTGGTGTGTACTGCTTCGGATTTTAAAAAGGCCGAAAATAGAATTTCTGGAGGACGTACTTGTTGGAACTTGAATCTTCTAGCTGTGGTTTTGACGTCGAGGGCATTCCTTTGGTGTAGTTTGTAGATCACGCGCATCGAATTGGACGGGCTAAGACGTGCTAAATCGGAAAGCGAATCCCCCTTCTTCTAGTGGTGTCAACCGACAGAGGTTAGGTTAACGGCTAGAGGCTGCTTTCCACGCTTCCATTTGGTTGCAGCCGAGTTCATTGTGCTCCCTTAGGAATAGGATCGCTTACGACGAGAGAAAAACTGGCGCCATCCATCGGGTAGCTTTGGAACACTATAAGACTCGTTCCAAATAATCTTTTGGGACATCATTCTTTCACATTAGGCTCGAAAAACATTTAACACTTTCGTAAGCGACCATTTTTCGCAGGTTGTACGTTCATGTTGTAGCGTGCTGATTGAGTTATCGCGAGTGAGTCATCGCGGAAGCGCCGCCCGGCTCGTGACGTCATGTCTGTGATAAAAACACTGCGCTCAGGAATAAAGCACTTCTTGTTCGTCAGCATGCCGTAGTCTACAGTCACTTCAGTTCATAAACAGTATATTAGATAATTTCTTGGCGCATCATTGAACGATCGAGGAAAATGCTTGCAAGGCCACGCCCAGGAGACAGCGGAGCTGGACTTAAAATTAATCAATTTGCCCCGAATGAAGAGCAACTCGTCAGACAACCGCATATTAAGAGGACACTGACAGGGTACTTACGCATGCCGATGTTTTTATTTGTACACGACATATGAGAGCCCAACCGCCAAGAACACAATTTTCGGCTCGAAATTCGTTATCTTTCCGCCCGAAATCCGCCGGTCGAGAACTGGCCGGTTTCAGGCGCGCTCATTCTATTTTAGACGGTCTCGTGCCGTTCAAACTGATGCATACCAAATATATTCCAAGTCGAGGGTCATCTAAGGCACACATTAAATATTAAAATTGAAAAGAATATGAACCCTATTTGTTGCGGCTTCCAAGAAGCTGCAAATACGTTGATCGAAAAAACAAAGTTGCGCAGATCCGAGGAAGTAAATATACTCATCATTCTCAATATGGCGACGCACCGTGGGTTGGACGACGCGGTGGCGGCGCACGACAGACTGACGTTACGACGGATGTGGGACCGTTACTTGGGAACTGTGGTTCGTGGTACCGGCCAATCGATCTTCAAGCACACAACAGCGAGGGAAGGGACGTAAGTGCGGAACAATCGCACGACCAACGGTTCAAGCAACGTTCTCGTTTTCGTCGTCCTCTTCACACGGCCGAGAAGCGGACGAACGGAAAAATCTGGGTAGCGAGCGATAGCCACGACTTCAGGCAACTCTCTCCTCCCAGCCTCCGAGCAGATGTCTCGGTTCCAAGGAGGTCCGTTGTTTTTTGGTTTTTTTTATGTTAACAATATACCTGACTTGGTAGCAAAATACCGATCGGGTAGTTTTTTTGATACCATACTAAAATGCCCGAAAAAAAAAAGAATATTTTTGGAGGTGTCAGTGTCTCTTTAAGTGTTCAATCAGGCGCACGCGTGCCTGCAACAAATAAAAGGGGTAGTGCACGACCCGATACCTGCAGATCAACGTTCGCAGCGTCTCGGCGGTCGAGAGGTTCCCGCGGCCGGCGAGGACCAAGTTGCTCCCCGAGGAAGCTCGATCGATGGCTGCTCTTCAACGCCCGTGCCAGGAAAGTGCAGCAGTGGGCCAACACTACTGGAGCGGCACCCAATGCCTACGTGGATGATTCTAGAATTTCTCCGCTACCTCGACCGCAGTTAGCGGGAGCACGGGGGCGCCTGCAGCATCGTTCTGTCCGAACACTCGGAAACCGGGGTCACGCTGCTTATACGCCGTACAAAAGACAGTCTGCAAACAGATTCAAACGGAAGTGACAACGAGATCCCTGCTTCGAATGCCGCATGGCAGTGAGTTGGAGGGGAAACTTGGCACGCGGCGTTCGAACCTCGGAGGTGACTGATGTTTGTCATTTGTATGATGTACGAGGAGTGCGACCCAGGCCGCGCTTGTAATGCAGTCCGCAAAGTCGGGCGTGTTTCTTCCCTGTAAGACGTCACATTAGGCACGCAAACTGTCTGCAGCCGAAACGCGAAGCGAACTTGCCTGATAACTCTGCCATCGTGTCTGCAGCGAACACCTTTTGCATGATGTACGAACTGTGGGCTGCAGTTAAGAGGGCACCTGATGCAGGCGCTGCCCAGTTTACGCTAACTCCGATTAAGGTATACACTAAAAATAAATGAGTCTACGTGACGCGAGTTCATCGTACGCTCCGCGTATTGTACACTTAAAGTAGTCGCCTTCGTTCGAAGCATCGCTAAAGCTCCTTTCATCTGAATCATTTGCCACGTTTATTCTAGCCAAAGTTTCACCGAACGAGTGGCGATTAGTCGCGGGAATTTTATCCGCCGAACAACGGCAAAATCTTTAAATACATCTTGGCCTCGCTCGTTAAGTAATTTAGTGAATACACGTGACAACAAAATTGTTGTGTGTATGTTTATACAGCCGGAAGTTAGTCTGCCTCAGTGGGCGTCTGGTGTCTCAGCTGTAGATGAGCAATTTAACCAGTGCAATACCATCACCATAGCCTGGGGTCTTTAACGTGCACCACGCAGTAGGGATGCACGACCGCACGCCGGTACGATGCTCATTCAGATCGAAACGGGCAGGGGTGGGGATTGAGCCCAGAATCCCTGGGTTCTGCAGCGCAAGCTTTCGCTCCACGTGCTCCGAGCTGGTGCGCGTGTGCACGCTAGCCCACTCGGCCACCGATCCCCCCCCCCCCCCCCCCCCGAAATACATGTGAGGGGGCTCATAATTGCTCGGAAATAACGTTGTAGACTCTCAGGCGCTCGTGCACGCGTAATCATCTGCCTTCCCGAATCACTCGCAGCTTTAATAAAGGCGATCGGCGTCGCGCCCGGAAGCCGAAAAAGCGTCCGCCTCTGTATCCACCGAGAAAGCGGGCACACTGGAGCCTGGCGAAGACTGCCCTTCTCGTGGACGGAGCTGACGAAGCGCGAAGAGCGGGTACATCGCGGTGCAGTATTTAGGCGGGAGTCTAAGAGACTAGATCTCATGTAGCATCTTTTTGGCGAAATACCTTCGTTCCGTCTTTCGATAAGCGAATCATGTGCGCACGCTCCATTCTATTCCCGGCGTTGTCGCCAGAAGCAAACATTGGCTGCTTTCTCGATGACCACGACTATAGTTGGTGAACGCAGCAGATATGCGCCGTGAACGACGTTGCAGAGGGGGCCTTTTTCATGTTCGCTTCCCCGTCGGTCGGACAGCCGCCGAGGCTTTCGCGGGACCGCGTGCGCGTAAGGGCTGCTGAAAAACGAATCGCAGAAGGTTTCGCACATAGCTCCCTCGCTCCAGTTTTCATACGCGTCAGTACGGGGTGATTTCAATACAGAAACCACTTACGTATCGCATCAAAGTGAAATCGGGAGCAGCTTTGCTCCGCAACGTCCCTGGTGCAACGACACGTTCGTCGAGGAATGTAACGACGCGGCCGATATAGCCCGGGCAGAGTTTGACGGAGCGCCGGATGGGGCTTCCTGGGACGCGAGGGAGAGGCTCCTAAAGAGCGCCGGCGTGACACCTGCTTGGCCGGAGCCTAACGAGCGCGCGGAAGAGCGATCATCGAGCAGCTTCAAAGGTCCGCGAGATTCCTCGGCCGGCCCCTCGTTACCGAGCGTCCGCCCGAGGGCCGTCGTCGCGCATGCCGGTCACGGAGACAGCCGCGCATGCATCCCACCGAAAGCACCTTCTCCCGATCCCGAGAGACGGGAGTAAAAAAGAAGAGCGATGTTGGCAGTCGGGCTGCAGTCGGCGCCCGAGCGAGCGCGCGCAGCCGTATAAACTGCCATCGCATCGTCGGCTGGCTGCTCGTCAAGACCGAGGACAAAAATACGAGTCGCGCAAACCCGCTGCCACAAAAGAAGAAGAAAAAAAATGGGGGGGAGCGGATTTGCGCGGCAAATGTCTCGAGGAGAGGGGAGTCGAAGAAGCTGACGGCATCGGATCTCTCTGCTTGCCCCTCGGAGCTAGGCAGATCCAGAGCCGGTCTTGACTTATTGCCCGTGGGCGTCGAAGAACTCGGGAGCCCCGTGCTTGGCGCTCACGGTCCGGGGAGCGCGCTGCAAGGAGGCCCCGGGCCGTGGACGAAGCGATAAGCCCCGCTGACGGATGGCGCGCGGGCTGCTCGCAGCTGCCTGCCGGCCCCGCGATTGTTCGGGGGCCGACACGCGCACCAACAACCCCTCTTCGGAAAGAACAAATGAAATAAAAATAAAATGAACGGAATTGATGCTTGGCCGATCGGGAAAGCTTCGAGACTCGGCGATTCGGGTAGATGCGTGCGAACGCGGTTCTTCGGAACTCCGGAGCGTCGAAGGGATGGCAGTGCTCCAGTCAGGGACCGCAAATACGGGGCGACGTTTACGGGTTGCGGAAACGCGATGACCACGGGTTTAGCGTTCCGTTCGAATGAAGGCCGGTTTACACATGCAGCGCCGCGCCGAATCGGCGCTGGAATTCACAGCATTTGTCCCGTCCTGTTTCACAGTGATACATCGCTGCCGACAGCTCGGCACAGTGCCGCATCGGCGTCTTTCTCAGCGACGATTCGGCGCTTCGTGCCTGCAGACAGCACTGGGGTCCGTAATGTGATTCGGTTAGGACCACGGATCTGGCGCAGTCATTCCCGGACACGTTCCGAGGCCAGAAAGAAATTCGAGTGGAACGCTACTACAGTTTTCCGTCGATTAACTGACACGCATGAAGAGGTAACCCAATTCCTCGCTCCGACGGCAGATCTGAGCTCAGCCATATGTTCGACGCGCAAGCATGGTCATGACGCGCTAAAGAGCACGATGGCGTACACGCTCGCGCGGAGCACACGGGCGATCCCAGACGCAACCCACCGCCTCGTCGCCCCGTCGAGAAGCTTGGACGCCAAGCTGCCGTCGGACCCCCTCGAGACCTCCGGCTTACGGCGCTCCAACTTGCGAACTGCATCTCCTTTTCAGAGCTCATTAAAAGCGAGAGCGAAGCCGTAGAGCTGGCAAAATTGACGCGTGCTGGCGCTTTCGATAAGCGGCGCCCCTCGCTCGGCGTACGAGCCTCGAACGGCGCCCCGAGAGGCGCCCGGAAGAGCCGAGTCGGGCTAATTAGCGCAGCCGCGCGCGGAGATGCGTCCCGGCCCAAAAGGGCCGCTTTTGTTCTCGCGAGTCGGCGGCGCGCAATGCGCCGACTGCACGCGCCTGCCGGCACAGATCCCCGAGCCCCGGGTGACGGATGTCTCGCCAAGTGCGGCCGGGAACCAGGCAGCGGGCCAATGAAAAGAACGACGCTCCGAACGAGACCAATGGCTGAGGCCCCATCGATTTTCCATCTCGAGCGACGCGCGCCGAGGGTTTCAGCCGTGCTGCTCTCGAACACGCGGCTCATTGATCCCGCGCTGCACCGAGTTCCCAATCGACGGCACAGAACGAGAAATCCTCGCTGGATGGGTACGGTCGCCGTGCGCTCGATAGATTAGGGAAGCGCTGGTTCGAGGGCCGGAGCGGACCTGCGTCGGAGTGAGCGCACGCAGAAACGCGCCGACCGGCCACTCGAGGTCGACCCCTCCGCGACTGCCACCATGCCCAACGAAAATCAATTCTCGGGCAAGAGTCGAGGCTCCCAACTCCATTTATTTGGGGCCGGAGATTGTGGTCCTCGGTAAAAACATCCGACATGGATACCTCTTTTCGTCTCACCTTGGAGGCTTGCTGCCTCGACAAACCCTCCCTACCATGCTCGTAAATTATTTCGGAAGTGTAATTTAATTGAAATTACAACGACTTGCTTCTACAAGTTGTTGAATTACAATTAGAATTGCTAGGCGAACAAAATATATTATTACAGTTATGCGATACCTTCAGAAAGGAACGGAATCACTTCGCAGTTACTTTACTTTAAGATCTAACAGACTAATGATGTTGATGCGATATTATTTTTCAGCAGTGAACTATATTTGTTCATTCTTCATTTGACCAGTACGAAATGTCGCGTTTATCACATTCTGTGCCATTATTTCACTAACTCCAATAATTGTATGATATATGAGCTGAGTCGTTTGTATGATACGTGTGAGTTGTTTTATCCATTGATACATGCGCTGACCTTGGACTAGTTTGAACATGGAGAATAGAAGGGTAGGAGAGGGCATGACGTCAGCCGCGTAGCCTCCACAAGCCATGCTCCCTTGACGTCTCGCCTCTTTCTCATTTTCCTCCTTACTCTCCTCACTTATCAGCCCAACGTGATCACATCACGTGACCGTAGCTAGCCTTTTCTAGCCTTCGATCTGATAAAACCTACCGGACGGAGCGCGCGCAAGCCTGCAAGGAATCCGACAATCAACCATCCATCTCGCACGTGACATGTCACGCGCACCAATCGCCAGAGAGATCTACGGTCACGTTGGGCACAAAATCGTTTAAGCTTTTAAGGCTGAACTCCATGGGACGAATTATGTGACGAATAACTGGCGAACGCCGCCCGACGGCACGCTCGCTTTGCGCGCGACGTAGCAGCCACTGCGTTGATTCCACGCGCAGAGCAAAAGCCGCCGGCCAAAATTCGTCGGTTATTCGCAGCATATTCGTCCCATGGAGTTCAGCCTTTATGACTAGGCTTCACCAATATTGCAACGTGCCCCCTCCTATAGACCTTTCTAATGTTTACAAAATCACAGTCCAGCGTGCGATCTTCACAGCCCAGCACGTGCGTGTTCGTCGCTTCGGAAAGCGAGCAAAGCACGCGCCATACGCACGAACGCTCAAAATGGCACCGGCCACAAGCTCGTTTTTGGAAAGGTCTATACTTCGTTTCACCTTATGTTGTACCGCAGCGAAGGCTAGAAGCGCGAGCTCATAGCGTTGGCAGCCGCTCTTAAGTCACGAGAGCTTGTGCCACCGAGATGTGCCCCAGAGCAAGGAGCTCGCGCTTGTAGCCTTTCCTGCGGTACATGTACATCATAAGGTAAAACAGAGTATAGTACTTTTAACATCCTTGGGTTTGAAGCACTCGTATTCAAAATTCGCAACGACGCCACGGGATAGAGCCACAGCCCCACTGGCTCTAGAAACTGACCAGGAAACACCTTCTGCAAGCACCGACAGATGGCGGCGGGGTGCATATTTTGAGAGGCTAGACGGAGGCCGCACCGGATTGGCTGGTTATAGGGAGCGACTCCGTGACGTATCACCTAGGAACCGAAGATCGCCGGCGACGTCCCTCCTCGCCGATTTCGGCACCGCGCAGTGGGGGAAAGGGGGTGGGTTACTCCGGCGCGTATTAACCCCCCCCCCCCCCCCTCTCCCGGTTCGCGCCGCTTGATGGCGACGTTCTGAAGATGGAGACCAGGCCGTATATTCAAGCCAGTTGTACGAATGGACTTATAAAAAAAAGGGGGGGGGGGGGGGGGATGGGATGAGAGCATCTACATCGCGAGAGGCATCATCGATCATCACGCGCCAGCCCGATGTTCGAGAGACTACACGTCTAACCTTGTAACCTTTATATTATTTAATTAAACTAATCAGCACGACACGTTAGTCGTCACAGGAGGTAACATCTGTAATCGCATCCGATTACACATGTATCCGATTTCACATGTTACCTCCTTTCGTCGTTTTCTATTTGAAAATGATCTCATTTAAAGTAGAAGCAGAAGCTAATCACGCAATATACAAAGTTGTTAGTGAGCGCTGTGTGAGAGTTTTGTCAAAGAATATAAGTATCTATAAAGAGTTTCTAAAAACATGTATCATGGTGCAATCTCGACCGTAAAAATGCTACATCAAGCACCAAAAAAAGCGAGTAAACAAAAACAAAAATATTCACCTCCTTGAAATAGGCAAAATACCTCTTTCATGTTGAAAGAAGTAAACAGCATCTTAGAAAGCAGAACCCTATATAACTACAAGTACATTGACCTTAGGTTGTATAATGTAGTATTAATCAAATCAATTTCGTTATCAATATGATCGTTCAGAGTTTTGGGAAGGAAGTTTTTCAGCATTTGGGTTCCGTAACTAAAATTCTACATATATCCACCCTCCAGTATCCGCTATCACGGGTTGAGTAAGCGGGATCGTTTCTAGCTAATGAAGCCAGTGATTCTAGATTTTGCGTGTTACGTTTGAATTCTGATCGAAAGCTCTGACTTGACCTATGCGAAGGGCAAGTTCGTCTGCTTCTTGCGCAGGGGGTTCCGGTGACGTCAGAACGCCGAGCTCTGATTGGCTCGAGCGGAAAGAGTGGGTCGCCGAGACCCCCTATCTGAGCGTCGTCTGCTCCTTTGCAACGTCGTCTGCTCTTCAACAGCTGTCTTACCTTTACGAGCGAGCTTGACTTCGCCTTTCAGAGAGGGCAGACGAAATAACTCGAGCGGTACGATGTGTTTTGGTCTAACTTCTAGCAGACACGTATCAACGAGCGAGCGAGCGAGCGAAGAATGGTACCTCGCGTTTGATGAGTTTTTCAAAGATAATCAGGTCAAGACAGAGGACAGTCGATATAGTGACTGGAAATAAACAAATGCGGCTGTGCGATCGCTACTGTGAGCACATCATAGCCCAAAAGTGCTCGATCGCTGCTTGTTGTCACATTTTTCTCGCGCGAATAAAAGGCTATTGTCAATTTAATTCGCGTATTTGGGTATGTATGTTCGGCATAAACCCTAAGTGGTAAAAGCCTGAAAAGCTGTGCTAATCCGTGGAAGAGAATCCGAGCAAGATAGATCGAGTGGCGTCGAGCGTATCGCGGAAGTTATGTCGTAGACTCGTTGACACCAAGAAGTAAATATTGTTTTTATTTTTGGCGAAATTTTATGGAAACTTACTTTTCTATGCCCCGTTATTTAAACAGACGAACACTTGCTCGGGGGTAATCGAATGAACTTCAATTAGCACTCTGTAGTTGCTCAAGCCACTTTTTTCTAAGCTTGTTCGTTATCGAAATCTAGTCTTGCTAGTCTTGTTCGTTATCGGAATTAACCGGACAAATCGCTCCACAAACTAAGAACGGACATGCACCACCATCCACAGAATCAAGAAAGAGCTCTCAATCTGTCAATCCCCCCAGAAATTTAAAATGCGACACACCATCGTGAATGCGCCCACCACATCCGAAGACGCAGCACGTTTTCATTTCCCCTGGTAACACTGCGCCTTAGATAGCGCCTGATCGGAGCCGACCTCTAAATCACACAGTACAAAAGCGGAACGTTCTTTTCTTTTTTTAACCAGCCAACACACGAAGCACTCACGGCTACAGCCACAGCTGCTACAGCCCGTCCGCCATTGCCCACGCCGATATACGTATTTACATCCGCGACCCCCCCCCCCCTCTCCCCCCCCCCCCCAAAGGAGGCGGAGCTTAGTATAACCTCCTCACCCACCTTCACACCTCCTTTCCCATGCGCAGAAGACCGAAATGCGCACACTTGCAAGGCGCATGCGTATACAAATCAAAAATGTTTATAACTGAAAGCCTCTCAAACAACGGCGAAGCATGGCAGTCGTGAGGCATTACAAATAGAGCGCAACATCTCCTTCTGCAATACATGAATTCTTTCTAGGTTGTTAATCGTGGTTGTGCCCCACACAAGATAGCAATAACTAATATGAGAGTAAAACAGAGTTGTACAGTAAACATTTAACTTTTGTAGGATATATGGAGCTTTGACGTCGTACTAGACCGACTGTCTGCGCTAATCTAGATGTAACTGAATCTATCTGCTTACTACAAGTCATGTCCTCCACAAACAACTCACGCATTAATTCAATAATGCATGAGTTGTATAGAACCTGTTTCGAAAAATATATTACTTTATTTTTCGAGCGAAAGAGGACTGTTTTGGTTTTTGCAGTATTAATCTTCAAGAAGTTTCTCGACGCCCATTCGTGCAGTTTTAGCAAATTATGATTTGATATTTATAATATCATTGGCTTGTTCACCAGAGAAAAACAGGCAAGTATCATCTGCGTATATAACAAACTTCGCGTTCGAATTAATGCCGGTTATATCATTAATATAAATAATAAAAAGAAGGGGGCTATGTATACTTCCCTGCGGAACACTTGAGAGAATAGGTTTTACTTCTGAGCAGTGTCCATTTATGTTAACCTATTGATGTCTGTGCTGTAAATAGGAACTGCATGAGCAGAGAAAGAACATGTCCTCGCACACCGTAGCGCTCGAGTTTATGAAGTAGTATTTTATAATTTAACAGATAAAAAAAGCCTTCGTGAAATCAATGAAGACCCGGAGTACAATTTTTTCTCTCTTAAAGTTCTGTAAAATGAATTCTTTTTGAGCAAGTAAAGCAGATTCAGTAGAATGATTTTTACGGAAGCCGAATTGACTAGAAATGAGCACATCGTGTTTATTAAGAAATACTGTCAAACGATCATCCAATCGCTTTTCCAATTCTTTTGAAAAGATAGGTAGGCTAGACTTAGGCCTATAGTTACCAAGCTCATTTTTGTTACCTTTTTGTGTATATAACAGACACTATATATAACGGACACTTTCTAAGCAAAGGTTGAAGATCTGTGACAAACAAGGAGCTATCCTATTACGTGTTTGATAGGGCGAACCTGAATGTTATCACAGTCCGTACTGCTGCTATTGTTCACTTGCCTGTACTTGGAGATTACCCCAGCTTCGTCCGTAGGGCTAAAGAAAACTGAGTTACTGTTTATGAGCTTGGAAGGCAAAGAAGCTTCTCCGCACGTGCTGGAAACTATGTTATCAGAAATATATGTAAAGAAGTTATTAAATTCGTTGGCTAGTTCTAAGCCACTAAGTTGCCGATCACCCTTTATAAGCGTTTCAATTGGTTTTGCCACTGTATTTCGATTTATTACTGAATTAACTTTTTTCCAAGTTATTTTACTGTTACCCGAAGTGGAAAGAAATGAACCTTCGTGGTACGCTGCTTTTGCAGAGCGCAGTCCTTTTGTTAATTTTTTTTACAATTTCTGGGGCTAGGCACCATTTTCAAGATCAGTAGACTCTGGGGTAGATAATAAAGGTTTCTCAAACATTTGCCGCTGTGCAACCCGCGTCGGCCACGTCTACGCTCGCACCGCTCTCTCTTTTTTCTCGTTCCAAGCCGCTTGCGTGCCTCTTTCCTTCCGCTGTCCCGGGGTGGCGGTCCCGTCGCGCGTGTCTAGTTTCCTCCGGCTCCTCGCCGTGGTGATAGTCATCCACGCGAAGGAATGACCACCGATCAAAACAGCAATAAATGTGTGCGCGTACCTTTCGTCACTATGACCACCGATCAAGACAATAAATGTTTTCGTATCCTTTCTTAAAAATTCTGTGTCACGTCTGTGTCGTGTGCTAAACAGCTTCGCTGGTGATCTACCTTCACAGAGTGGAATGGCTCCTGATTTTTGGTTATTTATTTCGAATCTTTTGTACGGGGAAGGCATGCACGTATGGCGCCTGCGGCGGTGCGAGCGTTGAGTTTTTGGTAGTGATGGACCGAATCTGCCGAACTTCAGATTCGGCAAAGTTCGGCAAATGCCGAACTTTTGATGGAAAGTTCGGCAAAGATTCGGCAAAAATTCGGCAAATGTCTGCGCACGCGCGAGAACGCGACGGGGCCATGGGGCCATGGATTGCAAATGAACGCCGAGCAGTCGTGCGGTTACCATCGTGCAGTGTGGTACAAACAGCGGTTACGGCGAGGTCTGGAGTAGGCAACGAGGTAACTGTGCGTTTGTGAGCGAGTGTGGTTCTCTTCAACATTTTCTGCCTCAAGAATAGAAGATCGACCAGCAATTTACGCAGTCCACTGCGCAAGTAACACATGATGCGGTACATTCGGGGTAACGTGATTTTCCTTTGACATTTCCAGTGATGCAACGAGGTAGTTGAAACATTGGCCGACAATTACTTTAAAGCACTCCTCGCAAATATAGCAGTTCTGTTTTCGGTTCAGAAGTAGTGTGTGCCAAAACAAAATAATATTGATTTTCCAATTAGCGTAATTTAGCGATTTTCATGTACCTACATAAAATGAAACACAGAACTATAATGCTCGACGTTGCACATCCGACATGCCACCCTCCCTATCTTCCTAAACGTTCGTGTGTGTCCTAACACCCGAAACCGGTATTTTAAAGGTTAAAAACGAAACGTTGTGAATTTGGGACGCACACTTCCATGCAAAGCTGACATCAAGTGACTCAAATAAAAAAAAACATTCATATTTACAATAATATTGTTATCTCTTCTGATGAAGGCTCAGCAACCGTTGCATTCGTTTTCGCGCGCGCACAAACCGTTGACTGTCAGAGAAAGCAAGAAAACTTCATTTTAGCAATGTACACACACATGCAGGCTTGCGCTGATAATGCCTCAAAACCGAAACTCTCGTAGCGTGATTCGTAACTGCGCCATTGCGCGACGCTCGCTTCTACCCAATTTCGTTGTTACGCCACTTCTGCAAGGAGTCATTAAAATTTTCTGTAAACACCACACCGATACAATTATCTTGTAGAATATTACCTTATTTAGTAATAACTGTGTCAATATGCATTACATGTAGCATTTAAGTGAAGAAAAAAAAAACATAAAACCTTTTTTCACCAGGAAAAACTAAATATCAACGTTAAGTCTGGTAACAATGTATTTTTGCCGAATCTTTGCCGAATCTTTTCAAAAGTTCGGCAAAAGTTCGGCTTTGCCGAATCCCAAGATTCGGCGCCGAACTTTCAATTCGGCAAAAGTTCGGCCCATCACTAGTTTTTGGTCACGCACACGAAAAATTTACGGAACCCAAGATGGTGGGCGAGACGGACTCGTGTCCGATCTGCTGTCTGCCAATTCGGGGCAGATCGCAGTTCCTGCATTGTGCAGCATGTAAAAAGGAAGTTACATTGCTCATGGAAACCGGCACCAGTAAGTACAAATGTATCCAGCGCATGAAACGACGCGATCTCTCGGTAGCGGAGCTTATCAGCACGGTATAGAAACCGCTGGCGCGGTTACGCCCCTCAGGATTCACCGGCTCGTCTGATCCCTGGCAATGCTGACTCCGGTAATCTGTTGTCAAATGGTTTTGACATGCTCGAGGGATTGGTGGTTCGAATTGACGAACTTATACCCTAGTTACACGGGCGCTCTCAACCGCCATTGAGTCAACGACAGTTCACTCAATCGCGATCGGCCGGAGTTACACGGCGGCGCCAACTGTCATTGAGCCGCTAATGACAGTTGAGTTCAACCAACGTTACTAGAATACTCAGTTGGGAAACTCGCCGTCGAAACCTGGGCCACTGGCGTCCACCGAGACCGAGCTAAATGCGATAACAGCGCCACTCTTTATCATTTGTCTGTACTGTGGTCACCTTGAGCTTTTATAAAGCATGTTTTTGCGTAAAAACAAACGAAAAATACTTTTTTTGTATGATATTTATTAGAGATTAGTACAAAATGAAGGGCGCGTGATGTTTTTAAAATCTTTAGTTTGCAAGGTTTTGCGGCATATTTAAATTGTTTTTATACGACCATGCCTCAGCGGCGCTTTCAGGTAGCACGTCCCGACCTAGGTGCATTTTAACTTCGGTTATTAAGACGCGGCGCGTCCGCTGGGGAGATGGGGGTGGCACCCCTGTAACCTCGTCCACTGTATCTGTTCTGGCCGATTATATTCAAAATGGAAGTAACGTGCGGTTCCTCGAGTGGCCGCTGCGGGAGAAATGGCGGCGTCGTGTTCGCCATTAGCTCGGTTCGCGAGGACAGATCGGGGACACTTTTTCAGGGCAGTCTCTATGGCAGTTTCCCAACTGAGTGTTTTAGTAACGTTGAGTTCAACTGAGCTCCCCTACCTCAGTTCAACTGAACGGACTTCCCCAATGGAGGTAAAATGGCGCTTGTCCGCGGGACCGCTGCCGCCGATCATCGTTTGCGAGGCACTTACTGTTTTGGAATGCAAGGGGAGGCATCTAGAAAGAATCGTAACAGCAAAATATCCGGGAAGGAATAGGTTTAGGTGCCCCAGCTGCCGCTAAAACGATCCCGGCTTGCCGGCAAGCCACCAAACGAGCGAAGATGACGGCGGGACCGGCTGTATAAATGGACAAATAGTAATAGGTGCACCAATCGTAGCGGGCGGTAGTTTGCGCCACCTATCCCAAGATATGCGCAACCTAGACCTGATTCTGCTTTGGTAGCCGTGTAAACGCCGCTAAAAAGCAACAAGGTATTGAACATATTGTACGATATGCTTATAATAAATAAAAGGTGTTTCTCCGAGTAAATTACTTTAACAATTAGACTGATCACGTGGCACAAGAACTAGTTTCGTTTTAGCTTCAACTGGGTTCTAGAGAGCCGTGTAGCACCATCTCAGTTCAGTTCAGTTCAATCACAGTTGGCGCCAATAACTGTGATTGAACTCAACGACAGTTCAAAGCGCCCGTGTAACTAGGGTATTACACGCCAAGTGCGGGAGCTTCGTGTGGAAAACGTCTCGCTTCGCGACAAAGTGCTTGACCTACGTGAGAGTGTTCTCGCGAGAGCGAATTTCCGAGCACTGCCCATCACCAACCGGCATCCTTGGGAGATGCAAGCTCAAAAACGTCTAACTTCATGCCAAAGTGCCCGTTAGTCGTGATGAAATCTTGGAGAGTGCGGGTCCACCAAGGCCCACCTTTTTCGACGGGGTCTTTCGCGTCAGCTGTCAAGACGACGACATACGCAGCGGGGAACGGCACAAGACCAAAGCTTTCCGCCTGACCCAAGCCTCCCGCTCGTCATCAACGTGAGTTCCAGCGCAGTCCATCCGACTCGGAGAGGGAACGGCAACACAGTGCGTCTTGAAAGTAGCCGCAAAGACGTCGGCACAGACGGGACTCTGTGTCTCGTCTGGCTCCAGACACCACTGCTCCCGACGTTCAGGAGCTTCTCTCGGGACTTGTTAAGAACAAGACCATCAGATGCACCAAATTAAAAACCAGGTATCCCTCGTAAAGCTATTTCCACGTATCTTTGGACAAAGAGTTGCTTCAACTCTTAAACAAACCTGAGGTGCGGCCAGTTGGCTGTGTTTTTCGTCCTTTTTATGGAAATCTGTCACCTTCCCGGCACTTTGTAAACGATATTTCTGAACCAACTACACCTGACAATGGCACGGAAATTTAACGTATACTTTCAAAATACCAGGGGTCTTCGAACCAAAAGTGAAGTATTCTTTTGCTAATGCACTTGGTTGCGATTATGACACCATCTGTCTGATAGAAACGTGGTTAAAGGGGCGGTGCAACGATATTCAATTGGAATGTTTTTCACTTTACACGAGCTGACTGGCACTAGTGGGACTCAAGGTTACTCGCACGCAACGCCACTGGCCAAGAAACTTCTTTGTTTCGGTGTAATTTCAGGGACAAAAGCGATCATTTTCATTCAATCTCTCCTTTGCAAAATTTGATGACGTTTGATGACGTAAAGTGGGGATCTCAGTACACCCATATGACGATATTTGAATGATGTTCATAGATTGGACCCGAGAATTGCGTGAGCACTCGATTTGGGCTCGTGATAATTACTAGCTCGAGAAGCATTCGGGTAGTGGCCCGTGTCCAATCGCTGCAACGACGACAATAGCCGAGCCATAACAATGTCTGGAACTCAGCGCGTGTCGTGTGCTTTGCCAACCCCAGCGCGTGGCTATGATCAACATTGGCGGCATATAATCGGCTCCAGATCACGTGGCCGCTTAATCTGGCTGCGAGTTGAGGGGGTGAAAGCTGCTTTTTTTTCTTTAATTTTTTACTGGGAATTCTATTGCGTGGGGTGAAAAACGAACGCGTGTTTCATACGTCATTAACGTCAGGGAGCCGTTCTAAGCGGTGTTTGCGCAAAGTACAAAAATTGTTGCACCGCCCCTTTAAATGATTCCTATACAAACAATTCTTATTTTTCAAATAAGTTCTCTATTTTTAGGGCAGACAGAAATTATTCTAAACTAGTTAAATATGGGGGCGGTGTGCTCATGACATGTAAGTCTACACTTTATCCTTTTAGGCGAAAATACCTTGAGACGTGTGGAGTGTGTTTGGCTAGAAAAACCAGCTGCAGATGGTTCGAACTGTCTCGTTGGCTGCTACTCTTTTCCGACGAATTCCAATGTTTGTACTTTTGTGGACCATTTGGCAGACCTTGAGAGCAAATTTCTCAAAATATAAGGTGCACATCTCCGGTGATTTCAACCTTCCGAGAGTCGGCTGGTCTACTGGCCTAATAGGTAATGACTGTGCTTCATTAGGTGAAAAAGCAAAATGCCTGAACAATTTTCTTTGTTTTAATAGTCTTTATCAGTACAATAGCTTGGAAAATTGTGCTGGTAACATTTTGGATTTGATTATATCGAATATACCGATCTTTGATTTCGGTGAAGCACGATAGTCACTTGTCCCGGTAGACAAATTTCAGCCACGGTTTACGCTTTGTTAGAGCGCAGCTCTTAGGCGCCCGTTTCCGGCTTGAGCGGCATCGCCGCCGCCGTCGGCGTCGGCGTAACCGCGCGTGGAATTATGGGTAGTTCCCCATAATAACGTCACGAGGGTTACTCTCGTGAGGGTTACGAGGGTTGAGAGGGTTACTCTCACAAGGGTTACGAGGGTTACCCTCACGAGGATCACGTGGGTTACCCTCACGAGAGTTGCGAGGGTCAGTTACCCTCAAAAGGGTTATCTTCACGAGGGTCACGAGGGTTACCCTCACGAGGGTCACGAGGATTATGAGAGTTACCCTCACGTAACCGCCCCTGAGGTCACGTGACCCCCCCCCCCCCCCCCGAGGTCATGTGCCCTCAGGGAGTCTCTTATCCTTTAGTACCCTTCCCTCCTCCTCCTCAAGAGCTGCGCTCTAATCCGGCGTTACAGGAAGTTGTAAACGGCTTTCATTTTTTTTTCATGTCATTCCAAGTACTGCGAGAGCATGTAGCGCCAAAATTCATGTATGCGCAAGGTGACTATCTGAGCCTATTCAATTGTTTGCATGACTATGATTGGTTTAGCCTTTTACAACTGAAGGACGTTAACTCTTATGTGGAATTATAGACATCAACAGTCCAGCGGACTTGAAAGAATTTATACCCAGTCACCGTCCGAAAAACTCTAAATTTCCTTATTGGTTTTCTTCTGACCAGAAGCATTATATGCGTAAAAAACAGAGTTACCACAGATTATACAAAAGTTTAACCACAGATTATACAAAAGTTTAAAAGCGAATATTGGTATCAAAGTTTTTCGATTTGTTGAACAATAGTCAAAGGGCTTCATTCCCGAGATGAGACGTGTTATCACAGCCGGCTGGAAGATAACTTTAAGAAAGATCCTAGTTGCTTCTGGAGATATGCTCGCTTGCAAACCAAAAATGATGTCAGTACTGTCGTGCTAAGGCCGGCGATAAGATATGTTTCAAACCAAAGGAAGCGTGTGAGCCTTTTGATGAACATTTTAGCGCCTGTTTTTCGCAATCTTCTGATGCACCTACAGTTATCGCTATCGGGGATTTTGCTGACTGCTTGGCATACCACGATGTTGCAGAGAATGAGGTGGCGTGTTCCTTGCGGAAGCTTATGGCGAAACTCTGTTGGCTGTGATGGCATTCCGAACTATATCATCAAAGGATGTAGTGAAATATTCGTATATATATATATATATATTTGACTTGTCTCTAAAAAGTGGGTTTTATCCTTCCTGTTGGAAAATGGCACTTGCAATACCAGTCTTTAAGTCTGGAAATCCTTGCGATGTTAATAACTTTCGTCCTGTGTCTCTTCTCTGTGGCTTTTCGAAGGTTTTTGAAATGGTGGTCTATGAGCGCTTGTATTCTTTTTCGTTAAACAGAAAATTAGAGCACGGATTTCTCAAAGGCAGATCTGTTGAAACAATCCCTCGGTCATACCGTATATAACAGCGGTCAGGTGGATATAATTTATTTTCATATGACTAAGGCCTTTGACAAGGTTGACCACCAGATACTTTTGCAGAAACTAAGAGAATACGGACTATGCCCACTATTGTGCTTGGTTTGAAAGTTACCGTGGAAGTCGTCAAAATCGGGTAGATATTTTAACTGTTTGTCTGAATCATGTGCATCTTTATCTGGAGTTCCGCCTGGTTCTAACCTGGGACCACTTCTGTTTTTAGTGTTTATTAAAGATTTACCGTCCTGGATTAAAAACTCAAAGGTGCTCATGTTCGCTGACGACTTAAAATCGTTCCGCAAGGTTGAAAATATTAGTGATTGCATATATATACATTATGAAATCCGCTCTCTTAAACAATGGAGCTTGTCAAATAGACTTTTATTGAACCCCAAAAAGTCAGTAGTGATGTCCCTTATAGGAAGAAAGAGAGCATAATGTATGACTACACCCTTCTTTTTGAAGCACAAGTGCAGCGAGTGTCGCACGCTCGTGACCTTGGTGTGATTGTAGACTCGAGATTAGATTTTCGTTGACACGTTTCTCGTATTGTTAGTCATGGTCTCCGCTGCCTTGGCGTCATTTTGAGGTTGACAAGAAAGTTTCGCTTTCCTGAGCGTCTGTTTATCTTGCATTGCGCACTTTTTAGGTCGCGTCTTGAGTTCGCCTCCGTAATATGGAACTCTATTGCGATGTCACACAGCAATTTAATTGAAAATGTTCAGCGTAGATTTATCCGAATTTTATATGATAGACATATTGGCCGCCGCCGCTTTTACGGCTACAACCCTCTTTTGGTGGGCCTCAATCTTTTAATTCTGCGTGGTAGAAGAATTGCTAGAGATATGCACTTATTATATCATGTTGTGCATGGTGCTATTGACTGTTCAGAGTTGTTGATGTCCTTGAGATTCCGTGTGCCCTCTGGGCGGTCATTTAGCTGCTGAGACACTTTTTATCCTAACATGTGATCAATCTGTCCGATGACACGATTGCAACAAACCTAGAATGCCTTGTTTTTAGACGATTACATTTTCGTTTGATTTTATTACTTGAGAAACCTGCATTTATATTCTGTATTCACTCATTGGACAGTTCACTTCCGCCCAGTCCACTTGACTGTTAGCAGGCACTTAATAAGCCTGCCTGCCTGCCTGGCCTGCCTGGCCTGCCTGGCCTGCCTGCCTGCCTGCCTGCCTGCCTGCCTGCCTGCCTGCCTACCTACCTACCTGCCTACCTACCAACCCCCCCACCCACGCACCCACCCGCATACCTACCTACCTACCTGCCTGCCTACCTACCTACCTACCTACCTCCCTACCTACCTACCTACCTATCTATCTATCTATCTATCTATCTATCTATCTATCTATCTATCTATCTATCTATCTATCTATCTATCTATCTATCTATCTACCTACCTACCTACCTACCTACCTACCTATCTATCTATCTATCTATCTATCTATCTATCTATCTATCTATCTATCTATCTATCTATCTGTCTATCTGTCTATCTGTCTATCTGTCTGTCTGTCTGTCTGTCTGTCTGTCTGTCTGTCTGTCTGTCTGTCTATCTATCTAATCTATTAATCTATCTATCTAATATATTAATCTATCTATCTATCTATCTATTAATCTATTAATCTATCTATCTTTTAATCTATTAATCTATCTATTAATCTATCTGCCTATTAATCTATCTATCTATTAATCTAATCTAATCTAATCTAACCTAATGGTTCAACGTTTCAACAGCAGGAGAGATATTTTCACACTAATATTTTGTTGGAATGATTGCAGAGTGGAATGGGCTTGCAGGGTGTGTTAACTCTAACGTGGGTCAATTCGAATCTTCATGAAAACATGCCCCCCCCCAAAAAAGACAAAAAGAAAGAACAAAAAGCAACGCACCAATCTTATTAAAAATTGGTGTGTTTACTACCGGTGTTAATTTTCTTTTAAATATTAGGTTCTTCAGCTACAATTGTATTATGCCTTCCTTTTGCTGTGTTCGTGTGATTTTTAGAATTGTTAACTTTATGCAATTTTCTAAGCTATTTTGTTTGTCGCACTGTTGACTGTAATAATTTGACGACTGATTTAATAAATAAAATAAATGAATACAAATAATAAAAAAGCACCTTGCCGTAGGCTTAACGACAAGGTTGCTGAAACAAAAAAAAATAAATATAAAAAAAGAAAAGTGGCAATGCTAGCAAAACAATTATTTGAATTATTATCTAGCATGCACATTGACCACCGTTTTGTTCGAGATATTTAACGCGCAATTCAATAAACACGTTTGTGCCGAAAAACTCGAGTACTTCTAAGGTCCTAACTTTGAGGTCTGATTCGCGGCGTGCTTTAAAAGTACGCGCAAATCTTTCTTCCAGAACTGCTAGCGCCATCTCGGCACGGCTATGGGCACATCAATAGGCAACGCCTGCACGCACTTGCACAGCAATCCACCAGGATCCGCTAGTGTCGCGGATGATTCTCACGAGCCCGTCGATTACCCGTGGAGCCGGCATTTTTTCCGTTTCTCGATCGTGCGGTGAAACCCCGTGAAGAGGCAGATTGTCAAGATGGCAAATTACCATCGGCCAGACGTGAAGACATCCCAGGAATTGCGAGACATCGCCAACAAGCTCAGAATCCTGAGCATCAAGGCCACGAACGCGAGCAATTCAGGGTAAGCCGCGGAAACCTCCAGTCGCTTTCTCGTTTCATCGTCGCTGCTAGTATCAGAAAGAAAAAACGTTGCGACGTGAATTTGCTTTTTTTTGTTTTTGCTTTATTCGTTTCGAGCTACCACAACGGTCCATCCACGCACTGCAGGCCTTTTACTGGGCCACCGCGTGTGTTCCACGTAGTTCAGGAGGCCGGAAATGCTCCCGCTCAGGGAGCACTTTCTGTGGCATTGAAGGCAAAGCTAGGAGTGTGTGTGAGCTCGCGCACCTTGAGCACCGATCAAAACGGTACACGCTCACTTTTCACTTTTGAAATGCCGAAGGACCGCGCACTTTTCTGCTGAAGCCGGTGCTGGTGGTTCTAGGGTGCCGAAGCTCCATGAGAAAACGAAGAGTAGAGGCGCCCTAACGAAGGGCGCCGCCTTGCGCCATCTTGGGTCGTAACGGGGAACCTTCTCAGAAGTCGCGTTGCTCAACCATTTCAAGCTCCACGAGAACTCCTTGCACACGGAAGTAATGCAGTGATGGTTGCGCTTTTCCGATTCAAGGTTGTGGCAGCATGATTGTTGGGTACGGTTCCGCCCCGTTCACGAGGCCCAACCGCAGCATCTACTATTTTGCCGGTAGCCAGCCCAATAGCCCGGAAAAAAAAAAAAAAAATGCCGGCAGTTTTGGACGGCGCTTCGCGGCGACGTTTCGCGGCGACGATCTGCGGCTGCTCATTAGAAAAATATTAACTCACTTGGCTCACCCGTACACGCCGCTTCGTGGCGGCCCGCCGGCGGTCCAAGCCCCGCTGCCCCCCATTGAACCCCCGGAAGGGGAGTCCCATACCATTTAGTTCAGCAACGTTTCATCCACAACATTTGTTTTTTCAATGATAATTGTAAGAAAGAAACATGCATTTATTGCCAAATGTCTGAAAAAAAAAAAAAAAAATGTATGCCAACTCTGAATTAAACCCGGGTCCGCTGCGTGTGAAGCGGACACCTTTCCACAGAGCTACTCTACAGCTACAAATATTCGTTTTCAGAATCCGTTTTACACGAGACCCAATAGGGGACAACTGCCGGCATTTCTTTTCCCGGGTTATTGTGTCGGCTGCCGATAGAATATCCATTCCCTTGTACAAATTCGTCACCACAGTCTCGGGTAATTCTACAATTATGAACTTCTTTTTCGTTTTACCCTTTTGTGCCATTCTTGATTTTAAATTTGTTTAGAAAGTAAAATAGCTTTCTGCTAAAGTTACGTCGTATTTATAAAACGAACCCAAATTAAAAATCCCGTTTAGAATCTCTGGATAAACAAGCTTCAGTAAAAAGTAATGGAGGCGAAAACCGGTGAGCGAGTTTGACTTCGGAAATTTCTCATCGCGTTCAAAATTAGATTCATCGCAACTGATATTTTGACGAAACGTCCAGGCGTAATACTGACTAACCGAGGTCTGTGAATGTCTTTATTTCTATAATAGAGAAAATCGAAAAGCCGCATTTCCGACAAGTTCAAGGTAGCCGCTGTGGCGTCTGCATCCAAGCTTCGCAGAAGCGTCTTTGCGTAATAATAATAAAAAAAAAAGTTGTTGTGACAGCTTTTTAAATTAACAATTAAATAATGAGCTCGAAAAAAAAAATAATATGCCTCATGTTGAAGTGCATCTAATTCTCATTCAAAGTGTATTTCTTTTCCTCAAATTCGGATTGCCATTCACAGACAATCGGTTATTCATCTTGACATGAAACAACATTCAAAGTATTGTCCTCTATCGTGTGTAGGTTTGATATTCATATGTACTCTAGATTTGCGTAGCTTGAGCCCTTTTAAATGTGTGTATTGGATTTACCAATTTCCTGCGACAGACCATTCTAACTCTTTATCGGCACAGGTATAGACACCATGGGATGCTAGAAACAGGAATATTTACGAACGCGTTAAAAACGGCTAGAATTAGCCTAATATTTAAAGGCGGGAAAAAATAGTTTGTACAACTATCGGCCAATTTCCATTCTGCCAATTTTTCCAAAATATTTGAAAATTAAAATATTGAAAATTTATACTAGATTAGAGGCATTTTTTTTGTAGGTATAATATAATAAATGAGGCACAATATGGATTTCAAAAGCAAAAATCTACAGAACAAGCACTACTTCGCATAAAAGACAAAATTATCAGGAATATTGAAGATACATTTTATACATTAGGTTTGTGTTTAGATTTTACGAAGGCTTTCGACACAATACAGCACAAGATCTTACTGATTAAGCTTCAATATTATGGGATACGTGGCGTGGCATTAAACCTAATTGAAAGTTATTTAAAGAATCGATATCAATATGTGCATTTAGATGAATCAGACTCTGATAAGTTAGAAGTACGACACGGAGTGTCGCAGGGACCCATTCTAGGCCCTCCGTTCTTTCTTATCTTTGTAAATGATATGGCAAACATGCAGGATTCCCCAGAACTAATTATGTACGCAGATGACACGAACGCGTTCTTTAAAGCACGGCCTAAAGATACACTGCAAATATTGGCCAACGAATATTTGGAGAAGCTGGCTAATTGGCTTAAGCGTAACAAATGACAACTTAACGCTAAAACTAAATACATAATATTTCGTCCAATTAACGAGCGAGACAAAACTTATATATTTATTAATTTTGATGGAATACCTTTAGAGCGGGTCAAAGGTCAAAAATTCCTAGGCATATGGTTCAATGAAGACTTCAACTGGTCGACGCATATACAGAAACTTTGTTCTGAACCGTCTAAATCAATAAGATGTAAATATAGAATTCATAAACTACTACCTCTATGCTTAAAAAAGTAATTATATTATTCTTTATGTTACTCAAAATATCATACGGTGCATTGGTGTGGGGTACCACAACTATGACGAACTATAATAAAATAATAGTCCTTCAAAAACGAATACTTCGCATGCTCGACAATTTTCAGGGTAACTTGCGAGACTTGCGTACGGACCCGCTGTTCGAAAAATACACTATGCTAAAGGCTAATAAAATATATTACTTTAAATTACTTCAGCTTATCCAATAAGAGAAGCTATACTTAAAGGGAAACTGAAGCGGTTCTGTATTTAAGAAAAAACATTTCAATGGCCTTCATTCGGCCTCCAGGATCACGAATATCGAGATTAATCTTCAACTCGGTGCACGGAGGCTGCATAAATTAATTTTTAAAGTACCACCCAAGCCCCTCCTTTCTGGGGCGTGACGTCACACTAGGAGTTTTCGGAATCTCTGCTCTCGCGCATCTTCAGCGCCTGTCAAAGCTATGCACGCGCACTTTTGCTATTTTCAGAAAGGTCAGAAAGAGACTTCACGGCTGGGGTCAGTGCGGAAAAATATACCTGTCAAGCTTGCAATTGCACGCGCTGCCCACACGTGCGGCACGCTCTCGGCGGCCCAAAGATCCTAGTATGACGTCACGACTGGTCGGAGGTTTTTCGTGTTTCCTCGCGTTTAGTTACATGTTCGGGGAAAATGAAGGTGATATTCAGATTCACGGGATAAAAATACGCCAGAATTCACCAATTCACCTCTAACTCGTTGTATTCAAGAAGTGTTTCAGCTTCCCTTTAATCCCGAAGAATGTTAGCTCAGAACATGCACTGAGAAAAAACATCTGGAAGAAAGGTGAAGTAAGAACCATTTATGGCAAGCAACGATTGGATTATCCCGTTTTCTCCTCGTTAAACAAAATTGAAGAAAAGGTAAACTTTCAGTGTTCCTTTCAGATTTTCGAGAGAAATAATAAAGAACTCCCGGTGGAGTGTGATATCGTTAATGAATGAGGAACAAATGGTGAAAAAGTCATTTTTGATGTAACTAGTATCCTTTTCTCAATCGTGTTAAATCGGGTACAAGTGTTTATTACGAATTTGTTTGGTTGTGCATGTGCATTTGCAGATGTCCTGTTATGCGTTGTACTGTAAAGGGAGGTAGAGGCGTCGTCAATCTGAAATGGCAGCTTTTTTCTCTACCTCCCTTCCTCCCCTTGTTTGATTTGGTTTTTAAATGATTTTTTGTTTATTTGTCAAACCGCCTCTCTGCGGTTTGACAAATAAACAAAAAATCATTTAAAATGTTATGACCTAGGCACTTAATTAGCACGAAAAAACCTATGTCTAGAGTGCTCCCAAAAAGTTATATTGATGTAGCGTAAAAAGTATGGAAAAGGGATGGAGTGAAATATGGCACCTCCGATAAGCTGGAAAAACATCAGTTTCCACCTTGACCGCTTCAACGGTCCATAACTTGAGAACAAAAAATCCGACGACATTGCCGTTTGCGTCTTCTTTTATAATTGGAATTGCCCCAAAACATATATTTTTTTCGTCAAAATTAAAAATTCGACCCTAAATCCGTGCCTGAGTTGAGATGAAATCACGTATTTCATTTTTTTCACGCTTTTGATTTATTTCTTTCTTAATACATACTGGGACCTCATATGAGATCATTGCAGGAGTGGAAAATACAGATACATGAAGTAAACAACACAGAAAAACGAGATGCCCCTGAAAATGTTTACTGAAAACGACACGCATCGAAAGATTAATTGCGCTAATAAAGCGACGCTAGAAAGAATATGGATGTGTCCGTCATTTTCATTCCAGTCATCGATAGTTTTCGGGAAAAACGAATTTTTAAAACAGTTTATACGACGCTAGAATGGAACAATATTTAATGGATGAGATCGTCCGGGGCGCGTAGAAGTAGAAAATGAAATGTATTTCGTTCGCTCGATGCCGCTGTGTCCATTGACATTTCTGTGGCATATTTTGAGTCGATCTATCTTTCGCCTCCAACACAGTGGTGAGAGTCCAAGAGATGACGATGCTGATGAAGGAGAAAAATTGCGGTCGTACCTATTAATAATAAATCTTAGAGCCTTAGCTTAAACATTTTAGTGAAAAACCCGAGTCTGAGGGAAATGACAGACGACGACGAGGACAGAGAAGGAGAACGTCTCAAACACAGCTGTGTTTGAGACCTTCTCCTTGTCTTTCCTCGTCGTCGTCTGTCATTTACCTCAGTCTCGGGTTTTTCACTAAAATGTTTAATATACACCAGCTCACTCGCGCCCCTACGTTCTGCTCATTAAGCCTTAGCTTGGATAGATTCAAGTAGATTGACATCTTTTTTTTTTTTTTTTTCAATGGGCATCTCATACAACAGATCCATACTCTAGAATGTGTCGAGCGAGAGTTCTGTAGGCGGTTAGTTTGGCTTCCCTGGTGGAGCATTTGAGAGTCCGCTTGACATATCCCAACTTCTCGGGAGCAGATAAAGTCGGCATCTCTATCCCGTCTAAGATTGCTAAGATTGGGCGTAAAGAAAACATAGAAACTCGCTAACTTCGTTTAAAAGTACGTTATCAATACCGTAACTAAAAACAAGGGACCATTTTTTTTTGTTTGTAAGTCAGTTTTATCAACGCTTAAGTCCATTTTCCACTTCCCTACTCCAATTATGAAAGCGCGTAAAAGATTTGTTAAGTAACTGCTGATCATTAATGGACGTGATGTCATTGTACAGAACGCAGTCATCGGCATAAAGACGAATTTTAACCCGTATGTTTACATTGATATACAAAAAAATAGGACCTAACAGCGATCCTTGTTGCGCACCTGAACTAACCGAAACCTCCGAAGAGATGGCATCCGCAAACGAAACAAACTGCGACCGGCAACTCAGGTAATCAGAAATCCAGTCGAGTATTATTAAGGATGGCTTTTAACTTCAAAAGTAACTTGGGGTGCGATACTTTATCAAAAGCCTTCGAGTAATCAATGAAAATGGCGTCAACTTGTCCACTCTTGTTCAAGGATGAAGGGATGTCATCAGTGAATTCCAGAAGTTTGCGTAGTGGTTGACAAATGTCGGCGAAAATCGTGCTGTTGAGGACGGAGAAAAGGGATTGCTTTCAAGATACTCGGAAATGTGTTTATATGTGTTGTATCTGGGAGTCCTGGGCTGGTCGTGGCCGCCTCGTCTGATGATGAGGACTTACGTGCTTGGGCTACCTCGCGTGGGTCATGGCGGAGTCCAAAAGCTGGGACCCGCCGGTGAAGGAAACGACGTCTCTCTCAGTCGGGCTCAGAACAAGACTGCTTCGTCTTTCTCTTTATCTCGTATCCTACGCAAAGGATAGGCGGCTCATATCACGAGCTCGCCGCCCACATACGCGATGCGGTAAATTTTAATCGCAACATTCTTTCCTCCTTATAAAATAAGAAAGACGAAATGATTATAAAAAAAAAAAAAAAAACCTTACGCAGACATCCTGTCTCCCTCCTTAATATGGTATAAATCGGAAAGGCGAAAAAATGCAAATACACACATTCTCTTCCCTCCTTAATAAATCTACACAAAGGAAAGACAAAAAAAAAAATGCCTTGAAAGAGGAGAGAACAACATACCGATCACAATCACAAAATACAACGGCGGACCAAAAGATCGCTCTCCACTTACATAATAATAAAAACATCCGTTCATCAAGCACTGTCATAGTTCGTGGTCCATTGCCAAACTAGTTCGATGCGTCCTGGGCAAAAATTATGTCACGTAAATACATAACGAAACAAAAATACACACACACGCACGTCTCTGATGTTAGTCTAAAAGTCTTTTTAGGTTAGGGCTTGACTCACACAAAAGCAAAAGGTAATCTTTAAAACGTTCTGGCAACCGCTTGGTTCGGGTTGGGCGACGCTGAGGCACTGGAGTAGTAGAGTCTTGTCGAGAAAACCCTGGCAGAGGCGTAGATTGTCGGCTGGTCAGTGGCTCATCAAGCGGAAGAAAAGCCTCGGCACGCCACCTGCACGTCGCTCGATGCCCAACTGCAGGACGTGGTAGCGAAACATCAGAAATCGCAGTCTCCGTGCGACTCGACGCCGGACTGAAGGGAGGCGTGACCATGGGAGTTGCGACCTCGGAGATGCCCTGGGGAACTGGACACGGGACTGACTCTGGCCCAGGAGCGTTCTTTGTACTCGCTTCTGGATCATCTGGAGCAGCATGCTCGGGACCGGGAGCATCTGGTACCATGGAGGTCGGTCTTCGGGGACCTGTTACTGCACGCTCGGGTACAGCAGGTTGAAATAATCCAGGAATGTTTAGTGGAACTGGGGTAGGAATCACAGGAAACAGCTCGTCTTCTTTAGACCACGACGACCTGACCTTTTGAAAATGCAACGTTGTATGTGTTAATTTTGCTGCGTTCCAAGTTGTTTTCTTCGTCCAACTTATACGTTGCCGGACCAACTCGCTGGTGAATTCTTTGTGATACGCGATACGGTAAATTTTAATCGCAACAGTGTTCAAGAATTTTACTGAATGAGGACGGAAGAGAAATTGGTATTGTTAAGGCTCTGCCTGTTCCCCTGTTTGTATATAGGAACTATTCTCGCTGATTTCCAAAGTCGAGGTACCGTTCCGGAGGAAAGTGACTTCTGGAAAATAATAGCTAAGTATCTCGATGTGCAATCAGAATAACGGTGAAAAAAGGAATTCCGAATATCATCCAGGCCTGAACACTTTTTGCAGTCGAGGTTCAAGAGCAATTTGTGTCCACCGGAGACACTGACCTGAATATTTGCTAACGAATTGCACACAATATTTGCACGAAAGCGAGGTTCACTGCAGTTGTTAGAAATAAAAGCAGAGTAAAGATATTCATTAAAGCTATTAGAGATAACCACAGGGTCACTGGCACAGGTATATTGAATATTAAAACTACGAAGAGTGTCATTTCTGGGTAGGATAGATCTCCAAAACTTTGCAGGATTTGACGTCATAAATCGAGAGAGAGTAACATGAAAATATTTATGCTTTGCGCAAGCCATTGCTTGTTCTAAACACTTCCTCAAACATTTAAACCGGTCTACGTGTACAGGATCAGCATTTTGTTTCAATTTTCGACTCCTCTTAACACGACGTGATAATTGCAACACCTCTCTAGTATTCCCTGGGCGAGTAGGATTCTTCTTTTTGGTGTCAACTGGAACAAACTTGTTAGCGCGGTGACACAGTAATGCACAGAATTTGCTTAGCAGCACATCAAGAATGGATACGTCATCAGCGCTATCAAAGTCCAGTACTGTGAAAATTTCAGGATTCGCATGTAAAACACGGATATTCAGCGTTGTAAGAACAGCTTTGTGGTCTGATAGACCCCCTATCACGGAACATTCGTAACCAGACAAAGTAATGCTATGACTAAGGAAAAAAAGGTCAAGGATTTAATTATTTATAGTACCCTGATTAACTACTTGAACCAAATCAAATGGCAGAGCAATGTCAACAAGGGCATTACACACCGTTTTATCATTGCTACATATACCGTACTCCAATTTATGTCAGGAACATTAAAATCACCCGTGGGTATGCGTTTGAAGTTTCCAAGGTTGTGTTGCGATATGTAATCATGAATATCTAACAGCACTTGAGATGGAAGAACTGTGAGCTCTGTAAATAGCGCAAATAACAAGAACAAACTTATTATCTACGTGCACCTTGCACTAAATGACTCAGTATTTGGTAAGGAAGTACAGAGAAAAGAAGAACAGATCTGAAAAATAATGCAACGCCACCACCTCTTCCAGAAGACCTATTGCAAGGAACCACATTATTATTAGGGGGCGTAAATTCATAGTCAAGTATGGATTCGTGCAGCCAAGTTTCAGTGACACATATGGCGTGCGGGGAATATGACGCTGCAATGCAAGCAAATTCGGTAGACTTTTGAAAAAGGCTTCTGGGGGGCATTAAGATTTAACGAGGAAAGATTGTTATTTTGCGCGAGTCAAGACTGGTTTTCTTCGAATGATGTTCCCTAACCAGGTGGCCTGCGTACCTTCCCTCGGTGCACAAACGACTGGACGGGCAGCTCTTACGATGCAGTTAGAGCCATCCCATGTGTACCGGACGTTATTCACAAGTGCGTAATCATGACGTAAAATACCTTTAGTAGAGCCGTTTCGTCAGAGGGCAGCCGTACCATGCCAGAGCTGCCTACAGACGTTACGGACACGAAATAAGCTGGAATAGCAGCAAGGCGCGATTCGAAACCGTCAAGCTTATTTTGCAGAGCTGCCTGGTTACCTTTTATTTGGGCTACAGCTATTTGGGTTTGCCCTTCGAGGATTTGTTTAAAAAGAATCTAAGTGTCTTCATCAGCGCCGGGGTTCATTTCGACATCACCACTACGAACCAGAAGAGTCAAACAAACTCTAAGTCGTGCTAACAAGGGGGGGGGGGGGGGGGGAGAGAGAGAGAGAGAGAGATTGAGAGAGAGAGACTGGAACTTATTAACCACACCGTCGATTGGGGGCAAGCCAGTTCCGGGTTGGGGATGGGGAAAGAGGGGATCAAAAGAAAAGATTAGAAAGGTGACGAGGGAAGAGAGAAGGCATCTTGGATGAGGTCACAGTTACTTGATTAGGTTTGTCCACTACTGCATATCTATTCACAGCACTTTCGTCACTGTTACAAGCGGTCCAGTAGGCAGGTATCTTCCAGGAATACAAGAAGGTAAGATCGGGCAACTCCCGCGATCTGTAGCCTGTCAAAAACATTTTTCTCTCGTCTGCGTAATTGGGACAGGCCCAAAAGAGATGGTCCCCATCCTCAACAGTGTCACAAGTAGGGCAGTTTGGGCTCATCGTTGCGTTAATTCGGTGGATGGCAGATGCAGTATAGGCACAGCCTGTGCGAAGCCGCGGTGTAGTACGGAGGCGCTTGCACGTGGACGCGTGGGGGTGGTCTCCCGTCAGCGACCCGTGGGTCCGGATGATTCTGCGTTATCGCTTGGTGAATTAGCAGCTTGGCTTCATGAATCTTCGGCACCATAATAATGGGAGCTCCAAGCTGGTGTGCCGCAGCGGCAAGACGGTCAGCCGTCTCATTACCCAAAATGCCTACATGTGAGGGCAACCATTGGAATGATATTTCCCAGCCCTTCGCTTGGAGGTTTCTTGCAAGGTGTGCAATGTATCGGGCATATTGAGGGGCATCATCAAGATTACCGAGATGTTGTTGTGCTATTTTTGAGTCGGTGAGAAGCAGAACTTTCCCGCAGTAAGGAAGTTTCTCCAGGGCGTCAAGTCCAAGCCTAAGGGCCACAAGCTCAGCGGTTGTTGATGTTGCGTGGAAGCTGAGCTTTCTGGCATGAGCCACATTCAGGTCAGGTATGTACACCGCTGCGGTAGATGACTTGCTGCTATGAAGAACTGAGCCGTCCGTGTATATTCGCATCCATCCCTGGTACAGTGTCTCTATATGATCCTCTGTAGTGGTCCAGGCAACGACCTGTGCTGTGTTGCGTTTGCTTTTGAGCGTTGGAACAATCTCATTTATGTTCAGTGGAGGGGCATATGGTGGCGGTGCCGGGTAGTCGGTGTCCGGATCACCAATAGGGGCCATAAACTCCAGAGAACCAAGGCAAGAAAGTGGGCGTTGGCGAAGGCGATTCAGAAGTGGAGCAGTTGAGCGACAGGCAGTTTGCCTCGCTATCTGCCGGAGTGTTAGTTCTCTACCGTGATTTTCGACTAGGTTTACCCTCGCTTCCACTAGTGTTGGAACGTTTGATGAATATCTGGGTAATCCAAGGCACAGGCGGAGGAACAGGGAATGATGCTTCGCTGTGAACCCGGTAACAGCAATAAAAACAGGTGATTCGACTTCAAAGAATAAGGCCCAGAAATAAACCCGTTGGCGTTGGGTTAACACGGTGTTGCTGCACCATTCGCGCTCAACTGCACCAAAATACTCACCCGGTTACATCCTGCTACATTTCACCAAGATTTGTGCCAGGTTTGAGCCAACGTTCCGCCAAAGCTTGGTTTAACTTTATCATGACTAAAGGCCCCGTTCACACACTTGCAACCGAGTAGGACTGACTGAGACAAGACTGGTTTTTAAGCCTCTTGCGACGGTTTGGGACCGAATGCTCTGCTGCGGAACTGGACTCCTAAGCTGTCACAAGAGGCTTACAAACTAATCTTGTTTCAATTGGTCCTACTCTAATTGCTCGGGTCCCGCTGCGCTGCTGGACCTTTACGGAAGCGAATTGAAACTGCTTTCGATTGTCGTTTGGAATATGTGCTATTCGATTTGATCGCATCGAACACTGGCAGTGGTCGGAAATAATAGTTAGCTTCGTTGAGTGCGCTTCCCGCCGCTCAACAGCACCGGTGAACTCGACACGCCGGTCTGTGTATTGCAGTTTACTCACGGAGTCAAACCATGGAGCAAATCCAGGGCCCTGATTGGTCTATTTCAACATTCCGCGGTTTCGCAAGCAGGAGACGCCGGTGACCCTTTCGCGCTCGTTGTTTGATAAAAGGCGGCTCTCACCGGGGACGACGGCGGAGGGGAGGAAGTGGCCGAGTGGGCTAACGCGTTTCACCTCGGAGCGTGGAGCGAAAGCTTGCGCTGGGAACCTCGTGGGTTCGATCCCCACCGCCCCCGCCCGTTTCGATCTGGATGAGTTTCGTACCGGCGCGTGTTCGCGTAATCATTACTGCGTGATGCACGTTAAAGACCCCAGGCTAGCGGTTGTACTGCACTGGCTAAATTTCTCATCTGCAGCTAAGAGACCGATTATCCTCCATCAAGGCTGTATAAACATAAAAACCTTTCTTTTTTTTTTTTTTTTTTTGGGGGGGGGGGGGGGGACGGTGGCGGTTTCGCCTTTTTTGGAGGTGCAGTGGGGGATGGCGGGGTGTGTCACTCGGGCGCACCGTCCCGGTCCTGCATGTCTCGCTTCGCCTCCTTCAAGGGACACTGACAGGGTATTTATGCTCGCCGAGGTTTTTAGTTGTACGTGACATATGAGAGCCCAACTACCCAGAACAGAATTTGCGGCTCGAAATTCGGTTTCTTTCCGCCCGAAAACCGCCGATCAAGAACTGGCCGGTTCGAGTCTCGCTCACTCTCTTTTCCGTGGTCACGGGCCGTTTTTGTAAGGTATCGATGCGACCAACAAATTTAATCAAAGTCGTGGGTCATTAAAGGCACACAGTCAATATTAAAAATAGAAACAAATATGAAACCCATTTTTTGTGGCCTCAAAAAAGCTGCAAATATGTTGATTGAAAAAAAAGGTAGCACAGACAACCGGAAGCTTTCTGTGCGTTCACTGCATAATTCTCGACATGGCGTCGTTTCGCGTATCGTGGAACTAGCACTAGCGGATGGCAGCGGACGACGGGCGTTGGACCTCTACTTCAGAACTGTCGTTCACGGTACTGGCGAATTCTGTCTTTCGTCGAAAGAGAAATTTTGGACCGATCAAAAGAACTGATATTCATCCCGTACGACACGCCCGACCAGCAAGCCGATTGCACGAAGACGTCGCCGAGCCGTCGTCCCTTCTCGTGGCTGAAGACATCGCTCGCTCAAACGTCAAGCACAAAGTGCGTACTTCGAGTTGAATACGCACGCGTACACTCTTAAAAAAAAGCTAGTAGTATTTACTAGGTAAGAGCTAGTAACCGCTTGTCACATATGTTACTAGGTACCTAGTAGCCTGAGGTAGTAACGGTCAAGCTAGTAACGGTTACTAGGTCACGAAGCTAGTAACTGTTACTAGCCTCCAAGTAGAATCCATGTATTTTACTACCTCTAGCTAGTAACTAGCGCTACCTCCCGACGGAAGACCGGAAACGCAACTAGTCACGTGATTTCCGGTGGGGGAAAAAAAAAAGTGTGGGGTTATGCCACTTACCACCACGTGGCAGGCGCAACAAAAAATTGAAACTGGAAATGAGTAATCCAGGTGGCACTAGTTACCGTCCAATTAAACGTACACAAAAAAGAAAGCCGATCAATTACAGTTTATTTCAAATCTTCCACATTTGCAAGCATATACATATAAAGATTCACACCCACATTTTTAGCACGCAATCGACACAACGAATTCAACAGAAACACAGGCTTACTAAATCACTCTAATCGCTAACTTCCCGGCGGCGGCAGTAGGGATCGAACCCAGGAGGTTCCCAGCGCAAGTTTTCGAGGTGAGACGCGTTAGCCCACTCGGCCACTTCCTCCGCGCTCACTTCTTTCACTGACATTAGGTCTTTTATATTGACCATTTGAGAGCGCAAACTTGTCGTCGTGTATCAGTACGTCGGTTATTCGCAGTCGATAGGTAAGTTGCGCGACGAGGCAAACCGCATGAAAGCGACGGGAACAAGCGGCCAAGGCGTTGGGCGACATTTCCTAGAAATTAAAACACCGAGCGACCGTCGCTCGTCGCTGTCTCCGTCGATCGCCTCGTCGCTCGCTAAATCGATACGTGCGGTCGCCGTCGGCGAGAGAGTGCTTTCTTGCCGTCTCCCGCGGCGAACGAAGGCTGTAAATGACGGAGAGTACGACGGCAGCTGCACTCCTTTCGCGTGCTGGGCTAAAAAAAATTCATGCAAAATTAATACCGCGTGCAGCTCACGTCTTAATTTTTGTAGTACACTGACGAATGCTCGCGTTTTTGAGGCACATTCAGAAAGACTCGTAGAATGCCAAAACAGTTTTTTTTTCATTAGTCCCAATGCTACATACACTATTTACGACGCACATCAACGGTTGTGACAGTGCACTGTCACGACCGAAGAGAGCTCAATCAGAATCATTCAACCACCGAGCACACACAAACCGTGAAGAAGTTCTCAGTGTCAAGAGGTGGAGAAAAGCTTCTTGGACGACGAAATCCAACCCAGTGACAGCGGCACCGGCTCGTTTGAACTATCCTCGGAGCAGTCCAGGTCCACGCACACACTCGCCCCGTCAAGCGCACGAACGTTAACTATGCACTCCAGCACGGGAACACGAGAACTGCACACAACACAAGGCAGAAATGGCAGGTTCACATCGGAGAAATGAGCGTCTTGCGAACCCCAACTGGCCCCAACTTGCTTGTCGTACAATGTTGCCAAGCGTCTCTTGTGAAAGAAAAACATGTTTTAAAAAATACAAAAATAATAAATAGAAAGAAAACAGAATGAACTTTCTTTGTTTTCGGAAACGTTTTTAGTATGTGCTACGTGGCTATTTTCATCCCAGTTAAAACCAAAATGAAAATATAAACGCTCACAAACGAATGCAAACGAGAAGGAAAGAAGTAAGCCGCATGGCCCTTGAATCAACAATGGCCGCTGCGCTCGCTGCAGCGCTGGCTTCCACGTCGTGCTGGTACGGAGGCTGCGATCGTTGTAAAGTCAGCTCCAACCCTTAAACATGCCCCCTCATACAATATTTCACGCTACGATTGCGTGTGGATACCTCCCCCTGCGTTCCGAAACAGCAAGTACGTCGCTAACGCTGGCAATCGGGTATGAAGCCAGCGCCGCCATCTTCTCCGCGCCTTTGCGGTAGTAAATAGCTAGTAAAAGGGTAGTAACGGTCAGAAAAAGGTAGTAATGGCTGCATTTGCTAGCTTTTTACTACCTATCGCCCGTTTGAGGTAGTAAATAGTTAGTGAAAGGTAGTAACGGTCAGAAATAGGTAGTAACTGCTGCAGTTACTAGCTTTTTACTAGCTTTTTTTTAAGAGTGTACGGCTACTTTACGAGGTGCGAATGTGCCCTATGCTTGGTGCTGCTTGACTTCAAGCCGGGAGTGCATGTATTGAAGGGAAATCGGGAAATCGGCAGCAAACTTCCGACATACTGTCTACCCGCTGCATAACTACGCATAATAGAGTTCCTGCAGTAGCTCAGTGGAAAGACGTCCGCTTCACACGGAGGAGGCACGGGTTCGATACCTGGTGTAGGTGTTTCTTTTTTTTTTTTTTTGTCAAGCATTCTGCGCTGTTTACATTTCTTTTTTTTTTTGCAATTATCACAGAAAAAAAAATTTGTGGACGATACGTCGCTGCACTAAGTATGGATTCCATTTTTGACACCTGCGAACTCAATGTATATCACTTTCCACAAAATGCAAGGAGCATATGAATCGGGTAGCGTCCGCTTTCCGAGCTTCGCGTAATGGTTCTACAGGAATTGCAGCCAGCCACTGATCCCGACCCGTTGATCTTTCGGAAACTTGTGCACTCTGGCATAACTCTGGCCACTTTCAGATGCAGGACATGTGAGGCAACTCTTCACGCAACATCTTGGGAGTATTCTTTTCGGAGCTGATCACGGGAATTCACCACGGCACTCGGGCACTCACTACTAATTGCCAATTAAATGTACAAAACAACTCATCTTGAAATACAGAACAGCGAGCGGAACAAACATAACTGCAAAGGAATACCACGGCGAGCGAACGCATTTCGTCTGCTACGGTGCTACGTGCAGAAAGAGGAGGAGAAAAAAAACAAAACGCACGGTCGGGTGTAGCCACGTGACTTCCGCCACTCACGCTATCCTCTCCACTTCTCCGTTTCGGTGTCGGTTTCGCGCAGTTGCGTTTTTTGGCTTTATTGAAAAAAATACGTGACTCTGTAGCAAAATATTAATTGGGTAGTATTCCGACACCATAATGAATCGCCTGACAAAAAAGGAAAACAAAATTTTGGGGTGTGTCAGTGTCCCTTTCAGAACGGCCGACTTCTTGCCCGGGAAAGACCAGTGCTCTAGAGCGGTGCGGCGCACGCGCACGCATTCTGACGATTGTCGTGCATCGTCATTTCCAGGTTTCAGATTCGAGATGTAAGGGAGCATGCTTCGATATCGAGATGATTTCTAACTGACGTCGAGTGGCTGCAGGTTTGCGGCACTGTAGGTTTAATTTTTATGATAAATCTCTCGTTTAGTTGCGAAATTGTGCGCGGACACAGTCGGTGAAGTTTAAATAAAAACAAATAAGCTAGCTTTAGCGGTGCACCAATGGAAGCTTTTGTGAAGACAGTTCTGCTGGATCTTATTTTATGTCATATATATCGTCCACGTAATTTTGTTTTTTTTTCGCATCTTCACAAAACTTAATATGTAAAACACCATTCGTGCGTATAGTTAAATGACAAAAAGCTTCTTTTTTTTTTTTTTTTATTCGCTAAGTAGTCTTTGTTAGAAAATCACAGAATTGGCCTCTCGAGGCCGTTTCGATGTACGCTCCTATACAGCCTGAGCACACAACGTACGGAGCGGGGATTTAAACATACGCTTCAAACGTTATTTTTGCTGTTCCAAAATGGGCCCCAAAAAGACTCGGACCAATCAAATGACCGATACCGGGACATGCATATTGGTTGACCTTATGTTGCATATTTTCGGGACAACCCATTAAGTATGCCTCGTGTCGTCTCTAAACCCCGGGCTCCGATACTGGCTTCTCCGCAGTGGTGGGCCCAATGGTGACGGGCGTCGCAGAGGAACAGATTTCCAGGAAGTGGTGTCTCGTATATCATTCTCATCATTTAAGAAATACCTCAGACACATGACCCTGGAGACACTGATGTCTCCTCGAATCTCTGAGCGTGGGGAGCCAAACTCCGACAGGGGTGCTAGTTTTACTATGGTAAACGCGTTATAATTCAGGGAACACTACTTGATTACCCGAGCCAGAGGATAGCACTCGTCGTTGGCTTTAACTTAGAATTAGAAATGAGGAAAAAAAAATATTCTGAATGTACGAAACCACTTTTAAGTAAATATAGTATTATGAGCATTTTAAAACCCTCGCTGAATGTGTTCCGAAAAAAAAAAAAAAAAAAAGAAAGTCCTATCGCAGGAGTTTCGGACGTGAGGAATGGGGAAGGGGGCAAACACGCGACCCCCGATAGGGTGGAGGAACGTGTCTGCCTCGGCCGCCGCTTCACTGGTCAAAAACTTGGAAATGACACGCCGATGTTGGAGTTGGCGTCTCCTTTCATCTTGGGAATGGCCTCAAAGCAGATCTCTAGCTCGTCCTGAGTCGAGATGAAAACGTTTAGGGGCCGACTTGTACGCAGCGTTGGTGCGTGATGCATGCTGCCAAAGGCACACGATGCGCAGCAGTAAGGCCTCTAAGTGGCAGCTGACGTGGCGATGGTGCAAGCTATGTACAGCACGGGCGCTGCTCAGGATAGTTCCAAGCGACCGCATCATACACTGTGGTCCGGACATTGGGTGGCATTATCGTTTTATCCCCACCCTGATTTCATTGGCAACCCTCCTCCCCCTTCCTCGTGAAGAAGAAGCCCTCGGCGAACGAGGCAATCTCCGGGACGCCGTGTTTCGAGTGAAGGGCGCACGTCTCGAAGCGGCTGGCCGCTACAATCGTGGTCTGCCCCTTCTATCTATATGTCGGCCCCCGAGTCGTTCGTAGGCCTTCAGCTCCCGTGCCTCGAGATTGCCCGGGGGGCGTCCGTGTCTCTCGGCCGACTGATTAGGGTCCTTGACAGAGTCCGGCCGTCCGGCTCTCGACGGGCGAGTTTGAGTGCAAAAGTGAAGAAAGAAGCGGGCAGCCGGGCGGGTGTGACACTCGCCACTGCCGTCTCGGCTGACCGCCCGCCGCCGCGGCGCAGCCCTGCCCCAGCCTTGCCCGCCGTGTGTACTTAATCGGGCCTCAAGCACGACGCCGACTGCCGCTTTCCGCTAAAGGCTGCGCTTTGTGGAACGAATATGCGGCCAGCAGCCGACCAACTTCAGTCGGCGGCACGTTCACTTCGTGCGCGGCGTCAGCGGCCACCGCTCTGACGCAAATTTGATCGATCGGTGGTTTTTATTAGAGACTGCGCATATTACAGGTTACCGAAAGACCTTCTGAGCCCATAGCCAATTTGGCAAGTTATTGCCGATTTTAATAAAACATGACCATTACGATGAGATGCACCGATATCGAAAACACTGAAAATGCATAAAAGCTAACAGAATCTCCGGCTAGGCAAATAGCTAGATAATGTAAAACATAACGGCAGACATGAAATAGATTAGCAGTCATGGTATAACAGTGACGAACAACAGTTATCTGATTAGCAATTGAGTGTCAAAAAGGAGGGGAGGCATATCCTCTTTAGAAACATGGTTCAAGGAACTGTTAAAGGGGCATGTATTTGTGACTGAAGATGGTAAAGTATTTCAGATTTTAGCACCGCAGAATCGCAAAAGTCGTTACGAGTTTGGGAAACGTGTATGATGTCCAACGGACAACCGGCGCTGTGCGTCACAGCCAGTAAATGTCCTCTCGACGGAAACGCCGCGTGTTCTTGTGTTCCAGTTGGACACCGAGGTCGTCGACAATACTCCGACGACGCTCGAGAGGAGAAATGTGATCATTTATGAAGTCGGCCCCAGAACCGGACCGCACTTAATGAGCGTCGAAAAACCCGAGTCTTTCGCACTGCTACTTGCTACTGCCGCGCTAGCGGCGAAGACAGACATACTTTTTCTTGCGCGCGTGGAGCGTTTAACTGCCGTTGTAAACTCTACTTTGGAACCGTTGTTTCCGTATTTTGATTTCAGTGGCGGGCCGCCGTCCAGTGAGGGTCGTCCAATCGATGGCGGTGTGCAGATAGACCGAGCCCGGAGCTTTCCTCCGCGGCGGACGAACGCGGAAGAAATGGGACGACGACGGGCACCAACCGCGCAGACCGAGAGCCCTGGGCTACCTCGGCCGATCCAGGGACATCCCACGCTAAACCATCCAGACTTCATTCGTATCTACCACCGCGGGTCCAATAAAAGCTCGTACGTTAATCCGGATTAACCGCGCAGCCTGCAAAGAGTTCAAATACCCCTCCCGCGTACGAGATGGAAGGACAGATAGTTTCCGCAAATAACGAGGAATTGAGCCCGACCCAAGCGCCCCTCATCGTGTGCGTCTGTCAACGAGCCCTTGACCGATAAGCCCCAAGGACTCGCCGAAGACGGGCAGATATGTTTCCCGGCGCCCCGCTTCCGCGCTGGCACCAGACGTCCGTGTTGCCCGCCCCCTTCATAGGAAGAATGGGTTGACCGCGTTCTGACGCAGCCCTTTTTCATACGTGTTCACCGCCGCAAATTGCTCTCCTGTCTGACTGCGCGAAATCTGCTCGCGCGACGTCGGGGCGTGTGCGGACCGATGCGGTGCACTGGCAGATTTCGCTCAAGGCAGTGCTGAAAAGCACGGGGGCGTCGTTTGGATCGTGCCGTCACTGTCCTACGAAGGAGCGTGCCCCTGAGGAGGTTGCGGTCCTCTCTGGCCGCTATCGTCGAGCGACCGGGGCAGCTGATTTCGAAAAGTGTTTAGGCACAACGAGCGGGGAGACACCGTTTCCACATCCGGAAGAAGGAGCAGCCTCTCGCACGGCGTTTGAAAAGGCGACGTTCATTGCTAGTCGTGACCGAGGCTCTCGCTGGCCGCCAAATGGACTCTGGGCAGCGGTATCCCAACTGATGGCAGTCTCGAGCTTTCGTCCGACGGCAGGCTTTCCCTTAGGTCTGACGAGCCACCGCACCCCGAGTGACTCGTTTGATCTCGGAGACTCGGTCAACGATACCTCTGACAGGACGTCGTCTTCCGGCCCTTTGAGCTGACGGCTTGTATGACTGCTCGGGCCGGGATGCATTGAAAACTACAAAAATCAAAATGCCGATTTTGCCAAACGCCGAATTTCAAAGTGCTCAGAGAACCCACAACGCCCGGAAATATCATAGCACCGACGAAACAAAATGGCGGAATAATCGATTAGCTGAAACATGACGCCGAAGACAGAACATCTCGAATTCAAAACGTTGTACCTTGCCCCTACTTTTTTTTTTTTTTTTTTTTTTTTTTTTCAAAGTTTATATACGTAACCGTCTCTTCAACCAAGATTTGCGTTCCCCTTCCGCGTCTTCGTCCGTTTCACTCCGAAGCCACGAAAGGATTACTGCCACGCTTTGCTGCTGCTTTGGTGAAGTTAAACATTCTGCTGCGCTGCTTTTTTTTTTTTTCTGCTGAGCAATCAGATACGCACCGATTCCAGTGATCTACGCCAACCCTAGAAAAGATAGCAGAAGAGGAAAATTCACTTTGATCTGCTGGAACGGCATGTAAAGTTATTTCTGGGGAAAACAACGGGCGAGGTTTGCTGAGCGGCATCGGCTGGAACGCTAGGTCCCTATGGAGCCTGTCACGTGATCTCAAAACCCCTCTCCCGGCTGTTTTAACCCCAGGGAGAAGCTCTCCGCAGTCTCTGGACCAATCACCCCTTCATCACCCGAGCACACACTCTGCGCTTGGGTATGGGCGGGAGCGGGACCACGTGGCCGAAGAAAGAAAAGGACGGCCGTTGTTCCCTATATACATAAAGTTTCGCACGGTCTTAAAAAGATAGGTCACCGCATTAACATTAATGTTGCTTTTTCAGCACCAAATAAGCTTCTCAGCCTGTGCAGGAAGGTAAACGGATCGGCGCACCGGGAAGTTGGTTGTTCAAAAAAGCACCAAAAGAGCTTTGTAAGTTGTACTGAAGGAGTCGTATATTCGATCCCACTCTCATGTGGTAGAGAGTATGTAGGCCAGAATGGAAGGTGTTTAAATGATCGTTTAAGAGAGCATTTTTATAACACCCACCGAGTCGTGGCTGGACACCTGGGAGTCCATTGTCGCGATTGTGGCTGTGTAGCCCATTTTGAAAATTGTTCTGTGATCGGTAGAAGTCGAAACGCATTGACACGAGAAATAATGGAAGCGGAAAGGATAGCACAGCTGAAGGACAAGTGTGTCAGTAGTCCTTCTATAGCGCTGTCGACCAAGGAGCTTCAATTTCTCTCTAAATGATAGCGATGAGGGAGAGGGACTATGTGTAAAATTTTTTAGGTTCTATTTTTTCGTTTCTTTATATATTTTTTTCTTCTCTTTTCCTGTTCTTTTGCCGTGTATTTAGAACTTTCCTTGTATGTCGTGCTACTTCTTCTACTTATCACGTTCGAAAAGTCAACCGGGACGTTGAAGAGAAAAACGAAGTACTCGAATACAGAAGAGAGTTCAGCGCGTGTGCTTGTCTTCCTGAGTGTATGGTGTGAGAGTGGTTTTCCCTGCGCTGTCACCGTCAAATAAAGACGACTGGTCCAGCGGGCATGTACCGTCTACTGCACTGGCAGACTTTCTTAAGGCCGGTTCAGACACTTGCGGTTGAGTGCGTTTGACTGCGTTGCGGCAAGAACCGAAAGCCAGTCACCGGCACATCTGTGCTTCGTATGAAGCGTGGAACCCAATTTAAGGAATCTTTTGGCACGTGCTATGAGCAGGAGGAATGTCCTGGTTTCTCGCTGCCGCAACGCAGTCAAACGCAGTCAAACGCAACTGTCTGAACCAGGCTTTATCCCGAGCTCTGGGGCTGACTGGCTTCTACGTGTCCTCGCCGAGAAAAATCAACTCGGTAGAAATGTACGCTTCAGCAGGTACGCGCGCTCTGCGGCCATCACAATGGCCGCTGATGTCACGCCAGTGCAAGCCGTGTGTATGATACGGAGTTCTCGAGTTGTGGAATGTCGCACCCTTGCGAACGCTAGGAATGCTCCCCGAGTGTCGTTCTTCCGAGTCGAAAGCGGACGTTTTCGTTTTTATCATAAACGTACGTTGTCTGAGATGAAGTGGTGTCGAGGCAGTCTGCATACGCTGACTCGATCGACTCGCGTGGGCCATTCGAGTCGAGTGCACGCGTCTGGGCATCTTCTGTTTGCCTGACGGAACTGCGGGGCCGGCGCTCAGCGGGAAAGCGAAAGACAACGGAAATCCGTCGAGTGGCGTCGGCGGAAAGCGTCGCCGAGTGGCGTGACCAACCGTAATTTCCCGCCGATTCTGGACGGCGGCGCGAGGTAGCGCGGCCGGCCGTGGGGCGAGGCCACGTGACCGGCGCTGATAAGAAGAGGAACTTTCTCTCGGCCGCAGACCAGTTTGCGCCCTGCCAACGTTGACGCAGTCTGCCGCCGCCTGCCAAACACGATGGACAAATACCAGGAACTGCGTGACATCGCCCACAAGCTCCGGATTCTCTCCATCCAGGCTACCAACGCGTCCAACAGTGGGTGCGTGGATTCTCCTCTTTTCCGTCCGCCAGAACTTGGGACGCCGGTGCTCGCGCGCCTACAAACCCGGCTTCCGGGATTGCTTTTCAAGGGGCGGGGCGCCACTTTGCGCGACTTTGGTGGCCGGTGCTGCTCGTACTTTCTCCAATGTCCGCCTCATTTAATTCCCGAGTGCTCTTTTTGAATTAGTTATTCGTCGGCGCCCTTTCGCATATTTGCATTCGCAACCGTCGGGGCTTCCTTCATGCGAGCCGCCGTCGGTAGTTTCAGAAAGCGGCCCCGTTTGAGGAAGATTTCCGAATGATAAGGGCAGCGGGGGTAAATGTCACGCACATTGACGTTTACTTGATAGAATCGGTGGATACGCAAGTTTCCCTCGCTGGCAATGGGGGCCATTCCTAATTACGAGACAGCTTCACGAATAATTAATTGCTCTCGAGGCCCATTCACACACTAAGGTCGACCGAGTCACCGGGACATGCAGCATGTGCTGGCGTCTGTAGTAGTAACTGTTCTAAAACAAATGGCATTTGGTATGTGCGTTCGTCAGCGCTTTATTTTGGTTAGTTATTTGGAGCATTTCTACGAAGGCAAGCGCGTTGAGCGCGTGCATCTACGTTCCCAACATTCTCCTCTGTGCTACTTGGCGAACGGTGCACACGACGTACGAAACACGAATGGTGACCGCTTCGTGTTTCGAAAAGCGTGTAGCACGGAATCGCTGCTACACAATTTGAAAAAAAAAAAAAAAAAATCAATTAACTAATTTGGCTTCGCCACTGTTGCCACATCGAAGGCAGTCTTTCTGTACGAACAAGAAAAATTTTTAGAGCTATATTTACGGCGCGAAACGAATTTGTAGTTGGCGCCCGCGGAAAACTGGCCGCTATTTATCACCTGGTGCTTGCGCTCTTTCGCAAGCTTTCTGTGGTTCCTGATTACTTGTTCATCTTCGTTAGTGTAACAAAAAAATGAAGATTAGTAAGTAACTTTTCGAGCCCAAAGGAAGCTCCTGAAATAGCGCAAGCACCACGTGATATACCTGTGCGCCGATCGGCGTGCCGGAGTGTTCCTTCCGGCGGCGTGGAGAGACGTGTGCAACCGCGGCGTCGGCGCACCGCGCTCAACGTGCGGCCAGTGCGGCGGCTGCGGCGCAGCGTGGCGGCTCCCGCGGGCGCCAACTGCAAATCCGTTTCGCGCCGTAATTATAGCTCTAAATTTTTTTTTCTTCGTTCTAGATTTGTTGTGACACTCTTTTTCCATCTAGCCTTTAAAAATATTTTTTCCTCCCTTTGCATGTGCGTTTTAAAGGGACACGGACACCCCGCAAAAGTATGTTGCCAAGTGTTACGGTGTCCCCAGTCAATTGCTGCAACGTCACGTATATTTTTAATGAAGTGAAACGCAACTGCTCGAAACCGGACTGGGGAGGAAGAAGAAATGTAGAGGGAAAAGTTGCCAAGTCACGTGGTTGTGCAACTTTTTTTTCTCAATGTATTTGCAGTTTTTTAGAGGCCACAAAAAATGTGTATCATATTTTTTGTTCATTTTTAGTATTGAGTGTGTGCCTTCGATGACCCACGACTTAAATTATCTTTGGTTTTGTCTAAACCATAGAAAACAGCACGTTACCACGGAGAAGAGAGTGCGACTCAAACTGGCCAGTTCTTGGTCGGGGATTTTCGGGTGGAAAAAACTAATTTCGAGCCAGAAATTGTTTTCTGGGTAGTTGGGCTCTCATATGTCATATGTATGAATTAAAAACCTTGGCAAGCGTAAATACCCTGTCTGTCTCTTCACGCTGAGATAGCAGCCAATGTCACAAAAGCTCGAGGTCGCTGCTTTGAAGCCCTCTTCTGCAGAACGAGCATTTCTGCTAGAAATGCACGTCTCGTAGTGAGAAGCGCTTGCTAGCTCGCGCTCGTAGCTTTGGCTGCAGTCTCAGCTTAATAAGACTGAACAGAGTATGCACGTTTAAACCGTTCACAAAAATCTCGGTCCACACATGCTAAATCAGTCTAGCCAGCGCTCGCTCGCAGTTGCGGACAGCCAGGAAGTGCGTGAGCATAACACAAACACACGCAATGAATGCGCCCTCTCTGTGGAAAGGTGTATTAGCCCCGAGAGCGAACACAAGCGTCGCTGCGGTCGCCGCGCCCTGATTGGGTGAGGTGTACCGTGACATCAGGGGAAGGACTCCGGCTCGCTTTCCTGGCTCTGTTTCCTGGTGTGGCTGTTGTGTGCCGCAAGCACTTTGGGACGAGGAGGACCTCGTTTACCCGGTGCACAAGACTCTGGGTTAGGCCGATACTGACGTGCTTCCGTACCTTTGATAAGCGTGCTTGTCACTTTTCCCGAAAGCTATTGGAGGAGGTAATTCAGTCGATGAACCTGCCTGTCGGTTTACACAACACAAGGCAGTCGTGCGAGGGGTTGGTGAAGTGGCTTCGTTATAGTGCTTCAGACGCTGAAATTCTGTTCCTTACATGTTCACTATTTAGGAAAATATTACATCCTGCTTTGCAGGCATTTGAAATGGCATTTATAGGAAGGCCTTTGAGCATTCGGAAAATTAGCTCGCGCCCCTGACTCTGCGCGTGCCACTCTGCATGCGCATGGTTCGCAAATGTTTTAAAAGGCCCTGGGTCTGAAGGCCTTTGAAGTGCTCGTGGAACAGGGTTGTTGAGGTTGTGTGTAAGTTTATACAGCCTAGAACTTGATCTGCCTCAATGGGCGACAGGTCACTAGCTGGAGATGAGAAATTTAGCCGGTGCAGTACAACCGCTAGCCTGGGGTCTGTAACGTGCATGACGCAGTAGTGGTACACGACCGCACGGTGGTACGATGCTCATCCATATCGAAACAGGCAGGGGTGGGGATTGAGCCCAGGATCCTGAGTTCTGCAGCGCGAGCTTTCGCTCCACATGCTACAGCCGCTGGTGCTGGTGTGCGCTAGCCCACTCGGCCACCGATCCCACCCCAGAACAGGGTTGTTTTTGCCTAAATGTATAGCTTCTTCGTGAAATAATGATATAGTTTGTCCACGTATGCAGGCATGTTTTATTTTGTAGAAGATGCACAATTACTGGAAATCAGTTTGTACAGTAGCAGGAAAAATGGCCGAATTGCCCCCAGTTGCCTGTATGAGATGTTGTGAATATTTTGGGCAGTTCAGTATTGTAATTTGGAATGTTTACTTTTTCCTGATATTCTTTCTTTATTCCAGCCTTGGGTATTCGGAAAATACACCGTTTAGTTTGAATTGTCATTTCCAATGATAACAGCCACTGCTGCAGGTCCCCAAGCTTCCTCAGCCTCCAAACTCCCTATAGCTGGACTCTCTTAACAGCAGAGGAAAACGGGAGGAACAGCAAGCATTCAAACGGCTGTCCTGTGGTAGATGCTGCACTAGAAGTAGAAAATGTGGAACCTGCGACCGTTTGCATGGGGAAAGCTTCGGGTATTTTAGCATCAAGACTGTTTGATTTAGCTAAAATCTCAATTTTAGAGCCTAAGGGACTAATAACGGGCTAGACACCTTTGCTTACGTTTGTTGTACTTTACTTGAGGTATGATAGAAGCGTCCATAGATACCACCAGTGGAGTCCATTGAAATGCTATCCAAATCCAGCAAAGGTCAAATGCGAGCAATGTAAATAATTAAATGTTCCTTCATACTTTACTTTGCCACTGTACTTGCTCTGTCTCACATGTGATTCTCTCTCCATGGCCCAGACTAGATTTAACATGTTGCTCGAGCAGCATGCAGCTTTTCTGCTTCGGCTGTTTTTGTTTACAAACAGAAGTGCAAAAAATTATGAAATAGTATACATAACCTGCCAATTCATTCAGACCTTCAGCAACATTGACTGTGTGTGATGTAAATCTATAGTGATACTCCTGCAATTATGGCACTATTTCTTCATTTTCATATACCAGCTTCCATTCATGCGTTGCCTGCCCTGTCAGCCATGCCTGAAATGTTGGTTGAAGTTTCGCCTGCAGCTACAGATCACACCTCAATAAAGCCACATATGAATATTTACACTTCCTACGAAAAACGCGCACAAAACAATTAAATAGAAACGAGCGCGCCTACAGCTAACGTCGTCACAGCCTCCACAGGGCGAGCGGGGCGAGTCAGGGAAACATTCTGTTCTCGCTGTGACGTCACCCTGGTTCACCGTAAGGGGGCACCACGCGAACTTCTCGGTGCTAATAGCCGTCGCAGTCACTCTTCCTACTGTGAACTAAAGCTCTAGAGTATTCACTGGCGGCCACGTCTGCGCGTGCAACTGCTGAGCGCGTGCTCATAACAAGCTTTCACGGGTCTTTTGCAACGTGCATTCCCCACCATCAAGATTGGTGGTCTTAGCAGGCTATTAATGTGAGCTGCTCCTGGGCATGCGCTCTAAACATCGCCTTCAAATATGGCGTCCAGTGCATACCCCCTATAGTTGCTTCACGTATGCGCTGAATGCTTGGTGGGATCGTTTTTTTTTTTTTTTTTTCTGGTTGAGTGGGAGTTTTTCTTTTTCCGAGGAGCGCTTGACTGGTGGCTTGCGCTACAACTAATACTGACGTTGCGGGCTCGTCTATGGGAAGCAGACAGGAAGAACCCATCAAAACTGCCATTATCACTTCTGTCTTTATTACTGTTGCATGAACAAAAGAGAGAACTTTGGGATAGAAAAGGGCGCGGCAGTCGCCAAATCGCTCCGGCAGCAGCGACAGGCAAAGTTTTGGGGAAATCTTAACGCCAGTGTCTGACAAAAGTAAACGGTGTTGACACTCGCCCAAGACGAAGTGCCTTGAACACACTCGGTACTTGTCGAGGTCTTTGTCAACAAGTACCGAGTACGGTTCCTCTAAATGAGAAGGCATTGTCTTCTCACGGAGAGCAACCGTGCTTTCTCGCACTCGAGGGTTTGCACTCTCGGAGTCTTGAAGTCCGCAAGCTTGCTCTCCCTTTTTTTTTTCGACTGCGACTTGGTGCGGCAGTCAACCATCACGCACGACACCATACTGCCACTGCAAATTTCGATGTCAACGAAACCAGAGAAAGATTCGTGGTGTAGTGCGGCTCGTCCTGTGTGACCGCGCGGGCACGGCTGTCTGCTGTCGGGAACCTGAAGACGGTGATGTACCCAGAATGCACCGCGTGCAACCCGCACATAAGCTGGGGATGAATATTCCCTATACCCAGTTCCAGCTTGCAGGGTGAGAAAAGCGGAGCAAGCTCCTCTCACAAAGCCCTCCCCTCTTCCCACTAAACCTGGGAGAGAAGGAGATCGCCTCCTGTCCTGTGTTCGCTCTTTAAAGTGGAGAGTTGGAGGGCTTTGCGGGAGCTTTTCTTCATCTGCAACAGGGTATAGAGTAGAGTATATTTATTAGTCTTTGTACTTTTTTATCAGTAACATTTTCGAACTGTGTGCCTCAGCTCCCCTCGATCTGCTGTAAGTAAGGGAAGGGCTGTGACTCTCTGCCGATTCCCTGCGACTGAGCCCAGTCTTCCTGTGCAGGCACCCAACGTCATGCTGCTCCATGGCAGAGATCATGTCTGTGCTGTTCTTCAACACCATGCGCTACCGCATCGATGCCCCCAGGGACGCCTCCAGCGACCGCTTTGTCCTCTCCAAGGTTCGCTTTGGCAGAGCCTTGTTTAGGCCCAGGGTGATGGACAGATGTCGCTTAATTGTAGGCCACCCAGGGCGTCGGGTTTGGGTGTGGGAGGGGCCAAGGGGATCTCCCTTCCCCCCCACATTGTTGAACGGGAGGAGACTGCTTCCCCCCTCCTCCTTTTTTAATGCCACTGAATGCCATGCTTGCCCTCTTTCAACATGGTCAGTTGTTTCTGGGGAAACTGTTGTAAAGAAATTGGGCGAGCAAGCTGAACTATCAATTCGCGAGAGATGCAATAAAGGTTTAGTAGATCGTTCCGATGACTCCGATAACGATACCCGATACTCTGCCACTGCCTTTGTGCATGCATCGTATCATTATTGATTGTCCATACTAGGAGTATAGCAGGTATCGGAACGATCTTCTAAAACTCCCTGTTGTAATTCTGCTGCAAACTACTTTATATATTTTTTAAGCTAGCAGTCGTTAATGCCATGCTAAACATGTCATCAGTGGGCTCAGTATTTTGCACTTGAACCCCTAGAACTGTTGCACGTATCAAGTTTTATCATTAGGGTGGCATAGGTGGTCAAAGACCACCTATGCCACCCTAATGCAATTTGTTGTTTATACAGCTGATAAATATTTGTGTGCACATTCTGCAGTCTTAATGCAAGCTTGTTGCAGCAGTTGGTGTTCACAACACTACCGCCCTAGTCGACACTGCTTTGCAATTTGAAGATTTGCTGCAACCAAATTTTGTGTGCAGTTTTTTTTTTACTGTAGCTGGATTGTTGCGCAATATTTGATTTCAGTGCATGACGTATATTAGTCTCGGCAGTCCCAGACAGAGTGAGAATGGCGGGGGGTGTCTTTGAAATGCCCGGCGTGTGCACCTTCCGTGCTTAGTCCCCTTGGCAGCGACTCGAGCAACAGTTGGGAAGCGGTGGGCTACTGCCGCCTCCCACGCACAAGAGTTCTTGGCTTATGTATTTATTATTACGGTACGTAATATGTACAGAAATGTAACAATATAGTAGGCGTGTGTAAATAGTGGATTTTGAGTTCGAAGTGGTCAATTCAAAGTGAATAGTGGTTTTGGCCGACTATGTTCATATTGAATGGTTTCTCAGTCTTTCACTACTGCACCATGCTTAAACGAAAAGTCTGCTGAACTTGTGAAGGCTGTTCCCATGCTTCCACTTGCCCATAACTATGTGGAGAGCAAGTTGTCTGCTTCTTGCGCAGGGGTTGTGATGACGTCAGAAAGATGCAGAGTTCTGATTGGCTCTGGTTGGTTTTGACTGAAAGGATAATGGGTTGACCTCAGTGCTAGATGCCTTGAGGTTTGCCCACAATTTTTTTGCAATTGGCCAATAAAAGCTCCCCGCTCTGACGTCATTGCAGCCCCTTAGCAAGAAGCAGACAAACTTTCACTCCACAATATTTATGAACTGTGGCCTCGGAGTTGAATACCCTGATTGGGGTGGTAAGTAAGCAATGCATTTGACATAGCATGAAACCTATGCGGAGGGCAAGTTCGTCTGCTTTTAGCGCAGGGGTTGCAACGTCGGACCACCGAGCTTTCTCATTGGCTGATTGAAAAAATAGTGGGTAGACCTCAAGGCATCTAGTATTGAGGTCTACCCTCTGTCCTTTCAGTCAATACCAACCAGAGCTCGGTGTCGTTCCGACATCACTGCAACTCCTGTGCAGGAAACGGACTTGATTTTCGTATTGATACCCGCCTAATTGAGGGGACCGAAATATCTTGCCGTATGCAAATAGTCTTCAATCTCTAATATGAAAAAGAAGACAATTGTGAATGATCAACGCAGGTTGTTAGGGCCTCTCTGATAGTAGCAACGCTGGGCACACGCACGCACCAATCTCGCTTCGAAAGTGCTTTTCTCATAAACACGCGACTTCCCAAGTGTGCTTCTTACCAATCACTGGTGCACTGCAGAAAAGCAACGTCCATAGAGTAATATACAAATGTGAAGAATGGCCACTGCGTAGGCTCCAGCGGCTCGCTTGACTGTCAGTGCACCAAGTGGCTGTGAAGTTGGTCTTGGCTTCATGTTTAGGCACTTCCGTTCCCTACAGCTAGACTTGAACGGCTGCTCTTTGAGTGGGTGGATAACTAATAATTGATCCCGTTTGTACTAGGCAGTAGCTTGCACCACACAGTCTGTCGTGACTAACTAGAATTTTGAATTTAGGTAGGAATCGATCGCTTAAAGTCTAAATTCCTGAGCAGACCATGCACAATATGCAATGTAAAATTGAAACCGCTTTAGTCGACAGGCGGAAGAAGGAACGTCATGTGGTTGCGCTTTGAAAGTCTCACCTTCGTTGCAACGAAAGAACGTTGAGAACTCCACATGACAGCAGCAACACGCCGAATCCACCCCCTGCCACCTTGGCTGACGTTATGGCAGCTGCCAAGTCGTGTGTTTTGCCAAAGCCGCAGTCGTAATATTTTTGAAGTTTGAAGCTACTAATTGTTTTAGAATTATGCAGATCAAAGTAAGACTTCCTTAATGGTACAAATACAACTAATGTATAAATAACTAGGCACCACTCCTTTAGCAAGCAGGTGTTGTGAATCCTAACAGCTGGGCTGCAATAGGGCTTCAGTGGCTACTCTTTACATTTATTATATTGCTCTGCGCAACACCCCGTGAAAGAGAGCTCTGCGAGTGTTACTTCTCCGCAGTGCGCTGGTGCTTGTTAAGAAGCACAACTCAACGGGTCTCACCCACTGCAGTCAGCATTTAGAAAAGTAGGGATATTGCAGCTCATCTTGAAGTGAATATCAAATAGTGCATTATCCAAAACTACTATTCGAAAATTTGAGTATTTGCACAATCCTATTTTGTATTCCTGTGGGTATTTCACTACTCGTCACACGACGGTAAATACTCAATGTTCAAACCAGAGTGACGACTCGTGGAAGTGTTCGACTCTCTACCAGTAGTGCACGAGCTGCACAACTCGTGTTCTCTTGGTGTCACTTTCTGTCTGCGCTCCGCAACACTGCCGAAATGATGCGAAGTTGGTGCTTAAAATGAATGAATTGGTTCCTGCAGTGTAACCGACTCGTGTATTTTTGTAGCAGCAACAAGTACACGTTGAACCGGTACACTTCGGCTTTTGACAATGTGGCGCACAGATTTCAACCGAGCTAGTCTGCAGTTTGCAATTTGCTCCTCCCGGGTGTAGCCATCTGCGCATTTGTTCCGGTGAGACCGGGGCCATCGAAGCGGTCTCTGTATGCACGTGACCGGGTGCAGGGCCACGCCGCGCCGATCCTGTACGCTGCCTGGGCTGAGGCGGGTCTCTTCCCCGCGGAGGAGCTCCTCAACCTGCGCAAGATCGACAACGATCTGGAGGGTCACCCGACGCCTCGCCTCAACTTTGTGGACGTGGCCACCGGGTCGCTCGGGCAGGGACTGAGCTGCGCCGCTGGCATGGCCTACGTCGGCAAGTACTTCGACAAGGCCAGGTGAGCAGCCCCCGGTCTGTCCGGACCCGCCCATAGGAAAGACTCCCGGAGTGGTCGGGGAACCCTGGGCAACCTGTTGGACGGTATTCTCGGAAGGTTTGCTAAGTGCGTCGGGAAATCTGCGTGAAAAGGTCTTCATGCAACGCCTCGTTTGCAAGAACAGTCTGTCGATCCAGGCTCATGCAAGGGGCGATACGTGCAGATTACGAATAGCAGCGTCGAAGGCCCGGTAGGTGCATCTGTCGAAAGACGGAGATAAAATGGGGGCTGTGAACTACCCGTCGTTTTCTTCTCCAGCGAAGCACGCGCTACACACCAGTGTGTTAAAGTGTGGTACGGAAATGAATTTCTAGTGCTCCTTTTCTAGCTTAAATGTGTTGCATGTTGCATCATAACCTCAAAAATGCCAGTCTTTCACTGAGAGGCACAAGAAAATTCAATTTAAAGCTAATTAATCGATTCTCAATGGGCACCTCGTGGATGCCTGTGAAGCTTAGTTGGGAGGTAACCTAGCAACGTTGGGAATCTTCCTACATAGTCATGACGTAGCGGGAACCACTACGTAGCTGCACTAAAGAGCGCCGCTCTTTGGAAGTATGTTCAACTGTTGTGGGTTATCTCGGCCTGAACACGATTGCAATGTCTTTGCCCGTGCACTTTGCCCCTTTGCGAAGGAAGCCAACGAGATGCCATGGTGGACTTGTTGAGAAATGTCAGTTGTTCCTGTGACTTTGCTATACAGTTCGAAGCTGTTCTGCGCATTTTAGAGTCAAGATGCCGTCGTGCTTCTGCCGTTTGCCAAGATGCTGTTGTTCTGCCAAGATGCCGTCGTGCTTCTGCCGTTTGCCAAGATGCTGTTCTGCCAAGATGCCGTCGTCAACAGTGCTATGCCGATTAAGTTTCCATACGATGAGAAACTTTGTGCCCTGTGAATCCGGCTGGCACGTTCGTCGTTTCCAACGTACCATATTTACTCGAATCTAACGCGCACCTTTTTTCCGGCGAAATAGGTCCAAAATCGCTTTCGTGCTACAATCGAGTGCAACCCAAAACTGTGCTACCATATTGCCATCGACATTTCAAAATGGCAGCTCCATTACGCTCCGAGAAGCTGTGAGGCAGCGCTTAGCGTAGTCGTGAGTTTCTTGCATTCGTATCGGCATTGAAGCTCCCACCTTCACCATGATGCTGGATTCAAAAGAAAAGCGATTGTACGCGGAAAGCGATGGAAATCGGGCAGCATCACGTGCGCTTAGTGTTCAGAAGCTTGCGTCGCTGCCGGACTTCGCCGGATGGGCGAAAGATGCGTGGTGCACGATCTCATCTGCCATGGTTATCAAGGCCTTCAAGAAGTGCCTAACGCTATGGACGGCACCGAAGATGAAATGCTTTGGGTCGTTGACAGCAATAAGGAGTCGTCAGACAGCGATGACGACTGATGCATACCGCCCCACGGGCGCTGCCCCGGACCGGTGTCGTGATGACAAGCTTGCCGGCAAGAGACAGCGCCGTTCATTGCATTGCAAGATTGAAGCATTTGGAATAAACCTTCGTTGTTCCAAGTGAGCAAAAGTTTTGTTTCTCTATCCAACCTACAAAATCTGGTGCAGAGGTCATTGTGTTTCTTTTTTCTTTTTTTTTTTTCCGGACCTCGAAAAATGGGTGCGCGTTACAATCGAGGGTGGGTTAGGTTCGAGTAAATACGTTAGGTTCCGACGCCTGCTGCTCGCTTTCCGAAATTAATGCAGAAAAGGCGGTGTCAGTGTCCTCATCCTTACTAGTGTCGTTCAAGTTTATGTTCCCAAGGAAATCGTCCTGAAGCAGCCATTGGAGTGGGCTGCACAAACACGATGCGCACGACTGGTCTCTCATGTGAAACTCGTCATCCCGGGGGTACTTCAAACGGCTCGGTTGTAACGCGTTACGCTGTTGATGCCACTACAACGCTGACAACGCTGACAACGCCACCAACGGCAAAGCTCATAATTCTGCCAGCCTTGCTACGTCATGAATGCGGGAAATCTTTTTGTTTTTGTTTGCGCCGAATATCCTATGACATCTCTCCATTCGCTTCTCTTCGAGCGTTTGCTCAACTGCAGTTTGGAACGAAACATATAGCCAGTCGTTCAATATCCAAACATGCAATTATTTTTTACTGTTATCAGTCATGCTTGACTGATCTCCAAATAAAATTTGTATTTAAATTTTCGTTTCCGTACCCCTTTAAAGGAGCTGTGCAACGATTTTAATGTTAAAAGAATTGGCATCTTCTACTTTTGACATTGTTCATCTTGTCACAAAGGACAGCAAAACACCTCCTTCCTTCGAAAGGTTGCGATTCCTGCCGCGTAATCGCTGGGCAAAAATTAGAATATTCCCCGACCTGCAGCCGCCAGCGGCGGCCATGAGAAACGCGCGGCATGACGTCAATGGCGGTCTTGTAGAAAGATAGCAAGTTGTGCGAATACCTGCTCGATAAAAGGTAACTTTTCTATAAATCTTGTCGTTCCAACATAAATGTAAATGCGTCAAAAACCTGGTATCATCGACAAAACTTTTATTATACAAAGTTTTAGTGGCGCCATCTATCCTAGGTCCACAAAACCGTCAGCTCTATCTGCTACCGCAAACAGCCGCCGGAGGGGGAGTGGGGCAGTGTCGGACGGGGATGGACGAACCTGGATGACTTTCCTCCTTTCACCATATTGTTCGTGCTGCGCCAGCACGTGGTCATGCGGGGATGAGATCTAGCTGCTCACTGATGGCTCTAGAGAGAGCTTTACCGGAACCCCGCACGACCCCCCATTGACGTCGCAGCACACGTGACTCGGAAGATGGTGAAGGAGTTGAGGGGTGCCGAAAACCTCAGTATTTGTCCATTTTAAAAATAAAAACTAGGACATGCAGGCAAAAGCGGTTTTTTATCCTTTACTTCAGAAAGGTCGAGACACCAACTCCCAAATTATTTAAGCAAAGCACTGATTGTTGCACAGCTCCTTCAAGTCTGTGCTTTGAAACCCTTGCCACATGGTGTCTCTCACCCTGCTCGGGCTCTAATCTAGACGACTTGTTGAAAAAGTCGGCGAGGAATTAGACTCGATTGGCCAGCGCCCAGGTCCAGCTCGATGCCGGATAGTCGTGGCAGTTAGATTCATCGCCGACGTTTTTACCAAATGTGTGGATTAGACACCTGATGCAGCAAAAAGAGGTGGCTGCCACTGTCCTGCAGTGGCGTGGACGAAACTGAAAAGTGTGTGCACCCCCCCCCCCCCCCCCACAGCTACCGGGTGTACTGTGTGATCGGGGATGGGGAGTCCGCAGAGGGCTCCATCTGGGAGGCACTGTCCTTTGCCGGCCACTACCACCTGGACAACCTGGTGGCCATCTTCGATGTGAACCGCCTGGGCCAGAGCGAGCCGACCGCCTTTCAGCACGAAATGGACATCTACCAGACCAGGCTCGCCTCCTTCGGGTCAGGCCGGGCTCTGCCCCTCTTTGGTTTTGCCCAGGACCTATGAGTGTCCCATGTCCTCGGTAACGCAGAATGGGATTTCCGATGAAAGTGTGACGGAACACCGCAGAAACTGTTGAAATGTGTGCAACGAAACTTCGTAGGACGATCTGTACAAAGTGGAGGAAAAGGAAAAATTCTAGGCGTGCCTCGGCAGGAATCAAACCAACGGCCTAATGATTGTTAGCTCAACATTCGATCGCTGCGCCAATTAGCAAGCAGACGCAGAGCTAGCTGGCCTTGTCGCTACCACGGTGGTCTCTGCTAACTGTTTCCATGCAAACACCAAATGCCGGCGTTCTGTGTTATGGCGTTCGTATTCAAACAGTTTATGTGACAAAACAACAAATTCAGTATGTGCCCACCATTGCATAAAAAAAAGTTTTGAATTAAATAACTTACTATTCCCAAAGAAAAAATATCTGTCCACCACAAGCCACTGAAGAATGCCTCAAGAAATGCATTCTGTGTACAGTGCAACCCACTTACAGTGATTCCACATATAACGATGTACCGCTAATAACGATCAGTTCCTAGAGTTTCTAGGCTGGAAATGATCAGTTTCTAGTCCAGATACAACGATAATCGGTTATAACGATTGAAATTTTGGGTTTTCTTTTTATCGTTATAAGTGGGTTGCACTGTATAGGTACTGTCCAAATGATCGCGATAAATCGGGCATATTTGTGTGAAGGCTTTGCAGTGGGACCACAAAAGGATTTTCACTTTTAGCAGCTTAGGATGAATGCTTAACATTCGTAAAGGAGCACAGAGTACCAAGTCTCCCAAGTCTCTGAGCACTGTTGGATCTGCATCATGGTATACGATAACCTTCATCTTGTACTAGAGGGGCACAAATGGCAGTGTACAACTATTTGGGATGTTTCACCAACAGACACGTAATCTTCATGACCAGTGTTGCCAATTTAATGGTTTTCCTGCTAGGTTTTGTGGATATCAGCGTTGTCTGGGTGAGACCTTGTCGTTCTGCATGATGCTGGATTTTTAGCAGGTTTGAAGTCGTGTTGGCAGCATTTGTCTGGAAGTCTGAAATGTTCTATAGGTTTCGTTGATTAATCCTAAGCCCCCAAGTTTCATGGTAAATTAGTCATTGAGGCATCAGCTTTGGTCAGTCTCAGCAAAAGGGGTTTCGGATAAAGTAACTCGTGACGCCATTGAGGTATTACGATGGGCAACATTGAAACCTGCTTTGATCTGATTTAAGCATAAATTTGTGAGTGCATTTCTAAAATCTCTCGGGTTAAAATGGGCTCGGAGTATCCAGGAAAATTGTGAAAAAAGGGGCTATATTTGTAATACTAGAAAGCTGATATGGTTACTGTTCCAAGCAAGGTCAGACATGTCGGATTACCTCTTCTGGAAAATAGAACTCTCTGCAAATCACGGGTCATTTTGAACTGCCACCGAACGTTGTGCAGGACATCTGGGCACTGCTTTGTGCATGGACATGATCCAAGGAAAGGTCTTTCTTTCGTTTAATAAACCGGTTCTAGACTTATTATGGCAGTGAATAACAGTGAGCACTCCTGTTTGCCTTGGGTATGAGATTTAGCAGTTTTTTAGGTTCTCGATCTGGGTTTTTGATTTAAGAGTTAGCGACACTTTTGGCGACGTCTCAATAGCTCAATCCAGAGTTCCGTTCACTTCCATGCTGGGGTTTATTTTCTCAAAGCTTGGCTGCTGCCCATTGCTTGCCGCCGGAGAGGTTCTTTCCTTTCATGTGTGCAAACTTGCGTTGTTTGGTTTGCAGCTTCAACACATACGTGGTGGATGGGCACGATGTGGAAGCCCTCTGCAAGGCCTTCTCGGATGCAGCTCTCGTGAAGAACAAACCCACTGCTGTCCTTGCTAAGACCTTCAAGGGCAAGGGCATTGCAGGCAAGTCTTGCATCTCTGGCCAAGGTGCACGCAGTCAGATTGAGGCTTATTGAGAAGGCGCCAAGGAACGGAGATTTCTGTTGGACGTAGAAAGATTCCCAGCTAGTCAAAATTATTTAGTTTTCATTTTATTAGCAGGAAGGCCCAGAGGCACATGAAATTTAAAAAAAACCAATGACCCATAGCTAGTTGGCTGGTTCTTTGATGGGGCGTGCCAGATGCTCTTCGTTGGTTTGGCCCGTTAAGCTCCAAACTTTGCAGACACGTTTCCTTCGAATCGTGAGGAGGGACTGCGAATGAAATTGCAATCGTTGTGAGGATTGACTCTCTTGTGAAGTTAGTAAGGAACTGGGTGAACGAGCGATCGAAATATTCACCAGCCTAAACTCTTGTTTTGGTAACGTTTCGTGTGTCAGTGCATTGACCTCGCTTGTCGGGGCCCCAATTGTGCGTAACCGATGCATCGTTCCACCGAGCATTTGTCAGTCGGTTTGAAACTCTAGCTTCCACAAATGGAGTCTTTGCAGTACGCCTCTAAGTATTACTTGCTGAGCCAGTGCACTACAGGGCATGATCTGCTTCGTGCGAGGTGATGCAGCCTTGGAGGTTGACTCTGGTGACCACACAACGGCTCTTTTTGCGGTACGGCTGACATTTGTGTGGCCTCGGTGTGCAGGCGTTGAGGATGCCGAGAACTGGCATGGGAAGCCCCTGGGAGACAAGGCAGAGGCGGCCATTGCGGCCCTCGAGAAGCAGATGCAGCACAAGGGCCCCTGGACCCTGAGGCCCCTGGAGCCCAAAGCAGATGCCCCCAAAGTCAGCCTCGACAACATCTGCCTCTCGGAGCCGCCAAATTACAAGCTCGGCGAAAAGGTTAGCTGTCCACAGCATCTAGCAATGTTCCATAAACGATGCAACGGTATGAAAGCTCGGTGATGTCGTTAGAATTGTCTTTCTCACTGCTGTCACTCTCGAGAGTCCTGGCTGCCTGAAGCTGCCCCAGATGAACTTCCACACAAAGGGGTCGGTTCAATGACACACTCATCTTTACTAGTTTGTTTAGCACAATGCAATACTACTACAACGCCACGACTTATAACCTAGTTACAGGAGCGCTCTGAACTGTAACTGTAATTGAGCTCAACTAAGTTGTGCATGTGTTGCATGGTCCATAGGCCTAACGACCAGAGATCCGCACCACGGGACAGTTGAAACCAAAACTAAGCCAAAACTGATGTCGCGTAACTTTTTTTTTAAGTGATGCAAATGAATATGCACATTTTTCATTCATTATAAACTTTTCAAACGAGATAAAATTAACCTTTATTTTTAGAGTTAAAAAAAAAAACTATCATCGGAACGGTTCGCACAAATTCAAGTCGGAAATAAGGAACTGCATCTGCACAGACACCACTATGGCCGCCCTCGACGAGCTTTGGCTTCTGCGACGTGCCGCGATTGTTCTAGTGGCAGCTCTGGCCCGGAATGTACGTCTTGAGACAATATTTGCTGCTACGATACTTTCTAGGTACCTCTCCCAATCTTCCGCAATAGTAAGTGCTTCACCGGCCTTGGGCAGCAATGCAGCAGATGTCGGCATCTGTATTGGGTCGAACCCCCATCAGTTACGTAAGGTAGGCCAGCTCAGTTGAACTCTATGGTCGTGAGCGGCTCAATGACGGTTGGCACAGCCATATTACTCGGCCGATCGCGATTGAGTCAACTGTCGTTGGCTTAATGACAGTTAAGAGCGCTCGTGTAATAAGGATTCTTGCTCAGTCTTTGCTATACAGTGAAACCCTGTCGATAAGATTCAGCAAAAGGTTTTTGGCATACCTTGCATTTTCTTTCCGTTGGATGCCTGTCGGTGTGCTTTCTAGCATAGCTTCAGTGCTCCCTGAAAGCGTCTTTGACCAATTTGTTGGCAACTCCTTCGTTGGTGAGGAGTTGGTGGCGAAGGGAAAAGGTGCGCGCTCTCTGGCTTTACGATTTACTCCAGGGCAGCACAAATGACTGTTCCATGTGAGAAGACTGGTGAGATTGTGCTTGGACAGCTCTCCAGTTTTTGGGCATTGTGAAACTGCATCTGAAGTAAATTACAAACTTGCCACCTATTTCACAGCTGCTTAAGATAAGCGTTTCTGAGTCTGCATCTTTTATAACTTTTTGGAAGCCTGTCTGGCACAATCATTGAAGAATGTTTTAACTTTTCCGTTCGCATAAAAATTGTAAGATTTCGTTGCATTGCCTTTCTCACTTTCCACCGTGTCGAGCGAAGGTGCACTAGTTGAGAAAGGAGCGCCCCATGCCGCGCCTGGGTGCAGGTGGCGACGCGCCTGGCGTATGGCACGGCCCTGGCCAAGCTGGGCACCAACAACAGCAGAGTGGTGGCCATGGACGGGGACACCAAGAACTCTACCTACTCGGACAAGTTCAAGAAGGCCCACCCTGACCGCTACATCGAGTGCTTCATCGCCGAGCAGAACCTGGTGCGTGGCTCCCTGTCTGCCCGGCTCTCGTTCGGGTCAGGGAACTCCCCGTGCCCATTTAGTCGTGTGCGTGATCAAAATGCTCGTAATATAGGTGAGAGACTTTACCATCATCGCCACTGCACTATTTGTGTAGTCCTTGAGCTGGGCACCTTAGGTCAAGGATACTCCAGCATCTTTCAAGTGGTTGGTTGTGCATAAATGTTTCTCTTTTCGGCACCTTGTGGAAAGCACCAGTTAGTCTCCAAGGGGGTCCCCGATTTCTGCTTCGGGGAGTTCTTTTAGCCATTAATTTCTCGTACAGTTTTCGACAGATATTGCAGCAAAGTGTTGATGGGGAACTTTACCTAACTTCTCTTATGGTCTCAATCCGGGGGCCAATCATATTTGTAAATGAGTCCATCTTTGTCCATTATGGAGGGCTGCACAGATGAAGACCTTTACATTCTAGTATTGCTTCGGTCTCGGCCTTCCCTCTTCCCTCGGTATAAGGGCTTCTCCGCCGCCGCCAAAGGTAGGTGGGTGTACAGTGAGTGTCGTGGTTCAGGTCAACCGTCTGAGTGAAATAGGAGAGTGCATGATCGACGGTATAAATCAATTTATATAGACAATAGCGACATACGTAAATAGGAAAGATGACTAATGTCTAAGTATTTACACATGTACAGTTAGAAATGGAATTCTCACGTCCCTCTTCAGGTTGCTGATCTCAAGTGCTGGGGTCACCAGTGTCCGTTGAAACTTGATTATGTGTTCTCGACGGAATCCGATGTCTTGTACCAGAGGTTGCTGCCGAGGTATCTCCGGGCTCTGTTGTAGGTGTCCCAAGTTATGCCGAGAAATTATCCGCTGGGTACCAGGGTTCGTCGCCTTGATATTTTAGATCCATGTGGAGGGCTGAGGGTCCGAGTTACGGTGGAGTCGGCATGCATCTGCGGTTCACGGCAGAGGTATGCAGCTTTCTCGGGTCACCGTCGAATCAGTCTCCTGCTCGAGCCACCTCTCCTCGAGCTTCTTCTCTTTTTCCTCTTCACTTTTTACCGCCTAGCCTGGCACCTCTTCTTTCCTCCTTTTTTTCACCGCGTAACGTGACAGCGAGCCAGCTTGAGTTTGCTCCCACTGGAGAGATTGCCCCGGTGGACCTTGGCCCGAAGCCTGGGTTGCCTGGCTGAGCTCGTTCGGGTGTACGCAGGTCGGGGTGGCCATAGGGTGTGGCTGCAGGGGTCGCACGGTGCCCTTTGCCAGCACCTTTGCGGCCTTCTTCTCCCGGGCCTTCGACCAGCTGCGCATGGGTGCCATCTCCCAGGCCAACATCAAGTGCGCCGGCTCGCATGCCGGCATCTCCATCGGTCAGCCCCTTTTCTCCGTCGCTCAGAGTTGCCAGGCTGCTACCTTTACGCTTAAACGAGAAAAATTTGCTTGTACGCATTTTGACTAGGGCTGGGCACAGATTAAAATATAGGAATGATCAATCAACCTTTCACCGACTAATCGGGTAACCCGTGCATTCTTGCGGCTGATGAATTGTTAGAGGATTGTAAAAGAATTCAAAATTTTTTTTTTGGGGGGGGGGGGGGGGGGATGGGGGTGGGGTTTGAAGCTCATAATGCTCGATAATACATGCATGCTTAGATTTGAAGGACGTTAAATGCTAGAAATTTATAACAAATGTCTATTTTAATGAAATCCAAAGGTAATTGGTGTAAACAACATAGAACAAACGCATACCGCAGAATACAGTGCATCCGCCCATTCCGCTCTAAGTGCCCACTTTCAAAAATTGAAACGGGTGAAAAAATGAGCGCAGAACATATATATGTAAAATTGATGACCTCACATGCGCCTATCCCCTATTTTTTTGCGATTGTCTTCAAATTTTGAGTGGGCGCTTGCTCGGTATTTTTTACGGTAGGAGTGCTACTCGGCTTGCCGAATCTATTTCTCGCTTCTCGTTGTGCCTCCACTGTTGCCAACTCTTGCTCCCTTTTTGACAAGGAATGCTTTGTTTCTCGCTCGAGCAACAAGCGCTTCTTTTTTCTAACCTTTTCCGTGGGCTCTTGGGCCATCGACCGGCAGCTTCTGGCAAAGGATGCCTTACAGTGCAGTCTGTCGCTACCAGCTGGGGCACTTAGGATCATCTCGGTGTGCAGGCGAGGATGGCCCCTCTCAGATGGCGCTGGAGGACATAGCCATGTTCAGAGCGATCCCGGGCTGCGTGGTGTTCTACCCAAGCGACGCAGTCTCTTGCGAGCGGGCTTGCGAGCTGGCTGCCAACTTCCAGGGCATAGTGTTCATCCGCACCTCCCGGCCCAACACTCCGGTGCTTTATGGCAACGACGAGAGCTTTGCCATTGGCAAGTCCAAGGTGGGCTCTCTTTCCTCTCTGCACTGATTGCACCGCCTTTGCCCTGTCCATTCCTTTTGTGCCATGCCCACTTGATCGTGGGAGATTGACTTCCTGTTTTCAGGGAGGGCAGTGAGTCTGCTTTCCTGCAAGGCGTGTGGAGAGGCATTTGGTGCGTTTTTCATGCAGTCTGGTGGGGTAGAGACCTCATCTATTCCCCTAGAATGTGAGATGTGCATTCTGCACATTAGCACTGGGGAAAGCAGATAGTTCGGTCTACCCATATCATTTCGCTAAAGATGTTAATCTCAGTTCCTCCTCGAAATGGAGATTCAGTTTTCACATTTTGGTGCGACTGAATGCTCTTAAAACATTTTTTGAGCAACTTCTGCACACTACATTTTTGCCTTCATTGAGTTGCTTTTTTTTTTTTTGTACGGTGGATTGTTTACGTAGTGGGCAAAAATAAAGGCAGAATGCTCTCGGTGCCGATTACATTCTTGCAGATTCAAACGTCTCCCGCCTTGCCGTGCATGGGCTCTTTCTGGGTCACATGATTGACTTCGTATGCACATGGTTAGAAATTGTGCTCAGCCTCTGAAGGTGGCTCTGCATTGGAGTAAATGTGGCAGTGTTCACCTGAAGGAAAAGCGCAAGAAAGTGAAACCTTCTTTGAGACTGGGGTGCAGCAGTGCAAGGAGCCTGCCAGGCTCTGGAAGCCCAGTTTGGGCCCCCATCCATACGGCGAGGATATCCGCGGGGTGGAGGGAGGCTTAGCCGTGTGTGGTGTGTCCACAGGTGGTGCGCAAGGGCAGCGGCGACAAGTGCCTGGTGATTGGTGCGGGCATCACGCTGCACGAGGCGCTCTCGGCGGCCGACCAGCTGCAGAAACAGGGCGTGTCTGTGCGCGTCCTGGACCTGTTTTGCGTGAAGCCCATCGACCAGGCGGCCATTGTGGCCAACGCCCGCGAGTGCGGGGGCAGGATCGTGGTCGTCGAGGACCACTACCCCGAGGGTGAGAGGGCACATTCCCTTGGGACGGCCTTTTGAGCGACTTCTGGGCCGTATTTAATCGGCCATGCCTGCTGATAGCACAAGGTGTCCCATGCCCGTCTAACAGCCTACTTAGGAAGTTGCCGATTGAGATTTACTTCCCCAGGACGTCGATGAGGAAGCTAACCAATATTGGTGAGGAGATCTAAGCAAAGGAGGTGCTTTGTCCAGTTCATTTTTCTCGCGGCTTGGTACATTCTGCTCGCGGTAATTCAAACTCTGATATTTCATACTCCGGTTAATTCAAACAAGATTTGAAAATCTTGGTGGTCCCGCTATGTTTTTAATGCATTTATAAGCCGCTTAATTCGAACAGTTTTCGCTTAATTCATACTTTTTTGTTCTTGCGGCCCTGTTGAGTGTGCTTCTTTCCGAGCACCGGTGCACCGCAGAGAAGCAATGCCCGCAGAGCTTGCTTTTGCGAGTGTTGCTTCTCCGTTCTCCGCAGTGCACCGGTGCTCGGAAAGAAGCGCACTCAACGGGGCTCAAGCGGGCACACATTAGCGGTAAACGGCATTCACATTATCTGCTTCAAGACTAACAATGATGACCAAGACGACATCGAGGATGAGAAGCTCACTGGCATCATGCTTTCTGGCCTTGAATCACATAATGTGAACGCCGAGCTGGCGGAATATGCTAGTCTTGACGACGATGTGTGTGTTTGTCATGATGACTCATTAGAGGACATAGTACAGGAAGTAATGCCAGCACAGTGCAGCAGTGAGGGTGAAGATGAAGAAAGGGATGATTCACTACAAACTGTCACAGCCGCAAAGGCCTTTGAGCACATTGCTCAGCTCTGCAAGTTTCTGCCTGCACAGGAAGAGTCCCGTAAAGAGCTACTTGCGTTGGCTGGTATTAAATTCTGTTTTGAGATCTCGTGTGCTGACTAAACAGTCCACAATCGACAACTTTTTACCGGATGAATAAACTTAACGTCGCAGTTCTTTCACCAATGTGTTATGTCTGTACTTGCTTATAATTAGGCCTATGTAGAGGAAACTGGCAAAATTGCTTTGTATGTGTAGCTATCCATGTAACAAATCATGTCTATTATCATATTTATATGAATTTCTCATAATTCAAACTGAACTCTGACTTCCTGCAGTTTGAATGAGTCTACCGTATGTACTGGACGCGAGTCCTGTGTGGTTGATTTTTTTTTCTTTCTCTACCAAGCACGAGGCAGAGGCGAGTGCTGCATCGGCATTTGTCTGCGACCTGTGGTTGGTTGGTGCTTAGCTGATTGAATCAGAATTTTTGAACGCCGACTCGGCATTCGGCCACGTCAGCGAAACACTGCCGAAAATAAGTAATTTATTCCTATTGTCCCTACAGCTTATGTAAACTGCTATAGGGGTGTGATAGCTCGATCTCTAAATTGCACCCGGCTTCATAAAGTATCGTATTTTATAAAAGCTTCATTCCATTCCTCGTGCGTGGTCGGTATTGGCTTCGTTGCTCTTAGTCCGTTTCCTTATTCACCTCATCGTATCCTGCTGGAATGTTTTTGGAGCAAGTAAACCTTGCCCCGAGCAGCCTGCAGTTGCATTTGGTCGTACTACCGTGGGGAAAGTCTCATTTTAAAACTGGCACATAAAATTACCATGTCCAGCTAACTTAAACTCTCGGCAAATGAATGAAATCTACTAAAAGTCGAGCGAAATACAACCTCCCAAAAATGTGCCCATTAACACCCTCACCCAGTAGTTTATTGTTGCATGCTGTCAATTACTAGTTACTTTTTCAGCAACTTTGCTCCGTTTGTGTAAGCTAGCCAATTAGTCCTTTTAATTTCATCGTCATGGGGTTACGTTGTGGAGCTGTCCTTGTTTTGCCATATAAAATGGAATATCCTGTAGTTTCCTTCTCCCGACCTCTCCCAAATCCAGCCGAGCCTTGCAGGTAGGGTAGTTGTCCGTCCCCCCTATATATTGGCTCCCCTGTGCTTGGCCTAGGTGGCGTGCCCACGTGTTCAGAGCCCGGCAACTGTCCCTTTCTTTTAGGTGGCCTCGGGGATGCGGTGTGTTCGGCCATTGCCCTGGAGAGGAACATCGTGGTGAAGCACCTGGCTGTTCGTGGCATTCCTCGCAGCGGCCCCAGCGCTGCCCTCTTGGACATGTTTGGCATCAGCAGTTCTCACATCGTGAAGGCGGTGCAGGAAGTCCTCAAGGTTTAAGTTGACACAAGGGCTCCATACTTTAACAGGGGTCATAGCATTTCTGCTCGGATGGTCCGCCGTCCTGCGAAAAGATATGTATTCTTGCCACACCTTTAATATTATGTTCTCAATAAATTTGCATTAAAATAAAATACTCGCTGTTTTATTCCATATGAGAAAGTGCTCAGGTGTTGGTATGCTAATACCTAGTCTGACTAAAGAACCGTGCAACAATATACGTGGCTTGCACTTTACGTCGTTCAAAAAGCGCTCAGATGACCACCAGAAAAGTGGAAAACAGTTTACAGGAGCAGACTTTCAGCGTATTTATTGCGAGGCTATCCAAACACTTGTATATGTGCTGTAGCGTAGTCTTCTCTATACATGACAAAGCCTGGCAGATCGCCACGAGACGCGGCCGCCAAAAGTGAAAAGGTAAGAGCGGCAGACAAGTCGTGTAACGGGCGCCCCGCTGCGGCGAGACGCCAAAACACACTTGTCCCGAGCGATTGAATGTCCGCTCATGATTCTCGCATTTCTCGGGCTATTGCTTCTTTTCTCGTCAGATTTAAAAACCATGTTTCGGGTCCTCGCCGCTGCAAAAGCTGTGCACTGAATGCAGGCTTCCCCAGAAATACTGTGCTACCAGATCCTTGCGCTCCAAATCTGCGACCGGGCACTCGTGGCTCAGTCATCGAACTGCCAGGCTTTAAGTATAGAGGGGGCTATGGCTGTAGGCAGCGTGTTATATATTGTCACGAATGACAGTTGATGAGGCCACGAAAACTGAAGAAAACTAAATATTTAATGGGGCGAACTTGTGCCCAGAACGAAATAGAAAAAATCGCAACATCTCCACGTGGTTAATCATGTTGATTGGGGCGAAGCTCTGGTTGTGCTGATGACTGATTTTATTGTTCATAGGTAGTGCTGATGGTGCTGACTTTTTAATTCCTCATAGGTAGTGTTGAGTTCCAGGTTGCGTTTCGACTTCATTATTACTGCTTTATGGTCGGTGAAGTGCAGAGCCAGTGGTTCTTCTAGCGGATCAGCTTGGATCCGCTAGAAGCCGTGGGAACACATCTCCACTGCTTAAGTCAACGGTCCATGTTGGAAAGAGAATGTGTGGTATGGAACGTGGCTATATACGCATTTGAGCATTTGACCGCAGCGCCCTCGCGCCTATAAACGTTGAGCCAATGCATGCAAAGTTTAACGCGATTTTATACGCATTTGTCCGCAGCGCCCTCTCCTGTATAGAGGTTGAGCGGCTGGGCGTTTTCAGATAAGATCGAACAACCATGTCCGGTCACCATTTTTAATTCTGATGAAAAAAATATATTTTGCTGGCTTTATGCCCAGAAGTATAAAACCAATCCTTGTTTTCGGAAAAAACGTTTGTATTTGCGAAAAAAAATTGTAAGCACCCTCTCAGTCACGTGCGCGTTTTGTGTATCGCGCGATGTTGACATTTCGGGCGGCTTCCCCAAAAAAACTGTTCTGACTACGGGTCTTGAAATATTCACTGACAAATTAGGCATAGGAAGGATTGACAAAAAGTATTAATCACCGAGTATTAGGATAGTTAATGTGAGGAAAAAAATCGCAAACACGGCACATTGCGCAATAACGCTCTGGATTAAAGAATATTTTTCTCCGTATCTATAAAAGCTAAGGTCTTCAAACTTTGCCAGTGTGTTGCCCTGTATATAGTTCATCTTTGCGTAAAATATTGTTGCCCTGGTTAACGGGAGAAATTTACAAGAATTGCTCACACGGGGGCATTTAACTAAAAATGCATTATTTTGAAAATCATTTAAAAAAAAAGGCCATCTTTAATTTTCTTTAAACTCTCTGAAATTAACGTTTATAACATGTACTAACAGAGTCTGCAAAAACATGATGCAATATTTGTGTGGCTTTTAAGTTATAAAGCGAGAAACATGGCCAAATTGACGCTGGCGCGGTTGCCATAAATGGGGCGTGCACATACCCGTTCTTCACAATTTCATTGTTATTAAAAAGCGTAAAAATGCTACAGGGTGGTCAGGAAAAGACAAATTGACAGCACAGAGGTAGTCGGTAGTTTTGAAGGGAAAATTCCTCATACATTTTCGTACAACCGACCCAAAAATGCCCATGGGCCGGAGCGATCGAGGTGCGCCACCCTGTAACATGCTTCACGGTGCCTGTTTCAACAGCCGGCGTATAGCGTCTCCGCCTACGCGACGTAAAGGAGGCAACCGGAGCGACTTTGCAAACAGATCAGCCTACAACCTTGGCGGTAACATGATATAGGAGGTAGGGCGCGGCAGAACCTGAACCTGCGCCGCCAGTGAGCGCCAATAGATCCGCCGACGTGGAGGGCCGCACAACACGTAGAAAATAAGATACCTAAAAGCAAAAAAATTCCGATTGCCTGAGATAGTTTGTATTGGGCGTTTTAAGATAGGATCAAACGACCGTGTCCGGTCGACATTTGTTTTTATTTTTAGCAAAGGATATGTTTTACTTGTGCAAGCGCAAAAGCATATCCAAACTTTTTTTGCGGAAAATAAAATTTCTCTTGAGGAAAAAAAAAATCACAAAGTCGCTGTCGGTATACGCTGTCGTTTTTGCGACTTTCGTGAAACCGTCCTTTTGGATATTTATTAAAGAGAAACGGTTGTCGTCTTAGGTTTAATATTTTTTTTGTGCAGATACTCTACATAAAATAAAAGGAGGTAAACATCTACTATCGATTATGAAGCAATTTAGAGCTTTATGGATCCGAATCTTAAAAGACTGGAAATTCAAAATGTTTAAATGATTTGAACGCGTCTGTTCTATATTCACGTAAATTGTCATTGAAATTGAAAACGGTAACCTTTCTAAAATAAATACACAGAAATTTAGACAGGTTACCGATTTTACAATAATTGGAAAATCAGTTTAAAATGAAGGCCATCGCAATTTTTCTTCTACTTTTCACATGTCAAGGCTCATAATCTGTCCCATCAGACCCTTCACAAATCCTTTGCAATGTTTTTTTTTTTTTTTTCTTTTTTTTTTAACATGGTTTTAAATACACAGAATTGACGTAACGGGAGTGGAGAAATATAGGACGTTGCCGATTTCAAACAAGGGCAAGCAAGGGGTCGAAAAATGCAGGAAGTCTGTGAAGAGAAAGCACTGTGACAAGAATTCGTGAAAAATTAGAATTCATACAGAAGATTACAAGTTAGTTTGAAGCGCAAGTCAACAATTTATATACAGATTTCTCGGATCAGTGAATTTCAGAGCCTACCCTTCGTGGGGAGGTTGGGCTGCTGACGTTTAAATAGTGACATACTTGGGTAGTAATTCAATTACTGTAATTGAATTACTGTAATTTAATTACTTTTCTTGGTAATTTGTAATTGTAATTAATTACTTTTGGCTAAAAGGAATTGTAATTGTGATTTAATTACTTTCTAGCGTCAGTAATTGCAAACAATTACAATTACTTTTGCAAAACTTTGCAGCGCCGACGGAACCTCTCTGAAAGCCTCAGCGCTCGCACAAGCGGCAGCTCTCGGTGAAACACTCGCACACAGACACGCCTTCACACACGCGCACAACATAAATAGCGTCGCATTGTTTGTTGTGTTGTTGCTTGCACTGCAGGCTGAGAGACAACCCTCTTTGGAGTCTTTCTCTACTGCGCCGTGTAGCGCCGTCTGTGGTGCGAGCAGCAAACAATAGCGTAAACATGCCAAAATACCGAAAGAAAAAAATTGAGCTTCAGTTTTTTGCCGAATTCGGGAATTTTAATTGTCTAGCTATGAAGTAATTTATTTTTTTTTTCTTTTCTTGCCAGTTTTTTTTACGTCCCTCTTCCAGTACGGTCGCATATGTGAATCTTTGTATTATTTTCAAGTTTGTTTTATGTTGGTTTTATTTCGGATATTTTTTTGCATAAGCACTTTGGAGACTGACCTCGCACCTGTGAATATTGTCACAAATGATTTGGGAGCCCCGATTCGGTACTTATATATTTCTAAACCATTAGAACTTCAACTCAATGTAAATAATTAACAATACCATGATGTTTGTACATGAATGGCGTCGTATTAGTGCGTGTTGATATTACTTTTATATTAACTTTTAAAATATTCCTATATGACTAATTGTCACATTTGTATTTGCCTGGCTAACCAAAGTCTGTCAACCCAATTTTTACTTTAGCAATCTGGCGTCTTGCAGCATATCAGCTAATTTATTATTATTTCTTAAAAATATAAGAACGCAGTACTTCATTTCCCCATACTGTCAAGTTCTATCATGAATTTAACAAAATCACAAAAGAAAGTACAATATGTGAACATTGGAGTAAGGAATGAACAAATACGTTGCATTCTATACAACTTGTTTAAAGTCATATGGCTCAAGTCGGGTCGCCCTCAGAAATAAGTAATTGTAAAGTAATTTCATTACATTTTAAAAGTAATTTGTAATTGTAATTAATTACTTTTTACCTAGTAGTAATTGTAATTGTAATTAAACTACTTTTGAAGCAAAGTAATTGTAATTGTAATTAAATTACATTTTGAAAGTAATTTACCCATGTATGAATAGTGATAAGAAAGAACACATGTTTAAAGTGATACAATTGAAACTAGTTTAATTAATCAAGATCATATGCGCACATTCGGAGCTTGTCACGTGAATTCTTTCTGCCGGACGCTGACCTGAGGCGGTCACGGCGCTCTCCTGGCACTCCGAAAAGAAAACGTTTTTCCCGGTTTGCCTGTACCGATCACTGTTCGTTTCCTCTCAGTGGCACGGCAAGCTCGCGACCTCAATCTTATTTTCGAATTATTGTAAAATCGGTAACCTGTCTAAATTTCAGTGTATTTATTTTAGAAAGGTTACCGTTTTCAATTTCAATGACAATTTACGTGAATATAGAACAGACGCGTTCAAATCATTTAAACATTTTGAATTTCCAGTCCTCTCAGTGGCACGGCAAGCTCGCGACCTCAATCTGCTTTTCGCAGCCACAGGAGACTTTACTTTTAAAGATATATCTTTTTTGTGGCTACTGTTCTTGCTAAAACAGCTGTGGTTACGAAGTGTCGGACCGCGTATACTGCCACAAGTGACAGGACTGAATTCCACACACAACGGAAACAGAGTCCCAAACCTTTGCTTCCATGTCCCTGAACGCTTCGACGTCAGCTTTCGGGAGGTGGATTAGCTTCACGTTCGGCAGTTTAGTGTTCAGTGGGGGGCAACCATATCTGACGCCGACTTGATCACCGACTTGGTGGGCCGTCGGAGGCTGTACAACGTTGTCTGGTGCTTGACACGACCCCCGATTCAGTCACAAGCACTCTTGCCATGTCAAGCTGCGGAAAAAATACACCTCGCTGACGTGTATTTGTGGCTCTGCAGCTCGTGTAGTAGGTACTTGTTCTTAAAGTGGCTTGTTACACCATCACTTACGTAGGTGACATTAGCATACCCAAATTGGATTTCACAATTCTCCAAACCGTAGTCATATAAATGAAGTTACAGACAATCTCATTCAATCGCAATTATTTTTCCTTTTTTTTATGTATCTTTATTTTCTACGCGTGTGCGGCCCTCCACGTCGGCGGATCTATTGGCGCTCACAGGCGGCGCAGGTTCAGGTTTTGCCACGCCCTACTTCCTATATCCTGTTGCCGCCAAGGTTGTAGGCTGATCTGTTCGAAAAGTCGTTCCGGTTGCTTCCTTTACGTCGCGTAGATGGAGACGCTATAAGCCGGCTGTTGAAACAGGCACCGCGAAGCATGTTACACGGTGGTGCGCACCTCGATCGCTCCGGCCCATCGGCATTTGTGGGTCGGTTGTACGAAAATGTATTAGGAACTTTCGCTTCAAAACTACCGTCCACCTCTATGCTTTCAATTCGTCTTTTCCTGACCACGCTGTAGCATTTTTACGCTTTTTAATAATAATAAAATCGTTAAGAACGGGTATGTGCACGCCCCATTTATGTCAACCGCGTTAGCGTCAATTTGGCCATGCTTCTCGCGTTATAACTTAAAAGCCACACAAATATTGCATCATGTTTTTGCAGACTGTTAGTACATATTATAAACGTAAATTTTAGAGTGTTTAAAGAAAATTAAAGATGGCCTTTTTTTAAATGATTTTCAAAATAATGCATTTTTAGTTAATTGCTCCTGTGTGAGCAATTCTTGTAAATTTCTCCCGTTAACCAGGGCAACAATATTTTACGCAAAGATGAACTATATACAGGGCAACACACTGGCAAAGTTTTAAGACCTTAGCTTTTATAGATACGGAGAAAAATATTCATTAATCCGGAGCGTTATTGCGCAATGTTGCGTTTTGGATAATTTTTTTTTTTTTCTCAATATAACTACCGTACTACTCGGTGAGTTATACTTTTTGTCAATCTTCTTATGCAGAATTGTCAGTGAATATTTCGAGACCCGTAGCCAAAACAGTTTTTTGGTGGAAGCCGCCCGAAATGTCAACGTCGTGCGATACGCAAAAAGCGCAGGAGACTGAGAGGGTGCTTACAAATTTTTTTCGGAAATACAAACATTTTTTTCAGAAAACTAGGATTGGTTTTATACTTCTGGGCATAAAGCCAGCAAAATTTTTTTTCATCAAAATTAAAAATGGTGACCGGACATGGTTGTTCGATCTTATCCGAAAACGCCCGGCTACATGCAACGTTTCATCCATGACAGACAGATGACACATGGCCGAGTGGTTAAGGCGATGGACTAGAAACCCATTGGGGTCTCCCCGCACAGTTCGATCTGTCGAGTTTCATCTATCCGAAACGCCCGCAAACACGTTCTCCATTGAACAATGCACTCCGATTTTAGGGATGACTGAACTGGGGCTCCCAGAAAGAGAACGGACAGATTATCCGAAATACCCCGGTAAGAGTTGACCATGGGATGACACATGCGAGTGTTAGGCGAGGCTAGAAACCATGGTGCCCGCACGTCGAGGTAGACTTGCGCACCTTTTTTCTTTTTAAAGAGAGATGGGTTGAGTCGAGAGGGTGCCAGCGGAGGCAGCTGCGATCGCCTAAAGGATAGCGTCGATGGTGGCGAAACAGCAGGATCGAACGCTGGGGCGAGGCTGACTCCGGCTTGCCACGTCGAGCCTTATGTACACGCGTTGGCTTCTGGAACAATCCGCGTAGAAAGCTCGGCGTGTAGAACATTCAAACCTCGAACAAGCAACAGGGTTCTTCTCGAATTTACTAGAACATTAAACTGAAAGAATAAATAAGATGGGTAACTCCCAGGAATCGAACCCTGGGCTTCCGCACGAAAGTCAAGCGCGGTAACCACTCGGCCACGCACGCGCTCGCTTGCTGACGCGCGCGACATTATGGATGGCCTTGCAGTAAACATGGCCAGGTTACCTAAAGGTGACGATTTTACTGACGAAGCACGTTTCCTCGGTCACTTTTAATGCCCCTCTGCAGTTCCTGTATATGCTCCCCCGAAGGGGGAGCAGAGTTAAGCATCCGATGTCCCGTGCCGCTCGCATCTCTCTTCGTCAAACGAGATCATGAGGTTCAAAAAGCATCCAGTGCTGCAGAGAAGCCGAAACGCTGAACACGACTGTGCCACTGCCGCCTGGCGGCAATCTCTTTGCCAAGCTTAGCAAGCGTTCACTTGGAATATTTATTTACATGAGCGTGGTGTACAGGTTCGTATTTACACAAACATTTATTTACACGTGCATAACAAGCGTAATGTGGTTGCCAAAAATAAAGCGGAATGAACGAGCACTCGCCGTCGGCGCTGCGCCGAGCGTACCGGACTCCCGCAGACACGAATGTGGCTTTCCTACAAAACATCTGAATGCTTTTGAGGGCAAGATGGTGGACCTATGCGCAACTCTGCTACCATAGGTAGCTATATACAGGAACTCTAACCTTTTTCGAGTAACAAGCGGCTTCTGGGGAGTTGTCTGTGAACCACAAATGAAGGGCCATAAAACGGCAACCCAACATGCCTTCGCCATTGTATCGGTTTTCAGTGCTTTTTATGAACCATACTATTGATACTAAAAAACGAAGCGTCAAAATAGAATAAATACGCACGAAGATAGATGCTGACAATGTTGGTCGCGCGGGACAGTGGCCTGCGAAAATGGCGACAGCAGAAAGGTAGGCCTAGAGAGTGTACGCATGCGCACAAGCTTACTGGAAAAGGTGCATTCCAGTTTATCTTAATTGCGGTCAGTGCACAGGCAAGCTAATGGAAATTTACCGGAGAAATGCTGTCTGTCCGTGTTACTCTTGTGCTGTAAAAAGTTCCTCTTTCAGCCCAAGTCTCGGGTTAAAATTATTGCGGCAGTTTATCTGCATGCTATTCATTCTCATCGCAGAGAGGCGGCCATCGACATAAAGCAAGAACGACAGCCTACTGCTAGGAGGCGGTGGCTTTCCTGCTGCTTTATATGCCAAGTCCAGAAATTCCTGTGCTGCCTCTGAATAGTGCTCCAAGAAAGTCTTGGCTCGTGGGCATTAAAGTTTTACTATATGTTCAGAGAGTCCAGTGGCAGCAAGGCTTTTCCAAATCCGCCATAAGCTGGTTTCCACTTACTGCTTCCAAAGTGGTCACATGGAGCCGGGACCACTTCAGATGTAGGAACCGATCTTGCTTGTGGACTCTGTTATTGAGGCCCTTCCGGGGTAAAAATAACCATTCGGTCCAATTGGTGTCTGACAATTAGAACCAATGGGGAAAACCGTTTGTGATTTTGGACTCCTCATTGAATACGTGGGAAAACTGCTCATGGTTTGTGATAACTGGACAATGAAACAGTAGGAGATGATTTTTGACACTTTTATTGAACTGTGTTTTTAGAGAGGATGCGAAGGGCCAGAAACTTATTACTGCGTCAAAATTTGACTTTTGAAACATCGTAGAATTGTCCCTCCTACGAGCCCCCCGGCACAATGCAGCACTAAAGGAGGCATCGACTGCAGCGGAAGTGAATCGCTCAGTGCCTGCGTGTGCGTCAGACGCACCTAATCAATTTTCTTGAAGTTCGGTTGGAAGTACGCGATAAGTAGGGCTGATGGCGACTGGTGAAACTACCGAAGGAGCAACAGGGAGTATTGAGCCTAACCAATTACTTGTTTATACTCCATGAATTTTGCTTACCCTCCGCGTGACGAAGGTTTCGTGCCACTTCGCTCGAAAAATAAATTTTTAACGGAAAAACACGCAACATGAAAACGGCATGATTACATGTTAATAGCTCACTAAAGGACATGGGTGCCACGTACGAAGCTCAAACCATGCCTTTTCCGAGGTGACTGCACCCGCCTACTGCAAAACCCTTCGCGAGCCCCATATTTTCGAGAATGACAAAATTAGGGAAAAATAAAGGCACGCGAATACCTCTCTTGTTTCGAGGTCAGGCGAATAATTGGGATCGCGAAAATAAAGGGTTGTACGTGTGCAGCGTTTAACACGATCGGGAGGACGAATCGTGCGATTCTCTCAAAGACGTATCCGGCCATTGGAGTTGCAAACAATAGTTATTCGGCAGGGCGAGTGCACGGAAGTTCATCATTTGTGGAACCGTTCGTGAGTTTCAGATCCACAGTGTGGGGATCTTTGCTGAGAGCCGACGACTGCAGCATGTAACGCCGCACGTGTACGCTCGTCGAAGTGGTCGTTGGGCATTCACAAGTTGTTCACCTTCGACAAGGCACCGCTTTCCGTCGGCAATGTACTCCATAATAGTAGGCAATGGCACTGAAACTGAAACAAATAACCGCATCACAACAACCACAGTAGCAACATTATAAAAATTCCGGCTTTGCATTCCCTGCCTTCACGTGTTTCCACTCTCGTGGAAGGATACTATCTTTTCGAAGAAACAAGCATTCACAACGTAAATAGCGCAGTTTACCCGAAAACAAGCCTTCATCGTCGCGAGGATCCATGCTTCAACGTGTGCTGAGAGCAGACGACGTGCGGCGGTATTCACAGTCACACTCATGGCCTCCGAGATCCCGAAGCGCGCGAACGCTTCTCCGGCCGGCCCATTCGTGCGGAAAGGGCGTAATCGGAAAAAAAATGAAAGCCGTTTACAACTCCCTGTAACACCGAATTAGAGCGCAGCTCTTGAGGAGGAGGGGAAGGCACGGGGGGGGGGGGGTCACGTGACCTCGGGAGGGGGGGGGGGAGGTCACGTGACCTCGAGGGGTGGGGAGCGGAGAAAATTTTCCGCTAAATCTAGCGGGGAAAATTTTCAGCTAAATTTATTGGGGAAAATTTTCCGCTAGATTTAGCGGGAAAAATTTTCCGCTAGATTTAGCGGGGAAAATTTTCCGCTAGATTTAGCGGGGAAAATTTTCCGCTAGACTTAGCGGGGAAAGATTTCCGCTAAATTTAGCGGGGAAATTTACCCAGCATGCACCGCGCGGTTACGCCGACGGCGACGCCAACGGCGACGCCGACGCCGACGCCGGTCAAGCCGGACACGGGCGCCTAAGAGCTGCGCTCTAAAAGAGAAGGAGGCGGCGTTTATCCGCGGGGAGGCGCTCCCAACCCAATCATCGACAGCATGGCGCGAGGCAGAAGAGTTCAAGAAAAAGTCTTGTTACGTCGAGGTACTGCAACTTATACTTACAAAGTGTTCGTGTATTGTGGTAGAACGGTGAACAGCTGCTCTGGGGACGTAGATAGACAATTTGTGCTGCTTATTTAATTATTTAATTTGAGATATTCATCTGGACATGTCGCGGCTAGCGCTACAAGCGCACCTTTTGATATATTTGATTGCAATCTGTAGCACGTATAAAACTCCAGAAAAAAAAAAATAGCTCCGTACATAAAAACTTCCGATTTCCCCAAATAAAAATAATCATGCTGCAATTTTCTTTTTATCTTCGCACGTTGTTCGGCGTAGCTCTTTAAGCCTGAGCACGAGGTTTGATGCCCGTCTTTTAATATTTTTTTGAAATTTATTACGCAATTTTCGCGGGTCGTATTGCGGTGTTTGCTTCTACTAGAAGTACCTTTGAGCCGGGGTCACACTGCTTATACATTATACAAAAAACAGTCTGCAGATATCAGTCACCACGATATCCGTGGTTCAAATGCCGCGTGCCACGTGTCTCTTTTAACACGTTGCCTTGCGGCGTTCGAAGCTCAGATCTCGTGGTGATTCAAGTTTGAATCTGTTTGCAGACTGTCTTTTGTATGATGTACAAGCAGCGTGACCCCGGCTTTGGGGGAAAACTCATGGCGGTGAGGTACAACCACCTTGCAATGATTTCGCCATCTTTGTTTTTAAAAACTTCGTCATAATTGTAGGCACTGATTGAAAAGGTGGGGCGTTATCTTGTAAACATCATGTGACACCATGATGTCAAGTGACAACACGGAGAGACCATAGCAGCTATCCCTGCAAAAACGCACAACACGTCAAATTAGCTTTGTAAAAAGCTGTTTAGGAGGAAGAAGGAAAAGCGGTTCGGCTACCTCAACAAAACAACCTTTTCTTTCCCCCCCTACCCATATCGGCAGATCTCCTTCCTCTACGTATCGCGACAGCACTATGTCCGCAAAGAAACCTATATGGCTAGGTCGTGTGTTTATAGTTTTAGAGCATACCTTGCTTTCAATCCATGTCAAGAAGTTGCCGAAAACGAAACAGTCCGGGGAGCCCGGGTGAACGCAAGATGAAGCACGACGACGTGACTGACACCACCCACCCGCGCTGCCTGCGACTAAAAGTCTGGACGGGCCGATATTTCGAAGCCCGCCCCAGCCTGGCCCGTTGTCTATTGGGCCCGGACTTGCTCGCGACCCGCTATCTCATTTTGTTTTTTTTGCTGCTATTATTAGTTGGATTAATCTGCAGGCCTAGGCAGCTTGTTAAGAAAAATCACCCGATCTTACTTTTCTGCGACCAAACACGCGCGGAAAGGACGTAAAAACAAAAATGACAAGCAGAAGTAAACAAAACCACATATCACAGTTGGAAAGAAAGGGAAACATCGCGACGGATTTGGAAAAAAGACCGGCAAAGTTCTAAATTAGCCACTCTCGCTGCGCACAACCGTAAAAAAAAGAAACAAAAAAACAGCAATGTCGTCTTTTGCGGTGGTCTGCGAGAAATTGTTCAGGAAAAGTACCCCTCAGGGGAACCTCTTCACCCCTATTGGGGAGGCAAGCACTCGTGCGTGTGAATGTGCGTGTTTGTGGTGAGAAGCGATTGTATGATGACGGCGCCGCCGGGGACGAAAAGGAACGCCGTGCCGCTAGTCCTTTGGAAGAGCATTCGCTGCACACACCGAACCATACAAAAACATACACCCACTCACACATGCTTCAGCATCTGTTTATCCCCCAATGTGGTTCCTCTCCCAACCCTTAAAAACGCTTCCGAAGAACATGCCGCTAAAAAAAAAAAAAAAAAAGAGGTTATGGCCGATTTGGCCCACTCTGGCCCCCCTTGTAGACTTGAATGCAAGGCCCGTACCCGGTCCGGGCCCTTCATGAATGCAGCCGTGAAGCCCGAGCCCGGCCCGCGGGCCGGGCCGGCCCGTGCCCGTACCAGTGCAGATCTCTACCTGCGACGCTGACGGCTCGCCCCTCTGTTGGATGGATGGATGGATGAATGAATACGACTGAGCCCTTTGGATCGGGCGGTAGCTTACGCCACCTAGCCATTTTGTCTTACCCTTTAAGCTTAGAATATTTAAATGTGAAAACTATATTCACTCCGTACTGAAAAGAAAGTGAGGCTATAAATCCCCCTTGCCATCAGTTAATAAGAAAATGCCTCGTTTTCTCTCGCTTTCTGCCACCATTCACTTAATCTTTGCTTGGTAATCTCTACTGTCTTGAAATCCACTTTTCCTTCGCTATCTCTAAAACCCAATGACTTTATTAAATCTATGTTGTCTTCGGTATGCATAGGGTGAAGCCCTTTACAGTAGAGTATCAAGTGCTCAGCTGTCTCGTCCTCCTCTCCACAAGCAGCGCACATTGTGTCCATTTCCTGGTACTTCGCTCTGTATGTTCTTGTTCGCAAAACACCTGTCCTTGCCTCGAACAACAATGAGCTTCCCCTAGAATTGTCATAAATGCTTTCTTTGGCTATGCCAAAGGAAGCATTTCTTTCACTGGGCAAACAGCGCCGCCTTGCGGCGAGCGACGGAGTTAACGCAATTACACTCTTCTGCTGGGGAGCGACTCGAATGGGACGGCCGGAGAAGCCTTCGCGAATCGCGCGCGCTTCGGAATCGCGCGCGCTTCGGGATCTCGGAGGCCATGTCACACTAGTAGTGTTTCCAACATCGGCCGCACGGTGGCGACTCTGTTCGATCTCGACGCGAATAGGGCGAGCTTTTAGATGCGGAGCATCTCTTGCTCGGGTCTATGTCCCGCGGCGTCGTAGTCCGCACTCACACTACGCATGCGCAACTCTCCTCCTTCCCTCTCTCCAACAGCTGCGCGTTACTCTCTCCGCTCTTTCTCTCTACCAGCTGCGTGCACTTCGCGTGCGTTCGCTTCCACTCACACCGCGCGCGCATGCGCAACTCTCCTCCTCTAGTCTCCTCTCCTTCAAGTGTGAATATAAGCAGCGGTAGCGCGCTACGCGCGTTCAGTTCAGCGCTGTTGACTCCACTTCACTCCGTTCTTCCGATGAAGTGTGATGGAAGCAACAGTCCCATTAGTTAGTGGGTTGGCGCAAGCAAGCGTCAGCACCACCCCACAAACTAACAGCAACGCTACGTCCACTGAAGACAAAAAATTACACCATCTTCCCGAGGGGAACCATGGGGTGATGCGGAGCATCGCGGAGTTTCCAACAACGTTCACGCGATGTGTGGTAACCAACGCAAGTTAACAACGTAATAACACGCAAGTTAACAACGTTACTAACAACGTTACTAACACCGTTAATAACACAGTTAATAACGATCCGTGATGCCCCGCATCACCCCATGGTTCCCCTCGGGAAGATGGTGTAATTTTTTTCTCATGGCTCAAGCGGGCCAACGGATACAAGGTTGGACTACGGAAGGTGTTGTTGCCACAATCGGGGGGTGCCTGTACAGACTTGAAACCAGAAATGCTGTTGCTCGAGTCAAGAAGGCTCTGACAGTCTCAAGCAGCCTTAGTTTGTCGGTGCTAAGGGTCGGTTGTGCGGTCTAGCGTGTACGCCAGGGACTTGGCTGTGGAGTTAAAGTCAATTGATGACTCCAAATCTTTTCCTGTGTACATAGTAAAAAGGTTGTCCCGTGGAGCACCGAGCAGTCGTGCACACGGGAAGAGGCGATGAGCGTCAAACCGAAACCGGGCAAACCGCGACACGGCCGCCACACGGTGAGAGGAAACTGAAAGAGACCACGTCTATCGACGGTTCGCGGCGGAGTTTGACAACTGGAAAGTGATCTAGTAACGTTGACTCAAGCATCGAGTACTTTTTGTTTTTTTTAATGCGAAAGCATTAAAGGGGGGGGGGGTTGGAACGATTTTAAGATTAAAAGAACTTGCATCTCGTCATTTTTATGTTGTTTAGCGTGTCCCGGAGGATAGAGAAAACATCTCCTTCATTAAAAAAATGTCGCGATTCGGCTGCATAATCGCAAAGCAAAAATCTATCTTTTTCTCCCACCTGCAGCCGCGAGTGGCAAGCGAAGGAGCTACGGCGAAACGTTTACGTGACCTCGGTTGGCTCTAAGCTGCACCATAACGGCCGCTAATGTCAGCAGAGAGAGGGAGGGTAAGCATCCACCGAGAGAGCACACGGGAAGCTACACGGCACCCCGAATGACGTAACTAGGAGGGGGGACCAGGTGTGACCCTGAAGACTGGGAGTGAGTTGAGGGGTGCAAGAAATGCCGATATTTATCTTCTTTTTATAGACAACAACTAGAACACGTAGGCGAAAACGGTTTTCTGTTTTTTTTTTACTTTAGAAGTGTCAGAGGGCAACTCCCACAAATGTTTGACCGAAGTCCAAAAATTGTTGCACCGCCCCTTTAACTGTCCCATGGAGCGAGGTAACGTCATCAGTTTGAAGCGCGAAAACGGCACCTAGTTTCTCCGATCCTTCGGTTCCATTGGCTGGCGCGTGTCGACGGGGCTCCCATTGGCCGCTGCGCTCGTCAGTTTCCACGACCGCTCACCCCATGGCGCTGCGTGTCCATCAGCGCGCCGTTAACACGGAGCGTCCAAGGTCAGCGTACCCAGGTAAGGCCCCTGTAGGGGAGAACGCGCGCTGACCGGCGACGAATAGTACGCAACAGACAAACGGAGCGGACGAGCAGACGACAAAGGGGGCGGTCGAGCGGCTTGCATGCTTTCGCATTCACAACTCATAAGAAGTGCTTAGGTGTACCTCGAACTTGTTTATTTTGCTACTGGAATTAGTTGAGCTATACTCCGTTTCACCTTATCTTGTACCGCAGAGAAGGCTAGAAGCGCGAGCTCGTAGCGTTGGCAGCTGCCCTTAATGCACGAGAGCTTGTGCCGCCGAGATGTGCCCTAGAGCAAGCAGCTCGCGCTTCTAGCCTTTCCTGCGGTACATCATAAGGTGAAACAGAGTATAGTGTGTACAATTTATTTCGCAAAAAAAAAGAAAAAAAAAGAGAAAAGAAACGCAGCTTGTTTTAACGACATTTGAGGACCGCTAGCTCGCCTGGATGCATGAATAGATTAAGAATGGTGCTGCAGTTCGGGCGGAGCGTGCGCCACCAAGCATACAAAAAGCTCGACTAGGCTTGGCTTGGCTAAAGGTGCGACACCCTCACAGTTCCCATAATGCCCTGGAGCGCTCACCGGTTGCGCTGGCGTTTCCAGAAAGGTTCATTTCACGTGCTTCCACCCACCTTGCTTTTGCGCTGTCGGCAATCTGTGCGAGTGAATAATTATTGCAGGGAGCGTGCGGATGACGGCTTTGCATGCATTGACTTGGCACATCCATCCTGTCTCACTGATTTCTTTCCGTTCGAGTGTCGCGCGGCACGCCTTCTTCTGGACTGCGATGAACGTCGCATGCTTAGCAGACCCACCCAGGGGGATGTACAACGTCTCCATTGGAAAAAGTTCTTCACTGAACCAGAGGCCTTGCACGCGCCGACAATGACTAGATTCAGTCGATAGTTGAGGCAATGAACGTTCATGGCTTGAGGGATGAACGTTCATCGCAGTCCAGAAGCAGGAGAGATAGGCAGGTGAGGAAACGAGAGCCGAGCTGATTGTGTCCCCGCTTCGCAGTACGTCACGTAATGGCACCACGCAAAGAAGAAACGAAATATAAAATATTATCAGTCATTTTGCAGGAAACGCGACCCACTGGCAAGTTATTTTGTAAACCGTGCATGCCCCACGCAAGTTTAATCGAGCAAACTAATACTATATTTAATATACGGGCTTCGTTTTACCCGTAGTTTTGCATTACCAGCTAAAATAATCGAGGGGGCGCGCAGCGCGACAAAATGAAGGCGAACACCGCCCGTCGACTCCGCTCAACGTTACTAAAACCCTCAGTTGCGAAACTCACCCTTGAAACCTGGGCCGCTGGCGTCCACCGAGACCGAGCTAAATACGATAACAACGCCACCCTTTAGCGACGAGTTGAAACATGAAAGTTGCTTTACAAGATAGATACTGCGAGATGGCCGTGCGAGATGGCGCCGCCAGCCCTTGCCCGACTCGACGTGCAGCCGTGCAGTTCCCGAGAGTGGACACTGCGGGAGAAATGGCGGCGTTACGATCGCCATTAACTTGAAAGGTTGAACTACCAATTGATGAGGGTAGTCACAGGCCTTCCAAAATACACAGCTATAGAAGACCTGAGGAAAGAAGCCCAGATGAACACTATCGAAGAACGTGCCGAGGTTCAAAACGTTGCCCAATTTCAACGGCTCGAGAGAACAGAGCACGGACGCAAGCTCCTAGCAATTCTAGGATACGACATGCGAGACAGGCCCCCGCTAGAGGAACCGCAGCCTCCATGGCAAGATAACACCATCACCGACCACAAACCCATGCCGAAGACTCTTAACCAAGGGAAGCGGGCTCGAGCGGCCAGACTTCACGCAAGCTGGTGCGAAACGCACGCGACAGAAGATGAGTTGCGGTACACGGACGCCGCCAAGACGGAGAACGCCACAACTACGTCATGGTACGACCCACGAAGAAAGGAAGAGAGCACCGCAATACTTTCCGAGGGGACTTCTATCAGAGAGGCGGAACTGAGGGCTATCTTGGCGGCGGTGAAAGACGTGCTCAAGAAACAGACCCAGCCAGGCAAAGCACGAATTTTTACGGACTCGCAAGAATCAATACGTGCGTGCCGATGCAGCAGAACCAAGAGTCGCACGGTAAAGCAAATAAAGAAAGTGGCAGTGGAGCTCCGCACAAGGGGCACCGTACTTACAATCGAGTGGCTACCCGGACACAGTGGCATACCCGGGAACGAGAGGGCACACCGAGCCGCAGCGGAGACAGCCTGTAGCACTCACTCCGCGCCAGGCTCAACCTCTCGGGAGACGACGAAGGCGGAAGCAATGGACCCGGAGGAACGGGCCGAACTCGCCAAACTGGAGAGAAAGGACTACCTCCGCAGCCAGCTTCCGCCGACAGACAGCAACATACTGGCAGGATACAGTCGGTGGGAAACAGTCAGGATTCGAAGAATAAGGACGAATACTGCACTTACACCATCCAAACTAGTATTTTTTGGTCTGAGAGAAGATATGGACCCCACCTGCACGAGCTGCTCGGAAGGAGCCGAGGCAACATTGCAGCATCTGCTCTGGGCCTGTAAGGGCCTCGAGCATCATAGAAATGAGGCTCTGGACAATATCCAAGGCGCAGACAAGCCTACGACGCTTGAGGAGTGGACCAATCCAACGGGCACTCCTCAGCACAGGAAAGCCATCCTCGACTCCTTGATACAGTACATCAGGGAGTCGGGTGTACATAGCCTCATCTAAGACGTCACTACCATCATCGTGCAATCCCCCTCACCCCCTCACCCCTCACAACCCTTCCCCTCCCATCTCAGGAGCACAACTCCATAGCGGGTGAACCCCTCATCAAATAAAAACATGTCTCTCTCTCTCTCTCTCTCCCAACTGATTGCTTCTATAGACGTTTCCACTGTTTACAAAAATCACAGTCCACACGTGTTAAATCACAGTCCAGAACGCGCACGTTCGTCGCTTCGGAAACCGATCAAATCACGCGCCATACGCACGAACACTGAAAATGGAACCTGCCAAGTGCCCTTTTTTGGAAAGGTCTATAGTCGGTTGCAAGCTAAGAAAAAACCGGAAATGCCTCTCAGAGGAAAATGTAATCCTACGCCGAGAAACGCCAGCCAATCGTTTTCATGACGTCACGATTCCGTGGACCAATCGCGATCCTTTTGAAAAAAAAAAAAAGCTCAACATGGCTGCTGGCCTTAGCAACGCGACGCTAGTTTCTCGTGACAATTATTCTGCTTTTTTGTACCGTGTTTTACGTGCCCGAGGTTACGCCACGAAATCTTAATGGTATCGGCTTGCGTTTGCAGCAGTTTTTGCGCGACAACGTGAGAATCCAGCGACGCTATCGCCAACGAAAATTTCGAAGCGGGCGCGAGGCTTAGCACTGCTGAGAGGTATCTTGGACAGTATCTTGGATAGTATCTTGGACAGAAAATGAATTGGGAAGACGGTACATTGGACGTGACTTTCTTTCTTTACTAAACAGCTATTTCGTTGACAAAAAGGTATTCTAACTTATTTAAACGTCCTGAATGAATTAAATAAATATTGTAGTAGTTTAAGACACGTTTACTGGAGGAAGAAAAAGCAACGTTGCTAGCGAGCTACTTTCTCGACGGCGGAGGCACTTCAGATGGGCGCAATGCGCTTGTGGGTGGAGCTAAAAGATTGTTCTCAGGTTGCATCCGACTATAGACCCTTTCAGGCAACATTTCATGGGCGCCGCCATCTTGACGTCACGTGACCCTGCCGCCATAGCCGACCTTCAGTTTCTCGCCGTCGCTCCGCGTTGTGTGCTGCACCGGCCACCACCGGAGCTTTGTTTTCGTGCTCTTTACGTTCCGCGTTGAAATCGTGTTTTCTTTAGTTATTTTCGATATTTCGGGCTTTCACTTAATCATTTGATATCTACATTTCAACATAGCTCTTGTGTTTTCTTATTTATGGAATGGAATCGGACAGTGAATGGATCCACGATACAAGATTGTGGCCTAGGCTTCCGAGACCATGTAAGTTCATCAAATTCTTATGTTTTTGTCGCTAATAAAGGGCAGTCAACACCATTGCGGCCTATGCAACTTTCAACTGACGCAGTAAGGCTCTCGCAGTCGTGCTTCTCGCTGCATGTGCGCGCTCGTTTCCGTAAAGCCGAACCGCATCTAAGCGATTTAGCATGCGACGAGTCGAGCGACGGCAACAACGACGGGAGTCATCGACGAGCAACGGAGATTTCTCATTGTCGCCCGTCACATCGCTTGGTTTTCGGATTTCTAGAGAACTTAGCCCTCACCGTCTTCGTCGCTTGCTCCCGTCGCTTCCCTGCGGTTTGCCTCGTCGCGCGACTGATCGAGCGACAGCGAAGCGGGTCGCCGTCGCTTGTCTCGTTGCGCTTTATACTTAATATCAAGGCGCTTATGGTTCAATGCTGTGTGCATCGAAATTAATTAAGTATAAAGCGCATGCAAGCGATTTGGCGAGCAACGATCGAGACAAGCGACGGCGACCCGCTTCGCTGTCGCTAGGTCAGTCGCGCGACGAGGCAAATCGCATGGAAGCGACGGGAGCAAGCGACCAAGACGGCGAGCGCTAAGTTCTCTAGAAATCCGAAAACCGAGCGATGCGACGGGCGACAGTGGGAAATCTCCGTTGCTCGTCGACGACTCCCGTCCTTGTCGCTGTCGCTCGACTCGTCGCACGCTAAATCGCTTGCATGCGGTTCGGCTTTACGGAAATGAGCGCGCACATGCAGCGAGAAGCACGACTGCGAGATCCTAATTAGTGCGTCAGTTGAAATTTGCATAGGTCGCAATGGTGTTGACTGCCCTTTATTAGCGACAAAAACATAAGAATTTGATGAACTTACATGGTCTCTGAAGCCCAGCGAATGGATCGTCGATCCATTCGCTGTCCGATTCCATTCCATAAATAAGAAAATACAAGAGCAATGTTGAAATGTAGATATCAAACGATTAAGTGAAAGCCCGAAATATTGAAAAGACCTAAAGAAAACACACGATTTCAACGCGGAACGTAAAGACCACGAAATCAAAGCTCCGATGGTGGCCGGTGAAGCACATAACGCGGAGCAACGGCGAGAAACTGAAGGTCGGCTATGGCGGCCGGGAAAGCGCGCGGAGGTCGCGCCGACTGACGTTGACTCCGCCGCTCTACCTGCGGATGTGTTGGGCGACCTAGCGTATACATTTCCACTGTTTACGTACAAGCAACAAGGAGGAGAGAACATAGAGTTATTACAATAAGCGCTAGAGGCTCAGCTGGCGCTAGTGTCTACGGGACTTCCGGTTGCAAATTGAAGCAGACAGCATGCAGTCTACATTTCCAGCCTCCCTGTGTATTCCTATGGGAGAACGCGCGTGAATTTTGTCTCTTTGCCGGAAAATAACATGAATAACTTTTGTCATTTCGGTTGTACCGGATAGTATGTATCTTTATTGGAATTGTGAAAGTGTAATTGCTTTAGTAACAGCATTTTTCTTTTCCACTGAACGATGTTAAACTTCGCTCTATTTCAGGCCCAAACCTCTGTTGCATGGAAGGTATGTAAAAACGAGCGACGATTCTAAGCAAACTAACCATGGAAACGAATGAAGAGTGTGTTCAAGGCTCGCCAGCATTTCAGTGCTGCTTATATATTGCTAATATGCCCGTCCTGTCGTTGGATGAAAATGACTTTGTCGTGCATCTTTACGATCGGTTAAGAAAACATTCGAACGCAAAAAATAAAGCACGTGAGCTACGAAAGGTGTGTCTTTTTATTATTTCCTATGTCGGGCAGTTTTTATCGGGCACCTGCTCTCTGGCTCCCCCTATTTGCAAAGATTTGAAGCGTGCGGGTGATGATTTGAACCCAGAACAAACCTCTTCGCACATATTCACGAGCAGAAAGAATAAAGCAGTACTTATTTATTGCAAATCTGACTATATTACGTGGCCAATTTATTTTGATCGTCTGCATGCACAAGGAGTTACTTATTCAGTATTACTGCGTAGTTCTTGCCGTCTCTCTTGGTTTTCAACATGTCCTTCGTTCGTTTGGCACGTATATCCCCCATGCTGGAAAGCGTCGACGCCGTGTTCGCGCTAACAGTGTCCGACAGTGCACATAAATACACGTACGAAGCGGTTTTAGCACCGTTTTTGATGAAACGAATTTCAAATAAAAAGGCTTTAACTGACCAATTATTTCGCCTGCGTGACTGAGAAATGTTCCAATGTGCCTAGTACGTACAAATTATTCGCGATATTTGCTCTTATAATCGAGCGCAGAGAGAAAATGCACTCGCTTTTTCCCATAGAAATGCATTAGCGAAAGTCAATTTCTGACTGCTTGCTGTCTGCTTCAAAATGCAACAGCACAATAGCGCCACCTGAACCTCTAGCGTTTATTGTAATAACTCTATGGGACAGAAGGGCAGGAGAGGGCATGACGTCACCCGCGTAGCCTCCACAACCCATGCTCCCTTGACGCCTCGCCTCTTTCTCATTTTCCTCCTTACCTTTATCACTTATCAGGCCAACGTGACCACATCACGTGACCGTAGCTAGACTTCGTCTAGCCTCCGATCTGATAAAACCTACCGGACGGAGCGCGCGCAAGCCTGCAAGGAATCCTTCTACAATCAACCATCCATCTCACACGCGACATGTCACGTGTGAGACCTCGACTGTAGATCTCATGTCACGTGTGAGAACGTGGCCGTAGATCTCTGACCGTAGATCAGAGATCTACGGTCACGTTGGCCACGACATCGTTTAAACTTTTTATGACTAGGCTTCACCAATATTGCAACGTGCCCCCCTAGTACTTCTAACCTCCTTGACAAGCAAGGTAAGTTTTAGTTCGACGTCATTGGAGAGTATTGTCACCTCGTATGGGGCACGACCACGTCAACAAATTTAGGTAAGATATTTTTACTTCAAAAGAAAATAATCAGAATTATATGTAACGCTCCGTATGACTCTCATACTGCCGACTTGTTTACGCGCTTTGCAATTATTACTGCACATCATTTATATAATTACAGGTTGAGCGTTAGTTTTAAAAACGAAGAAAAAAGGAATTCTCGCTTTTTAGCTGAACTTTCAGCACTGACCAAAAATATTCAGGCGTATCCCACTCGTTATTGGAAGATCATCCCTCACAGAACAAATTATGGTAAACAAATGCTCAAACACACCCTACCGTTTTTACTCAACAGCCTCACAAGTAAGGATTTGGACCTTAGCTAAATAAATGTGAAATTTGTACTGTCCATGCTAAAAATGTAATCATGAATGACTGTCGTGCCGCTGTATTTCATTCTTTATTTCCCTTCCCCGTTTTATAACTTATTTGTTGTTCTTGCTGCCGTCTGTGCTGCCTCTGTGGGGGGCCGGAGACTCGTCAAGCTGCTCCTTTGCAGCTTTTTTCTCCGGCCTCCCCTTCATCATTGATGAGAAATAAACTATTATTATTATTATTATTAGCGAACCGTTTTTGCACGTCCGATACGGCGCCAAACACGGCGAGAAATGCCAACTTCGTCTGCTACTACCAAATCCGCCTACTATGTGCCGCCGCGCCATCTATCGTAAGGTGGAGGTACCTGCCAAGCGGAAGCCGCCAGGACGACAGAATCGAGTCGCATGGCAGCGGCAAGTTTTAGTGGCTGTTTTCCAAGGAGCTGTTTCCCCACCTGCCCATCTTACCAACACCTCCTAGATAGCTTTAAAGCTTGCGCGTTACGTTACATGACGTCACGTCCGGGGGTCCCGCACGGGCGCTGATTGGATGCGAGTGCCGCGTCAGCGTTCGCGTGGGACTATGATAGATAACGAGCCCCACAGCAAATGCTGACGCGGCACTCGCATCCAATCAGCGCCCTAGTGGGACCCCCGGACGTGACGTCCTGTGACGTAACGCGCAGGCTTTACTGCCTAGGAGGTGTTGATCTTACACCCTGGGCTTGAGACATCTCTCTTTTGAGGAACGCGTGGACACCTAAATCTTATCGCTCATTTCACAAGCACCGTCGAAGGTTTGGGCGATGCAGCTTTCTAGGACAAATTTGATGGGAGGCGCCCGCCACCCCTCGCCTCCCTTTGGCGCCGTCCCTGACAGCATGACAGATTTGACTCCCTAGCTAGCAGTTTAAAAAGCACAAGGCACGGGAACATCATGCCGATTAATAAAGGGATGTACAAATGGCATGTGCATGCTTATTTTAGGTATGACATGAAATGTAAATCAAAGTCCACTGAAATAATTCTTGAATTTAAAAATTTTGAGCACCCAAATTGATGGTTTTTTTTAATTAATTCTTAAGGCTGTAATGAAACTGCAGTTCTTAATTTAGATAGAATACGAAGCTTTTGTTATTTTATTATGAACATCAACGACATGTTATCAGCAGAACTTCACGATAACAAAAAATCAGCATGTAAACAATCAACATGCTTTCTTAAAAAAAAAAAAAAAATGCCGAACTTGTTTAGGTTATTCCCCGGCTGCATTTACTGTTCCACCTAATTTAGTTTTAATTATTTGCATTTAATGTGCCATCGAACGAACGGAACCTATCCTCCTGTCCGACGGCGTTCTAAAGATCCTTTTCACTAAGCTCCTTTAAAAAAATCGGCCAATCAGATCGCGATGTGGAGTGCGCACGTGCTCTGTGGCGCGCGCACGTGCTCTACGGCGTGCGCTGGTTCGCCGATTTTATAAAGGAGCTTAGTGAAAAGGACCTTTAAGAATGGAGATCTTTGACGTCATTTTTGTTGCCTGTGCTCGCGCACACCGGCGGCTGCTGGCTCGTGGAAAAGACGTGCGCCACTTATTATATACACTAAATTCTACGGTTCAGTATCCCTTTAAAACGCCGTCTGACAGGGGTATAAACCTTAGGGAAAGTTAGGAAGGTGTGTCGCGTGTGGGGTTGGAATCGGACCCTCATGCCCAGAGCCACTAAATGAGTTGCGCTTAGAGTATCGGCACTCCCTTCCCCGACAATGTTGTGGGCGCCGCCATTTTGGCGATTGTGCAGAGCAGACGCACCTGCCGATCGTCATGATTCAAAAGTGCGACTTCCTCAGCATTAGATTCGGCGTTAGGAAACTTACGTAATATTGTTTTGGTTTGTCGTGAACTGTTTAAACAGAGGACGGAAAAACGTTTCCTGCGATTTCAGATAAAGCTTCAGATAACTGGCAACCATGATTTTAAGCCACAATATGGCCAAGTGTCGTAACTCTGAAGCATAGCTTATTTAGTGGCACTACTCACGCGATTAGACAAAGTAGTCGTGAGCATAAACGTGACGATGAGTTTGATATCAAGCCCTCGCGATTCACGCTCGCAATCGACTGACTCACTAAATACAAGTCTTCGGGGAACATGCGAAGCTCACTAACATTGCAGCCACACTCGCGCTGCAGCCTCTCATCGCACACTTTCCGGGGTTGTTCTTACGCTGATAAAAATTATTTGCGCACCCGACGACGACGCAGTGATAGCCAGACAACCGTAGATTTTCGGAAATTGTAACACGGTATAAAGGAACACTCTGATCTAACTCAGGCACGACGTCCGGTTTCTAAGCCGTTTCGCCCATACCCTCGGCGGTTGCATACCCTGTGCCAGCGGGCAATTAAAAAATGCACCGGGTCGAGGGTACGTCTGCTGCGTGCTGGTGTGAGATTATGAGGTATGAGTTCGCGCGCTGGTATGGTAATAGAGAGATGGTATGAGCCACTAAATGAGCTACGCTTAGAGCAGGAATCTCAAAACTCGTTCGAGTGTGGGGGCCAGATAGCTCACTTTCGAAAGGTCGAGGGCGAAGGCGACGAGTGAAGTACAAAAACAAACAATTAAAGCAGCAATGGTGTTTCACGCTGCAAAGCAGCTGACTGTCCTAGCGACACCTCATTTCCTAGACAAGTCTCGTGTTTTCTGCTTTTTGTAAGCACATAGTTTTGCCATCTTTAGCTTTTATTTGTATATACGACTACTTTGGGCCCACGCCTGATGTTATAGCGAGATGCAAAACACCAACGTACTAACAAATGTAAAAAAAAAAAGAACGAGAGCGAGATCCTTGCCCTGTCACACGATTCACTAGATTCAACCGGCACGGAAAAAATCTCCCTTCATACGGCAGCTTTTGCTCCCCTGGCCATTTTAGTAGCAGCCTTATAAGTAAATACTTTCATTTGAAAGGATATTTTTTGAAAGCTAAAAGCCCGAGCCCCTAGCTTTGTCTTAAGCAGTTGCTGAGCGTGAGGCCGCTGTGAACGGCTGACCGTTCCCAGCGGAGCGGGAATCCAGCGGTCGTGGTTTGGCTCAGAAGCTTCGAGTCCACGTGCAGGGAAACCAAAGAGGGCCGTTCTTTCGAACCCAAGCGTGACAAGTTCGTTTATTGCTCCCTTTTATCGCTCCCGCTTCAGCTTGGTCTCGAGGGCGAGCAGTTCAGACACGGCCTGGACTCTGGGCGCGGGCTTTCCGGCAGAGCAGCGCCCCGAGAGGTCGTCCATGTCGGCAGCGAACACAACGACGCAGCCGGTGGGAAGGATGTTCAAGAACTGCGACACCTGCGTGCACCGGAACAACAGCGGTCTCGACCCATTTCTCCATCGTGGAACCAGCCTTACATTTTTTTTTATTCTGGTCTGAACGCGTGCACTGCACGACACGGCTAGCACCAACACGACATCGGCACTTTTGTCTTCGTAACAACATGCTCGCTACATTTTAAAAACAGTAAAGGATAACATACGTAAGTTTCTTACTTCGAGAAACGTTTCATGCAGTTACGTTACTCGTTCAATCTTCCCAAGAATGAAAAAAAAAATATATATATATACTCTTCATTTTTTTTTTGTTTTTAGGCACTAAGTCAAATTCAGAACCGTAAAAAAGATAAGGTAATTACGTTAAGTCTCTGCATGAACATAACGTTTCCCAGGGTTAAGCAGTATCGCGATACAAATGTATCGCGATAGTATTTTAGAGATACATTTCGTATCCCTATTTCTGTATCGCGATACATTTGTTTTCACCAGTATCTGTATTGCTATATCGAAATACATATGGAATGTTTCTTTGTATCGCGATACAATCAGGATGAAATGTATTTGGGCAACTCCGGTCCATACTTTCGATTTTGGGATAAGGACTGTTTTTAGTGCAGTCAGCGTCCCTGAATTGCAAGGTGTAATTTTTTTCTCGTTATTGCGCGTAGTTTTAAAGATATCGACGCCTCAAAGGTTTGCTTGGGGCGCGGCCAACAAAACCGAAGCTAGCCGCTCGAGGCCTCGGCAACACTGGAAATCAGCCGCTATGTGAACGTGACGTCAGGATCGTTCTCGTCCAACGAGTACGCAGGCCGAGCGGCACCTACCTCTGGTGCGCTAGCCGTCTAAAGGTAGGAGGTAAGCTAATTTTGTTTTAATTCTGTATACGTGGTAGTTATCCAGCATATGTAGCGAGAGTTAGTGCGTATACCCAAAAGCTAGCGACTGGAAAACCCGTGAACTCGTACGGTGCCGTATACTCGGCGGCCGCCGCCGTGCGTGCGCCATGCCCTACTCGTCGCTTATATACCCGAAAGCTAGCGACTGGAAAACGAGTGAACTCGCTCGGTGCCGTACTCGGCGGCTGTCGCCGTGTGTGCGGTCTTTCGTACTCGTCGCTAGGCCTAAATTGGCATCGGGGCTCCGTGGATGGAGCGGCGTTGCTCTACGCCGCGCTGCCAGTGACGTACAGTACTGGGTGCCCTCTCGCTTTCGCATCGGGTCAGTCCCAGACACGAAGCTTTGAGGTTCTCCGGCGCGGGCCGCAGCGCCCGAACACACGTGTGCTGGGCTGTACATGTCTGTTTTTTCGTTCTTTTTTCCTCGGGCGCGTAAAAGCCGAAGTCAAAAGTCCACTCGTCGAACAGCGTTCACCCACACCTTCTCCAATTTCCGGTCCGTTGGAAACTTGTGAAAAAAGCACCTCCGTGTTGCGCAGCGGGTTGTTTGAGCAGCCCACAGCGCTACAAGTTGCACTCGGCATCTTTCGAGGAGCAGCTGGGCAGTGTTGGGCGCACCGAGTTGCTCGCTAAAACGAGTCTTGGAGTCCTCACAAGCAAATAAACAAAAGGCTATACCGAAGCTACATGGGCTACAGATAAAAGCAACGGCTAAACACGCCAATCACAAGCCGAAGTAGAGGTAGTAGCGGCTCAAAGAAGCGCACTCCGCGCAACGTCCGGACCGGAGGAAAAAAAGAGAACGATACTGACGTCACGGTCCAATGTTGCTTTAGCGATCGGCAACCCGCCGGCCGCCTGCTAAGGAGCAGCGGCTCGCGGCGGGTTGCATTTTTATTATCGGCATTAGTTGAGAATCCGGCGTCCCACGGACGTAATATTTCGGCTGGGGTCGTATTTTGTGTCACTACAGCGATACCAGTAATTTATTTCATTTTACGTTTTGGCCGGAGTTGCCCTTTAAAAAACACTCCCCCCCAAAAACAAAAAAATACCAGACCGATTTTTTTTTTTTTTTTTTGGGGGGGGGGGGGGGGGGATCCAGGGTCAAGAAGATGCTGGGGTATTGTATGCTGACCAAGGTTTCTTCCGATTCTCCAAACTATTTTCTTATGCGTCCTCTTCTCCCTTCTGAGAAGTGTTACGTAGTCGGGGACTGGAACTAGGTGGCGTGTCAGGAGTGGAGTCAGAGCGTCTGCTGCCGCAGGCTCCTAGGTAGGAATTCCTTGAGTCATTGTTTGCTGGCATCCAATGCCCGCTGATAACCGTCTCTCTTGCCTTAGCGTATACAGTACACCCAGCCGGCAAAGCTGAGTCACAGTCCGTTGCAGTACAAGCCTGGCGGTAATTGACTTGAAATAGTAGGATGACTGAGGCAGTGAAGTTCAGAATGCGGCTGCGCCCGTAATATTGTACGGCTCAAGGGTACGTCATCAGTCAACGTGAACGCGACCCGCTGCTCTGGTGATTAGAAACCCACCAAGGAGGCTAGACGTGGCCTCGCTGTGCCGACCCTAACTTCGTACACCTGCGACTCATCTTGAACGCGCTGTTTCTCGGAGAACTCGCACCTGTGCCGACAATATCAGGTAGCAATCCACGTGGGTCTGTTTGGGTTATGCCAGGGGAAACTTGAGGACTGCAATCCATGCGTCGGTGGCGGAGGGTCGGCAGGAAGGACCGTCACAACAGGGATACCACAGTATCGTTTTTTTTTTCAACCGTAACAGAAGATAAGACATGTGTTCCAGGACGCTTCAAGTGGTCCACTATTCTTGAAAATTCCAAATGACACTGTCTGCACGAACCTCAACTAGGTCACCTACAACGAAAGTACGCTTTATTCTTTCATACAGCAGAGTGAGTAAAGTTTTATGTTCAGTCACACCTACAGATAAAGAATACCAGTTCATTTCATCGTGACGTCACGTGATAAATGTGTAAAGGGGCGGCCTTAATGGACAGGGGCGTGGTGAGCGTTTTGATGGGATTTAGGGTGACATAGAATTTATTTAGAGGTCGAAGTCTCTTCCCACCTTCGTCAGACAGACAGGATGTCAGGGAACGGACCGCGGTCAGTCATTGATGGAACGTTTTTTTTTTTGAGAACATTGAAGACCCCTCGTCGTCCGAAACCACCACTTTGAAGGCAAAGCGCCAAGCCTACGGGAAAGTACTTTCGGGATCAAAAACTTCCACTTCAAACTTCAAGCTTCATCTCAGTTGGCCTCACAAACAAATGTGAAAAATGTATTGCAGTATCAGTATTTCTGTATTTGTATTTCTGTCCTCCCTTAAATGTATTCCTGTATTTGTATTTCCAAAGAATATTTGCCTCTATTTAATATGTATTTCCGATACGTATCGCGATACATTTTTACAGATGTATTTTAATATCAGTATTTTAGCTACTATTTTAGTGTATCCCAGTATTTGTATTTCCAAATACATTTTTGAGTATTTCTGCCCAACCCTGTACTTACACATTGTCAAAAGAGTAATGTGTTAATTCGTAAATAAAAAAAGAAGGCAAAATAACGCGTATTACTCTTATTTGTAACGGTAACGAGTTTTTAAACTTGAGGAAGAAGACGAGAAGGGACGGACGAACACATACTTCCATAACGAGTTCCTTTTATGTTGAAGTAACGTGTGTGAGTAACGCGCTCCTTTTATTTGCAAGCAACGAGTAACGTATTGTGTTAATATTTCGGTAATACCTACAAAACTGCTTCGCTACTCAGATGGGGTATACGGTATTCAGCAGGGTTGAGCTGAAATACTCAAAAAATGTATTTGGAAATACAAATACTGGGAGACATTAAAGTTGTAGCTAAAATACTGATACTAAAATATATCTGTGAAAATGTATCGCGATACGTATCGGAAATACCTTTTAAATAGAGGCAAAAAGTCTTTAGAAATGCAAATACAGGAATACATTTTAGGAAGGGCAGAAATACAAATACAGAAATACTGATACTGCAATACATTTTTCAAATTTGTTTAAGACGCCAAATGAGATGAAACTTGAAATTTGAAGTGGAAGTTTTTGATCCCGAAATTAATTTCCCATAGGCTTGGCACTTTGCCTTGAAGGTCGTGGTTTCGGACGACGAGGAGTCTTCAATGGGCTCAACAAAACGTTCCATCAAGGACTGACCGCGGTTCCTTCCCTGACATCCTGTCTGTCTGACGAGGGATGCGAAAAAACTTCGACCTCTAAATAAATTCTATGTCACCCTAAATCCCATCAGAACGTCACCACGCCCCTGTCCAATAAGAACGCCCATGTCAACATTGATCACACGACGTCACGGTGGAATGAACTGGTATTCTTTATCGGTAGGTGTGGCCTTGAACATGAAACTTTACCACGCTGCTGTATGAAAGTACAATACGTACTTTCGTTGTAGGTTACGTCGTCGAAGATCGTGCAAGCAGTGTCATTTGGAATTTTCGAGAATAGTGGACCACCTGAAGCATCCTGGAACACATGTCTTATCTTCCCTTACGGTTGAAAAAACGATAGGGTGGAATCCCTGTTGTGAAGGTTCCTTCTTCCGTCCCTCCGCCACCGACCCATGGATTGCAGTCCTCAAGTTTCGCCTAGCATTATCTAAACAGAGACCTCGTGGATTGCGTCCTGATATTGCCGGCACAGGTGCGAGCGTAGCGCGCTCGAGACGAGTCGCAGGTGCACGAAGTCTGGGTCGGCACAGCGATGCCACATCTTGCTTCCTTCCTGGGTTTAGGATCACCAGAGCAGCGGGTCACGTTCACGTCGGCTGATGACGTACACTTGAGCCGTGCACCATTACGGGCGGAGCCGCAGACGCATTCGAATATGTGTTGAACTTCACTGCGTGAGTCATCCTACTATTTCAAGCCAACCACCGCCAGGCTGGTGCTGCAACAGACTGCGACTCAGCTTTGCCGGCTGGGTGTACTGTGTACGCTAAGGCAAGAGAGACATTTATAAGTGGACATTGGATGCCAGCGAACATTGACTCAAGAAGTCCCTACCTAAGGACCTGCGGCAGAAGAGGCTCTGACTGCACTCCTGGTATGCCACCTGGTTCGAGTCCCCGACGCAACACTTTTCAGAAGAGAGAGGAGGTCGCATGAAAAAATAGTTTGGAGAATCGGAAGGAACCTGCAGGGTCAGCATAGTAACAATGCCCCAGCATCTCCGGGATCCTGGTGCCCTCATAAGTAAAAAAAAAAAAAAAAAAAGCGTTCGGACTTGTATGTATATATATCACTACAGATATATATGGATCACTACTATGGATCACTACAGAAATAATGGAGCTGTGCAATGAAAAGGATAAACTGTGGCACAGATGTAAAGCCAACCCTGGAAATAGCGTATTGAAAGAGGAATTTAGAAGCCTCCGAAATAGGGTCACCGCAAAAATAAGATTAGCAAAGAAAAGACACTACGTTGCCCGTTTGCAAACTCATCAGAGTAACCCCCAAAAAAACTTGGGATGTTGTTCACGAATTAATAGGCGGTAAATGTAAAGAAAATATTGATCAAACGGTGTTAAAAACATTTGGAGACTCCGACGTAGAGTCCTTGTGCAATAGGTTTAATGCCTCGTTCATTCAAGGTGCAACAGATTTGCAGTACCAGGGACATGGCTCTTCTAACGTCTTCTCCACATGTGAAGAAAGTTGTCGAAATTCCGCCTATTTGCCAGATGTTAGAAGAAGACTTAAAAGTAGTTATCAAAAGTATGTCGGTGGCCAAACCACCTGGGCATGATAGAATTCGTTTAAGGGACATTGTAGTCAATTTCGAAAAAACTAAAACATCTCTTATTAAAAATAGTTAATTCATCTTTCTCTGAGGGAAAGATTCCGAATGGTCTTAAAATTGCTGTGGTTAGGCCTGTTTTCAAGAAAGGAAGTAGAAAAGAGATGCTAAACTACAGACCCATTTCTAGTTTGCCCGTACTATCGCTAATTATGGAAAAGTTTGTATTTTGGTCCATGACCTCCTTTTGTGATAAGCATTCTTTACTATGTCATTCACAGTACGGGTTTCGACAAAATAGAGGAACAATTATATTGCTGGAAGATTTGTCCGACCACATTCATGATAATATTGATAAAAATAATTTCGTCCTTACTTTATTTCTAGATTTGAAAAAAGCGTTCGATTCAATTGATCACAGGTTACTCATATACAAATTAGAGCACCTGGGTTTTAGAGGCCCAAATATAAAATTTCTAACCAGCTACCTTTCAGGACGGAGTCAATTAGTAAAAATTAGTGTTTTTAAAAGTAATTTACTGATAATTCCTTCTGGTGTCCCCCAAGGATCTATTTTGGGTTCTTTTCTTTTTAACATCTATGTGAATGAAATAAATAAACTGAACTTATTTTCACGCGTTTTCCAATACGCCGATGACACCGCTCTTGTATTCGCAGGAAACAATGAATTGGAAGCACTATCGTCTCTTCAAGCCGATATTTACGAGCTAATGGCATGGTTCAAAAACAATCGTATCTCTGTTAACATAGATAAAACCAAACTAATGTGTTTCCGTAATCCTCATAAAACAATAACGTTTAATATTCCGCTAGTTCTACATCGATCTAACTGCGAGAGATGTAATTGTATGCCGCTTGAATATGTATCTTCGATAAAATATCTGGGTGTTCACTTTGATGAACATCTTTCTTGGAATAGTCATATAGAGTATCTTGCGAAGCGACTTCGCGCAGTATCTGCATTTTTATATCGTTTGCGAGGTGCAACTAACCTGGCTTTGAGAAAGAGGGTTTTTCAAGCACTGGGAGAGTCGGTGTTTCGGTATGGGGTCACGCTTTATGGCTCTTGTTCGAACTCTAGAAAAGTAAATTAGATAATATTTTGCATAACATTTGTAGAAATTTAGCATATGGAACCAAATTGGAGGAGTTAAGAACAGAATCAAAAATGCGTTCGCTAGAACTTTTGTCAACTGAAAGATTATATATCTATGAAATACTAGTTAAGAATTATTATAATGGTACATTTAAGAAACCTGTAAAAAAACAAAAGGTTTTGAGAAAAATAGAGCGGTTCGCCCTCCCTAGGGTATACACAAATTACGGAAAACGGGTTCGGTCTTTTTACGTTCCTCATTACTTTAATTTGTTGCCTAATGAGCTTTTCCATCTACAGTCGTTGAAAGCAATAAAAAAAGAGCTTAGAAATTGGTGTTGTGCCTACGATTTTTAAATTGTTGTACGGGTTAAGGGTACGGCGTTTTTCTGTTTATTTTTTGCTTTGCGTTATTTTGAGTTAGTAGTTTCTCTGCTGGTTGCCAGGTCACGCCTACAAGCACAAACGTGCTTTTGCGGACCTGTTTTGTAATGTTGTATATTTCTTCGTGCAATAAAGATATTATTATATTATTATTATATATATTAATATATATATATATATATATATATATATATATATATATATATACATATATATAATATAATAATATCTTTATATTTATATATATATATATGTATATATATATATATTTTTTTTTACGGGGGGTGGGGGGAAGTATTTTTCAAGAAATGTAACGAAATACATTTAATCCTGATTGTATCGCAATAGAAAGAAACATTCCAAATGCATTTCGATACAGGAATACAGATACTGGTGAAAAAAATTTATCGCGATACAGAAATACTGATACGAAATGTATTTCTGCAATACTGTCGCGATACATTTGTATCGCGATACTGCCCAACCCTGGTATTCAGGAATACTTAAGTTTACCGCTGATATTGGTACCTCGAACAAGCACTCGACAATAGGCCTCCTGCGCTGAAGCTTTGAACAAACTGTAGCGCCCTCATTTTGGGTAGTACAAGCTCACCTGATTGAGCCTCGCACTACTTATGGCACGTTGGTTGAGCTTTTTTAATTCTGTCTGGTGCTGAAGAACGAAAAAACACTTTTGGACGCCAGAAATCGGCCAGACTCAACGCCGCAAGACAATCAAAAGTGCCAAATTCATGACACCACCGCTAGGGTACGCGTCTCTTATCTCTGGGTGGTGACGTCAAAATACCTGTGAAGCGACGCTTTAATTTTTCTTTTTCTTTGTCATGACTACTTTGGAACGCGTGGAACGGCAGTTCTTGGCTCACGCGCTTAGCGTCTTAGCTTTGACGGCGTTCGAATTGTTGTTGTTTCTTTCTATTTTCATCGTGATCTCGCGCTCGGCACCACAGCTGGCACGCTTCTGCATGCGTGACAGTTTGAGACGCTAAAGTTTGTACTACCCAAAACAAGGCCTAACAAGTCCCTTTTCGCAGAAACCGCTGGGGAACGCAGGAGGCCCATAAACGTGCGAAAGAAAAGACGAAACACCGCTCGTTTGTGCTAACACTATCGCGCTCTGTACCTTGTCCTTGACTGTCTGCTCGTCCTCGAAGACCTGCATGGTTGTGGCGCTCTTGCGCACAGCGGCGCCGCTCTCTCTCCCGGACGGCTCGCCTGCGACCTGGCACGTCTGAAACGGCAAAGAGCGGCGCCGTCTGCTACGTGCACGGCCATCACCTCTTCTATATTTAACGGCTCCACTTCAAGGAGGGACACGCGGGCTCGGAGCGACCGGACATTTCACACTTGCCTGGTTATAGTCGGTCCAGACTTCTTTCAAACAGGCATCGTAGAACTTGTCCTTCGCAGGCAGAAGCTGGAAACTCAGCACAGCCAGGTTGATGGAGATACAGGTTGCAGTCTTCCCGTGAGAATCGTCCGCGAGCTTTTTCTGCACAGAGATGTTATGTATCGGTCGCCGGTGCCAACAACGGTCAGAGCCCACCGTGGCCAGCAGGTTTTCGCGGCTGGGCCAGTACGACGTCGGCTGGGAGATCGTGCAAGGGTCCCGGCTTTTGTAGCGGTGGGTCACGTAAAAGAGCAAATCGCATTGCCTGCGGGAGAAACATAGTCACACACCCGGCGGCCCTCCGCGAAATGGTTAAACACTGCTCAATACGTACCTCCCGAAAAGCTCGAGCGAGTCGGCGGCGTAGAAGTACTCGAGTCCGACCGCTACCGTAAGATTTGTAGTGGACGCCGCAGCAAAGTACGTTTTCAATTTCTGAAAGGGAATTTTCGTAGAGCTTCCCCGCACATTCGTAGATCGTTCCCAGTTGAGGCAATAGCATCTAGAAGGCAAGGCCTGCCCACGACGTCGTTGTTAGTGAAGCCGGACAATTAGACGCTAACGCTCGACGAGACACGCCGCAAAGACGTCCGTCTCATCGCCTGATAGCGTCGTGCTCGTTGTGCGTAGCTGCACGACGTGCTGGCGGCGGTGCTTAGGCAGGCTAGGCGGCGCTAAAGTGCATTCACTATAATGACCATGTTACGGGGGAGGGGGGGATGCTTTGTCTTCTATGTGGGATTGTTTTGAGGCTTGTTCACGCAGTAGCGCTTAACGACGCTGTGGGCGCTAAGTTTCCTCCACGAGGGTCCCCGCAAAAGGGAGTTAAGAACTATAGCTCTTCAAACGCGCTACTTTTAGCGCTTTTAGGAACATAGCGTGAAACGGTGTTAGTATGTTTGAATGTTCGACTCGTTCCCCGGACTTGTGCGCTGAGACTGCGAGTTATACCCGGTGATCGAAACACGCGAGGGTTGGTTTCCCCGGACACATCTCGACGTGAGCCTCCAATAAATCAAAGGTCACTGCATGAATGAAAATGATTACAGTGCTGAGAAGTAGGAGCTTGATGGGGCTTCCAAAGGCAGTGGAGAAGAGAGCGACCCCATGCAGGCGGCGTCCTGCGAGCCACTTGGACACGTTGCGCACAAGCTGCGTCAGGGCGCTTTCGTCGGCGGCGTCCAGGAACTTGTGGATGGAAGGATGCACGCCCAGTAGTAGCTGGATCGGGCAGCCAGGATTGAGCTGCAACTCTCTCACGCTCGTCCCTGCGTCCCCATGTCGATTTAAGAGGGGACGAATAAGTCTCGGACACCTCTGACTGGTCAATTTCAAGCTTGCGATGCTACGCCGCATCGGCGTCGCAGGACTCGCCGTGCAGAGCCTTACTAGAATGAAGGTTACGAATAACTGTTCTCCTGTTCTCACAGTTTGAAGCTGAAATGAGCCGGTGAGTTCAGCGATGCAAGCCCGAGCAACAACGCTAGCGCGAGGCTCGACCGCTAGGTAGGTGGCGCGGGCCTCTCAGCTGCTGGGAGAACGGACCATCTTTCTGGCCTGTCGGCTGTAGATTTCTATCTTACCGAGTTGCCGCAAACTCATTCGACTGCCGATCCGAGAAATGCAACCAGCATCAATGTCCGCTTAGTATTAGGAAGTGACATGTCACGTGGCCCGCTTCGCTTAACACCGCCTTCAACCGAACATTTGGTGAAGCTCGTCGAAGGCTCGCGGTGATTTGCGGTGGAGTGACCACGCCAAGCGGGGAGCACCGAGTGCCCGATGTTATGGATAATTCCACTGGTCGCTTTGGAGCGCGCCGGGAGCAGTAGACAAGATCCGAGATGGAGCACGCGATCCGAACGGAGTCGCCCCGCCTCTGGATCCCGAGTGGAACATGACCATTCCTCCGGGATCGGCGGATCCCTTCCGTCATTCGCCTTCCCGGGAATCCCCTTATAAGCATGTGCATCAGCGTAGTCCACTTGCATCCTCATCGGAATACTTATGAACCGTGTCTAAGTATGTTTCGATTTTCGGCCTCTTCTGCAGAAGTCCCTAAAGGCAGTGCAACTAACGCGGGATATACACGCAATCCTCGTCGTCGCTGCTACTCGAGCCGCTGCTGACGACGACCTGACGACGAACTGTCATCAAGCAGCGTCACTTCGCGAACGGCCATTACGAATTCTTCCGAGGCGAGATGACAGGCGAGAAAGGAAGTCACGTGTGCGCGTCGAGGACTGGCCAGGCTGGCTTACCGGTCGAATCACCGAAATCGGCGGAGCGACTTTTCTCGGATCCGGATCAAGATCTGGAGTGGGAGCTGATCCAAAACGACGAGTGGAACACGTACGTCTCGATCCCGATCTCCCATTGAAATAGGCGCGCTCCAGGAAAGTCGACCCCGGCGCGCTCCAAAACGACCAGGTGGAATTCGCCCTTGATCAGTCGACCAGGGAAGGTCCAGACCATCAGGTGTGTCCTACCCGGCGTCGAGAACGTCCCGTTCTCAGCGTGGTAGAGGGCCCCCCACACCACCAGGTGAGTGCAGAGCTGATCGAGCGCGCTCTTCGGGCTCATTCTCGAGGTGACGACGCAGACCAGTGCCCCTGCGGGTGAGATGCAGACGCGGTGAGAGACGCGCCTGACTCGATCCGATTGCAGCTCACGTTTGTCCTTCACGTCCACGGGCGGAAGGAAGGTCTCGCCTGCGTGACAAGGCGAGCGTGGCATCAGGCTTTGGGGACACTCCTTCTCGAGTTCGTGCGGGGATGATATATTCTATGGTGCAAGCGCAGGTTGGACGCTTTCCTATATCGGGGAATATTAGGTAATGATAAGCTGATTTTTATTGATGTACATTGACGGTGCGGGTAAAATGATGGACTATAAAGTGTGACGAACGAGCTTGAACAGCTAATTCCGAAATGATTGATTCGAGACAGGGATCCCAAATAGATTCCATATATTGACATTGACGATGGGGGGAAAATAAGAAACCTTAAAGGGGTACTCCGGCGATTTTTTCATGGTCGCTGATTTGCTTTAAAATTGGCTCAACACACCGATAGACATGGCTCTACGAGTTCCCCAAGTATTGTGTGAAAAGAAAAAAAATTCGCGAAGTTATTGAATTTTCAAATTTCGTTTTCATCGCGTTTCTCAAAGTGGGAGCCCCTACTGGCGACATTGATGTGTGACGACAGATATGGTACAAAGGGGGCAGTAAGCCATGTTCCCAACTGATTACAAGACGTTTGATGGTGGGAAAAGAATGTTTGGTACTTATTCACTGAGAAGCACGCAAAAAGCACTTAACATACTCTGTTTAAGACTACATGCACGACCTGAAAGTCTTTACCATATGTGACGTCACTCCCCTGAAGAGCGCGCGAAAATTTGAATGCTGGTTTCGGCATCAACTTCATTTACGGTTTTCTCAATTGCTATTTTGAATTTGGAGTTAAGCGTGACGAACACTTTTGAACAGCTAGTTTTTAATTGATTGTTTTGAGACCGGATCCTAAATAGATTCCACATATTAACACAACATGTGTTTATTAACCGATTTTTTTTAGATCAGTACCGTTTTGAATGCAACGTTTGGCTGCAAGGAAAAAACCGACACCGAAAATGTTCCGCTCATAGGGAACCATATAAAATATTTCAGTTCACCGGCAGGACTCAAGCCAAGTGCATTACCGACTGAGCTGGCGAGGAACCTTTAATGCGAAAGCATTAACTGTCCCATGGAGCGAAGCAGGCGTCGTCTGTAACCGTCTGTGGTAGAAAAAAACGCTGCCTAAATTCAAATTCCTAATAAAACAGAAAGAAAAGCGCAGCAACGCAATGCTTCGTCACGGAACACGTCATGAAGCCGGCCGGGTTCGCCGCGCCTGCGCAGTGGGGGAGCATCATGTCAGCGCCGTGTGCGAAAGGAAGACGTGGCGCGCTGCTCGTAGAAATGCGCTGCGTGTAGGAATACGAAAGCATTCCTACACGTGAGCAGTGTTCAGTGTCTTTGCCCAATTTTTTCTTTTTTTCCCCAGCATAAATGGTTTTACAGCGTTTGCGTTCGACGTGAAAAGAACCATTTCGCGCGGCGTTCGAAGGCCGCGCGACCAGGCGCAGTCGCGCGCTTGGCAGCCTTGAAACCCTGTGGGTACAGAGCCGTTTATACTGAGAGAGTTTGGCCAATGGGCGGAGCTTGTTGGCCGCTAGAACAAGCGGATTTCGCGGTAACACAATATGGCGTTACTTCTTTGTCTTGTTCATTCCTGAGAAATCGCGTAGAGTTCCTATGAGTCAGAGCCACAATATGGCGGACGGAAGTAGTCATCCCCCGGTTGTCAGACTACGCTGCTGTGGTTGTCAGGCTGTCAAAATCTCCTTAAGAAGGCCAAAATCTCTCAGTATAAACGGCTCTGTGTGGGTATATCATGCTGCGCCATCTCACGGCGCTTGTTAGAAATGAGAGCGAATCTTGGCACATTTGTTTTATAGTCTGACACACTGTTTCCTAACAAGCCCGCGTTTGCCCACACCAGGTGTGGGCACTGCTCGAGCGCAGAAACCAGATTCACGTGACGAGAAGCTTCTGCACATGCGCCGTGGCGACAACAGCGCCACCGCAGAGGCGTGACGTCAGAGCCGAGGCTGTGCCCGTTCAGACGCCTCTCTCTCTTCTTCCTCCGTGGCCATGGCTGCGAAGCAATCATGACCACGGTGGACGAGGAGACAGGCAAGCTTTTCGAAAAAGTAAGAAATAGCAGAAGCAGTAGGAGGAGCCGTCCTCAGGTATCCCGCAGACGAACGCCGAGAAGTGTAAGGTCTATCACACATTCCGTACTTACCACTTTTTGTCATCATGATCAAGCTCGCTTAATTTTTTATGTTACAACGAACGAGGAACGTGTAAAGGTAGTTTCGATGACGAGGGTAGAAGAAAAACATTTCTTTTAGGTCTGACAGAGTCGGCGCCCTTTCGCGTTTGATATCTGGGTCGTTGCGAGGATGCGCGCTCGTAATTCCGAATACTTTTTATTCTCATTCTAAAACGAAAAATTTGTTGGATTGTGCAGAGAGCGCCATCGGAGAACCGTACGCTTTTCCAAAAACGGTAGACCAGACGGAATCAGACTGTAACAGCTACAACCATCTTTAGCACGGAATCTGGCGAAATTCACCTACCCGGAGAAAGCTTCGCGGTGATTTGGCAACGGGTTACGAGGAAAGATCAGCGGAGGGCAGCAAGCGATAAGTGAGCATAGGGAAGATCCTCGTCTAGAAGGAAACCGCTTTCCCTCTGGAGCTCGTGTGCAACGAGGAGAGACGGAAGATCCATCCCGGGTTTCGACCGCAACTCGGCGCGGCGGGACGTACCGGCGGGCCTTCCCAGCAGCTCCGCCGCTGCCCGGACCCTGGGCTGGGGCCCCCTGGCGGCACACCGGCCGGCCTCGTCGTCCTTGTCGACCGCGAACAGGACCACGCAGCCCGAGGGGTGGACGCCCAGCAGCTGGGATACCTGCGAGGGGCACACTCACGCCTTCGCACTTGCGTTGGGCACCAAGTTTCGAGCGATGCCGACAGCGCGACACACTGGGTCTTTGAACATGCATGCGTGGTTGTAGCAGACGCGGATGGTGTCAGCAGACAGGAACAGTGCGGAGCTGGGGTACAGCCCAAACACGCTGTAATGTTCCGCCTTCGTTTTCAACAACAATGCGGGTGTAAGTTGGATACAGTTTTTTAGAAGACCACCAAAATACTTCCTGGTTGACCGACAGATAGCACTGGATAAAGGAGGAAAAAATTAGACTTTTAGAAATCTCTGTAATGCGAAACTAGAGCGCAGCTCTTAAGGAGGAACAGGGGAGAGTAAGAAAGGGAGGGCATGTCCCTCCTGCTCCTCCGTACCCCCCCCTTCCTCCTTCTCCTCCTCTTCCGTCTCTCCTCCTTCTCTTTTCCTCCTCCTCTCGTCCTCCCCTGAATTTGTTCATGGGTGACGTGACACCAAGTCGTGACGTCATTTCCCCGCAAAATTTTGCGGGGAAACTGAATTGGTGTTGAGGTCACGTGGCGTCAATTTTCCAGATAAATTTAGCGAGGAAAGTGGGAGGGGGGAGGGTATGGAAGAGAAAGAGGAGGATGGGAGGGTACGCAGGAGGAAAAGGGTACGGAGAAGGAGGAAAGGAGGGAGGAAAAGGAGCAGAAGATGAGGGGAGGTGGACGGGAGGCGGAGAGGAGGAGGGGAGGAGGAGGAGGGGAGGGTACGGAGGAGGAGGGGCGTACCCTCCCCTCCTCCTTCTCAAGAGCTGTGCTTTAATTTCGCATTACAGAGATTTGTAAACGTCTTTCATTTTTTGTTTTGTTCCAGCATGAACGCGGGAAAACCGTCAAGTTGTCCGGACAACGTTCAGTGCGCCTTCACGTTTAAATGACCGTCTGATCGCTCAATCTGTCGTCTGCTCTTTCAAACTCGTTTCAAACTGTCGTCCGCTCGTTAAACGGCAGCGACCAGTAGACCAAACGTCGCGACAAGAAGTGCAGGCCTCAAAAGACTTCCAAGTTTGCAGGTTGTTTGGGGCAAGTAGTCTCGGCGTAAACACCATTTACAAGGAGATGTTAATCGTTTCCAGTGGCCATCCCCCACTTGTTATGCCTGATTCACTTGGTTCGATCCTGTATGCGATTTTCAGAATCGACGTCGACCATCGCAGCTGCCGTACACGCTTTGAAGCCCGAGCGACATCGCGACTGAAAATAGTGTGCAGAATCTCATCATGTAAATATGGCTTTAGCTTCCTTTCTGCGGCGTTCACGCGGAATGAATCGCCGCACGTCACATTATTTAAAATAAGTTTGCGGTGTAACGAGCCTCATTAATTTTGCTCAGACCACTATACTCCATTCACCCTAAAGCCGAGACTAGAAGCTCTGCCTTCCGCTCGAGCTTTCTGCCCTTGCTGACATATGTGCAGAATTGTGCCTATCATCAAGATACTGTAGTTCAAAAATGTTTGGTTGTACTTTGTGTCTTGCAAATGCATTTAGCCGAGAGTATTTGTTACTTTTTTAATTACATTTCTCACCATTTTGTACTCAGTACCTTAAATACATTCGGCAACCTTGGAAAAAAATATTCGCCGGAACAATCTACGGAACTAGAGGTCAAGAAAAAAAGGCAGGAGCAAAACGCACCATGCGAATGCCAAGAAAAGACCAAATGGATAGCTCCACATCAAATACGCCCGTCTCGATGTGTCCTCTTGCCCACTTTTTCTTTTTTGTAGCGTAAGCTATACTATACTTTGTCTCACCTTAGTATCGACTATTGTTAGCCGCGCGTGCTAAAAGCGCGAGCTAATCGCTTTGAATGAAGCCGCGGCGGCTGCACGAGCGCTCGTGCAGCAAGTGCCCTAGTCAAGGCAGTCAAGGCTGGCCGCTCGCGCTAGCACAGCCTTCGCGGTTAGTCCATGCTAGGGTGAGACGAAGTATAGACCTTTCCAAAAACGAGCTTTTGGCCGGTGCCATTTTGAGCGTTCGTGCGTATGGCGCGTGCTTTGCTCGCTTTCCGAAGCGACGAACACGCACGTGCTGGGCTGTGAAGATCGCACGCTGGACTGTGATTTTGTAAACATTGGAAAGGTCTATAGACGTTTCCACTGTTAACAATAATCACAGTCCACACGTGTTAAATCACAGTCCAGAACGCGCACGTTCGTCGCTTCGGAAAGCGAGCAAATCACGCGCCATACGCACGAACACTGAAAATGGAACCTGCCAAGTGTCCTTTTTTGGAAAGGTCTATAGCCGAGGTTGAGCAGTTTCGCGTGGCTGTCAAAGAGCCGTGCTGTGCAAGCGCGAGGAGCAGTGACGTCACACGGCGCACAGATGGCGCGCCGGAGCCGCCGCCACCGCGCGCGCCTCGACGGTCTGCGCATTCCAGAGAAGTGACGTCATGGCCGCGGCAGACGCACTGGCGCCGCTGCGTGCCCAGCTGTGCGCCTCCGTTGCGCAGTAGCCAAGTCTGACGCTGCACCGGAGCCGCTTGATAGCGCCTATCATTTTGTACGCATAAGCTCACGCTACGGATATCCTGACATAGCCGAGCTAAGCCACCGCAATATTTTTTACAAGCTGTCTTTGATTGGCACGTCAGGCTTGGAGCGAAGTGCTGGTGACGTCATCCGGATTTTACACTCAGACCGCACCTTTTGTCTGGCGCTAGACCGATTCCACCAGCGGAGGATTGTGGCGCCAGCGCTCGGTACGATCACAATGAACCATTTTCGGAAATCGCAGGTTCAAAAAGGTTCCAGTAGGACAATGCGCGAACATGTTTTCATGCGAGCACGGGCACATCCTTGGCCAAAGAAGCTCTACCCTACTGGCTTTACTAAGCTGCAATGACCTGGAGTGGATTTCGCCAAAGCTCCTAACGTTTGTTCCAAAGCTCGTTTAAAAGCGCTTCTTTCATCACCTTCCAAATGCGCGCATTGTTTCGCCCTTAAAATTGTCAAAACCAGTTTTTCGCCAGGTGGAGTCATTTATAAACTAGTGGATTCTGATTCTGGACTCTCCTCCATCTTAATCTCAGTGCGTCAAGAATGGTTTGAACTGGTGGAGAAGGGGGAAAGGGGGGGGGGGGGGGAGGGGTTTGAAGAGGTTTTGTGGACAGTCTCCTGTGTTTCCCTTTTGACCTGCCTAATATATATTTTTTTTTGACAGGTTAAAGGTACAGGTGCTTCTCGCTTTTGACTGGTGGGACAAAGTAATCGCTCTTGGTTGTGGATCAGCGACAGAGGCTGCTTTCCTCGAGTAGCCGAACTTCTAGTTCGGCTGCAATGGATATGCAATGCCGGACTACGTATCAAGTCCCCCGAATCGCGGCGGGGCATATTGCGAAGTTATTGCGGAATGCATCATGAGCCGAGCCTGTCGACATACTAAAGCACGGCAGGTGCCATGTTCACAATACATTAGTCCTGTTTGTTTTTAAAATATTTCAGCGTGCATTATGTAACTATATATGTTGCATATCGCGAATTAGTTCAGAGAAAACTTCAATTGCAGCAGCTAAGGTGCTTCTTGATGGTAAAAGATCACAGCAAATTGTGATTTTCAAAGAAGTCATCACAGATAAAGCACCATTTGTTTTTACTTTTTATTCCTATATTACCAGCTTGCAAAACTTTCCAAGTATCTTCGGATGTAATTCAATTAGCTTTTCAAAGTATTTGTACTCTACTGAAGGTAGTTCGTACTAAAAGTAACTTCAATACTACTTTAATTATATTTTCATATGGGTATTTAGTATCTTATCTTAAATACCTTTGTTGAGTGCTTGGCACAACACTGCACAAATGTGAACACGTAAGCACGCGGCACCAAAGCACTGCGGAAGCCAGCGAGCACGCGCTGAAGGCGCAGCTTCTAGTCTCAAGCCATTGCAAGGAAGACGTAGAGTCGGCAGTTCCAACGCAGAAACGAGCACCGGGACCCACACCTACGCCGACCACATAACATTCCAATGGTTTGGTAACGCGGGACGCGGCGCATCTTGCCCACGCCCCATCGCGCATGCGCGGCGGCACCGGTGGCGTGCCGCTAGGAGCGCTCCGATCGGCTATCGCTGTCGGAGTTACCGGAGCGATCAACTCAAACTCCGTCTTGGGGAGTTTGATAGTTCGTATCCGACGTCATGCAACGCTTTCGGCGAGCCGTTAGTCGTCCCGTCTTCGTTGCGGAGAGCGGAGGGGGAAAACGGTCCGTCGTGCGACGTCCACCCGATCGTCCGTTTTGTAGTGAAATGCGCGTGCGGACCATCTCTGGCTTTAGATAGCAGGCAGACGGTGCAGGGTAGGGCCCTACACACACTGAGCCGAAATGGTCTTTCTGGTATACTCACCTTTGCCTTGACCGCCTCCTCGTCCTCAAAGATGCGCATTGTCGAGGCACTCCTGGTGTAGGCGACGCCCTCGGCCCGCCGCCCGAACCGGATGCCCCGGGCGGGGCACGCCTGCAACGAGAACCAGTGTCGAACCGGGACCGAACCTCTATTCGTAGCAAAACCGGAACCGAACCGAAATCGTCGTCGCCATCTTGAAACTGAACGGGAGCTGAACCGGAATAAATTTAGCGGTAACCGGATCAAAACAGTTGAGCCCAACATTATTATTTTTTACTTTTTAATAGCAATCGTAGGTCCTCACGCATCAAGTTTACGAATAGCCCTTTTCAAAAGTTTAGAGCCCATCGCGCGCGTGGCCGGAGCGGGCTCGCTCCCGTGCAGCGGCGCCCTTATCGTCGGCGCCCGCTGGCTGCGAGACCTTTGAGAGCGAGGGGGAACTTGGCTCTCACGTCGCGCTCGCCTCGTTAACAAACTGGCGCAAAATAGCGAGAGGTTATCAAACCAAAATAACTAATATTTCGTCGGGAAATTAATTCGAGAAGCTCAAATTTTGATTTACACATTTTCGTTTCGTCACTCGCGAAAACCTGTGACGTAACGAGATACTTCAGCCACTAATCGTGACCTGACGCCTTTTTCGGTTCCCTTCCGTCACGCCGGCGGAGTGTCAGGTATCTCCTAAAGCAATCGAAGGGTCGCCCGGTTCCCGTCAGTCATTCATTTTGGCGCCGGACTGCGGGGCTCGTGAGCCGGGAGCTGGACTCGCCTCGGCGTAGTCCGCCCAGGTCTCTTTGGAGCAGGGCTCGAGGAATCCTTCCTTCCCCGGCACCAGCTCGAAGCGCATCACTGCCAGGTTGATGGACACGCAGGTCGCAGTTCTGCCCCCCGACTCGTCCGCCAGCTTTTCCTGAAAAGACAGCAGTGCTTCGTCAGACGGGGCAAACAGCGACACAGCTCCACTATAAAGAAAAGTATACGTATGGTAATGCTCTTACTGTAAGAAAAGAAATAAAATATAATACAACACAACGCGATACAGTACGAGAATCATATTTCCTCACATACCATTCCGGTGACAAAGAGGCTAAAAAAAAGAAAAACAGCTCCATTTTTTCTCACCCTTTTCTAAACCAAAGTAGTAATACCGTATTTACTCCAGTAATAGCCGCACTATTTATTAACAAGGTCCTTGCGTCTACTTTCCCACAGAACACATATACAGCCAATCACTGCGTTGCGCATAAATAACATAGCGAATAACCAGAATACAAATACAATCTTCACAAATGGTATCTTCGAACGAAGACGTTATCTCTGTCCTGTAAACAGCTGGAATCATGCTGTCAATCGCGGTGATTGGCAATCTGCGTGTTCCGCGGAGAAGCGAACCCTCAGGTTTTTTTTCATAAACAGTGCGGCTATTACTCGAGTAAATACGGTAACAGGAAACGCGATAATTGCAACACAATGTAGCAAAACAAAAAAGCTAGCTACCCATCGAAAAACGACACAGCTGCAGAAATAATAAAAAAAAAACACACACACACACACAAAAAAATAAGCATACGAAGTCAAATAAAAGCTAGACACTCACACGGAAAAAGAAACTAACGTCGTTTGTGTTTTGTAGAATTCACGATAACGGCAGTTACGGAATGGAATAAAGTCGGGTTACGACCGACTGCGCTACAACCGGTTTTCAAGCCCCAAGGCCAATTCACACACTTGCATTTAGAGCGACCGCCACGACTACGAACGAATACAACCGGTTGGAACGTCGAGTTGCCGTGGCGACGAAGCACCAAACGGCTGTGTCGTTCGCAATGCAAGCAGTTGAGCCGTGCTCAACTTTTTCCCGCCATTTGGTAACGAACGGAGCGACCACAACGAATGACAAATCATGGGTCGAGGAGAAATGGGCCGCGCGCGTTGCATGGCGGTCGGGGTTCCTGCTATCCGCTCAAAAGCATGGCGGTGGTGGTGATCGTCGACGCGGTGGAAGCTCATCGTTCCGCGTAGAGCGCTATGCTTGGCTGAATTCTTGTCGTGTGTCGCGATGATAAGCCAGCAAGTCCTAAAAGCCGAATCGAAACTTAAAATAGACCTCTCACGTTCAGAAATTACAGCCTCGAACATTGTGCCGTGTTCCATACTCTCCGAAGCTGCAAGGACTACGCAGTTTTACAGGAAACAAATCGCCCATTTCATTGGCTGCTGAAGAAAGGAACGATTGCTGTCTCGAGCGCATCGCGGGGTGCTTGCGCATGGGGACTCCCCGCAGGGATACGTGGCGCTCCGCGTGACTCGTAACAAGCAGTCCGGCACGCCGGACGCTAATCACTGTGGGATTCTCGTAGGTTCTCCGCACTCACCATTGCCTCCAGGTCGTCCTGGGTGAGCCAGTCGGGCGTCGGCGGGGAGAGCTTGCAAGGCTGGCTGCTGCCGTACCCGTGCGTCATGTAGAAGAGCAGGGCGCAGTGCCTGCAGCCGAGAGAACCAGCGTCAGGCCCGGTTCTGCCCGCGGCGCCCCGACGAGGAGTGACGGGAACGCGCTTCCGACTGGTGTCTCTAGAAGGCATCCAAAGTGGTTCCGAAATGGCAACAAATGAAAACGCGTGTTATGCTGTCGGATGTCGCGATCCTCGTAAATAATTGTAAAAATTCCGGCAAAAGAAGAGATAACGTGAATGTCGTTGCTGAAGCTTTCATGGACTGTCGAGCTGGATACCGAACTGCAGCGGAGCAGTCGTATGCCATGTTCTCCAGCGCTGCTGGGACACCGCCAGGATCGCGGCCTTGGCGACAGCAGGACACTTCAATGACGTCATTAGGTGGACATCGGGGGACCTTTGCGGGTCACGCTTTGCGGGGATTTTGGTGTCGGCGTTCGTTGTCTGTCGTCGCAGCGGAGATGGGAAAACCCTTCTCTCCCCTAATATCATGATGAGAGAGAAGTCGGGTGTTTCCATTGCCCGCGCCGCGCGAAGAGGGAAGGGAAGAGAGCCCCGACGACCTGCCAATAACGGCGCGACAACGAGAAAGCGTTAGCGGAGCGTCTTCCCCTGTCGTCTGCTAACCCTAACTTCAAAACGGCGTGTTTTCAAACATTACCCGCGTTATACCAAGTCCCACTTTCGCAGTATATCCAGCTGCTACACCTAATACGGAGGGTTTTATAGACTTCCACCGCGTTCGATTTCACTGTACTCCTCGAACCCAGCTCGAAACGTAGAACTGCAAAACTCGTCGCCTTCCACGCGCTTTCCCGCGAAGCTTCGCCTTTTTTTCTCTATGGTCCGTCTCACTCTCCGTTCTTCGCTGAACGTCTTCGCCGCTCAACAACACCCGGAAGCGTGCCTGCGCATCCGCTTGCGCCATCACTGCTGCAGAACGCAGACTCTTCCTAATGGCGCCGCCGCGTCAAGGTCGTCCTCCGTGCCAGAAGCGAGCGCGGAGAGAACGGCTAGCTTCCGCGACTCGCGACCGGCGTCGCGCCCACACTAACCACCGACGAGAGGCGGCCCGTGCCGCGCATACACGGCAACGTGAGGATCCCGAGGCACTAGAGCGCGAAGCGGAGGCGCGTACACGCCTATGTGAGGATTCCTAGGTATGACAGCGTGAGGCCGAGACGCGTACATGGGGACGTAAAGGTTTTAGTTCTCTGCATATTGTGGGCGAAAAAGGCCCCTTTTTGAAAGCGGTCAAGTGGAAGACGGGTTCCAAATGCCATAGCGTAGCACCGACCCTCTGAACATGTTGAAGGCCGAGCGGGAAGAGCGCAGCTGAAGTCCCACGGCTACCGACAGGCTCCGGACGGCGCCGTGCGCTTGCAAGTAGCGGTCCAGTCCCTGCGAAGAACAGACGTCTTCCGGCATTCGTCGCAGCAAACGACGCCGAACCAAGCGCTGCAGCATTTGTTGGGACAAAAAACGTCTTAGCGAACCCAAGTTATGCACGGTCATCGAGATCACTTAAAGTAAGAAGAGGGGGAGAATATCTTTATTAAAACAGAGAGTTTAGTCTGAGCTTTGCGCTCAAACAGGCTTCTCTGTGGTGGAGAAGGGGAGGGGGAACAAAAAGACGATCGACAAAGGGTCAGTGATGATGACATGAAATGTTAAAATATATACACGCTATAGTGTCTAGTTTCAGGATGGGTAACGAGAGAAAGATGAGAATAATAATTATAGCACTGTCAGCAAGTCAATGTCCTCGAGGAATTTAAAGAGAGCTTCTAAGGCTGCTCGATGTTTCTTAGCAGGCCAAGGTCCGAGAAGCTTTGGTAGATCAAAAGGCCTCGAGTCCAGAGCATTCGTAGAATTTTTGTGAACTTTGCGTTCATTTTCATATGCTCGACATGTGAGTAGAATGTGTCTGATGGTTTCCGACGCACCGCATTTCTCACAGTCCGGAGTCGCGCGTTGTTTTATTTTAAAGCGATAGTTCTTCGTGTACGCACAGTTGAGGCGAAGTCTATGCATAAGAGTTTCTAAATTTCGTGGTAGGTTGCTTGGCAGTCGTGTTGTTAATAAAGGGTCTATGTCATAGAGAAATTTGTAGTTAGAATCCGTTGAGGACCAAAGAATCTCACGTGCACTTTTTGCAATTTGTTTTGTCAGAGATGTACAATCACCTTTCGTAAAAGGAACCATTCGTGCTGAGATGTGCTGGTGGGCCCTGTAAGCTGATTTGTCAGCGCATTCGTTACCCCGTATACCGGAATGTCCTGGTATCCATTGAAAGGTAATTTGGTGACCGTATTCGAATGCCAGGTGGTGGTACTCAGCTATTTCTAGGGGAGAAATCGAATACATTGATTTCTTTGCAACAGGACTGAGCGACTGTAAAGTGCATTTTGAATCTGTAAATAAGGTCTATTGCTGTGGGGGTTGTTGACACATATACTTGATTGCTTCCTTAATTCCGTGAAGCTCAGCGGCTGTTAATGATGTATGATGGTTTAGATGAAAAGATCTTGCAAGAAATCTCGATGGAACGAAGAATGCTGACGATGAAGTCGTCGCCGTTGTTGAGCCATCGGTATAGATGTGCGTTGTTCTAGAGTAAGTTTCATATATGTAACTCATTACAAGTTGTAGCATAAATAAGCTACTCTGTTGGTGTTTTGCAAGGATTCCGGGGATGTTTAGATTAATATCCATTTTTCGAAGCGTCCATGGAGGTATTTTGGAGTATTCAGTAAAAGTTGCCTGCTTTGAAATATTGTCAATATTTCGACCTAAAGCATCCATATAGCTGGAGTTTGGACGTTTTATGTGTATTTTAGAAAAATAGTGATTCTTACGCCGAGTTTTATGGCGTAAATGAATTCGTACTATTTCTTGTTTCTGCAATACTTCCAAAGGAAGGCATCTGACTTCTGCTACCGTGCCAGGTCCAGATGAACCTCTTGGTAGACCAAGGCAGATTCGAATGCATTTGTTAAGCGCCCCTTGAAGCTTTCGTTCACTCGTCAGGCTTATATTTGTTAGGTGTGGAATAGAGTGTCTTATTAGACCTTCAACCAGAGATTTGTACAGTATAATCATTGATCTGCAGTTACATCCCCAAGCTGTTCCTGCGAGGCAGCGCAGAACATTGATTGCTCCCATGATTCGTTTTTTTGTTTTTAGAATTAACTCATTTCGTCCATGAGAGATTTCGATCAATGTTGATCCCTAGAAATTTATGTACTGTGACGTAAGGAACTGTATGTCCGCCTAAAAGGATTTGTTGGATGGGGAGCAATAATGTGCTCGACTACTGTAACGTCAGTTCGACATCCGAGGAATAACCTACTTTGTTCCCCGCCTCTTTCGGAATGATATAGTTGATAGTCATTTAGATAAAATGAGTCAGCAACTCTTGGCTCGGAAATAGTAATAAGTGGAAATTGTTGTTCCCTAATTAGCTGACGGAAATCAGATAGCTTTGAACAAAGTCCACGTGCATTCCATTGAAATAGTGTGCAAGACTTAAAATTTTGTAAGGATGACATAATGCTAATAAAAAAAAAATAAAAATAATGTGAAGTCCAAGTGTTTTAACCACACCATGTCTCAATAATGGGTAGGAAAGAGTCCATGATCTTAGGGAAATTAACGCGTAGGGGGATGTAAAGCGCTGAAGAATTTCGCGGATTACTTCAGAGATGGATTGAAGGAGAGCTCCAATGCCCTCGGAGTTTTCGGTTGGTGCAGATACTGCAGATACCTTGGAAGCTTGCGTGGGCTTGTCACCGAGAGGTTGTCTCTGATGCAGGTTTGCTTGCTTGGGGGGTTCTACACCTGTGTTGTTTGGCACGGAATTTGGATGTTGAGTCCTTGCTTCGCCTTGCTTGCCTTGCTTCGTCTTGGTTTCCCTTGTAGCGCTGCTGTGTACCTTTTTGTGAGTGGAGCTGCAGGGAGCTGTTGGAACTTGTAGAACTGTTGTTTATTTAGTTATTTTTTATTTATTTCACATACTGTCAGTCCTATGTAGGACTATAATAGGTGTGGGTTAACAAATAACACATAAAAACAACTATACAAAACATCACCACTCAGCTATTACAACAATACCACAAAGTACAAATATTTAGCAACCGTGACACAAGAAAAACAAACCTAGAAATACAGTGAGTCATCGGTGCACATATCAATTCGAGCGCAAAACGAGGATAAGGAATGACAGGAAACCACCGCCTCGGGGAGTAGATTCCAATCGCTGATAGTCAATGGAAAAAAATGAATAAAATGAATACATAAAGCAGTCCTTCAGACACCGATACTGTTGTAGAGTATGACTGTGCTTATTTCTAGAGATCCTCGACTTATGCGGTGTCAAATAACTATCGTTGTCAACCAAATGCAGATTATTCCATATCATAAACAAGAATTTCAGTCTTTTATTTTTTCGTTGATATCTTAGTAAGGGGAGATTTGCTTTGGAATACAGCTCAGTGGGGGAGTCCAGCCTGCGAAACCTGGAAAAAATAAAACGCAGAGCCAGCCGCTGCACCCTCTCCAGTTTTAGCACGTCACACTTTGCGTGAGGATCCCAAACTTCCCCCGCGTACTCTAATAGTGGTCGCACTAGCGACTTATACGCTGTTAATTTGGTGTCACTCGAGCTTTCCTTCAAGGTTCGTCGCAGAAACCACAGTTTTGAGTTAGCTTTTTTAATGATGTTGATGTGAGCCCCCCAACGAAGGTCATGAGATATTGTAAGACCTAGGTATTTGTATTCTAAAACACGGGTCAGTGGTTCATTGTCTAGACTATACTGAAAATTTGAGGCCTTTATTTTGTGAGTAATAGTCATAAACACAGTCTTTGAATTACTTAGCCACATTTGCCACTCCTTGCACCAGTCACCAATCTGAGCTAGAGATCTGTTGAGATTAAGTTGGTCCGAATCAGTTTTTACTTCGGTAAAAAGGATGCAATCGTCAGCGAACAACCTGGCGTGTACGGTTAAGTTGGAAACCAAGTCATTAATAAACATCAAGAAGAACAAGGGCCCAAGCACGGACCCCTGAGGGACCCCCGATCTAACTTCGCACATATTCGACCTTTTACCTTTTATGTCTACGAATTGCGTTCTCCCACTTAAAAACGATTTAATCCATGTAGTGAGCTTAGGGTTCTTAAGCATCGATTGTAGTTTCGTTAGCAACTTCCTATGGTTGACCTTATCGAACGCTTTTTGAAAATCGAGAAAAATGACGTCCACCTGTCCCCTTCGATTCAAAACTTCTGCGAAATTGTGAACCACTTCTACAAGCTGCGTCGTGGTTGATAAGCCTCGCCGGAACCCGTGTTGTTTGTCGTCCAGCAATCGGTGTTCTGATAAAGAAGGGCGTATATGTGCAGCAACTATGTGTTCCAAAAGTTTCCCACAAGTTGATGTCAATGATATTGGTCTGTAGTTGGCCACTGAAGATGCAGCACCAGATTTTAATATCGGAATAACTTTCGCCCGTTTCCATTCAGATGGTACTATCCACTGACGAAGTGACATTTGAAAGATTCTCAAAAGATAGTTACTAATCGATTCTGCATATCTTAGTAAGAATTCGTTAGGAACTTAATCGGGCCCTGGAGATTTAGTAGTATCAAGATTCAAAAACAAACTAAAAATGCCCTCTCTTGTTATTATGCAATCAGCAATGGGAGGCACGTTCTCCAGTAAAGGAAACGTTGGTGAATTTCCGTCATCACCAGAAAACACACTCGAAAAGTATTCATTAAAACAATTAGCAATATCAGTTTCGTTCTCTATCGAATGGCCTTCGATATCAAGTATTTCAACACTGTTTTTTCGGAGTGAAAGTTGCCTATAAAATTTACCAGGGGACGAAGTCATAAAACGTTCCATTGTTTTGTTATAATATGTGTCTTTAGCATTTTTAATCATTGATTTGAGATTTCTGCTGAGTAGCCGTAAGCTATCACGTTTGCGAGGATCCGTTTTTTTTTATTTTGAGCACGACATCGTGAGATCCTTCGTTTCTGCTGAATAATCTCTCTGTTAATCCATGGATTGTGTTCAGCTTTCTTTTTTGTTCTGGTAGGGACGCACTTATCAAGGCACTCTACAACTAGTTTCGTAAATAAATGCCACAGGTGACCAATGTGCGATGTGCGACTTCGACTCAAAACCTTAAACTCGTCGAAGGCCAATTCTAGTTTACCGAGCACACCCTCATCATCCGCTCTACTTAAGTTTTTGTACTGTTGACGGTGTCTGAGGAGTGCCGCACGATGGAATTCTTGCAAGTTGGTTTGAATCACGTGTGGAGCCATACATCGACGGGGTTGTCTTAGTTTGTTGGACATTGCGGTTACAGGGCTCGTTTTTCCTAGGGGGGTATTCCACTGTAGGCTTCGAGTATATTCCAGAGCAAACTACTGTACGCGCTGTGATGTAGTCTACTTTCTTCTCCATCTGATATTGTTTTATTGCGCACTCCCGCTTCCAGTTCGGACATTCTGTAGATGTGAAAGGATGTGCTTCTCCGCAGTTAACGCCCTTAGAGTCTTCTTTGCATTGTTTCGTGGTGTGGCTTTCGCTTGCAACTTTGCTGCACCTTGCAGAGCGATGACACACCGCTGGGCGATGGCCAAAGCTTCCGCATTTAGAGCACTGGATAGCGCGATCCTTGAAAGGCGTCACAGGGTATCTTACATGTGCTAGCGTTACGTGCGTCGGAAAGCATGGGGATAAAAATACGATTCGTACAGCTTCAGTGATCCCCAGGCGTCGGGGAGCTTGCTTGTAACGATGTATTGAGATGAGCCTCTGTTATGTCAGAAGAGACGTTCTTGATGACACCGACAACAGAGGAGCTATTTCGTGGTTCATAAGGCGTGACCGGAATTCCGCAGATGCTGCTAAGACGGAGAAGTGCGTTGGTTGATTGACCATTTCGAGTATCGACAGCGGGGAGTATCGACAGCGATAAAGTAAGAAAGCAGTCCGCGCGGTAGGCGCGGGCAAGCGGAGCAATTCTATTGCTTTCTAATATTTTTTCCTCGGTCGTGCCCGAGCATCTCGAATTAGATTGAGCGAACAGCGAAAGCGGCCCACACTTTACCCGTGGTGGGGCGGGCATCGAGAAGTGTGAGCTAGGCGAGCATACCCTCTGACAACTCGTTCCAGCGGTTGCGGTTTGAATGTTGGGAATAGATGTCCGCAAACAACGAGGCCAAAAACAGAAATATAAACATGCTATGTTCACAATTCCACACTATGATACAAAAAATAATAACTGCACTGGAGCCTAAAGGCTGAACTCCATGGAACGAATAAAGGCTGAACTCCATGGAACGAATTATGTGACGAATAACTGGCCACGGCCGCTCGATTAAGACTCCAGCGGCCGTGAACTGGCGAACGCCGCCCGACGGCACGCTCGGTTTGCGCGCGACGTAGCAGCCACTGTGTTGATTCCACGCGCAGAGCAAAAGCCGCCGGGCAAATTTCGTCGGTTATTCGCAGCATCTTCGTCCCATGGAGTTCAGCCTTAACAGAAATCACGCATATGCTTTGCAGAAAAACATACTTGCGATTTACGTGCGGTAAATTCCCGATATCTAGGGAGCTACATTGAGCAAAACGTTCCAAATTTAAATTTTTGTTTGATTTTAGAAGTGTTGTTGTTAGACACGTGTTTGCGAATTTCTATGACTAGATAACGCGAGACTGGGGCACTAAGCAGAGCCATGAGATACATTTTTTGTGGTCGGTATATGGCGTTCGTAAGCCCTTTCTAGCTACAACACAGCGGCTTCGACGGGTAGCCGACCGATGCAGAATTTGAGAGATTCGGTGTCCGCACGACATGCGGACACCGGGTCGGCTACACAATCGCACGGCGGTAGAACGCCATGCATGCGTATGACAGTGCACGCAACTTCCCCGCAGTCAGCTTTCCTCGCAAATGTTGGACCGAGCTGCGCTGCCGTAACAAACTCCCGAACCTTCTAATACAGAAAAAGTCATAACCTATGCTACGAAGTTTGAGAAAGATGCGCGGCGCTGCCATTTTTAGCGTTGGAGCGCATAGGGTGTGCTTTCCTCGTTTTTCAAAGCGGCGAACGTTTTCGTGCTTGGATGAGGGGATAAGGCGCTGTGGATTGATTAACATCTGAACTCCATGTACGCACGATGGTGACGAGGAAAACCTTGGCCGTGCTCTCCGACGGACTGGCGAAGAGGGCGATGCCGTCGAGGTGCTTGGTGCGCAGCAGCCGGACCGTGCTGCTCACGAAGTGCCGCAGGAGCGCCTCGTGGGCCACGTCCAGCTGCGCCAGCCACGGGGGCCCCAGGCCCAACAGCACGGCCGCGCCGCCGTCCACGGACAGGCCGACAGCGCGACCTGCGATCCCAGGCGACGCAGCTCGCCGAGGGGCGTCCACCGAGCGGTGTCCGTCCCACGGACCCAACGCCCGGGTCACAAATCGAGCGCTCGGACCACGACACACACTGAAATACCCACGCGCAGGCTGGCTGCACGACTGGCGATCGAGGAGTCAGTCGTTGGGTACCAATGACGAGAGCGATTGGTGTCGTGCTGGGGTGTTCGTACGGCGCGAGTGGGGAAAAAGACATCATAAAACTGCTTTGTCATTGGGAGTGCGACACCGATTACCCATCTTTCTTTTCGGCTTGAAGTTGGTTATTTCGACGTTATCAATGAACCTGCGCCTGCTGAGAAGCACGAGCATATTTCTGTGTCGTCTCAGCACGCGAAGCAAAGCGGCCGTCCATTGCCGGGCCCTGGGGGTCCGTTTTCCACAATATTCGAAGTGTCGTTAAAAATATGCATAAAAAATGTTATAGAAAAGCTCTATTGAAAAATGTTCTTTTACATCTCCAATAACATTTTTTTTACATTTTTTTAGACCGAATCCTTGAGGGTCGAATTTAGGCGTGTACCGTTTGAATGACCCTCATATTTTTTCCTAAGCACGTGACTCCGATGTGGTTTTAGATTAAACAAAAATGATTTTTTCTTCTTTTTTTTGTGGTGTTTGCCGTTGACGTACTGTTGACCGAGAGAGAGCCATTCTCGATGCTGTCGACGGCGTCCCACAGGACCAGGTGACTGCACAGGGCTGCAACTGCCGGACTGGGCGGTCCCGAGACCACGCACACCAGCGCACCTGGGGTGACGCGCCAGCGGGGTGCGCTCGAGTCCGTCGCTGATCCGGGCTTCAGGGAGACTTACGTTCGTTCCTGGTGCGGCCCGCATCCAAGTGCCGAGTCCCCCAATCACTGACCAGCAGAAATGCCCTCAACAGCGTTCAAAAGCGGTCGGACGCGGCTCAAGAGCCTTCAAAAGCGGGCGTCACATTGGACGCCGTCGCCGAATCACGTTTCGCGTGTTTACGTGGACCTCTTTCAAAGAATACTCTCCCGAGGACAATAGCGCCTGCTCATGTGTATCCGACAGCGTGCCTGGCCTTCTTCAGCGGCGTGGCCGTCCCGAGAATTCGCGTACGCGTCGCGCTGTCCCAGCTGTCCGAGGGAGAGGGCTACCGCCGGCGTACCGAGATACGAAGTTTGCGTATACAGCGAGACGACTGTCTCGACTGGGGAAGTCCGCGATCAAAGATGGCCCCCCTTCCCAATGCGAGGCTGGGGCGCATCCAGCTGTTCTAACGACGAAAAACCCGTCCGCGCCGAGGCTGCGGCCAGAGACTGAGCGCGGCACGAGAGCGCGCGAGGACGTCAGAACACCGAGGTTGGAACGATTAGTGGCTAGGCGCAAAGGTAGCAGCCTTTGTAGAAACTCTTTCTTCGAACGCGTTCGAACGCGAGCGCCATACGCCGCATGCCGGCGTTCCGCGTACGAACACGTTCAAAGAGTGGGTAGAGGCAAATGCAGCTAACCTCGTGTCTACCCACTTATCATTTCAAACAGAACTCGGTGTTTTGACTTCCTCGGGCGCCCTGGTCTCTCCCTCTTCCTCAGTTTCTGCGCTCAGTGCAGTTGCCCGCAGTCTTGTGCTCCCCTAGTGAGCTAGAGACTGACGACAGCTGCTCTCCCCTTCTTTTTCTGGGTCACGTGCGATGAGGACGTTTCAGCTCCGGGTCATTTCACGCCAAACGATTCAGGCCTAAATTCGATCCTCGGGGATTCGATCTAAAATCACTTTATGTGTTAACTTTTTGGTCATGTAAAAGTAGCTTTTCCTGTACATTTGTTATACATTTTTTCAAATATTTTTGAAGACGGCCTTTAATACTTTGTTTGGAACCGACCTGAGAAGCAATGACAACAGGGGCACCGTGTGCACGAAGCCGAGAGAAAACAGTCTGGCGGGAAGGAGCTGTGTCCTCGGCATTTCCATATAAACTTCGGAGATGTTCTTATTTTGTTTTGCTGAAGTAGTGCAGAAAATAAAGTTTTCTCAATATCCAAACAAATCCAGCTATTTTCGTTCTACAACGACGCGGATTATACCCGCGAGTGTGAGATGGTATTTCAATACGTCCAATCAGCGCTAACATATGTAGTCGCATAGCGTGCAAAGCGGCAGTGTAGAATATCTCAGCCGTGCCGATCGAGTGACGATTGGGAGACCGAATTTCTCGCGCCGCACGGCACGGGGCCATCGTTGTCGCTGCCCCACAAAACAACGGCGAGTTGAAAAACTATGTAGATTTGTCCCCACGAGACACGACGCGTGACGATTGGTGCACTTAACGACGCTGCTGGTCATGCGGTCAACCCAGCGCAACCGCACCGCTCCGACTTCAATACGTACCAATGTACGCGGCCTGGTGCGTCGTGGCGCGTTTCATTGCGCTCTGGTACCCACTGCGTATACTTTCGGTAAAGCCCGCTCGGCGGCGCGCCGGTCGCTTCGCACGGAGGGTATAAAGAATGTTTTGACCTACTGAAAACGGTTTTGATTTCGCAATCTAATTTAAAACCTTCCTGGAAAACGGGACCCCTGAGGGTCCGTTTTCCGCAATATTCGAAGTGTCGTTAAAAATATGCATAAAAAATGTTATAAAAAAGCTCTATTGAAAAATGTTCTTTTACATCTCCAATAACATTTTTTTACATTTTTTTAGACCGAATCCTTGAGGGTCGAATTTAGGCGTGTACCGTTTGAATGACCCTCATATTTTTTCCTAAGCACGTGACTCCGATGTGGTTTTAGATTAAACAAAAATGATTTTTTCTTCTTTTTTTTTGTGGTGTTTGCCGTTGACGTACTGTTGACCGAGAGAGAGCCATTCTCGATGCTGTCGACGGCGTCCCACAGGACCAGGTGACTGCACAGGGCTGCAACTGCCGGACTGGGCGGTCCCGAGACCACGCACACCAGCGCACCTGGGGTGACGCGCCAGCGGGGTGCGCTCGAGTCCGTCGCTGATCCGGGCTTCAGGGAGACTTACGTTCGTTCCTGGTGCCGGCACTCGTGGCGGCGTCGATCGTGGATGGGCCCCGGGCTGCGACGACACCCTGTCTTTTTCACTGACGCCATGGCATCAACTACTCTTTCGACACTGTGCCCCGTTCTCTTTGCATTTGGAACCCCTTTTTCGGGCTTTTGAAGAGTCGCGACATCTGGGTGAAAAGCTCCTTCGGCCAGGAAAACGTTTCTCAGATGAAAAAAAAAAAATACAAGTTTGATCACGCTGGCAAACGCTGATAACGCAGAACGTGTGACAAACATTCTATTACACAGAATGTGATAGCCCATCGCTCTGTTAATGTCATCTGGCGACCCAAGTTCCTAAACAATACGACTTATTTCTAATTTACCTAGAGTTGCAGTGGACGGCATTTGCGTCACTGGATTCGGTAATAAGAAAGGAATCTCAAATGCAGGCTTCATCGCTACATCGACATAAAAAAAAAGTAAAATACGCAGGCACGATTAAAAAAAAAAAAAAAAAAAGAGGCGGCAACACCATTGTGACCACACGCATTATGCGAAGTGTTTATCTCGTTAAAAAGACATTGCATGAGGGCACTGCTCGGTGCTTTTATTTGGCTGTCTAAGTACTTAAACGATAGAACCTGTTTTAAATTTACCTGTAGTTGTGGTGGACGACATTTTTGCGGCTGGAATTGACAACGAAAAAGACATCTCGAATGCAGGCTTTATCGCTACGTCGACAAAAATACGTAACAAAATAAACTAAAATATGCAGGAACGATTCCGGTAAAGAGGCTACGACACCATTGCGGCCACACGTATTATGCGCAGTTTTGAACTCTTCAAGTAGATATTGTACGAGCTCACCACTTGGTAAGTGTTATTTGACTTCTCAAGTTCCTAAAGAATCGAACTTAATTTTAATTGACGTTGAGTTGTGGTGAATGGCATTTTCGTGATTAGAATAGACCCATTTCAAAAGTCGGCGCCAACGACTGTCCGCCATTGCTTGATTTCATACTCTGAGCATGGATTGGACACGAGGGCGGCGTCAGCGTTCGGCAAGGACTCGGATTCAATCACGCGCTTCGTGTCCATGGATGGATGGATAGATGTTAATGGCTATACCCTTTGTAACGGGAGGTAGCTTGCGCCACCTAGCCTAAGTCTAAAAAGACAAAAAGACATGATTCCAAGCAATGGCAACCACCAATGTTGCTTGACGAACTTTTGAACAGGTTCAATTGGCATTAAAAAGGCATCTCAAGTGCAGGCTTCATTGCTACAGCCAAATAAAACAAAAAAAAAGAAGTAAAATACACAAGGGAAGATTCGAATGAAGAGGCGGCAACACCTTTGCGACGACACGCATTCTGCCAAGTTTTTCTCTTCAAGTAGACATTGCACGAGAGCACTGCTCGGTGGTGTTATTTGGCTGTCCAAGTTCCTAAACGATAAAACCTATTTTTAATTAACCTGGAGTTGTGGTGGACGATATTTCCGTGACTGAAACAGGTAATAAAAAAAGGCATCTCAAATGCAGGATTTACCTTTACACCCTACTGAAAATCCGTCTATGGGGCCCACCAGGATTTCTCATATGTTTTGACGTGCCATGTAAAACATTTTGAGGGGTCTGAGATATCCGTCAAAGTTTTCTAGCGGGTCTGACGTACCCTTCAAGAATTTCTAAAGGGTGTAGGAGACCCGTTCTAGTTTTTCTGAGATACCTGTGGGTGTCTGTTCAAATTTCTTATTTGAAAGCACGACACCCAGCAAAATCGGTGTAACGGGTCTGTGGGAGAGATCAGGATATATCCGTCAGGGTGTAGTGCAGTATTCTTTTTTATTATTGTGGTTGCCAGTTTTTTGTGGAAGTGCTTGGCTTTCGGCATATTCGAAATTAACCCTGGGGTAACGCTGACGCGTTTGAACGCGTTGGCGACGAAGGTCGTCGCACAGGCGTGTTGATATATTTCGTGGTGGAACTATTTGGCGCTGGACAAAACACGCGTCTCTCTGCGTTGGGCATCAGATCAACTCGTCGTCATGATGTTTGACGTAACAGCGCACCCGAAAGACTACCAGTTTAAGGACACAAACACAGAACCAAAAGAAACACTCACTCAGCGCCAACTGAAAACTCTTGGTTTGTAACTTCCTCTTAGCGGCATATGTCGGCTTCCCTCGTATTTTTCATCGCGACTCTTAAACGAGTACGCCGCATTATAAGTTGAAATTAACCTTAGAATAAATCACGCCACCCAGCAGACAGCGCGAATGGATGTTAGCAAAGCGCGCCGCGCCGCCGCATGCGGTCACTGGCAGGTGGAGCACGACACCGCCCAATATCTGGGGCACAGCGCATGGGTACTCTGCACAGTACCGCTGGCAGCTCGAGCTTTTTCGGCTCGGCAAAAAGGAAGGGCTCGTCGCTTTTTTACAGCGAAGCTATTAAGGGCTAGCTCCCCCCCTATCGTGTCCGCGGACAAACGGCGTGTCGACACAAAACTCCAGACAGCTACAGCCATCTATGAGCACTCGAGCCAGTTCATCGTCCCCCTCACTCGCGTACGACGAGGAGAGTCGCCCATTGTGTTCCGTGCCGTCTCTCCCCCAACCCCTCTTCCCCGGCGTCCGCGTATCGCTTGCCATTCGGACTCACGATGGGTCGGTCACGTGCCGTCCGTTCGTACGAGGGTCATTCCATGTCAAACGTTCCAGACGTTGCGCTCAACCACCGTTCGATTAGTGAAAAAAAAAATAAAAAAAATCATGAGCTTTTGCCGCAATGTCCGTAACCATAGCCTGAAATATTTTTGACGAAAAAAAGTTTTGATGACATGAGCGCGGTTTTAACATTTACAAATAGCGTGAAACTAGGCATGACTCAATAATTGATGAGAAATCTGCTTTTTAATGAAGCACCCAAGAATATATTTTTCTTAAATTTGCACGGCTTTCGACTTACAATGTGGTGTGGCTTGTGTAGTTTTGTTTAATTTAAATATATTTTTTAAACTAAATCTTTGAAAATTTTAACGTTTTTGTTATTTTATTAAAAATATCTAATTACTCCCGGGACTTAATAGAACTTTTTGCCGGCTGCCCTGTAGGTATATAATATATAAACAAATGTTTAAAACCGCTTAATCAAATATCTTGCAGTAAACAAAAATCCTTAAAGGGGCCCTGCAATCATATTTAAGCGTCTGCCTTTTTTGCGGTTTCCACGTCTCTTGGGGTTCGGGAAAGCCAGCGGGCACGGAGAGAGTAACTAAATATCAGAGCGTCATATTTTAATCGGACAACACGGAAACCTCCGCCTACGAGGGCGACCCGCGTTGCCGAAAGCGCGCGAAATGTGACGTCTTAGGTCCTGGGCTTACTACTGGTCAGAGTCGCTAAAAGCTTCTTTTTGGTCGAAATACAAAACATTTGTGGCGCGAACCGTTTCCATTATTTATAAAAGTAGTTTTTATTCAGTATTTCAGATCAAAAAAGAAACAAATGCAGTTTATAAAGTAGGGAAACAAGAAATGACCCGTCGACATACCCGCCACCAAGCGGCGGAAAAAACGGCGCATACTAGAAAGGGCTAGTGGGATGAGGCCCCGACAAACGGCGAGCGTAGAAAAATCCCGGATGTACGCGGTGGCGCTGCGATCGTATACCGGCTCGAGGATCCGGCCGGTTTCGAGCGTTCCGAAGGCCTTCGGCGCGGGCTTGGTTGGCGATTTGGCCATTTGGCGGTATGGCAGCGCGAAGCGGCTCCCGCTCTGAACTGATCTTTACCCCGTGTTTGCTGTCGTTTGTGGCCAATGAAGTGTTATGCCGAATTAGTCTTTAATCGCGCAGCAAATGCAATGCGAGCCGTCCTGGCCGCCCGCTTCATACAGCCTATCCAACACATGCTTTAGTGGCGCCCTCTCGAGCCGTCGACACAGAGTGCGGGAGCCGTGAACGCTCGATGAGCCCACTAGCCCTTCTCTAGTTCACGGCCACTCAAGCCAGGACCTACGACATCATGAAGGAGGTTATTTTTTGCTTGTTTTTGTAATTATAATTTGCCTATAACTTTTAAAATAAAGCGAAATTTGAGAAAAGAAAAGTTTCATTAAGTTACTACGTTCAGTGCGCTCAGGTTCGGTGCAAATTAAAAAACAGTAAAAAAGTCATTGCAGGGCCCCTTTAAGTTGCCAAAAAGTGCGTTTTGACGCATAAACAGCCGTTTATTGCACCTTGAGGTGGTCCAAGTAAAAACACAAAATATGGTGGGTTTGAAAGAACAATCGATTTTCTTTTGATTCTGAAAGTTTAATAAAAGTAATTTTTGTTTGAAGCGAGAAAACGATTTTTGAAGTTGAACTCTCGCACCACTACCCGGCGTCGCTTCTTAACAGCCTCTTCGCCGCACAGCACGCCACCTGCGACGTTAGCTGACACGATTAGGTCCAAAGAAAGAACGGAGTTTGTTGCCGCTTCCCCTTGCCGGTCTTTCCGGTAGCAAGGGAAGAAACTGCGGGTATCGTGTAATAATCGGAGGTGCCGCCAGTGCGCAGCCATAGCAGGCCCGTTGTGCCCTTCGTATCCGAGGGCGGCTCCTCCGAAACGCGATGCCTAATCAATGGGTGGCATCAGCTGACGTGGACTTCTCCTAAAAGAGAAACGCGACAATATCTCCGCGAAATCTAGCCGTCACGAATACTGCGGTGAAAAGTGGAACTTTTCAGCGACGCAAGAATTTGCCGTCTCAAAGCCGATTTAAGCACAAACGAGGCGTGAGCCTCCAACGGCGCGCATTCGTTAACACCACATCGCCTCGTCGCTTGAGTGCCCGTTCACGGGGCTTTTGTGTTGCTGTTTACACCTGCCCTGACGTTGACAAGAGAGAGTGATTGCGATGTGTACGTAAGAAACAACTAGCTTACTAGTGGATGCTCTGACCTGGCAGCGCTAAGCATTTGCTGATATCAAGACAGTGGAAGACCACAGGAGGACACCGCCGCGCAAAACGGTCGAAATAGGAAAAGCCACAAAGCAACAAGAGTGGGAAAAAGCCTCTTCCCACAAAGATGTACCACACAACTCGAGGTCCTGCTGTCTACCTGCGTGCACGCACCGCGACACCGTCGCACGCTTTGCCGGGCTCGACGGTGGCGTTCTGTGCAGAGAAGGTCCAGGTTGCGGCGCGAGAGCTCAACTTCAAAATGTTTTTTTTTTTTCTCTTCAGAACAAAATTATTTTAATTAAACTTTCAAGAACAAAAGGCAATAAAATCTTCGGTAGAATTCACCATGTTTCGTATTTTTCTTTGGGCCACCTCAAAGCAGAATTGACGGCTCTTTAAACGACAAAACGCAATTTTGCACAAATTAAGTATTTTGTTCCGTAAGATATTGAGTCGTACGGCCTGAAACCTTTTTTGTGTACAGTATAAATACAGGGCTATCAATAAAAATTTTCACAGACGCTTGCAGCAAAAAGATATTTTGTAACAAAACTAAAAAATGCTAAAATGCTCATACATTCCTTATGTTTTAGAACTGCTTCGGGCATACCAAATTTCATGATCCTTATTACATAGCAATCCAAATACCGTATGGTTTTCAGGCAAAAATATGCCAGTGTTCCGTAAAAAAATCTTACTTTTCATCAATTATTAAATGACTCCTAGTTTCACTCTCTTTTTACGAGTTCAAACCGCCATCAGCCCATGAAATTTGCTTTTCGCAAAAAAAAAAAAAAAAACGCACCACAAACATTACGATGAAGAGGCATTAATTTTATTTTAGGAATCGGAGGTGGCCAGGGACCTTTGGCATGGCATGGAGAAGTTCACGTCGCCCGATGCTGCCCGTCGTTTAGGCATCGCGTTTCGAGCCGCCTCGGTTACAAAGGGCACAACGGGCCTGATACGGCTACGCGCTGGCGGCACCTTCGATTATTACACGATACCCGCCATTTCTTCCCTTGCAGCCGGAAAGATGGACAAGGGGAAGCGGCAGCAAACTTCGTTCTTTCTTTGGACCTAAAGGCCCGTTCACACTCTTGCAACCGAATACGACTGAGAGAGACGAGACTCGTTAAAACCTCCTAAAATTTCTGAGGACGAGAGAACACACTGACACGCTGGCGCCATCTAAGCGGTATTTCTGCGAAGGTTTTGCGGTATTTCTAAGGTCAAATATGCGTAATACCTAAAGGAAAGGCTCGTTTATAATGTTGACAAAAGTTTTTCGAGCCAAGAAAGAAAGGATAATGCTCCAGAGAAATAGAAAATATGCCGGGCCTCCAAGTTTACAGTGCTACCCAATAGATAGCGCCAGTGTGTCCTCTCATTGTAAGAGGTTTCAAGGAACCCAGTTTTAAGAGGTCGCAAGAGTGTGAACAGGCCTTAATCGTGTCAGGTATCGTCGCAGGTGGCGTGTTGTGCGGCGAAGAGGCGTTAAGAAGCGATGCCGGGTTGTGGTGCGAGAGTTCAACTTCAAAAATTACTTTGATTAAACTTTCAGAATAAAAAGAAAATCGATTGTTCTTTCAAACCCACCATATTTTGTATTTTTACTTGGACCACCTCAGGGTGAATTAAACGGCTGTTTCCGCGTCAAAACAAACTTTTTTGCAACTTAAGGATTTTGTTGACTGCAAGATATTAATTTGAGCGGTTTTAAATATTTTTCATAGATTATATACCCGCAGGGCAGCCGGTAAAAAGTTTTATTAAGTCCCGGGAGCAATCAGATATTTTTTAATTAAATAACAAAAATGTTAAAATTCCTAAACAAATTTAGGTTTTTTAAAAATATTTAAATTAAACAAAACTGCACAAGCCCAACCACATTGTAAGTCGAAAGCCGTGCAAATTTAAGAAAAAAAAATATTGTTGGATGTTTCATTAAAAAGCAGATTTTCCATAAATTATTGAGTGATGCATAGTTTCACGCCGTTTTTAAAAAATGAAACCGCGCTCACGTCATCAAAAAAGTTTTTCGTCAAAAATGTTTCAGGACCAGGCTACGGAAATTGCGGCAAAAGGCACTGAATCTTTTTTTTTTTTTTTTTATTTAAGGTGGTCGTGCGCAACTTCTGGGACGATTGACATGGAATGACCCAGGAAGAAGAGCGAGAGAGGAAGGAGCGGCGACGTGCGCAGCAGCGGGAATGGCTGCGCAAACGCCGCTATCGCCTCGAGTTCCACTGCGTCGAGTGGTTACGAATCCCTTGCGAAAGAAGAGCAGATCGCTCGCCTGGAACGCCGCTGAGAATAGAAGCCACCATAGTACAGCAACGCTGGTCTTCCTTTTCCACCAGTGTGAAAAAGCTGAAAGATTTTTTTCTTCGTTTTTTCTTTTGAGTTCGTGGTTTGACGCGACAGGAGTGTAGGCGGGTCCTTGTTCAAATTTATGTTTCTGGTTTTGATCGAATGCTTATGATTACGGTTTCGACAGGTGTTACGTTTGTTAAAGGAATTTAGCGAGTGTGGATTCGGCGAGAAGAGGAGGTCTCAACACGCGGGATACCGGCCAGGTAGGCCTATTTCTGCCTAGCTGAGTCCGCTTGAGCAGCGCTAGCGGCACAAGCTTGTCGAAGTCGTAATCGAGCTGGCGGAGACTCCGTGCTGTCGCAGACAGTAGCAGACAGTGACAAGTAGACCAGCTTTGTCAAACGATTTGCGTCCTCGTTTACAGGGATCCTGTATTGTGCGGGGACCCTAAGAAAACCGATGGTCGGCTGCGAGAGACGCCGCTGTACGGGCGAGCGGTGACGTGTCGTCGAGCTTTGGAGGTGGCGAAGGGCCGTTCGGGAGTCTGAGACTCAAAAGGATGACTACCAACGCCAGCGGAGTCGCCGCCAGCTCACGGAGCACAATCTCGGCCACCGTGAGCTCCATCTTAAGCAAACTCGATGAAGTTGTACACGATCGGCTCCATCGACCCCGGTCACCCGCTCCGTTCTGTCCCGCACGGCCGGCAAACTTCACTTTCAGGCGTCCTCCCCCTCACGTGCGGGAGATTCGGGCTGACGTTCAGTTCGTGGCTCGCGATCATGGGGAGTGCTATTTCTAACCCCTACCGCTCTTTGTTCCAAGCGCTGTCAAGTCCATATGAGTGGTTCCAAAAACTTGACATGTGATTGTGTTGCGCGACGCCTAGATGTACAGTTCGCTGTCATTTTATTGTAAGTACGCCGGCAAGTTTTATTGGCCTGTCACGATCATTCACGGGAAGCGTGATCAAACTGACCCGGTGTGTTGTTGTTTTTGCTACTGTTGTTTTGTATCCTGGCTGCGAGTATCCAAATATATATATTTTTAGCGACAAAGAACTGTGTTGTTTCTATTTAGTCTGATCTATTTTGTCTAGAGCTGCTTGCGCCCTGATTTGAGCACACGTTGGTTCTTATCGTCTTTTTGAACTTCAACATGCATGTAAAACTCAATGTGTGAAATAAACTTCCCATAACGCTTCAAACTGCATTTTTGGTCTATGGTTTACACTCACTTGGGTGTCTAAAGTGTTGAAGGACTGAGGGGGTCTGAAGGGCTAAAGTGGCTTGAAGGGCTGAAGGGATTTGGAAGGGCTGAGGGGTTTAATTGGCTGAAGGGGTTTGAACGGTTGAGAGGGGTCCTATAACACATCAGGGCTAAAGTGTTATTTTTAATAGGGCATCGACAAACCAGTCATAAAAATGAAAGTAGAATACACAGACATGATTCTGATAGATGGTATAACACTATTGCGACCACAGGTAATATTCAAAGTTTTAATCCCTTCAAGTAGACATTACACGAGCCTACTGGTTATATGGTTGCCCAAGTTCCTAAACAATAGAACATAATTTTAATTTACCTGGAGTTGTGGTGGACGAGATTTCTGTGACTGGAATCGGTAATATGAAAGGCACTTCAAATGCAGGATTAAACATTACATCAACATAAAAGAAACATAAAATAAAGTAAAACACGCAAGCATGAATGTGATAAATGGATATAACGCCGTTGCGACTACACGCATTATGCAAAGTTTTGATCTCTTCAAGTAGACTTTGCACGAGCCCACTGCTTGGTGGGTGTTATCTGGCTTGCCCAAGTTCTTAAACAATAGAAGCTATTTTTACGTGGAGTTGTGGTGGTCGACATTTCAGTGACTGGAACCGGTAATATGAGAGGCATCTCAAATGCCAGATTTACCATTACATCTACACAAAAACATAAAAGAGAAAGTAAAATACAAAGGCATGATCCCGATAAAGAGGTTACATCATCGCGACCACACATATTATGCGAAGTTTTGATTTCTTTAAGTAGACATTCCACGAGGCCACTGCTTGGCGGTTTAATTTTACTGCCCAAGTTCCCAAACAATAGGGTTTATTTTAATTTACCTGGAGTTGGGGTGGATGGCGTTTCTGTGACTGAAATCGGTAATATTAAAGACATCTCAAATGCAGGATTTACCCTTACATCGACACAGAAACATAAAAAAGAAAGTAAACTACACAGTCATCATTTTAATAAATGGACATAACACCATTGCGACCACATGTATTCTGAGAAGTTTTGATCTCTTCAAGCAGACATTGCACGAGCCGACTGCTTAGTGGGTGGTATCTGGCATGCCCAAGTTCCTAAACAATAGAACCTATTTTTAATTTACCTAAGGTTGTGGTGGACGGCATTTCCGTGACTGCAATCGGTAATATTAAATACATCTCAAATGCAATTTTACCATAAGATCGACACAAAAACATAAAAAAAGAAAGTCAACTACACAGGCATCATTCTGATAAATGTACATAACACCATTGCGAGAACACGTATTATGAGAAGTTTTGATTTCTTCCAGTAAACATTGCACAAGCCCACTGGTTGTGGGTGTTATCTGGCATGCCCAAGTTTATAAACAATTGAATATTGTTTTAATTTGCCTGGAGTAGTGGTGGACGGCATTTCCGTGATCGGAATCGGTAATTTGAAAGGCATCTCAAATGCAAGATTTACCATTACATCGACACAAAAATCGTAAGAAAGAAAGTAAAATACAGAGGCATGTTCACGATAAAGAGGCTACAACGCAATTTCTACAACACGTATTATGCGAAGTTTCGATCTCTTCAAGTTGACATTGCACGAGCCCACTGTTTGGTGGGTGTTATCTGGAATGCCCAAGTTCATCAACAATAGAACCTATTTGTAATTTACTTGGTGTTGTGGTGGACGGCATTTCCGTGACTGCAATCGGTAATATGATAGGCATCTTAAATGAAAGACTTAACATTACATCGACACAAAAAACTTCAAAAACGCAAAGTACAGAGGCATGATCTAGATAAAGAAACTATACTTCGTTTCACCTTATCTGCGAGCGAAGCCGAAGCTAGAAGCGCGAGACCAGCGCTTTTTGCGTTTCTCCCCAGCTCGCGCGCTCGAGCAAAGCCTGAACGGAGGGAGCTTTCGTGCTCGCGCTTCCAGCTTTGCCTTCGCTCGCACATAAGGTGAAACGAAGTATACAACATCATCGCGACCGCAAGTATTATGCGAAGTTTGGATCTCTTCAAGTAGAGATTGCACGAGCCCGCTGTTTGGTGGGTGTTATCTTGAATGCCCAAGTTCCTAAACAGTAGAAGTGAATTTGTAATTTAGCTGGGGTTTTGGTGGACGGCATTTTCGTGACTGGAATCGGTACCTCTAATAAGGCCAGCTGAACTTAAGAAAATAGAATACAGAGAGAGAAAAAGACAGGCGTACCGCTGGACTACCAACTGTGGTTTAATACTTCCTCCTCTTTCTGAACCTTGACTTTGAGCTTTTTTCTTTTTTTCTTTTTTGTTTTACAACCCACATAAAACACCACTTATATCCGAACCCTAACTAAACTAAAATTTGAACCACCCGCACTTCACCGGGTCATAAAACACCGTAAATATTGTTTTTCTTTGGTATTGAGCTTGATTGAGGGCTCGCTGACGCACGTGGCTTCGTTTTCCTCTATGGCCAAGGTCTCGAGCATCTCTCGTGCATACTGGTTCTTGTGTTTTGCGATGATGGTAACGCTGTTGAGCTCTGCACTGCACGCACAGTTGCGGCAATGTGCCGGTAGATGACCTGCATTTGTGCCTTTTAACGATGCTGCATGTTCTCTTGTCCTGTCGTTGAGGCATCTACCAGTTTGGCCTATATAACACTTGCCACACGATAAGGGAATGTGATAAACAACCCCCTTTTCACATGGGGCGTATCGTGTCCTGTGAGCGATGTTGCAGGTTTTCATGTGGTTGGTGTCCTGGTTTACCTTACGGCACATTGAGTAGGCTTTGTTTGGCGCAGAACACACAACCTTGATGTCCTGCCTCGCAGCTATCTTTTTTAACTTGTGTGTTATCCCATGAATGTAGGGTAATATTGCAATCTTTTGTTTATCTTTTGTTTGCTGCGTTCCACCTGTGCCCGATGTCTTGCACTTCAGTTTTGTGGAGATCGTTTCACACACGCTGACCAAGAGAGCAATTGGATATCCAGAGTCTCGTAAACGGGAAATTTGTCTTTTAAAGCTGGACTCAGTATTATGGTGACACGATTTGTTTAAGGCCGATAGAAGAGCGGTGTTTGCGACACTTCGTTTTATAGTTTTGGAATGTCCTGAATCAAACGGTAGAAATCCTTTGCTTGACCTGGGTTCATACATCCAGCAAACGTGTCTATCTTTAAATTCCAGTTTCAGATCAAGGAACTTTATACCCCTATCCACGGGTAGTTCGTGTGTAAAAACCAATTCTGGGGAGCATTCTTGAAAACACTCCAGGACTGTCTGTTTGCATCCATTGTTCTTATCCCCCTTCTCTTTGGTATGTAGTATCAGAAAATCATCAACATACCTAAAGATGGCCATGATTCGCTTCTCTTTTAAGTTATCCTTGATGTTCCTTCCACGTGCTGCCAGAAACAAATCACGCAGTTGAGGGGCTATGCGAGACCCAACGCACACTCCACTTTTTTGTAGAAAGTGTTGGCCTTGGTGCGCAACTACTGTCGATGGACAAAGTTCAGCATTTCTTCGGCTTAATAATGCCATCCCAAGGCCACGCCATGCGAGTCTCCAAGATTCTAAAATCCGAAATATGGCGCTACAACGGTTGCTCACAGATGTCCTGCGGGCAAAATGTGATAACTATAATGCGTTCATGAATCTACTCACAATGACAAGACACTCAACGGAAACCATATGGAGGAATCGGTATATCCCGATTCTAAAGCAACATCTTGCAAGACGACACCAAGAGGATCCCAAAAGGTGGCCTCTCCAAGCCATTGCTGAAGTTGACATCACGGAAAAAAACCACAAAGGTACTCTAACAAGGTCCGAAGTATGCCATACCATCCAGACTCAAGCCAATTGATAAGCTAGCCCTAGTTCGAAAGATTGCATCCAAAACTTATGAGGAGAAAGCCTCGCCAATCATAAGTGAAGGTATTGATTGCCTCATAAGTCATCGGAACCCAGAGCTCCCGGGTATAAGCTTCAGATCCACAATCGAGGAGCTACGAAGCAAAGATCTGAAACTGTGTGTTTCAGATAAAGAAGGTGGCTTTGTAGTGCTCACTTCAGGAACTTATGGAGCAAAAGCCTCTCAAGCTGTGGCGAAAAACTTTATCCCGGTAGAGCAAAAACAAGGCAGGATTGCAAAGCAAGCAATCATGAAGCTGCTGCAAGGAAACAACCAAAACAGCCTATACACAAAGATTAAAGGAACGAAGGAAGGTACAGCTGGAAGTATTTTTCTCGGCAAAGACACACAAAGCGGATGTACCGTTTCGGGCCATTGTATCGGAGAGAGGAACCTGGCAAGTGCATTTGTCATCCTTCTTGGCCAAGCAACTCTCTCTAATACATCGCAATGATCCGTACGTTATTCAAAATTCTGAACAACTGATTTCGTATCTTCGAGAAGATGGATCAAGTGTAGCCTCTGGTTTTTCAATAGACATCCAGGACATGTATTATTCAATACCCCATGCAAGCCTCCTGACAATTCTTCGCAACATCATAGAAGAGCAAGGCAGCATACCGTTCCAAAATGCGGCGGGAATCAACGTAGATACCTTCCTAGAACGGCTGAGTGGATATCTAACATCGACAGTAGTTGCGCACCAAGGCCAACACTTTCTACAAAAAAGTGGAGTGTGCATTGGGTCTCGCATAGCCCCTGAACTGTGTGATTTGTTTCTGGCAGCACGTGGAAGGAACATCAAGGATAACTTAAAAGACAAGCGAATCATGGCCATCTTTAGGTATGTTGATGATTTTCTGATACTACATACCAAAGAGAAGGGGGATAAGAACAATGGATGCAAACAGACAGTCCTGGAGTGTTTTCAAGAATGCTGCCCAGAATTGGTTTTTACGCACGAACTACCCGTGGATAGGGGTATAAAGTTCCTTGATCTGAAACTGGAATTTAAAGATAGACACGTTTGCTGAATGTATGAACCCAGGTCAAGCAAAGGAGTTCTACCGTTTGATTCAGGACATTCCAAAACTATAAAACGAGGTGTCGCAAACACCGCTCTTCTATCGGCCTTAAACAAATCGTGTCACCATAATACTGAGTCCAGCTTTAAAAGACAAATTTCCCGTTTACGAGACTCTGGATATCCAAATGCTCTCTTGGTCAGCGTGTGTGAAAAGATCTCCACAAAACTGAAGTGCAAGACATCGGGCACAGATGGAACGCAGCAAACAAAAGATAAACAAAAGATTGCAATATTACCCTACAAACATGGGATAACACACAAGTTAAAAAGATAGCTGCGAGGCAGGACATCAAGGTTGTGTGTTCTGCGCCAAACAAAGCCTACTCAATGTGCCGTAAGGTAAACCAGGACACCAACCACATGAAAACCTGCAACATCGCTCACAGGACACGATACGCCCCATGTGAAAAGGGGGTTGTTTATCACATTCCCTTATCGTGTGGCAAGTGTTATATAGGCCAAACTGGTAGATGCCTCAACGACAGGACAAGAGAACATGCAGTATCGTTAAAAGGCACAAATGCAGGTAATCTACCGGCACATTGCCGCAACTGTGCGTGCAGTGCAGAGCTCAACAGCGATACCATCATCGCAAAACACAAGAACCAGTATGCACGAGAGATGCTCGAGACCTTGGCCATCGAGGAAAACGAAGCCACGTGCGTCAGCGAGCCCTCAATCAAGCTCAATACCAAAGAAAAACAATATTTACGGTGTTTTATGACCCGGTGAAGTGCGGGTGGTTCAAATTTTAGTTTAGTTAGGGTTCGGATATAAGTGGTGTTTTATGTGGGTTGTAAAACAAAAAAGAAAAAAAGAAAAAAGCTCAAAGTCAAGGTTCAGAAAGAGGAGGAAGTATTAAACCACAGTTGGTAGTCCAGCGGTACGCCTGTCTTTTTCTCTCTCTGTATTCTATTTTCCTAAGTTCAGCGGGCCTTTTTAGAATTATGCACCAACAAGCTCAACTACAGCCTCTTACTTGGAATCGGTAATATGAAAGGCATCTCAAATGAAAAATTTAACATTACATCGACGCAAAAAACTTCAAAAACGTAAAGTGCAGAGGCATGATCCAGGTAAAGAAACTACAACATCATCGCGACCACAAGTATTATGCGAAGGTTTGACCTCTTCAAGCAGGCATTGCACGAGCCCACTGTTTGGTGGGTGTTATCTTGAATGCCCTAGTTCCTAAACAATAGAACGAATTTGTCATTTACCTGGGGTTGTGGTGGACGGCATTTTTGTGACTGAAATTGGTAATATGAAAGGCATATCAAATGAAAAATCTAACATTACATCGACACAAAAAACTTCAAAAAAGTAAAGTACAGAGGCATGATCCAGATAAAGAAACTACAACATCATCGCGATCACAAGTATTATGTGAAGTTTGGATCTCTTCAAGTCGACATTACACGAGCCCGCTGTTTGGTGGGTGTTATCTTGAATGCCCAAGTTCGTAAACAATAGAAGGAATTTGTAATTTACCTGGGGTTTTGGTGGACGGCGTTTTCGTGACTGGAAACGGTAATATGAAAGGCATCTCAAAAGAAAAATTTAACAATACATCGACGCAAAAAACTTCAAAAAAGTAAAGTACAGAGGCATGATCCAGATATAGAAACTACAACATCATCGCGACCACAAGTATTATGCGACGTTTTGACCTCTTCAAGTAGGCATTGCACGAGCCCACTGTTTGCTGGGTGTTATCTTGAATGCCCTAGTTTCTAAACAATAGAACGAATTGGTAATTTTCCTGGGGTTGTGGTGGACGGCATTTTCGTGACTGGAATTGGTAATATGAACGGCATCACAAATGAAAAATTTAACATTGCATCGACACAAAAAAATTCAAAAAAATAAAGTACAGAGGCATGATCCAGATAAAGAAACTACAACATCATCGCGACCACAAGTATTATGCGACGTTTTGACCTCTTCAAGTAGGCATTGCACGAGCCCGCTGTTTGGTGAGTGTTATCTTGAATGCTCTAGTTCCTAAACAATAGAACGAATTGGTAATTTACCTGGGGTTGTGGTGGACGGCATTTTCGTGACTAGAATTGGTAATATGAAAGGCATCTCAAATGAAAAATTTAACATTACATCGACACAAAAAGCTTCAAAAAAGTAAAGTACAGAGGCATGATCCAGATAAAGAAACTACAACATCATTGCGACCACAAGTATTATGCGAAGTTTGGATCTCTTCAAGTAGACATTGCACGAGCCCACTGTTTGCTGGGTGTTATCTTGAATGCCCTAGTTCCTAAACAATAGAACGAATTGGTAATAGGCCATATGCGAAATCCTTGCCAGCTATCATCATCATGCCATTAGGAGCCGCCATATTGGGGGGTTTATCACATCTTCCAGTTGTGGACGAGGCGCATCTGCATTTAACTCAGTTTTCATGATATTAGGGCAGTTTATTTGTACACTCAATGGGTTGCTGGTTAGTTTCGGATCAAAGAAGAAAAGAAAGACGGCCGCCAAATTCAGGAAAAGGAATTGTCAGCAACGAGGTCACAAGGCTCGTCACTCAAGCAGTGAACTGGGCCATCCAGGTCAATGAACGGTATTTCTCGAAGACGTCCTGTGAAGGGTTAGTACTGGACTTGCAGCAGGTGATCATATTTTAGTTCTACGACTTACACTTTGCCGGGACTATTGTTTTTAGGGCGAAATCGTCGGTACGGGAACCCCCCAATATGGAGGAAATCTGATCGTTGATCATGAATACACTAGATGGCGCTTCTTTTTGCATATGGTCTATTTACCTGGGGTTGTGGTGGACGGCATTTTCGCGACTGGAATTGGTAATATGAAAGGCATCCAAATGAAAAACTTAACATTGCATCGACACAAAAAATTCAAAAAAATAAAGTACAGAGGCATGATCCAGATAAAGAAACTACAACATCATCGCGACCACAAGTATTATGCGACGTTTTGACCTCTTCAAGTAGGCATTGCACGAGCCCACTGTTTGCTGGGTGTTATCTTGAATGCTCTAGTTCCTAAACAATAGAACGAATTGGTAATTTACCTGGGGTTGTGGTGGACGGAATTTTCGTGATTGGAATTGGTAATATGAAAGGCATCTCAAATGAAAAATTTAACATTACATCGACACAAAAAGCTTCAAAAAAGTAACGTACAGAGGCATGATCCAGATAAAGAAACTGGAACATCATCGCGACCACAAGTATTATGGGAAGTTTGGATCTCTTCAAGTAGACATTGCACGAGCCCGCTGTTTGGTGAGTGTTATCTTGAATGCCCAAGTTCCTAACAATAGAACAAATTTGTAATTTACCTGGGGTTTTGGTGGACGGCATTTTCGTGACTGGAATCAGTAATATGAAAGGCATCTCAAATGAAATATTTAACATTACATCGACACAACACAAAAAAAAACTTAAAAAAGGAAAGTACAGAGGCATGATCCAGATAAAGAAACTACAACGTCATCGCGACCACAAGTATTATGCAAAGTTTTGACCTCTTCAAGTAGGCATTGCAAGAGCCCGCTGTTTGGTGGGTGTTATCTTGAATGCCCAAGTTCTAAACAAAGAACCTATTCGTAATTTACCTGGGGTTGTGGTGGACGGCATTTCCGTGACTGGAATCGGAAATATTAAAGACGTCTCAAATGCAGGATTTACCATTACATTGACATAGAAAACATAACAAAGACTGTAAAATACACAGGCATGATCCCGATAGAGAGGCTAAAACATCATCTTGACCACACGTATTACTCGAATTTTTGGTCTCTTTAAGAAGACATTGCACGAGACCACTGCTTGGTGGTGTTATTTGGCCACCCAAGTTCCCAAACAATAAAACCTGTTTCACATTTTCCTGCATTTGTGGTGGACGGCATTTTTGCGACTGGAAGTGGTTATTCACGAGGCATCTCAAAGCAGGATTTACCATTACATTCACATAAAAAAGAAAGTAAAATACGCAGGAACGATCCCGATCAAGAAGCGACCTCATCATCGCGACCACGCGTATTTTGCGACGTTTTCATCTCTTCAATTAGAGATTGCACGAGCCCACTGCTTCGTTAGTGTTGTTTTACTGGTCAAGTTCCAAACAATAGAACCAGTTTTTAATTTACCTCGGGTTGTGGTGGACGGCATTTTCGTGGCTGGAATCGGTAATATGAAAGTAGGCTCAAATGTAGGCTTTAAAACTAGAACGACATAAATTCACCAAATAAAAGATTAAGAGACGAAGGTATGTATAGATCCGATAAAAAGGCTACACCACCATTGTGGCCCCTCGTATCGCGCGAAGTTTTGGTTTTCTCAAATAAAACATTGCACGATCACATCGCTTCGTTAGGGTTATCTGGCGGCCCAGGCGCTTAAAACATTTAACGTTTCTGTAATTTACGTGGGATTGTAATAAACTACATCGACGAGGTTGGAATGAGTGATGAAATGGTGGCACTAAATCTAAAAAAATGATGAAAAGCCCAAGCAAAGGACGCATTGATTTATTTGATGAAATGCGAAATATTCACAAGCATCTTCTGGTTAGAATTTGAACTAACTTTGTGCGCATAATAAAGCGAAGACCTTAAGAAAGGGAGCTACTGAATAAGATAAGTAGTGCAGAAACAGTGCAGTAGGTTTCATGCTCGAAAACTCCTCATGCTATGTTTGGATTTGGCTATCACAGATCTAAACAGAGATTTTCAGGTTATGGGAAACGCAGCCAATGCTCCAGCACGAACCGCCGCGCTTTCCAAAATGTCCCTTTCTAGACATTTTCGTTCATGCGACGGCACCGAGAACGCACAGGCTGAGGAGGGGGAAAATCGTGTGGGATCGCGCATCAATAAGGGCTCCGTGCGCGTAATGCTGTCTGTAGCGTTTGCTAGACACGACCATAGGCGGCGCTGTAGTGTCTCATAATGCAGAGCCGTATATTAGGAGAGTTTGGACAATAGGCGGAGCAAAGGCCACCACCAGCGCCGAAAACTCCCCCCGCGGTTAGAGCGTAAACTAAAGGTATGACACAGCGTCGACCAATCAGGAGACCGCGACGTCACAATATTGCAAACGACATTTAAAGCGTGAAATAGAAGCGTTCAATCTCGGCCTCTCTACTCCATCCCAGAAACGTCTGCAGTAAAGACAAAGGGACAGGCGCGTGAGCCTAGCTCAGCGAACTGCTTTTGTTTGTACGAGAACTCGCGCATAGAAGGCACTTTCCAAAGCCACGCGCCCGTGCCCATGACTTTGTCTGCACTGCTGATGTTTGTGCAGATAGAGTATCGGCGACAGTTTGCTCTGGGCCGGCTTGCTAGAACAGCGTCTAAGCTGAGACTGAGAAAACAGTGCAAAGGGTGAGGCGCGCGAGCGTCTTGAGACGCGGAGTTCCGATCGGCTCGTGCGCTGGCTTTGGCAGTGCTTTTTTTTCCCCGTCTCAACTTAGACGCTGTTTCTAGCAAGTCGGCCCTGGTTTGGGGCTACACTTGAATATTGGCGTGACGAAAACCTCACATGCCCACAGTTTTCAGTCACCGAGAGCTAAACCTTTTCACTCTAGCGACGCTAAAACGGCTTAAATTAGTCGTGTCACAAATTTAGATCACACGACTACCGCTAGGGGCTGTTTCGCGGCCTGTGGTTGGCCCCGAGAGGCTCGCCTATTCAATCCAATGTATGGCCAAACTCTCTCAATAAACGGCTCTGCCATAATGCGGCTCTGCCATAACGCATAACACAAGCGTCTGTCAGCGCTTGTGTATGCGCGTTAACAAAAAAACCTAAATATAAAAACAAATAAAAAATATGCAGCTTATGGTACCAGCGTTCTATCGAAACGCAAAGAACGCGTGTTCTTGACGTGAGCAACGTAGGGAGCCTAACGACGTGTAATCGAAAGGCGCCCTAAAACTCTATTTTTGCTAGCCAGAAGCGGTGCTACAAAATTCGAGACGGCCGTTTTATGAGGTCATCAGCGAACGCTCAATCCAGTTTCCGCGATTCAGGCGACGCCATGTCAATGCGGAGGGCAAGTTCGTCTGCTTCTTGCGCAGGGGGTAGCGGTGACGTCAGAACGCCGAGCCCTGATTCGCTGATCGCGACCCCCCTATCTGAGCGTCGTCTGCTCCTTTGCAATGTCGTCTGCTCGCAACGTCGTCTGCGTCTGTCTTACCTTTCCGGCGACTTTCGGAAGTGCAGAGGCCAGATTCACAAAAACATCTTACGCCAAAAGAGTGCGTAAGACGAAACGTGAGAACAAATTCGTATTCACGAAACGAAATTATCGTAAGTTTTGCTCAGGTTACGACGGAATCCTACGACGATCAACTCAGCATGGCCGACAGCGTCGCTCAGTTACTTGGTCGCGACGATCAACGGACGTTTATTTTTGTACGTGCTCTTCTCACGCGTCCCGACTGCAAGCAGCAAGAAAAAAAGTGAAAAGTACTTGAAATAAACCACGACGAACAAGAACGGTGGATCCACAAACACCCGGGAAATGCTCCAACGGCCACGATTCCACCGACCCCGAGTAAGCGAGCTCGGCAGATAGGCCTAGCAGGCACAGCGGTGCCCCGACGGTCCTTGGCCAAGACCGTCTGCCCACGACCGGCTGGCGTGCTGAATGGAATATGCCCGCGCGACCCTTGTGAACCCTTCAATCTCCCTCTTGTCATATCCTTGTTTTCCGAGGCAGCGGTGACTCTCGCCGGTGAAAAAGTGGTGAATCTCCGACAGACGCAGGAAAGGTAAAGCAGCCATCGCTTTGACTAGCAGACGTAAAGCAGACGACGTTAACTGCGCCAACCCGCCGACGCCGTTAAAGAGTGAGGAGTCTTGCCGCACACGAAAGGAGGGAAACAGTATTTGGGAGGGAACTTGCGGACACTAACACGCTCACTCTCGGTTCTTAGCAAACAAACCTCGGCGCCTCGGGACACCTCGCCAGTGAGTCTTTTGACTTTCTCCTTTATGCGCGTCTGTGAGTTGTTAAAAACAACGTACCGCTCGATTTATTTCGTCTGCCCTCTCTGAAAGGCGAAGTCGAGCTCGCTCGTAAAGACCTGCACTTCCGAAAGTCGCAGGAAAGGTAAGACAGACGCAGACGACGTTGCGAGCAGACGACGTTGCAAAGGAGCAGACGACGCTCAGATAGGGGGGTCGCGATCAGCCAATCAGGGCTCGGCGTTCTGACGTCACCGCTACTTCCTTTCTCATGCGCAGAAGACGAAAATGAGCCCACTTGCGAGGCGTATAGCGTAGCTACGTCCCCCTTTAATCGAGCTCCTTTTTTTTTTTTTGTTCTCTTTTTGTCAAAGCGCAGCCTTCGAACTCATCTAGAAGAGTCTCCAAGTTCTTTCTTCTAAATTTGCTGTTTTATCGTCTGGTAGTTTTTTCTTCTTCTTTCACAGTTGTGTTGAGCGGCCGGCGAAGTCCTCAGCGCAGGTGTTTGTCAGCCGACCAACTCTCTTTGATCGTGGTTTGCCGTGGCACGCTTCACTTATCAAGGCCAAATAAAAGTTAAATTATGTTCTGAGTTTAAATAAACCCCAAATGCCCGGAATCTTACTCATAACGTGCCGACAGGCTACGCGGGCTAACATGGTGTGCAGCGCAGGTGCTTGGCGGGTGACCAGCTACGCATGCTTCGACGGTGCAAAACACGCAAATGACGCACGCCAAAATTGAGTTTGCTTCTCTAAGAATTACATTCTAAATTACAACAAAACGACCATTGCCAAATTTTGAACAGGAACAGTTGACGCAAAAGAGCAACAATATAAAATAGTTCCCCAAATGCCTGGTTCTGTTTGAGGCATATCTTTATGCAACTTAAACGCGCCGGGAGCGAAATATCCCTCGTGAAATTAGGCGTCGCTGACATCACGTTCTTCCAGACTAGACCTCTGACTTGGTTTCTTACTTTTGTTTTCGGAAATGCAAAGTTTTATAGCAAACAATATATGAATGGTGTCTGTAGCACTATCACTCTCGAGTGTCGACGGGTGATAAACAGGTTTATTGCAGCACCAAACGCCTATGCAGACGAACAATCCGGCAGTGGTGCGCCGCTCGCCGATTAAATACACAAATCGACAAGTGATTAGCGTAGTACATGACTCGCAATATTTTTTCTTTAGAAACCTTTCGAAAATAATTTTCTGCGCTCCCGCAGTGTGCGAAGAAACGAACACGATAGCTGTTGCACTGTCACGTAATGCGGGTGGAATGGCTCCGTCACGTACCTGCAAACGGAAATGCGACGTGGTTTATTCTCATAGCCGTCGTGGAGGCCACTGACGACTGCCACCAGTGATCCGTGAAGTAAGGGGGTAAGTGGCGCGCGGTGGAAGTTCCTAAAACCATCCAACATTATGCGTAGCAACTGTATACTGCCAAAGTGGGATTTCGCATAACGCGGGGAATCTTTGAAGATAACTCTTTTGAAGCAGACACGGAGATTCTCCCTGCGACGCGCAATTGTTAACGGGACGCATGGGCTGGCCTCTTGGCTTTCCTCGCGAGGGAGGGTCGACGGGACGTTCCGACTTCCTTCTCCTCGCGGAAAGAGCGGAGAGTGTCGCCCGTAAAGCTATCGCTTTAAGACAAGATCAACGTCTCAAATTGTCTTCCGTGCCCCTTTTCGGCGCCATACCGTTTTACATATGCGAAGAGCGCCGCATCGCGAGTTGGAGGCACTTGCCCGAAGTGATCACGGATCACTTGGACGAAGCGGGATCGGCGTCTTTCGGACACGCGCACGAGGAGGGCTTCCTCAACAGCGCCCAGAAGACAAGGCCGTAGTGCCCACATTTCTGCGTCACCAGCGAAGGCTAACGTTGGACACATATTGGAAACGAGGGCTGCGTTAGCGCTCGGGCTCGAGACGAATTTGAGCCGGACGTTGACGCAATCGTCGTGTGCAATCTGTGACCAGCGTTGGCCTTCGCTGACGACGACGTCTCTATCAGCACGTTACGACTTTGTTATCTATACTTCGTTTCAGCTTCGGTCCGAGCGCGGCCGATGTTGTGAGCCAAAGGGCCAATCAAACAGCAAAAGAGGCAGAACGTCATGGCATGCTCTCTGCGCTTGATAGGACTAGCAGGCGGAGGAGCACGCACAGAGAGACGGCGAATACCGGCTGGTCCTATCAACTGCAGAGAGCACGCCATGACGTTGTGCCTCCTTCGCTGTTTGATTGGCCCTTCGGCTCATAACATCGGCCGCGCTCGGACCGAAGCTGAAACGAAGTATAGGAGGTGTTGGCTTCGTCCCCCTAACGAGACGAGGCCCTCGGAAGGGCGAAGCCGTGGTCATAGAGCGGCCCCGTTCGCAGACAGTCTCACCGGAAGCGTCTCTGAGCAAGTGAGCCACCCGGGTGACTCGCGGAGCCGGGCCTCGCTGAGAGCAGCGGCCCTCGACATCGTCCAGGTCAGAAGCGAACAGGGAGACGCACCCCGACGGATGGAGCCTCAGGAAGCGGGACACCTGCACCAGACAGGAGCGCCACAGAGCAAGCCGAGCTCGCCTTAAGTCGTTCCGAGAGAAACACCGTCTACCGATGGGATACCGTTTCCTCGACGACAGCTTCGTCTTCGAACACTTGCATGACGGTTGCATTGTTCCAGAAGGACACGCCCCCTTCTCGCTTCTCGTACTTGACGCCGGGAGCAGGGCACGTCTGTAAGGGCGAAGGGAGGTGAGTTCGCTCTGTCTACAATGTTGCTTCCCTAACGGAAGTTCTTAGAGAAGCACGACTGAGAATGCTCTAGGTGCAGGCTTGCCTTGGAGTAGTCGCTCCACGTCTCGTGCCGGCAGGGGTCCGAAAGGCTGGTCCTTCCGGGAAAGATCTTGAATTTTAACACCACCAGATTGAGGGAGATGCAAGTGGCAGTCTCCCCGCGCGAGTCGTCGGCCACACGTTTCTGGAAAGAACCGGGTTTTCCCTTCATCCGTTGGGCCGCCTCAAGTGGGCCACTCACCATCATCCGAATGTCGTCCGACTTGAGCCGACAGGAGCTCGGCTGGGAGACGCTGCAAGCCATCTTCCGGCCGTAGACGTGGGTCACGAAGAAGATGAAGTCGCACTCCCTGCGCCGAGACACGCCCTCAGCTCCCGCACTGACCCCCGCAACCAGTTTACCCTTGGAACATGGGCAGAGCCTCGTAAGCCCGAGAGAAGTCTAGGCCCACAGCAACCGTTATGCGTCGGGCCGAGTTCATGTCAAAATACTTGACTAATTGCTGCGGAAAGAAACAGTAAGCATTAGTCTCCCGTATAAAAAAAAAAAAAAAAAAATTTAATGATACCGATAAAATTGGGTGACAGGATGTGCACCGTGTTTTAGCTACGCTGGCTTAGCGTGATACGAACCGGTGCCCCATGACACCGTGGCGTCAGTGTGTCAAGTAACGCAGCATAACGTTACAATGACACATGGTACGTCATGGTGTTAAGTTGCGTCACAGTGTCACGTTACGTGACATAACGACGTCACGTAACGTGAAGCCCGGTCACGTGACGTCATGGTGTCAAGTGACGTCATTATTTCCCGTCAAGGTGTCACATAACGTCATGTCACGATGCCCCATAATGGTGTAAGGTGACATGATGGTGTAGAGATGGCGTCACATGTGACGTCACGTCGTTTTGTCACGTGAGGCCACACGGTCACGAGACGTCATGTAGAAACATGGTGTCACGTGATGGCTGTCACGCTCATGACATCACGTGAACACGCTCCGCTAAATTTAGCGAACGTACGTCCTGCCAGAGTCCTTTGTGAAGAAAATGTGTCATATTTTCGTTGATCATAATGTAAAAACAGCGCAAACAAACAAGGACGAAGGAGAAGAAACACGCTGACGGGACAAGCGCTGACTCGCAACTGAAACTTTATTACTTGAAAAAGGAAAACGAAACTAAGATAAAAACACACACACCAGGAAGACCCCAAATCAGCACTCTCACTCAGACAAGAACATGCCAGCCCCTTCCCCTATCAGCACCATCACATCACCGCGTGGCCAACTTTCACCCTCTCGCGCATAAATTCAAATTCTTTTTGTGAAAGCGTTATTGAGGCCTCACTCACACACCGATCCCCCAGAGTGACAATGTGAAAGGCCTCGAGCACTTCTCGCGCCAATCTATCTTTGTTTCGTTCTAATATTGCAGTGTCAGGGAAGGACGGTTTACACTTGCATACGTGGCAGTGCAACGAGAGGTGCCCTCCAACCGTGGCACTAAGGGAGTAGTTATGCTCTCTAAGCCGATCGTTTAAACATCGTCCTGTCTGCCCGACGTAACACTTATTACACGAGAGGGGGATCTTATAAACAACCCCCTCACAGCATCTCACGAACGGTTTCGCATGTTTCTTTCTGCACTCTCGTTTTGGGTGCCCTTCCGCTCTTGCTTCAATCCTAGAGCAGACCTGTTTAAGTCTGAGGGGGGCTGGAAACACCACCGCTATGTTATATCGGCTTCCGACCTTCTTTAGACTATGGGGATCTTGTGGATGTATCTTGGGGATGAATTTATGCGCGAGAGGGTGAAAGTTGGCCACGCGGTGATGTGATGGTGCTGATAGGGGAAGGGGCTGGCATGTGCTTGTCTGAGTGAGAGTGCTGATTTGGGGTCTTCCTGGTGTGTGTGTTTTTATCTTAGTTTCTTTTTCCTTTTTCAAGTAATAAAGTTTCAGTTGCGAGTCAGCGCTTGTCCCGTCTGCGTGTTTCTTCTCCTTCGTCCTTGTTTGTTTGCGCTGTTTTTACATTATGATCAACGAATACCAACCAGCCCAACTCTCGACATTAATTCATATTTTCGTTACACTCCTGCTATGCTGCAGCGTCTTGAAAAGTAGAAAAGACTGCGTTAAAAGTTCCCCCCGCTGAACCAAGGCGCGGTTCGCCGAGTGCGCGAGAACACATCCGCGGGCCCCGGCTCTAAACGTCGGGCGCCCCGAGCGTCTGCCCGGAGCAGCGGATGAGCCGTGATTGGCTCATCTGCTGCACACCAGAGCGCAGCGGAGCCGTACGCGGGTGAGGAAGAGCAGCTCGGAGGCGTTGGAGATGGCTGTGGAATACAGGGCCATTCCGTCCAGGGAGTGCTTGGCCAGCCACTCTTCCGCATGCCTGGGCATGTGCGCCTTGATTCTCTCGTCGGCCACGCGCAGGCGGTCGGTGGACTCCGGCGTGACGGCAATCAGGCGGGTCTGGGCCCCGACGCCGAGGAAGGCCCGGAAGCTGTCGCCTGTGGGGCAGAGAGCCTTGTCAGCCCCGTCCGCAGACGCAGTGCTGATTTAGCGTCACATTTTGTGAGCGCGTTCGATAGGGCGGGGTAACACGAAGTGGTGCCCCGCTACAGCGCTAATGTAGCGCAAAGTGAGCGCTGTGTCTGTAGCGCTGAGTTGGTGCTGTGGTGTATCTGTGACCGGGGACCTACTCTCCTTTTGCTTGCGCGGTAGAAAACTCGGCTTCTCAGCCCATTTTTGACACTCAAAACAAGAAAGTCCGGGCCGCACATACCAGTTTTCTTCATTGGGGATACAAACGGCAGCGATAAAGTTCGGGACACACACACACAAAAAAAAAAAGAAGCGACACTAGCAATCAAAGTAAGCTTAGCTACATTTGGACTGTGGTGCCTCAAAGGCGTGTCCAACTGGTGTGTTTCCCACGGCATGAAAAGGGGTCCCTCCATTGCCGCCTGATGACGTCATCAAAGTGTCACGCTGTCGCCGGCCGCGATCCTCACGGTGTCACAGCAACTATGGTGGGTGGGTGCCTGATTTGCTCCCGCTGCAGGTCAACCTCGGTCTCTAGCTTGACAGTCGACGGAAGCTTCGGCAGCCAGGAGTTGGTATGCCGTGACGTCAGTGATATTCGCGTTCGCTCGTGCATTTGCTGAAGACTTCTAGCACCAACTGCCAGGATCGCGACATTCGACATCATGACACGCCGGCCTCTGTGACGTCATTTGTCGCCACTTCGGGACAACTTCCGATGCATGTGTGGGATAGGACGCTAAAGCCCAAGATGCGTTCCAGGTGGCGTAAGTAGGACGTCGAGAGTGACACGAGTGAGTGCGCGACCTTTCTACCAGGGCACATGAAACGGCAAAGGCGACCTGACCTCGCACGGTGAATCCGTCCTCAGGGTGGTAGTCGGCGCTCCAGTATATCACGTGAGTGCAAAGCTCGCCGATGCGACGCAGATGCGGCACTTCCCTCGACACGACGCAGAAAATGGAGCCTGGGCCAGAAACCCACGCATCGGGCTCGTTCACGCAGTCGGCCGCCGAAAGGTTAACTTACGGTCTCTTTTCGTCTGCGGCGGCGTTGCGGTATCTGCGAAGGAAATGTAGGCCTTTATGAAATGGCAACCGAGCTGTGGACCCGCGGCATTTTGCGCTGTTTGCACGCTGCGCGTACAGACAAGGCTCTACCAGAGAGATAACGGCAAGCGCGTGCACATTGCAGACGAATGAATATAGACACGTTCAATGGAATAGTAAGGACGAAGGCTCATGGAACCAAGGAACCATCGTCAAAAGTGCGAGTCCCTAGGTCTTGCCTGTACATGATTGGTTAATAGAATACATGCAGAAAACATGGCGAACACCATATCGGTGCGCTTTTAACGCTGTTCGGTTGGTCCTGTCAGCTCGTTGCGTCGGCAAAGTCTAGACTAAGGTGAAACCAAGTATGGTCTTTCCATGCCGTTCATTGCTTAGGTGGTATGATCGTTTCAGGTACCGATGTAGGGACTGAAAGGAGCGAGACAAAGGCACCATGATAGAAACGTTTCTTACAAGGTCCCGTCAAATCGTCTGCGGATGAGTCTGAGCCTTTAGTTTAGACGCATCTCATATCAGTGCTGCTGAGAAAGCGCGATATGTTTGTCACTAACCCGTCTCAGAATGTATCGACAAATAAAAAGATCCGCTGTTCCATTCGGCGAAATTCGGGACAACTTTCGGGGCTATGCAGCCGGAGCTCCTCCCTGGATTCGAGCCCCCTTAGCGCTGGTCAATGCTCTCAACTAATACAAATATACTAACTTCCCATTAAACTCAATGAAGATCTGGGCAAAGAAGCTTTCAGTGTGTTGCTTGACTAGTTCGCAGACTTCTGCAAAGGTCAGCTGCCTGCGAGCGTGCAGGAAATTGACAGAATTCAATGTACACATAAACGGCCGTAACAAATGAGCATCGCAGCTTCAAAAATTAGCGTCTGTTTCCTTCGGCTTGCAGCTCACGACATCGTAGGCTAACAAAATGCTCGAACATTTCCAAACAATTCTCGTTCGTAGATCTAATTCCGATCGCAAGGAGCTTGTCGACGTACCTTTCATACACTGCTATGCCCACTTGCAATTGAGTCACATCCGATATGGATGAGAATAGTCTGTTCCTCTCGCCAAACCCGAGGATGGTGTTAACGTCTTAAGCGTAACTGTCACTGATTATTATATTGCTTCGTCTATATTTATTTTTTTCAGGTAGAAATGTTTCATTAACGAGAAAACGTAAGGCTGAAATAAGCTGGTGGACGTTAAACATTACCAAATGCCGCGAAAACAAAAATACGGAAGAAAAAACAAAAAAAAACAAAAACAGAGATGCACATTGCGCGACACTGTTAGCTCGACAATTTTTCACTTTTTCACGTTCACAAAATTTGCCTGTTTGGTTAGTTTCCAGAACGAATAGCTCATATCCCTATAGCAGTTTTAATGACAGTCTTTGCACCCAAACACAAAGAAAAAACGAACAACCGGTTTCTTGTTTAAGCTTAGAGCGTCGCGCAATGCACATGTGCTCGTGTTGCCCTCTCACCTTTCAGCGTGTTTTACTTTTTTTTCATCGTCCATACCGATACGAAATTGACGAGGCCGAACGTCCATACGTTCTCAAGTGACGTTACCAAGTTTTTTCGCCTTGTCTTTTTTTAAATTAGCTTTTGTGCGCTTCGGTCATTTTCAGTGTAACGCGTCAATGCTTGCTTTGAATATCATGTTTGTAGAGAGAGTTTCACAAAACACAGCCTCGCTCTCAGTGCTGCTTCGAAGTTTTTGCTTCAACTTCTCACCTAGCAGTCGGAGGAAGTGATCGAGCGAATGCCTGTTTGCAAGCAGGGGAAGAAGGTAACGTCGCTGTCGTTTCGTATAGCGCGTCCACACATCCACAGCGGTGTTGTTCGTAACACTATTCTACGCTGGATCAAGTTTAGGTGCGGGGGCATCACTTCAACCACCCGACAATACATATACATGACAATGCGTCAAAAAGTCGTGTCAAATATATAGTGGAAGGGGAGGCTGGCATTGTATTTCACGGCAATTCACGAGTCGCGTGCATGCGAAAGGGCACAACGATGCTAATTCTGATTGATGTGAGTGGGTAGTGTGTCCCGGTAATCTCTGTCAGAGAGCTAGCAACGCTGATAGCTCGGGCCTATAAAATAATTCACATTGTGGGAGGAACTAGCAAGGACGGCCCGACGGCACCTGGCTTACCCGGTATTTCCTGCGGAATTCTTTCAGTACTCCCTGGAAAGAAATGATTCCAAAGAGCCCCGAGTCAGTCATCCCTCGCCGTCATAAGGAAATATGTTGTAATATTGATCCCCTTCTGGGGAACAGATGGCCACTGCGGAGATTAAACGGAAACTTAATCGGTAGATCTCAGTCAGTCATTCTGCGCATGTTCAGCGACGTACCAAACAGAGTTACTGAGCCATACTGAATAACGGATTAACCGACTAACATACGATCAAATATGGCTTTCTGGTTCATCACGAACGTGTATACAGTCAGAAAACGCTCAGGGTGTTGACGCTGCTCACACTAACATCACCGTGCATAGTTCTTTAATATCACACCTGTTGTTTCTGCAGAGTGTCTCTCTGGTGTAGCTGAAACGAACAGGCGCACGAGCAGCATTAGGAGACGCGTTTAACTGAGACTTCTTGCCGATCATTGAGTCGAAGCTTTCACATCTTACGCGTTATTTTTGTAGAACGTTTCTTGGGTGTAGCTGAAATGAACAGGCAGGTAATCAGCATTAGGAGAAGCGTCTAATTGAGGCTTGTAGCCGATCAACGAGTTCAAGCTTTGATATCTTACACGTTATTTTTGTAGAGAGTCTCTCCGGTGTAGCTGAAATGAGCAGAAAGTCGAATAGCACTAAGAGACTAACTGAGGTGTCACCGGCAGAGTGGGAAGAGCAGGGCGTGTCTTTACAAGGCCTCCAGAAGGCGCTTTGCGCGTGCTGGAGGCCGCGTTTTGGCCACGTACTCGAGGTGGACGAGGTGCACTGCAATGCACGACTTGCGTTGCATGTGACAGGGTAAAACGATGTTATTTTGTACTTCTCTTCCGATTGATGTGAGTGGGCAGCGTATCCCGGTGATCACTATAAGAGAGCTAGCAACACTGGTAGCTCGAGCCTATGGAATAATTCACACTGTGGGAGGAACTAGCTACAACATCCGCAGATGAGAAGTTTACTATGAAAACAATAATTGGCCAACGGTTTTTTCTTGACTCCCATTAATTCGTCCAAACCGCTTTAAAACTGCGTCGCTCTAAGGACGCGCTGTTTCCGTACGTGCCACAGTGCTGTTCTTAGGCAGTTTCGTGCTGTTTTTGTAGACAGTGCTGCGTCGCCACGAGCAGTTCTGTCATATGGCCACCAAGATACCATTTTTACGTTGCCGCCTAAACAAAAATTCTCTATATGGTGGACTTATGGGAACTATACCGAAAGTGCTACATGAAAGTGAACACTTGAGGCACTAAACTCTTAAGAATTTCACAAGTATTGATGGAGCCGACCGAGGCAGAAAAACACTGTTTGCACTTTTTTTCGTCATTACGGTACTCATGAAACTAAATAAAGGATGCTGCCATACCTGTTTTGATAGAGGTCCTTTCCGGTACAGCTGAAAGTATTGGCGGATTAAGAAAACAAAAAGAAAAACACCATCGCAGAGTGTTTAATAACTTCATTGTTCGCAAGCACCATATAAAAATAGAGAGCAAGTCATCAGACGTTTAATGTAGAGGTTCGCCCTGAAAGACATCGAACAAACCTCCGTTTAATGGAGCTTTGTCGCGCCAAGATAGCCACTTAGAAGAACGACAACCAAACTCCCAGAGCGATTCAATCGGTCGAGTTCAGGAAAGCATTTGCATTCGTTTTCATCCTCACATTCCTCGTACCTTATTACTTCTGCTAAAGGCTCATGATTCAGTAGCGATCGTACAAAGTATTTCAGAATTAAACACATTTTTGATCAATAAATCAATCCCCGTTTTGTGACAATTTCAGCAGACTTTACCTGTTGGTTCTGGAGTGGGCTCAGTCGGAGTAGCTGAAATAATAAACGGCGAAAGCCGAATCAGAACCACGCAACGACCTGAAGAGATTCGAATAGCCCTAAGAGCACATTCTTTATCCCCAGGACCAACTGTGCTTATACATCTTTGTCGTATGACAACCGTGTATCAGGAAAGACTCCCACCAGAGCGACAACGACAAAAGGCAGATCACGGTCGCGTCTGCGCTTGGCACCGAGTCGCCGAGCAGGAGTAATCACATTGTAGTATGTGGATTCGTACAGCGCAACTATCGGAACCCGTTTAGGCAGTCGCAGTCGGATGTCATTTTAAGGCAGTCTGGTGGAAGCTATAAGCCGCAGTCAAACTGTTCGTACATTATACCAAAGCAGGGTGTTCGCTGCAGGCCCGATGACAGAATTCCCCGGAGACATGCCTCAAGCGTCTTCCCATCACGTTTGCTTTCTACACATTGTAACAGCAAAAAAAAGAAGAGATAAAAAGGAGAAGGGGGAGAACGAGGATCTTGGAGCAGGCGCCAAAGGCTAGGACGTTGAGCAGATCAGGAATAAACCGTTAGAAAATGGTGGCAGCGGTGGGGTGCCGACCGGAACCCGACAAGGACCTTTGCCGGTACGAGGGACGCCTTCTGGTGAGCCGCCTTCCCAAGCCCAGCACCTAGATGAAGCCGCTCCACAATTGGTTGCAGCCCGAACGGACATTCCGACGGCAGCGGTGACATCGTAGACGATGCAAAGACGGCTGGAACTGCAGACGCAAACAATCCTAACCGCTAAGCAGCAAACTTGGGATCTTCTAGAAGCGAGTCACGCCGAAATCTGCGGTCGAATAGCTGCTTCGGAGAGGCTTCGGCAAACGCTGCAACCAGCTGTCCTCGCGGTTGAGGAGACTCCTTTCACAAGGCCGACTATATCTTCTGGACAAGCTCGTCTCAAGTTAAAGCCATTTAATGGCGAAACACCCTAGGCTCTATGCCTAGAACAGGTTGACATCATTTCTGATGCAAACCACTGAACTGAAGATGAGTAGGCATGCCCTCAGCATTCTTCATACGCTGCAAGGAACCCGGCTCACCTATGCAGCATTGATTACGAGCTTCTGCGATCGTTCGGGTGATGAACATTTGCAGCAAGCATTCTATGCAGAATTATGTTCGCGGCGCCAACAAAGAAGCGAGGGTCTTCCAGAATTTGCTGCAAGTGTAGAGCGTTTGACCTAAAATCCTTCCCGGGTGCAACGTCCAACACATTGAGTCGCGTCGGCGCAGTCGCGTTTGTGGATGCCATAGGCAACCCTGAGGTCAAGAAGTTTGTACGGCTCGCAAGGCCAGAGACAATACGAGCTGCCCTCGGATACGCTATGAAAATGAACGCTTCTCAATGAGCTACCAACCGCTTGCAACTAGAAGTACCTCCTGGAGTTACAATACAGCCATCTAGAACTCCCCAGCACACGCGCTCCCAGCCAGCATCTGCTCGTTCAAGAAGTAATACCACTGGGTCGTGATACAAATGTGGCAGTCATGGCCATTTTGCTTCCGAATGGTCAGCTGCTCCTGTTACATCAGGAAACGCCACTCACGGTCCCTGAGGCAGGGCCAGATGTAACTGTTCAAAGGCCCCTCGTATAAATTACAGACCAGTTAACCTCAGCGCCCCGTCATCCTGTACTGGTTGAAAATGTTGGGGTTGTGGACGCGCTCTTTGATGCTGGAGCAGCTGTGAATGCTATTGATACCTCCTTTATTTCTTCAGACATTAAAGCGTTTTCTGACCACCCAGTTCTATTCACCGCTTCTGCGGAAAGCATACCAACCGGAGGAAAAGTGAAACTAAAAATTACAGTATTTGGTCGCATATCAGTTGAAGACTGTTGTAATCCTAAACTCTTTGTGTCCTATAAAGCGTGGGTACAACAGGTGTGCTGAAGCCGGCTTATTTTGCTGGAAACCTTCTATTGCCTGACAAGAAACTCTGTACTCTAGACAAGACGCGTGTCACGAGTATGCGCCACCTCGACGCTTTTGGTGCTCTATCATGACCTTCTGGACATCTGGTGCACTTTATGCGCTCCTTCGACTCTTTTGAAGTAAGTTCATGCTCCTCTTGGCATCCTCTGCATCTTATGAAGCAAGTGTATTGGAAACCCTACTGCAACCTTTTTCGCATTAATCTTCAGTTTCTGGGCGAAAAACGTGGGACATTCACATTGCTGCCACGACAGTGCTATAACAAAAAACAACAGCGATGTTGATCGAAGTACAGTCAAACCCACCCCCATCTTAATGGTGACGTTGTCTTTGAGGCTTCCCAGATTTTAAAACCTGGTTGCGAAGCGGCGGCACCGCGAATGCTAACCACGAGTGCAGCTGGTCATTTTAGCATCCTGATGATGAATCGCGGACATACCTCAGTCACTTTGAAGCAAGAAGATCATGTCGACAAGTCGTCTCCTTTAGCTCTACCAGAACTTTTATCAGTGGCAGTCCAACAACCAGGAACGCCAGAAGAAGCCTCAATAAAATGCGCGCGAATACCATGGCATGTCGGTTCGTTTGGTTCAACTCTTGACAAACATCAAATTGATGTTTGTCGAGCTGCTGCTGAACTTTAGGGGGGGCAGAAGCTTTGTCAAGCACCACGCCTTTATCTCTTCCCCCACGCGGCGAACCCGCGAAACAAATAAAGAAAAAATCCTCAAAGAGCTAATGATAACCTACCGGCAATGAAAGGCACTAACTTGGAATGAATTCGGATGCACCCATTTTGTGGAACACAAGATTAATACAGGCGATAATGCTATCATTCATCAATCCTTACGCCACCTCACTCCAGAAACATTCCAACGTTCACGACACATCGTAGTCACCTTAAGCACTACGTCCCACGCTCATCAACCTGTGCGCCTGAACTCGGTCTATGACATAATTCTTTCGTAAGGGGTGGGAGCGAGTGTAACAGCAAAAAGAGACAAAAAGGAGAAGAGGAGAACGAGGAGCTCGGAACAGGGTCCAAGGACGTTGAGCAGATCAGGAATAAACCGTTGCAGTATGTATGCGTCGAAATGTCTGCAGATAGTTTTTGTGCGATCAATGGGAAAAGAAAAAGGCCCCAGGCGGTGCCTGCACTAGCAGTGTGACTGAAGCTTTAAAGGAGACATTGGCAAGAAAACAACCCGAAGGCCGATGCCCCTGCTGCCACGTCCGAAGCCGTCCCGCAAGTTTTCAATGCTCAATAGACAAAAAGAATGTGTGGTTCGCTACGATTCCCCTTGTGGGAAAAATACCCTATGCATTAAGAATGACCCACACATCCCAGCGCCTATGGACGTGTCAGAGTGCTCCATTGGCAAAAGTCCAATCGCCAAGTCATGAGCCGTGGAGCACACCGAATATTAGCCGGATCATGAGAGCTCGAAAGAGTTCGGAAACGACCGGAAGTGGTTGGTACGTCATTTCCGGCCGGTTCCTTGTCAGAAAACGCTCACGGCCTTTCAGGAGCAGCTGGGACACCCGGCGGATCCTGGGTGCGCCCTGGCCCTCGTTGCAGCTCCCTCTCAGGTCGTCCCTGTCGGCCGCAAACAGGGCCACGCCCCCGGCTTGATGGACGCGCAGGTAGGAGGACACCTGCACGGAGCGCCTTCTTAAACCCGAGAGATACCCTCAAAATCAGGAGCACTCAATCTGTTGCGGTTAACACGCGTCTCTCCAAGCACAATTGACCGAGCAGAATTGTAGATTGCGCGGTAGAAAACCCAATCACCGCTCTATACAGATTGTCGCTGGTAAATCACAAAGCGTCGATAATGTCGCTGCTTGCTGCTCCTTTGAGCTTCGCACTCCTGCGTCGAAATTCTACTTGCGCTTGGTCATTCGGGAGAGATGTCTCTTACATTAACAGAGATCAAGGATCGAGCTAAGGAAACCCTACACCGTTCCATTTCTTACAAAATCGTAGACTAGCGTGCAATCCCCTCAGCCCAGCGCGTCCATGTGCGTCGCTTCGGAAAGCGAGCAAAAAGAACGCGCCATACGCACAAACGCAGAAAATGGCAAGGCTTGGAGACCCTTTTCTTGGGTGGTGTAATAGCCTTTCGCGTAAATGTCTATGTGCTATCCGGCATGGCTCAATGCACGGGGACGAAAATGGTTGAGATATTGATTCCGAAAAAAAAAAGACGTTGAGACTTGGTTCCCTTCTCCCTATAGCGACGGGATGTTCGTAAATAGCGTCATTTCTCAGCCCGCGGTGACTGTTCTCTCGGAAACCCCCGAATGCACACCTCCATGCAGCGCACAGGTAAGTTGTGGATCTTCCCCTGGCTACCACACCCGGCGGCAAGGGAAGGCGCTCCGACTGCCTCAAAGCGCACCAGAGACCGCGTCGCCGTTCAAACACGCGACCGTTCGCCATTGAGGCCCCGCTGCAGCCGCTTTGAAGACGGCATTTTTCGGCGGCACTTACTTCGCATCTCCAAGTGTGCTTAGGTCCCAAAATATCGATGTGGGCTGGTTGGATAACCATTACCAACACTACATAGCACAAAGAACAGACAAGGTAAAGGGCACAAAAACGAGATTAGCGCTAACTCACAACTGGCATTTTAATGCATTCAAAAGAGAAGAGAACAAAGAAGTAAAAATAGTGATATTCAACAGACAAAAAGGACAAAAAGGAAACGGGACTTATCCAAACAGGACAAAAGTTTGCAGTCGCAGAATTTACTGTGTCGGCAGTCAAGGTTTTCCATCGGCACCGGCCTGCTTTGGAACTTTTGAATTCATCTTTTGCGTGTGCAAAGCTACTTTCTTTTTCCGTTCTTGGACAGAGCCTTGAGCGGGCTGATTCCCTGGGTCCGGAAAGCTACTTACAGATTCTGCTGGCTGTCATTAAAGCTTCCGATGTCGTTATCGGTCCCCTTCCGAAAACAAAAAAAAAGAGGAGGAGATGAAAAGACGAGGAGTGCAATGTTCGTGCTTTTTGAGAAACGCGCACGGATTATTGCCGTGTACGGCAGTTGCTTTGTCCTATCCTGACACACTTTTAGATTCATTTTGAAACATTCAGGTAAAAAAAAAAACGCTTCGTTTTTGTTTTTTTTTGGGGGGATTGATGGATTTTGCAACACCACACTGACGCAAATGTCGTTATTATATATATATATATATTATGTGTTGTTGAAGATTGAACATTCTACCGGGTGGATCAAGGAGACGGCAGGCTCTTTAAATCGACCGCAAAATTCGGTTTCTTAACCTATCGCGCTACGACTTTGTGCAGCGCTGCCCACAGATGGTGCATTTGTTTTGTAAAATTTGCAAAGAGCAAACTTACCTGAGGAAAAAGTAAAGAAAGAAAAAGGCTTAGCTCCTATGGAAACGCAGCGACGCCACCGGTCTTCAAAGAGCACGGCGCCGTTTCGCACGGGAGACAAGAGAGGGCGCAAGCGGTCACGACGCCAAGTGCTGCCAACGAACGGGCAGACGACGCCGAGAGCCGGCGTATTTAGCAGACAAGGAACTGCAGTTGCTTGTTGTTACCGCGCCTGTAATTGTTTCTGCGACTGTCGCCGCCTGCGGAACGCGCGCCGCTTTTGAGTCGAAAAGATTATCTGCTATAGATGCTGGCTCTCGACGCCGTATGCTCGTTCGTTGGCGGCGTTCGTTGCGCCATCTCTTGTGTCCCGTGCGAAACGGCGCCGTGCTCTTTGAAGACCGGTGGCGTCGCTGCGTTTCCATAGGAGCTAAGCCTTTTAATTTCTTTACTTTATCCCCTTTTCCTCAGGTAAGTTTGCTCTTTGCAAATTTTACAAAAAAAATGCACCATCTGTGGGCAGCGCTGCACAAAGTCGTAGCGCGATAGGTTAAGAAACCGAATTTTGCGGTCGATTTAAAGAGCCTGCCGTCTCCTTGATCCACCCGGTAGAATAAATTTCTATTGATATTTAACAACATACATAAATCAGAGATCGCGAGAACTGGGGTATACAAAGGAACTAAGAAGGATGATGCAGGGTGCGGTCGCTCGAACGGGGATCGAAGAAGAAACGATCCACTACTCTGAGCCACACCAGCGCCATCTGGCATAACATGTAAATAGTAAACCGATCCATTCTGGTTTTTTGATATCAGCTCTTGAGATTTATTATACATCAAAATAATGTCGCCAAATCTCGGGACTCTAAGCCACAACAGGAACGACCCTCAAGGATAACGAAGTAAGTTGAAAACGCTGTGAACGATTGAACGCTATGGACTGACAGTTAAACGGATTTTGGATCATCGGAGCTAGTAAGCCTTTTCTTTAACCAAGGTTTACCAGCCTCTATATTGATATCATTATAAAATAGTTAGGACGAAGAGAACTTCTCGCAGAGCTCGGAATACCCGAATTGTCAGATAGGCCACCGCTACTCTTGACAACTCGGAGGCAACTGCAATCAAAGTGACCGCAAGAAAGCTGGAAGTCAATTGGAAACAAAAAGTTAGAAGCTCTATACTAAGTTGAAGAACTCCATTGCTGACGAAGATATTGAGGCTGAATGCCTGTCGGTTATCGAGTATGAGGAACAAACGACTAACGCATTAAGCGTGTTTCAAAGTAGAGCACTGCAACCGCATTCTAGTGAACTACCGCGACCATCCACGTCGACAATCAACTCACGTAACGAAGAAGGAAATGAACGAAAATAGAGCAATTTAAAGCTACCGAAGTTGCAATTGCAGACCTTCAGGGGAAAACTTTCTGAGTGGCAGCAATTTCGGAAGCAATTTTGGCACCAATCTAAGCGTGCTGATCACGATAATCAAGGCATATCATAATGCGGAACGTTTCAGTACTTGACGACCCTTGTTAGTAGACCTACTGGGGCTTCCATCGATGGTCTCTCAAGCCATAGACGCGTGATACAATCAAGCAGTTGAAATTTTGACTCCACAACCTTGAGACTTCAGACGGACCCAGCAGGAGCGTCTCACGAAGCTTCGAGAGCTTCCAATTGTGACCTCCTCAAATTACACCATAGGGCTGAGAACATTTTACAAACACGTGAAAACCCACATCCGTGGTCTTCGTGGGCTTATCGTAAGCTCAGAGAGCTACGCGACCATGCTGACGGGTATTGTCATTTTGGCTCTTCCCTCTGAAATTCAACTAGATTTCTGCAGACGTGCTGCCCTCACCGAAAAGAGGAGTCTTTTAGAATAGAGTAGACGTGACTGCACATCTGTCTCTACCAACGTTGCGAGTCGAAGACCTGACATCACTCTAATATGTTTCCCGAATTGCTGCGCTGTTCTTCAGAAAAAACCCTGGAGTTGAGGAAGCTCCAACAACGCAGAGAATTGAAGAGGGCGAGTTGCAGAGTTTGCTGGAACATTTACTCATCGAGATTTACAGCCAAGAAAGATGAAGTGCCAGTGTTGATCGACTTCTAGAAGCAAACCCAGAGAACTCTGAACTACATGAAATAGCTCACTTACTAAACTCTGCAGTTCGCATACGAGCGTTGAAGGCCGAAAGAAGGAGTGCTTTTTGTAGGAGCGCCATACACAGCTGCGAAAACTGCTCTGGTGTAGCATCAAATGCCATCGATCAAAGGATTGCCACCGACGGCTGCCTTGCACTATCTGTGCAGGACGACATGCGACGTTCATGTGCGATTCAACGTCGAAACCTTAGTAAGGACCCAGCGCACCCGTGCAGACAGTCAATGTACTTCGATTGGCACCTAGGTTTTAAAAATACCAAACGAGGGTGGTCAAAGAGAGAAACAGTATTTACATATATTTTGACCTTGATGGAGGTGTTTAACGAACGTTTATCTGCGAAGACGTATTCCGAAAACTGGACAAAGAGTGCTCGGAGAGACCAGCCTGATGTTTAATACCTTTGGAAATTCGAGCTCTCTACCACAACAACAACGAGTAGTTCACGAGAAGCTGACTGGGTAATACAACTATGAAGGATGTGTAATTGAGGAGGTGGAGACACCGTTTATTTGCAAGGATGTTATGCAGGCATTAGCGGACCCTAAATTTGTCCAAAGCATTAGGAATACGGACGGTGGATTGCAGATAAACTACTTTTCCCTGGTGTACCTGCAGAACCAGGCCTTCTCATTGGATTTTACAAGATACGGAAAGTTGCGAATGACGAGATGCGACGGTGCGAGGGCAATTTCAATATCGTGGCCTCTAACCAGTGTTGGACGAGATACTCGACAAAAGTATTTAGGATAGGTTAGTCAATACCTGCCTCAAATAATATGTAAAGTACTACACAAGTTGCGTTCCCTGCAATATATCTTGAGTAGGTACAAATACTTAGTAATGTAATTTTTTTAAGGTACTTTTTCATTGCATAATATTGTCTGAGGGACACCAAATGTTATACTCACAAACAACAAAAGAAGAAAGCAACAGTGTTGTTCTTGCAGTTCCAGTACAATTAGACAAAAATCACGCCTTGTGGCAGTCATATTATGCGCACCTTGCAAGCGTTGTTTTGCTCTGAAGTCGACATTTATACGGAGTTCACGTTAAGCAAATACGAAAATAAATCATCCAAATTAACGCTGCATTCGGAGATGACTTCACTTGAAAAGGGAAGGAACAATGGGAAAAGAAGAAACCCTTCTGTCTTTCTCGTGGGTGTTGACTTCTTTTCCGTTTATATCCATCTAAGACGCGCATTTAGAAAGGTCTACAACTTTGGGAAAACTCTTTTTTGGCCTTTTGAGGGCTCATCCTGCTCCTATCTTGTTTCCTGCCTTGCTGTTATACACCTTAATGAAAGGGTGGGGCTATCCCCGTTCCCCCCACGGTGTTCCCCAGAGTGCCAGAGTCACGAAAGGAACTGATATTCTTGCCGTAACAGGGTCAAATACGGAGAAATAAAATTGTGTCCTCTTATGGTGTCCTCCTCTCATTTACTTGCATATGTTATCTTGTTGGTGTTTTGAGCCTGCATTTTTGCTTCTGGTTTGTTTCCCGTTTTACGTTCGGTCACTTCCGCTTCAAGTTTGCAATCGCTCAACTTTGCGCTGCTGTGTGCTGTCTATCAAAGCCAAGGATGCCTGACTCACGCAGGTTGTGTCCACTTTTGTAGCGTGAGCTACACTGGCCGAGGTTGAGCATTTTCGCGTGGCTCCTGGAGAGCCGTGCTGCGCATGCGCGAGGAGCAGTGATGTCACACGGCGCACAGCTGGCGCAAAAAAGTCAAATTTGGGGGTTTACGTGCCAAACCAACGACGGGCATCGAGCACGCCCCAGCGGAGGACTGAGGAATAATTTGGACTACCTGGGGATCTTTTGAGGTGCAACCGAAAGCTCGGATACACGGCGCCTCCTCCGCAATAAGCCTCCGTCAGATTGCGGGCACCTCGTGTTTCGTGTAAAGTCAGCTGTTCACATTCAGAAAATGGTATTAACATATTTTAAAGCACAATTAAGATACAAATAATGTACATAAAAACGACGATATATCAATGAGGAGGCTCGCATAACCCTCCAGAAGAGATTCCTACCCAAGCGTACCGAAAAGCCTCGTCTCGAGAGGCAAAACTAAAGCTGCGAAATGAATATCCGGCAGGCATCCCTTGAGCTCATTAAGTGCCATTTGGATGGCGGTTCTCTGCGTACCATTTCAGCCAGAGACGTTTCGTTGAGGAAAATGTCCACGACCGAGGAATTGCCAACGGCCTGGTATCCCGCGCGCTGCTCGCTGTCTGGGACACACATCTGCATCGAAGGGAGGCAGCAGAATAATGACCATAGTCAATTCACGTCACAGGTAAAGGCAGGGTCCGAGATAAAGAAGGACTCGGCCCCTCATAAGTTCCTCAGCTTTGGCTGGAAAAGTGAGTAGGAGCGCTGATAATTAACTAAATAAAACGAAGAAATGGACAACATCAATTTACAGAGAAAACATGGTTTTTGCTACAAGCCATTAGATTGATCTGACAACAGAATACATAATGGTACGTATGCTTCCCCCAGAGTTAGTGTATCTATATAAACATGGCGTGAATACTATAAATGTACAATATTGGAATTCCGTAGGCATTCTTCTCCGGTGATTAAAAAGTAACTCCGTTAAAAAGTCCGACAAAACTAAATTACTGATATTGCTTTAGGGGCGACAAAATACGATCGCTGCCAAGATATTACACCAAAGTGACTACTCGAATTTAGACAGCGTCTCGAAACACTTCAAGCCGGGGTCACACTGCTCATGCATCATAGAAAAGACCGTCTGCAAGCGCGAGTCACCGCAATACTCGTGGTTCGAATGCCATGTGCCGAGTTTCTTCTTGAACCCATCGCCATGCGGCATTCTAAGCATGGATCTCGCGGTGATTTGCTTTTGAATTCGTATGCAGACTGTCTTTTGTATGATGTATAAGCCGTGCGACTCCGGCTTTATACATCATAGAAAAAACAGTCTGCAAACAGATTCGAACGCAAGTCACCACGAGATCTGTGCTTCGAATGCCGTGTGGCAACGAGTTCAAGGAGAAACTTGGCACGCGGTATTCGAACCATGAATATCGCGGTGACTGATGTTTGCAGACAGTCTTTTGTATGCTGAATAAGCAGTGTGACCCCGGCTAGGAATTTGAACTTATGCCATTAGGCGGGGGATAAACCGCAAAAATAAGCACGTTTCTGCTGTGGTGTTGACACTGAGACTTACTGTGACACAATAAACATTCTGAGGACAACTAAGCCCCTCATCTCGTCCTAAGGACGCCTAAGCATTTCTTATTAGTTGTGAATGCGAAAGCATTCTCGGCGCCGAGACGAGGCCGCGCAGACCACCCTGGTTCTGTGGTGACTGCTGCGCCGCTGGGTGAGGCAGCGGCGGGAGAGCGAAGCTCGGCGCGGCGCGTGCTGAAATCACGTATCCTCTCATCATCATCGCCCTAGCTGCGGGTACCGGTTGACGACGTTAGACCTTAAAGCATAACGTTAGGCCTAACTTTAGGCCTAATGTTAGGCAAGCGCATACCCCCTCACATCAAACAGGTGCGCGTACTGGTTGACAACGTTAGACCTCAAAGCGTAACGATAGGCCTAACGTTAGGCCTAACGTCAAGCCAGCGCATGCCCGCGTTCCCCCCTTCCGTTGCGCCGCCAGCAGTTCGGCTTGCTCCTTAGCAACGATGACGCCGTTGCTATGGAGCCACACGACGCGTCGCAGCCAATGGGAATTTACGTGCGCTTCGTACAGATACCGCCGGCTTCGCTCCATAAGACAGTTAACGCTTTCGCATTAATATCACAGTATGCTTCGTGCTTCCGGTCATGTTCGAGAATTCCTAAAGCATTCCTTGCTCGCTTGGGGCATGTTCCAATAGTTGAGAATCCGCAATTACGCTTCGTCGCCTTTAACAGAGCCAAAGTTTCCCAACGAGATGCCTACCTCAAGAACGTCCTGCTGGACAGTGGACCCCTGGACCACCGTGGCGGGGCACCTCTGCGGGAACGAGGTCATGCCGGTGGATCACTCTTCCAACCGCCAAAGAGAGGATGTACAACGCGTAAACATCTGCACTGGAGTCTGGGTTCAGTGTTGCGGCGGCCACATTTCATTCCAAACCTCGCTCGAAGTTGAAAAAGTTGCGTATTGTCCGCCTCTTCGAAAGGACCGCGGGTTCTGGTTCCTGCTTAGCAAAATCCTTTTCGTGTATACTTTGCAGTGATGCCCTGAAAATACCAATCATAGGTGTTTCTCTAACTACTTGCTTCGACGAAAAAAGCGATCTCTCTCCTGCTGCGATGGTTAGGAGGTCCCACCGGCAAGCGGAATGACGTCCTTCTCCCAAAGAGACAGCAAGAGCCAATCGCCATTCTCACCGGTTCGAGTCGTTAGAAGACAACCAATGAACCGGGTGCAAGACGCGTCGCAGTGCAGTGTCTCCTCATTAACCTTGCTGCTCCGTATGGGCCATAAGTCAGTTGTACAGACTCCATCCGCGCAGAACTGCCGCGGTACATTTTGTACGGCGGGAACGGAACACAGATTGAGAACGTGAACTCTTAGCGTAAAAAGAAAGGCCGTCTCTTTGGCATTCCTCCGGCGCGTTCTAATTGCGAAATATTTCTAAGGCCTCCTCGCGTTCGTCCCCTTGTCGGTGCAATGAGGACGACACTGAAGGGCACATGGCGAGGGTTTGGTGAATATATAAAGTCGTCACAGTAGCACGTGACTCTATGACATTATGTGCCGTAACGGTGACCTCATGGTGTCACGCGACGTCGCGGTGTCATCTGACGACGTGAAGTCACCTGACGTCATAATATCACCTGACGTCACGTGACGTCATGCTCTCCCGTGACATAATGAAGACACGCCATGCCCCACTGTTACGTGACGTAATAGTGGCATATAAAACTGACGTAACGTGATAGTGACGTTATGTGGTCCCCTGACGTCACAAAGTCACGTGATAGTGACGTTATGTTGTCATCTGACGTCACAAAGTCAAGTGACAGTGATGTCATGTTGTCACCTAACGTCACAAAGTCACGTGAAATCGGGAAGTCACGTGACGTTACAGTATCACGTAACGTCATGATGTCACGTCACGCTGACACCATCGAGGCTACATCCCAAGGACACAAAATCTCCGAGGCAAATCCTACAAATGCTACGCATTTAAAATGAGGCAGCATGGATGGTTTATCGTCGATACAGGCGCCTTATTGGTCGAGCAGTCGCACGCAGTCGCATTTAACGGCCGCCATCAGGAATGGACGCCGCGTCGTTATTTCGGCTAAAGCCTGTAATACGTGTGAAGCAAAAGTTGCGTCGCATCGCGCGCCAAGCAGCGTAACCATAGCAACCGTCGCTGAGGCTATCATGGGACGGCACGACATTGGGCCACGTCATAGCGTTGGCGCGACGTCTCGCGATTCTTGCTCACATTTGTTTCACGCTTAAGGGACTTTAGCCTCGGCCCTCACCCGAAAGTAGTCGAGCCAGTACTGCCGTTTGCACGAGCACGTTCCGGGCTGCAGCGTCGAGCGGACCACCGCTAGGTTGGCCGTGATCGCAGTGAGGGTCTCACCGTCCGCCGCATCAGAGACGTTTCTCTGCGCAGAGACAGGCGTCAGAGGCCAGACCACTTAGAGCGCGGACTCACCAGTCGCTCCATGTCTCGCGCAGTCATCCGATAAGGCGATGGCAGGGTGCAGGTCTCATGGGACGGGTAAGAGTGGCTCACGAACACCAGCAGGTCGCAGTGCCTGCGAGAAAGGAGCGGTGTTCGTTCTGGTAGCACCTTTTGGTCCCAGAACGAGCGAGCGTTGGTGTACCGTTGGAATGACTCCAGGTATTTGTAGGCGTGTGAGAAGTGAAGCCCGACACCGAGGATTTGTTTAGGCCCGTCTTTCATGTCGAACTCACCCATGATCATCTGAAAGAGATCTGATTATGAAAAGCCGCACGCACTGCATGCACCGGCCTTTCGTACGAGGCTCAGCTTCAGAAAATTCTCCATGACCGTGTTTTCGTCGGAAAACAAGAAGACACCGTTGAGGTTGAGGTGTCGCGCCCACTCCGTTGAAGATTTTGCCATATTTGTTAGGAACTCGTCACTGTCTCCTGATTCGTTGTTCACCAGTGAAGGGTCGAGGGCTACTAGCAAGTCTCTGTTACTGATGGTTTTAAAGGCGCTAAATGTCGAATCTGAAAGCAAGAAATGAGGCAAGAAAGCAAAGTACGTGTCAACGCTTTCATCACGAACAGTCTAAAAAACGCTTACCGTCAACTATGAATTGATGCTCCTCTCTGTCGTAGTTGAGTGCCCAATACACCACGTAATTGCACAGGCCACTTATTAATTGTGGGTTCACGATTGCCGAGGAAACGACACAAATCAGTAACCCTGGAACAAAGGCGCACTAGTCAAAGGCGAAGGTGCGACAGGCGACAAAGGGGAGTTGAGCTCTTCAGCGTGCGACTGGGCGCCAACAGTTCTGCGGCGAAAGGTTGGGAGAAGTGAGACCGGCCACTGCAGAGGCAGGGCATTTCAAGTTTGGATCACTTAAACTGAAGCAACTGAAGCGGGTTCCTGTTTGTTGCGCGAGTTGACAACCGGTAGTCTCTGCAACAGCGGCGGTAGGTGTTTCCTTATAGCGAAACAAACGCTTCTCCTCTGGCTGTACCGTTTGCTTCTCACACGGTATCTACCGAATACTCCCTCCGTGCACGCGCAACGAACGTTTCGGGGCACCGTCCGGTGCTTGTTTCGCATCTGAGGCTTAACCTCCCGGCCCGATGGCACCTGGGTGCGCCGGACTTACCCGGTTTCTCCTGCGGCATTCTTTCGGTGCTCCCTGGAAAGAAATGATTCCAAAGAGCCCCGAGTCAGTCATCCCACGCCGTCAAAAAGAAATAGGTTGTGATATTGATCCCCTTCTGGGGAACAGATGGCCACTGCGGGGATTAAACGGTAGCTTATATATAATCGGTAGATCGCAATCAGTCATTCTGGGCATGTTCAGCGACGTACCAAACAGAGTTACTGAGCCATACTGAATAACCGATTAACCGACTAACATACGATTAATTATGGCTTTCTGGTTCATCACGAACGTGTATACAGACAGAAAATGCTCAGGGTGTTGACGCTGCTCACACTAACATCACCGTGCATAGTTCTTTAATATCACACCTGTTGTTTCGGCAGAGTGTCTCTCTGGTGTAGCTGAAACGGACAGCCGGACGAGCAGCATTAGGAGACGCGTTTAACTGAGACTTCTTGCCGATCATTGAGTCGAAGCTTTCACATCTTACCCGTTATTTTTGTAGAACGTTTCTTCGGTGTAGCTGAAATGAGCAGGCAGGTAATCAGCATTAGGAGAAGCGTCCCATTGAGGCTTGTAGCCGATTAACGAGTTCAAGCTTTGATATCTTACACGTTATTTTTGTAGAGCGTCTCTCCGGTGTAGCTGAAATGAGCAGAAAGTCGAACAGCACTAAGAGACTGACTGGGGTGTCACCGGCAGAGTGAGAGGAGCAGGGCGTGTCTCTCCAAGGCCTCCAGAAGGCGCTCCGCGTGTACTGGAGGCCGAGTTGTGGCCACATACTCGAGGTGCGCGAGGCGGCAAAGCGGCATCGAAGGAAGAAAGCTGGCGCTGGATGCGGGACAACTCGAGCCCCGCCCTGCTCTTCTCGCTTCGAGTTTTGTAGCGTGATTTACACTGGCCGAGGTTGAGCAGTTTCGCGTGGCTCCTGGAGAGCCGTGCTGCGCATGCGCGAGGAGCAGTGACGTCACACGTCGCAGAGCTGGCGCGCCGGAGCCGCCGCCGCCGCGCGCGCCTCTCCGGTCTGCGCATTCCAGAGGAGTGACGTCATAGCCGCGGCAGACGCACTGCCGCCGGCACGTGCCCAGCTGTGCGCCTCCGTTGCGCAATAGCCAAGTCTGACGCTGAACCGGAGCCGCTTGATAGCGCCTCTCATTGTGTGCGCATGTGCAGAGGTATCACTGGGGGTGTACATATAGCGGGGCGTTTGCCAGTGTGGTATAGCCATGGAGAAGGAGAGCGAAATTGCTGCTCAGCGGCGCAGAAGAGCGGAAAAGCTTAACTCATCGGATCCCGAAGTAGTTGCCTGGCAATTAGCGGTTGAGCTTCGGAAGAACGAACAGTATAAGGCTAAACGCGCTGCGGAGACACCGGAGCAAAGGGAGGAACGTCTAGCAAAGCGGCGTCGCCAGGAGGCAGAGCGACGTGCCCGACCACTCACGCTACGAATATCCTGGCATAGCCGAACTAAGCCAATGCAATTTCGCTCGCATATTCTTGCACCATGCAGTGACCTATCTGCGGGCCACATTCGGAGCGAAGAAGCGAAGAAATGCGCGCTTTTCTCTCTCACAGAGTCCTCGTATTCGTGTCTATATTCACTGCCTTACCTGTTTCGGTAGCGCGTTCCTTCGATGTAGCTGAAAGTTTAAGAGAAACGCCTCATGAGGTTTTTTCCCAGGCTGACTCACGTGCGCTGTATACGCTAAAAACAGCTGGAATATATTACGGGAAAGTCGTTAAAAACCGGAAGAAAAAGTGCCTCCCGGGAGAGGATGAAAAGACCCGCTTCGAACGACTTTCCGGCAAAGCTTTCCCTACTTGAAAGAAAATCAACAGGAGCTAAAGTTCGACTACATTTCTGAAGGCCACCGTTCCGCGGTGTTCTCAGCGGATCCTACCTGTTGGTTTTCGAGTGGGTTCTGCCGAAGTAGCTGAAATGGTCAAGGTTTTACGGTATTACTTCCTCCTCCCCCTCCCCTCTCCCTCCTCCTCCTCCCTCGCAATATTGACGGCACATCGTAGTCACCTTAAGCACTACGTCCCACACTCATCGACATATGCGCCTTAACTCGGTTCATGACATAATCCATTCGTAGGGGGCGGGGGCGAGTGTAACAGCAAAAGGGGACAAAAAGGAGAAGAGGAGAACCAGGAGCTCGGAACAGGGACCAAGGCCGTTGAGCAGATCAGGAATAAACCGTTGCAATATGTATGCGTCCAAATGTCTGCAGTCAGTTTTTGTATAATCAATGAGAATAAAGAAAAAACGCCCCAGGCTGTGTCTTTACCAGCAGTGTGCCTGCGGCTTTTAAGAAGAGATTGGCAAGGAAACAGAGGCCGATGCCCTTGCTGACCCGCCCGAAGCCGTCGCGCAAGTTCTCCATGCTCAATAGACAAAAAGAATGTGTGGGTGGCTACGATTTCCTTGGTGGACAAAATACCCTCTGCATTAAGAATGACCCACTCATCCGAGCGTCTACAGATGTTTCAGAGGGCTCAACTGGCAAAAGTCCAATCGCCACGTCATCAGCCGTGGAGCGCATCAAATATTAGCCGGTCCATGGGAGCTCGAAAACGTTCGAAATTGACCAGGAGTGGTTGGTACGTCATTTCCGGCCGGTCCCTCGTCATAAAACACTCACAGCCTTTGAGGAGCAGCTGGGACACCCGGCGGATCCTGGGTGCGCCCTGGCCCTGGTTGCAGCTCCCTCTCAGGTCGTCCCTGTCGGCCGCAAACAGGGCCACGCCCCCCGCCGGATGGACGCGCAGGTAGGAGGACACCTGCACGGAGCGCCTTCTTAAACCCGAGAGATACCCTCAAGATCACTCAATCTGTTGCGGTCATGCAACGTTCAACCAGATGTACACCATTGTAGGTACCAGTCAGGTGGCACTCAACATAATTCTATATACAATATTTACAAGAAAACCGAAACAGTAAAAAACGTCGTCCTCTCGGTCGCCGAATCGCAAAGCTCGTGTCTCGAGCTCTCCTCTCGTGCGCCTCGGCTTCTTTTCTTTCGCTCCAGTGGTACAGTTGGCATGGCTGCTATGGGAAGCGAGCATGCCGGCCGCGTCGCGGCGGTCGCCTATTGTTTGCCGCATCAATTGTTGTGGCTTTCTTAGTGCGGAATAGCTACCTTGGAAATTACAGCACTAACCCGCTACAACGCACAACCAACGCAGCGACTGGCAGAAGTTCCCCGATGCAACGGACCCGTTTGCCGCTAGGGGCGCCCTGGTCGGGGCCTGAATTAGATGTGCACCTTTTCTATGCCGGCCGCGTCGCGGCGGTCGCCTATTGTTTGCCGCATCAATTGTTGTGACTTTCTTAGTGCGGAATAGCTACCTTGGAAATTACAGCGCTAACCCGCTACAACGCACAACCAACGCAGCGACTGGCAGAAGTTCCCCGATGCAACGGACCCGTTTGCCGCTAGGGGCGCCCTGGTCGGGGCCTGAATTAGATGTGCACGGTTCCTACATCATGAATCACTGGGAACAGTTGATTGGTAAGTACAACAAATATCAACATCTTCCTCCAGAAATGAAGAAAGGAGGAGAAAAACCACAGGTATGAAAACAACAACTTCCAAAAACAACACCCCAGGGAGGTAACCAGAAATGAAATTTTGCCAAACAAGCAGTTGATTAAAATCCCGCAATGGTGAAAAAAACAAAAACAAAACATCAATGCTGGTTCCTAAAGGGACCCTGCAAGGACTTTTTACTGGTTTTTAATTCGCACCGAACATGAGCACACTGAACGTACGCTTATGGATATGGCATATCTGGACTTATATATATATAAAAAAAAAAACATATGTGGTTATATAAAAACATTGGACATATCTGGCCATATCAAGTACATCAGTTTATATAAGGCTTCTCTAGCCAGATATGCCCAATTGTTTATATATCCATATCTGCCTCCCATATCAGGCCAGATATGCCCCAATCATATAAGGCAAGCTTTATATACAGGGTGTTTTTTTTATTCTTGCAGATTATTTTTTTTTAAAAAAGCCATGAAAGCTACACTTATGCGGTTTGTGCGAGTGAGTTATACGCCCAGGGGGATATTATATGGGTGGCTAATCTTTGCGATAAGTCGGCTAATTAATTGAAATTCTCTAATTAACGTTTAATTGAGTGAAAATAGTGAAAAGTTTTAAAAGTTATAGCCAAATTAAAATTACAAAAACAAGCAATGAATAACCTCCTTCATGACGTCCTTGATCGCTTGAATGGCCGTGAACTAGAGGAGGGGTAGTGAACTCAGCGAGCGCTCACGGCTGCCGCACTCCGTGTCGACGGCTCGAGAGGGCGCCACTAAAGCATGTCCTGCATAGGCTGTATGAAGTGGGCAGCCAGGACGGCTCGCATTGCATTGGCTGCGCGATTAAACACTAATTCGGCATGACACTTCATTGGCCACAAACAACGGCAAACACAGGGTAAAGATCAGTTCAGAACGGGGGCCACTTCGCGCTGCCATACCGCCAAACGGCCTAACCGCAAGCCAAACCTTTTCACCGGAGGCCTTTGGAACGCTCGGAACCAGTTAGATCCTTGAGCCTGTATACGACCGCAGCGCCGCCCCGTACGTACGGGACCTTTCTACGCTCGCCGCTCGTCGGTGCCTGATCTCTCTACACCTTTCTAGTATGCGCCGCCTTTTCCACCGCTTGGTGGCGGGTATGTCGACAAGTCTTTTCTTGTTTCCGTACTTTATAAACTGCATCTGTTTCTTTTTTGATCTAAAATACTCAATAGAAACTACTTTTATAAATATTGGAAACGGTTCGCGCCACTAATTTTTTGTATTTCGACCAAAAAGAAGCTTTTAGAGACTCTGACCAGTAGTAGGGCAACGACTAAAGACTTCTTATCCTTGACTTCTAACCTTGACTGGCAGTCCTTTAGCAAACGCGTTTAATGTTTTTTTTTTTGTTAACCAAGGCAATATTGCTGTCGGCCGCAATCCATGTAAATATAATAATGAAAGCAACGTAAGTTCTGTATTCCTTGAGCCGGTTGTTCCCCCGGAAGTTATATCTCTAACAATGCTATTAAAACACAGTAGTTGTACTGACGCTGACAATATTCAGATCCGACCGGTTAAATATGTCATAGACCTTCTCGCTCCACCACTAACACATATTTGTAATCTTGCTATCGAGACATTTGTATTACCAAAACGAATGCAATTAGCCAAAGTATCAGTGATACATAAAAAAGGCGTAACAAATGACATAGGCAGTTATCGCCCTATTTCTATCTTACCTGTCTTTTCTAAGGTTTTCAAAAAAATATTGCATAACCGGTTAAGTTCATTTTCTGATAGGCATGGCCTGCTAAACGCCGCACAATTCGGGTTTAGAAAACATCTTTCCATGGAAACGGCACTTTTAGTACAGAAAAAATTTATTTTGGAAAACTTTGAGAATAGAAAGCTAGTTTTAGGAGTATTTATAGATTTCTCCAAAGCCTTCGATTGTTTAAACCATAGTATCCTACTACAAAAACTTGAACGTTATGGTTTTCGCGGTCCTGCGCTAACACTTTTGAGTTCATACTTAAAACATAGACACCAATATGTGCATTTAAATGGTTTTTCTTCTTTGGTCAAATTACTTCCGGTGTTCCCCAGGGTAGTATATTAGGTCCGCTCCTATTCAACATGTATGTGAATGATATAGTTAACATAGATAAAGAAGCAAAACTTGTTATGTATGCCGACGATACGAGCTTATTTTTTCTGCCGAGGAGCCGAACTTAGTTATCAGTCTTGCAAATAAAACATTATCAAAATTAAATTCATGGGCAAGTGAAAACTCGCTGAAAATTAACACAAGCAAAACGAAGGCTGTTATATTTCGTCCTAAAAATAAACAAGTCTCGTACAATACTAGCCTTATCTTAAATGCGTCACCTATTGATATTGTGTGTTCTTTTAAAACACTCGGCGTTATTTTTTCTGAAAACATGTTGTGGGACTGCCACGTAAATCACGTCATCAGTAAGTTATCTTGCATCGTCGGGTTGGTAAATCGTAATCGCTCTGTCTTGCCAATTTCTGTACGACTGCTTATATACAACTCCCTTTCCTACTCATACTTAAGTTATTGTCACCTCGTATGGGGCACGACCACGTCAACAAATTTAGGTAAGATATTTTTACTTCAAAAGAAAATAATCAGAATTATATGTAACGCTCCGTATGACTCCCATACTGCCGACTTGTTTACGCGCTTTGCAATTATTACTGCACATAATTTATATAATTACAGGTTGAGCGTTAGTTTTAAAAACGAAGAAAAAAGGCATTCTCGCTTTTTAGCTGAACTTTCAGCACTGACCAAAAATATTCAGGCGTATCCCACTCGTTACACTGAGTATTGGAAGATGATCCCTCACAAAACAAATTATGGTAAACAAATGCTCAAACACACCCTACCGTTTTTACTCAACAGCCTCACAAGTAATGATTTGGACCTTAGCTAAATAAATGTGAAATTTGTACTGTGCACGCTAAAAATGTAATCATGAATGACTGTCGTGCCGCTGTATTTCTTTCTTTATTTGCCTTCCCCGTTTTATAACTTATTTGTTGTTCTTGCTGCCGTCTGTGCTGCCTCTGTAGGGGGCCGGAGACTCGTCAAGCTGCTCCTTTGCAGCTTTTTTCTCCGGCCTCCCCTTCATGATTGATGAGAAATAAACTATTATTATATTATTATTATACCGCGCGCTTTCGGCACCGCGGGTCGCCCCGGTAGGTGGACGAGGTTAAAATATGACGCATTGTTATCAGTTACTCTCTCCGTGCCCGCTGGCTTGCCCGAACCCCAAGAGACGTGGAAACCGCAAAAAAGGTAGACGCTTAAATATGATTGCAGGGCCCCTTTAAAGGAGAAAAAATACAACAAAATTGGAACGTTTAGTACATTATACGTTTCTTTCGTTTATAAACAACGGCACCAAAAAGAGAGCATCATTGTACAGTACATTCGATATTCAAAGAACGACCTCTTCTTCGCTTTCATCATGGGATTACATCTCAGTGAAGTGAAAGATTTAAGAGAACGTATTTACCGACTAAGACAATTATAAAAAAATAATATAAAAGTGTGGGAAGGGGTAATATGTTATAATTGATATATTTTAATATCATTCCCACTCTATAGGCATATCAACATCTTGGTCTAATCAAAAGAGGCTAAACACCAGAAAGCCTCTTGTTTGGTCTTTATTGTTTCTACTCAAAAATAAAAATAAAATAAAAAATAATTTAGGTAATTAGCTTACGAAACTAAGACGTTAGTGTATATAAATCATGTATATATGTGTGTAACAAAACATTTCTCGTTAATTCCTTAGATATTTCGACCTTAAATCTAAGATGTAACAGAACAACCTTCTTCATTTTCATTCACTAGAGATAAACTGTTTACTTTCCCAAGAACCATAAAAAAATTGTGATATTATTATTGGTAAAAACATTCCACCAGCAGTTCTTGATGCATCTTTAAGATTGTTCTTGTAAGTAAAGCTAAACCAACCTTTGTAACACGTTCAATAATGCACTTCATACCGTAATTATTGCTGCTAATAACAAAGTCTAAATTTCACTAAATGAAACACTCCTACAACTAGACCTCTAAGTCTTTACACAGTAAAATATTGTACCAACAACTTTTTCATCCTCGTATCCTTCGATTGTTGCTACTTCTCAAGTTCACTCCTCTCTGTGGCGTCACCAACACGGCGAGGCATCAAACCCTGGGACACACACACACAAAAAAGATCAATATATATGAAAATGACTACAAATAAAAAATAAACGCCCGTTGATGTTCCTTAATAGACTGCTCCTAACCTGGCATTTCGCTGTCACCTCTGTTATTTTGTTTCAAATTGACCTCTTTATTACACTATCACCTATTGGTCGTATTTCGGCCCTATTCATTTATTTTAATTGGTTTAAACTCGTTATGCTGTCTGGTGGTACAAGTAGAGAGACAAATGTTTATTTCTTTTTTTTCTTCAGCTATCACTCAAAAACCGAAAAACGGAAACTGTTGCGGTCATCACGCGTCTCTCCAAGCACAATCGACCGGGCAGAATTGTGGATTGCGCGATAGGAGACCCAATCACCACTCTATACAGATTGTCACTACCCAGTCACAAAGCGCCGATAATGTCGCTGCTTGCTGCTCCGTTGAGCGCCGCACTCCTGCGTCAAAGTTCTACCTGCGCTTGGTCATTCGGGAGAGATGTCTCTTACATTAACAGAGATCCAGGCTCGAGCTAAAGAAACCCTACAGCGTTCTATTTTTTTACAAAATCGTAGACCAGCGTGCAATTCTCTCAGCCCAGCGAGTTCATGTGCGTCGCTCCGGAAAGCCAGCAAAAAGAACGCGCCTTACGCACAAACGCTGAAAATGGCAACGCTTGGAGACACTTTTCTTGGATGGTTTAATAGCCTTTCGCGTAAATGTGGATGTACTATCCGGCATGACTCAATACACGGGACGAAAATGGTTGAAATAGTGATTCCCAAAAAAGAAAAAAAAGGCGCTGAGACTTGGCTCCCGTTTCCCTATAGCGACGTGATGTGCAAGAGTAGCGTCATTTCTCAGCCCGCGGTGACTGTTCTCCTCTCGGAAACCCCCGAATGCACACCTCCATGCAGCGCACAGGTAAGTCGTGGATCTTCCCCTGGCTGCCACACCCGGCGGCAAGGGAAGGCACTTTGACTGCCTCAAAGCGCACCAGAGACCGCGTCGCCGTTCGAACACGCGACCGTTCGCCATTGAGGCCCCGCTGCAGCCGCTTTGAAGACGGCATTTTTCGGCGGTATTTATTTCGCATCTCCAAATGTGCTTAGGTCCTAACATATCGATGTGGGCTGGTTGGATAACCATTACCAACACTGCATAGCGCGAAGAACAGACAAGTTAAAGGGCACAAAGACGGGTCTAGCGCTAACTCACAACTGGCATTTTAATGCATTCACAAGAGAAGAGAACAAAGGTGTAAAAATAATAATAATCAACAAAAAAAAAGGACAAAAAGGAATCGTGACTTGTCCAAACAGGACACGTTTCTGCAGTCGCAGCATTGGCTGTGTCGGCAGGGAAGGTTCGCTTCCGGTACCGGTTTGCTTTGGAACTTTTGTTTTCTTCTTCTGCCGTGCGAAAAGCTACTTTCCGTTTCCGTTCTTGGACAGAGCCTTGAGCGGGCTGTTTCCCTGGGTCCGGGCAGCTACTCACAGTTTCTTCTGGCTCTCGTGAAGGCGTCCGATGTTGTTATCGGTCCCTCTCGAAAACAAAAAAAGGGGGGAGACGAAAAGACGAAGAGTAAAGCCGCGCCGTTTGCGTGGCTAATGTACGAGGGGCGTTCATAAATTATGGGTGGAACCAGCTGAACAATGAAGGAAGGAGAGACAGAAAAGACACCCTATCGCTGGACTACCAACTATTTTAATAATTCGTCCTCCTCTTCTACTAAACCTTTTGCGTATCAATTTTTTCCTTTTTTCCGTTCCTTAATTGTTTTTTTTTCCTATTTTTGCTTAGCAGAGAGGGCGCCCTTCAGAAAGAGCTTTTCTTGCGGTTGCAGGATTATTGAGGCGGAGCTCACACAGTTTTCTTCTTCGTTCTCTATAGCCAAGGCCTCCAACATCTCCCTTGCAAGCTGGTTTTTATGGTGTCCTATGATGCTGGCTTGCTCAAGCTTGGGTTTGCACTTGCAAGTTCGACAGTGGGCAGCGAGATGTCCTGGTCCCGCGAGATTCTTGACGTTCGCCGCATGTTCACGTGCACGGTCGTTTACGTATCTCCCGGTCTGACCAATATAGCATCGTCCACATGTTAACGGTGTGCTGTAAACGACTCCTTTTTGGGCACGGAAGGTATGTTGTCCTGTGTCGAGTGTCACACATGTCTTCCTTGTCCGTTTGTGTCTCGTTGATCCTGCGGCATAGGGAATAAGTCTTATTGGGGGCCGAGCACACAACTTGAACGTTTTGCCATTTTTTTCAATTTGTGGGTGACCCCATGAATGTACGGGATTACTGCAAACGGCTTCTTTGTTTTCTTTGCTTGTTCTTCACTTAGGGCATTGTTCCTCTTGACACTGCGGCATATTTTTTCAGATATGGAGGCCAATAAGGTTTTTGGATATCCGGCATTGTGAAGTCGTGAAATTTGGGCATCAAAACTTTGTTGGACTTGATGGGGGCAGGTCTTCTTTAGGCTTGCGGAGAGGGCTGCGATGGCCACTCCTTGCTTAACATTTTTTGAGTGTTCGGAATCATAAGGAAGAAACCCTTTTCCCGATCGTGCTTGGTATTGCCAACAGACATGCCCTGCTTGGAATTTCAACACCAAATCAAGAAACCGAATTGATTTATTCACTGGAGTTTCGTGGGTGAAAGTGAGGCCCATGCAGCTTTTTCCGAATTGTGTCATGGTGGTTTTGAGGCATCCATCGGCTTGGTCGCCAACTTTTGTGGTGCACAATATAAGAAAGTCATCTACATACCTAAAAATAACCCCTATGCGTGCATCTTGTATGGCTTCCTGGATGGTTTTTCCACACCTCGCAAGAAAGATTTCGCATAGATGCGGGGCCACTTGAGAGCCAATGCAAATGCCACTCTTTTGCACATACTGGTGATCTTGTTGGGCCACTACCGTCGCTGACAGGTAGAATCTTAATATCTCTAAGAAGGTGCCTAAGCTCATTCCTGCGGCGTTTTGGAATTTGGTGAGCCCTTTTTCTTCAATGGTGGTTTGGAGAACATGCATGAGGCTTTGCCTGGGGGATGGAGTAGTACATGTCCTCCACATCAATAGAAAAACCAGAAGCGATGAGGTGCTCTTGATCTTGAAGGAACGATATGACATGTTCCGAGTTTGGTATTCGGAAAGGGTCTTCAATCTGTACGTTGGAGATTTGTTTCGCTAAAAACTTCGACACGCATGCCTGCCATGTGGTTCTTTCTGAAACGATTGCCCGGAAGGGAACTCCTTCTTTATGAGTTTTGGCCGAAAAAAAAACACTGATAGTAGGTCATTTTTTGCGGCTTTGATTTTGGTGCTAAGACTTGGTTGTTGAGCTTCGTCTAGCAGTTTTAGGATGGCTATTTTTGCTGCTTTGGATTGTTGTTTGTCAACACGGATGAAATTCCTGGTCATTGCTTGGTGGGCTTTTTCTCCATATGTGTCGGATGCCAGAACCACGAATCCTCCTTGCTTGTCTGAGACGCATAGTTTTAATCGTTGGCACCGCAGCTCTTGTATGACAGGTCCAAAGCTCACTTTCGCCCGGGCCTGGTGGTTTAGGCAAGCAAAGACTTGAATTCCCTCATCAATGATTTGTGGTCCTCGGTCTTGTGGGGCTTTTGCGGCTATTTGGCGTATGAGGGTTAACTTGTCTAACGCCTCAAGCTTAGGTGCTATGGCATATTTGGGTCCTTTTTCAAGCACCTCTTTTGCTCTGGCTGATATAGGAACAGTTCCTATTACCTGGAGCGGAGTTCTTTTCACAGTTGTCATACCTTGTCGACGTAGTTCCAGATGATGACGCCAAATTGGGAGATACTCCTTAATCCAGAGGCGTTCTGTTGTGTTTTTGTTCATTGTCATGTGATTGGAGAACTCGTTGTGGGTGGAGCAACGGACTCGAAGAAAGTCGGTGAGAAGGCATACTTGACGCCATTTCTCGGAACGAAGGATCTTAGACACTCGTTGTGCGTGTCCTTGTGATGGTTTCACTGCCCCGAAGAAAGACTGCACTTCCTCCAGAATCACCTTCTTTTGTATGCTTCTGGAGAGCAACCGTGCTTGGCAAATTGAATGCGCAATCAGTAGGCTTAGGGCGTACGTGTTAAGGAGGTTGAAATTAAGGAAAGAGGTGCTCATGTAACTAGAAAGGTAACTTACTACTGGGATGAGTTGAGCTAGTTGGTTTTGATACATTATGGGTGGAACCAGCTGAACAATGAAGGAAGGAGAGACAGAAAAGACACCCTATCGCTGGACTACCAACTATTTTAATAATTCGTCCTCCTCTTCTACTAAACCTTTTGCATATCAATGTTTTCCTTTTTTCCGTTCCTTAATTGTTTTTTTTTTTCTTTTTTCCTATTTTTGCTTAGCAGAGAGGGCGCCCTTCAGAAAGAGCTTTTCTTGCGGTTGCAGGATTATTGAGGCGGAGCTCACACAGGATTATTGAGGCGGAGCTCACGTTCATAAAGTTCGTATTATCGGCACAAGAAATTGAAAAAAAAAACGGAACAAAACAGGCATCAACACGAGAGCGCGTCCCTCTAGTTTCAGCGCAGTATAAACATTGCATGTTATAGTAGATCGGAATGCCGATAGGGAGTCGAAACAAAAATGGCACCGCCCGTCGGTGCCAAGCACATTGAGTGAGCTGTTTCTTTTTTTTTTTTCATTGAAAGAGAGAAATGCCAAGGATATTCATTCCAATCTGGGAGCGTTGTTCGGGGACAACACCCCAGTTTATGACACTTTGGTTAAATGGCGCAGACGCTTCCAGTGTGGCCAAATAAGAGAAAAACATTTCAAGGACGGCGACCAAGTGACTGCTGAAGTGGAGCGATTCCTGAACCCTCAAAACCAGGAGTTCTATAACAATGGCCTCCGGCATGTGGTGCATCGCTAAAAAAGTGGGTAACTTTTGGTGGCGAACATGTAGAGAAAGTCTCAACTTCTACTCGAGTTTGATTGCTGAATCTCTATTCCTTCGTGACAATAATACGAACTTTATGAACGCCCCTCGTACTCATTGAAAAACTACTCGCGCGGAGCAACGTTCGCGCTTTTTGAGAAACCGGCACTGGTTATTGCCGTGTACGACCATTGCTGTGTCCTGTCCTGACACACTTTTCAATTCATTTTGCCACATTCAGGTAAAAAAATCGTTTTCTTTAAGGGGGGGGGGGGGGGGGGGAGGGGGAAGGCGTTTTACAACACTGCATGACGCTAATGTCGTGTATTTATTATCATATATACTTTAATATCATGTTTTGTTAAAGATTGCACATTCTAGAATGAAGTGGTATTGATATTTAGCAACAGACATGATTCAAAGCTCGCGACAACTGGGGTATACAAAGGAACTAAGGAGGAGGATGCAGGGTGCGGTCGCTCGAACGGGGATCGAAGAAGAAACGATCCACTACTCTGAGCCACACCAGCGCCATCTGGCATACCATGTAAATAGTAAACCGATCCATTTTGGTTTTTTGACATCAGCTCTTGAGATATATTATGCAACAAAATAATGTCGCCAATGCTCGGGACTTCAAGCCACAGCAGGAACGACCCTCAAGGATAACGAAGTGAGTTGCAAACGGTGTGAACGAGTGAACGCTATGGACTGACAGTTAAACGGATACTGGAACATCGGAGTTGGTAAGCCTTTTCTTCAACCAAGGTTTACCAGCCTCTATATTGATATCATCATCAAAATAGTTAGGACGAAAAGAACGTCTCGCATAGCTCGGAATACCCGATTCGTCAGAGAGGCCACCGTTACTCTTGACACCTCGGAGGTAACTGAAATCAAAGTTACCGCAAGAAAGCTGGAAGCCAATTGGAAACAAAAAGCTTTAGAAGCTCTACACCTAGTTGAGCAACTCTATTGCTGACGAAGATATTGAGGCTGAATGCCTGTCGGTTATCGAGTATGAGGAACAAACGACTGACGCATTAAGCGTGTTTCAAATTAAAACACTGCAACCGCATTCTAGTGAACTACCGCGACCATACACGTCGACAATCAACACACGTAACGAAGAAGGAAATGAACGAAAACAGAGCAATGCAAAGATATCGAAGTTGCAACTGCAGAACTTCAGGGGCCAACTTTCTGAGTGGCAGCAATTTCGGGAGCAATTTTGGCAGCAATCTAAGCGTGCAGATCACGACAATACATAATAATGCGAAAAGTTGCAGTACTTGAGGACACTGGTCAGTGGACCTACTTGAGCTTCCATCGATGGTTTCCAAGTCAGACGCGTGCTACAATCAGGCAGTTGAAATTTTGATTCCACAATTTTGAGACTCCAGACGGACCCAGCAGGAACATCTCACGAAGCTTCGAGCGCTTCCAAGTGTGACCTCCTTAAATGCCACCATAGGGCTGAGAACATTTTACAAACATGTGAAAACCCACATCCGTGGTTTTCGTGGGCTTATCGTAAGCTCAGACAGCTATGCGATCATGCTGACGGGTATTATCATTTAGGCTCTTCCGTCTGAAATTCTGATAAATTTCTGCAGACGTGCAGCCCACACCGAAAACAGAAGTCTTTTAGAATAGAGTGGACGTGGCTGCAGATTGATCTCTACCAGCATTACGAGTCGAAGACCTGACATCAACCTAAAATGCTTCCCGAATTGCTGCGCTGTTCTCCAGAGAAACCCGGAGTTGAGGAAGCTCCAACAACGCAGAGAATTGCAGAGGGCGAGTTGCAGTGTTTGCTGGAACATCTACTCATCAAGATGTACAGCTGAGAAAGATGTAGGGTCAGTGTTGATCGACCTCTAAAAGCAAACCCAGAAAACTTTGAACTGCATGGAATAGCTCACTTACCAACCTTTGCAGTTCTGCATACGAGTGTTGAAGGCCGAAAGAAGGAGTGCTTTTTTGTTGGAGCGCAATGCACAGCAGCGAAAACTGCACGAGTGACCTCTCTCTGGAGGCAAAAAAGAAGAAACTTGCTGGATAAATGATATGTCTCCGGTTTACCATCGAAGGTCATCGATCAAAGGATTTCCACCGTCGGCTGCCATGCACTGTCTGTGTAGGACGACCGGCGACGTCTATGTGGGATCCAACGTGGAAACCCTCAGTAAGGACCCAGAGCACCCGCGCTGCCAGTCAATGTATTTCGATTGGCACCTAAGTTTTAGACATTCCGAACGAGGGTGGTCGAAGAGGGAATTAGTGTTTACAAATGTTTTGACTCTGATGGAGGTGGCCAATGAACGTTTATCTGTGAAGACGTTTCCCGCAAACTGGGACAAAGAGTGCTCGGAGAGACCAGCCTGATGTTGAATACCTTTGGAAATTCGAGCTCTCTACCACAACAACAAAAACTAGTTCACGAGAAGCTGACGGGTTAATACAACTATGAAGGATGTGTTATTGAAGAGGTGGAGACACTGTCTATTTGCAAGGATGTTATGCAGGCACCTGCAGACCATAAATTTGTCCAAAGCATTAGAAAGACGTACGGTGGATTGCAGATAAACTACATTCCCCGGGTGTACCTGCAGAACCAGGCCTTCTCATTGGATTAGACAAGATACGGAAAGTCGCGAGTGACGAGATGCGACGGTGCGAGGGCAACTTGAATCTCGTGGCCTCTAACCAGTGTTGGACGAGATACTCGACAAAAGTATTTAGGATAGGTTACTAAATACCTGCTTCAAATAGCATATATAGTACTACTCAAGTTACTTTCCCCGCAGTGTATTCTGAGTAAAGTACAAATACTTAGTAATGTAATTTAGTTACTTTTGAAAATACTTCTTCATTGCGTAATATTGTCTAAGAGACACCAGAATGTTATATTTACAAACAACAAAAGAAGAAAGCAACAGTGTTGTTCTTGCAGTTCCAGCACAATTAGACAAAAATCACGCCTTGTGGCAGTCATATTATGCGCACCTTGCAAGCGTTGTTTTGTGCCGAAGTCGACATATATCCGGAGTTGACGTTAAGCAAATACAAAATTAAATTATCTTAACGCAGCACTCGGAAATGAATGAAATTCACAAAAAAAAAATATTAATGGGAAAAAAAGGAGGCCTCCTGTCTTTCTCACGCTTGCTGACTTTTTTTTTTTTTTTTAATTCATACTAGCAAGCGCGTTTAGACAGGTCTACCACTTTGGGAAAATTCTTTCTTTGTATTTTAAGTGCTCATCCTGCTCCTATCTTGTTTCCTGCCTTGCTGTTCTAATATATATCTTCATGAAAACGGGAGAGGGGGGGGGGGGGGGGGGGGCTATCCCCGTTCCCCCCAAGGTGTTCCCGAGAGTGTCAGAGTGACGAAAGAAACTAACATTTTTGCCGTAACAGGGTCAAATACGAAGAAATAAAGTTGTGTCCTTTAATGGTGACCTCTTATTATTTACTTGAATTTGTTATATTGGTGGCTTTTTGAGCCTGCATCTTTGCTTCTATCTTGTTTCCTGTTTTATGTTCGGTCGCTTCCGTTTAAAGTTTGCAATCGCTCAACTTTGGGCTGATGTGTGCTGATTCCTCTTTTACCAGCGCTAATGTTACGGGGACAGAGGAAAGAATTGGAACTTACGAGCGCTGACTAACAACCGAGCTCGATAAACAGCGAAAAGCATTAAAAACACACGACTCTTTAATCATATTGGCACGGCGGCTGCGCATCCAAGAATTGGGTGCTATCGGTTATACAATTTTATGCCCGGTCTACCCTGATCTAAAAAGTCTACCTCCCGGTCTATCAAAGTTAAGGATGCCTAACTCAAGCAGGTTGTGCCCAATTTTTTTTTTTTATTCTGTGAGCCTCTACAATCTCGCCAGCGTTTTGGTCCTCGTGTTTATGCACAAGGACGAAAGTTCGACCACATTTGGATGAATCTTTCGAGGACCGATATAGCTTTAGAGTTCTTTTGCCGGCAGGTGTCTAAGCCTTGACACCGTTGGAACTAATGACAGAGCAGCCCTGTGCGGTGTTGTTTACCTAAAAGGAATCGGAAAGCGAACAAACCGCACAGCTCTTATGAAGAACAGAAGGCGCACTGAAACGAGTTCCCACAAGCCATCGTAAATTTAGGGGAACTGTTCGATGTGTCGTTGGCGCCAAAAACGAACGTAGAAGAGGCGAAGGACGACTGAGAAGTAGCAAATAAAAGCGACTTGAGTTACCGAAGCACAAACTTACACTGAACGGAACTCACTCGAGAAAAAATCATGATGCCCTCCACAACGACATTAGTACTGGACATCCAGAGAAGATTATGTCAAAACTCGAGAACGAAGAATTTCCAACGAAAGTGCAAAAATATAAAGAACAAAAGAATAAACATTATGTGCTCCGAGAACTGATCGATGGAACATCTTTTTTGAAGCCCTAACATTTCAGTAGACTAGGGCACGTGCTTCGAGCTACGACTCGAATAATGAAATTCACTAAGAAATGCATATATACAATAGACGTTAACAAAGGCCTTCCAAAAACAAAAGGGAATGAAAAAACAGAAAGGTAACTTTTGATGGGTTTCACTGAGTGTCCGCCCCGAAGTGGGGAGGAAATAAAATAATAATAATATCCCACTCCATGGTTAACAAAAAATACTTTAAAAGAACAGAAGAATCAGGTTGGACCGGTGACAAGCGATAGGTCCACGCCTGGGGTTGAGGCCGGTGGAGAGGCGACGACACGTAGAGTTAAAAAACAAAACACATTTAATATTCCAAAACACGGATCATTCGCCCGGCACGACCACGAAGGAGAGATAAAAAGAAATAACGAACACAGCAGTCTAGCAAAAACCTCGGGGCACGGGCACTAACATCCCGGTTAGCAATACCACACGACTTCAGAGACAATGAAATGAAATGATATGAAACAAAACTAAAGATCAGGAACTCGAAAGCGTTGAATAAAAGCAAACACAACGTAAAAGTCTTATCTGAGCGGAATCTAAGTCCAGACCAGGGTGTAAGATAGACAGGTGGGGAAACGGCCCATAGAGGCCTACAGCAATGCCGTGACCGGATTGTGTACTCGTCTGCTTGCGGGTACCCTCGATTTGCGACAGATGGCGCTGCGGCGAGAAGAAAAAAAATCCCCGTCGGTTTAGCCGGTCGCCACCGGTCGCCCACCTGGAGTGAGAGTTCGCGGTGCTCCACATAGATGGCGCCACAAAAAAAGAGAAACCCGAAAGGGACACAATCCGGTCGCTCATTTGTCTCTCGTTTCCCCACCTGTCTATCTTACACCCTGGTCCAGACGCTGCCGAAGGTCGACCGGGGCTCCCGGACGATGAAGATTGAAGGCAGTTCTGGCGATCGGAGAGATGATCCGCACGAACATCGCACTGCGCACAAACTCGCACCGGAGTGCCACAACCAGGCCCACAGGCAAAAACACGCACCGCAGTGCAAGAACACACGCGCCCGTAGGCTAAAACAACTTCCGGAGGCTAACTAAGGCCTCGGCCCAACGTTCCGAATTACGGAAAATCCCGACGCGGGAAAGGAAAAACGATTACCAGCGGAGCCCGCGCCAGCTCCGGGGGTCTCCAACTTCTATCCAAAAAGTGGTATTTCTATCACCACGAACGACCAACCTCGATTCCCGCCCAAACCCCCTCTATGTATGCAAAACATGAGCGCATTTTTCGGACCATAAGTTGGCAAATCAAGATGGAGCTTCTTAGAGCCGATCAGCGCTCTCAGTTTTGCACAAGCAAAGAAAAACAACACAAGCACATTTCCAGAGAAATCAACCTTGGAACGACCCTGCACGACCGCGTGGGAGCCACCGCTCGCCGCGGCGTGGGAAACAAAACGTCAAGGTGAAACAACATTCTTTCAGGTTGGCTTCGCCCATCCGCGGATGCCGGAGCCTTCCTGGCCTCCCCACGCTCCCCTTTTCCCCGAGAGTCATCCCTGACGATTCGGAAAAACAATAATTGTTCCCAGATCGCCCGACAAACGCGCCGGCCAGCGGCCTTGAGCGCCCGGTCCAACAGGCAACTCCACCTCTCTCCGGCTGATGCCACTGATCTCCAACCCGAAAGGGAAGAAAGGCAGGCCCCCGAACACGGCGACATTCGGGCGCCGCTACACAGACGATAAACAGGTTTATCGGCGGAAAGGTAAAGAAAAATGAACAGGGAAAACTGGAATTTGTGCCAGTGCCTCTCCACACTCTCTGCCGGGGACACAAGGACCGATCCTGCGCCTGAAGGTATTGAGAAATCTACGCGCAACGATGTCACTCACCGTTGGCGGCATTGTGATCAACTGCTGGACCACTTTTGGAAGATTTGGCGAAAACAAAAAAAAGGATCCATCCATGATCAGCATACCAGACTTCACGGAACAGTCCGGCTTAGGAAGATGACCGAACTCTCATTGAGGAAGAAAAAAACGGACAGACAATCGTGAAATATTGACAAAACGGACGGGTGTACTATGCGCCGTCCTTTAAACTGACGTGGGGACAAGAGATGTAAAGTCTTGCACATATGTCAGGACGCTTTTCTCTTCCTCGACGAAATCCCATTATTTTAATAAAACCAGTACTTGTCTTCCATTACGCAATATGTGTTATTAGTAATTGATAATAGCATTACCGGCTTAAGTCGAGATAGTTGGTTCATACTTGTTAACGTCCACTGCTCACCTTCGTGTTTCGTGTAAATTCAGCTGTTCACATTCAGAAAATGGTATTAAAATATTTTAAAGCACAATTAAGATAAAAATAATGTACATAAAAAAGACGATATATCAATGAGGAGGCTCGCATAACTCTCCAGAAAGATTCCCACCCCAGCGTACCGAAAAGTCTTGTCTTGAGAGGCAAAACTAAAGCCGCAAAATGAATATCCGGCAGGCTTCCCTTGAGCTCATTAAGTGCCATTTGGATGGCGGTTCTCTGCGTACCATTTCAGCCAGAGACGTTTCGTTGAGGAAAATGTCCACGACCGAGGAATTGCCGACGGCCTGGTATCCCGCGCGCTGCTCGCTGTCTGGGACACACATCTGCATCGAAGGGAGGCAGCATAATAATGACAATAGTCAATTCACGTTACAGGTAAAGGCAGGGTCCGAGATGAAGAAGCACTCGGCTCCTCATTTATCCCGTAGCTGTGACTGGACAATTGAGGAGCACTGATAATTCAATAAATAAGACGATTAAATTGACAACATCAATTTACAGAGAAAATATGGTTTTGCTACAAGCCATTACATTGATCTGACAACGGAATACATAGCGGTACGTATGCTTCCCTCAGAGTGAGTGTATCTATATAAACATGGCGTGAATACAAAAAGTGTAAAATATTGGAATTCTGTAGGCATTCTTCTCCGGCGGTTAAAAAGTAACTCTGTCAAGAAGTCCAACCAAAATAATATTACCCCGGCTAGGTATTTAAACTAGTGCCATCAGGCGGGTTATAAACCACAAAAAATAAGCGCGTTTCTGCTATAGTAGGGACACTGAGACTTACTGTCGCACAATGAAAATATCGAGGACAACCAAGCACCTCATCCCGCCCCTCATCCCGAGTTTGTTTTATTAATGCGAAAGCATTAACTGTCCCATGGAGCGAGCCGACTTCGTAAGTTTGAAGCGCGAAAACGGCACCTAGTTTCCCTGACCCAAAGGTCCCATTGGCTGGCACGCGGCGACGAGGGGTCAATGGCCGCTGTATGCGTCAGTTTCAACGACCGCCGCCAGATGGCGCTGCGTGTCCATGCCGCCAGCACGCCGATAAACCTAACCGCCGCAACCCCATGCCACTACGGGCGCCGCGCCGGTTAAAACGGACACGTTGGCGCGCGCTCGGAGGCTTCCGCTCGTCTCGCCGCCCACCAATATGCCGTCGCCTCCATCCACATTGTCGGCGGTGCTTCTGCTCGTCTCGACGCCGACGAACATGGCATCGCCTCTAGCGTCCACATCGTCCGACATTCATGCTTTCACATTCACAACTCTTAAGAAGTGCTTCGGTGTCTTCCGACTTTTCTTACTGTTGCTACCTAAGCACTTCTTATGAGTCGTGAATGCGAAAAGCATTCTGGGCACAGAGAGGAGCAGAAGCGGCCGCAGCGCTTGCAGGAAGTGCGGCGGTGCGCCGCGCAGACCGCCCTGGCTCTCTGGCGACTGCTGGGCCGCTTAGTGAGGCAGCGGCGGGAAAGCGAAGCTCGGCGCGGCGCGTGTTGAAATCACGTATCCTTTCATCATCATCATCGCCCTAGCTGCGAGTACCGGTTGACGACGTTAGACCATAAATCATAACGTTAGGCCTAACTTTAGGCCTAACGTTAGGCCAGTGCATACCCGCGTCCGCCCTCACATCAAAGATGCTGCGCGTACCGGTTGACGACGTTATACCTCTAAGCGTAACGATAGGCCGAACGTTAGGCCTAACGTCAGGCCAGCGCATACCCGCGTCCCCCCCTTCCGTGGCGCCGCCAGCAGTTCGGCTGGCTCCTTAGAAACGATGTCGCCGTATGGAGCCACATGACGCGTAGCAGCCAATGGGATTTACGTGCGTTTCGCTGCTACAGACAACGCCGGCTTCGCTCCATGGGACAATTAATGCTTTCGCAATAATATAACAGTATGTTTCGTGCTTCCGGTCATATTCCATGCCTACCTCAAGAACGCCCTGCTGGTCAGCAGACCCCTGGACCACCTTGGCGGGACACCTCTGCAGGAACAAGGTCATGCCGCTGGATCATTCTTCCAACCGCCAAAGAGAGGACGCACAAGTCCGGGTTCAGTGTGGCGGCGGCCACATTTCATTCCAAACCTCGCTCGAAGGTAGAAAAAGTTGCGTCTTGTCCGCCTCTTCGACAGGACCGCGGGTTCTCGCTCGTGCTCCACAAAATCTCTCTCGTGTATAGTTTGCAGTGATGCCCTCAGAATACCAATCATAGGTGTTTCTCTAACTACTTCTTCGACAGAAAGAGCGATCGCAGTCGTGCTGCGATGGTTAGGAGGTCCCCCCGGCAAGCGGAATGACATCCTTCTGCCGATCGCCATTCTCATCGGTTCGAGTCGTTAGAAGACAACCAATGAACCGGGTGCAAGACGCATCGCAGTGCAGTGTCTCCTCATCCGCTCCATCCGCGCCTCCATCCGCGCAGAACTGCCGCGGTACATTTTGTACGGCAGGAACGGAACACAGATTGAGGACGTGAGCTCTCGTAAAAAGAAAGGCCGTCTCTTTGGCATTCCTCCGGCGCGTTCTAATTGCGAAATATTTCTAAGGCCTCCTTGCGATCGTCCCCTTGTGGGTGCAGTGAGGATGACACTGAAGGGCACATAGTGAGGGTTTGGTGAATATATAAAGTCGTCACAGTGGCACGTGACTCTACGACGTCATGCGCCGTAAAAGTGAGATCATGGTGTCACACGACGTCTCGGTGTCATCTAACGTCGTGAAGTCACCTGACGTCATAATATCACCTGACGTCACGTGACGTCATGCTCTCCCGTGACATAATGAAGACACGCCACGTCCCACTGTTACGTGACGTAATAGTGGCATATAAAACTGACGTAACGTGATAGTGACGTTATGTTGTCCCCTCAGGTCACAAAGTCACGTGATAGTGACGTTATGTTGTCACCTGACGTCACGAAGTCACTTGACATTACGGTATCACGTAACGTCATAGTGTCACGGGACACTGACCCCATCGAGGGTACCAGCCACGGATACGAACTTTCTGAGGCTACCCCTACAAATGCTACGCATTTAAAATGAGGCAGCGTAAATGGTTAAACGTGGATACAGGCGCCTTATTGGTCGAGCAGTCGCACGCAGTCGCCTTTATCGGGCGCCATCAGGAATGAACGCCGCGTCGTTATTTCGGCTAAAGCCTGTAATACGTGTGAAGCAAAAGTTGCGTCGCATCGCGCGCCAAGCAGCGTAACCATAGCAACCGTCGCTGAGGCTATCATGGGACGGCACGACATTGGGCCACGTCATAGCGTCGGTGCGACGTCTCGCAATTCTTGCTCACATTTGTTTCACGCTTAAGGGACTTTAGCCTCGGCCCTCACCCGAAAGTAGTCGAGCCAGTACTGCCGTTTGCACGAGCACGTTCCGGGCTGCAGCGTCGAGCGGACCACCGCTAGGTTGGCCGTGATCGCAGTGAGGGTCTCACCGTCCGCCGCATCAGAGACGTTTCTCTGCGCAGAGACAGGCGTCAGAGGCCAGACCACACAGAGCGCGGACTCACCAGTCGCTCCATGTCTCGCGCAGTCATCCGATAGGGCGATGGCATGGTGCAGGTCTCATGGGCGGGGTAAGAGTGGCTCACGAACACCAGCAGGTCGCAGTGCCTGCGACGAAGGAGCGGTGTTCGTTCTGTTACCACCTTTTGGTCCCAGAACGAGCGAGCGTTGGTGTACCGTTGGAATGACTCCAGGTATTTGTAGGCGTGTGAGAAGTGAAGCCCGACACCGAGGATTTGTTTAGGCCCGTCTTTCATGTCGAACTCACCCATGATCATCTGAAAGAGATCTGATTATGAAAAGCCGCACGCACTGCATGCACCGGCCTTTCGTACAAGGCTCAGCTTCAGAAAATTCTCCATGACCGTGTTCTCGTCGGAAAACAAGAAGACACCGTTGAGGTTGAGGTGTCGCGCCCACTCCGTTGAAGCTTTTGCCATATTTGTTAGGAACTCGTCACTGTCCCCCGATTCGTTGTTCACCAGTAAAGGGTCGAGGGCTACTAGCAAGTCTCTGTTACTGATGGTTTTAAAGGCGCTAAATGTCGAATCTGAAAGCGAGAAATGAGGAAAGAAAGCAAAGTACGTGTCAACGCTTTCTTCACGGACAGTCTAAAAAACTCTTACCGTCAACTATGAATTGATGCTCCTCTCTGTCGTAGTTGAGTGCCCAATACACAACGTAATTGCACAGGCCGCTTAATAAATGTGGGTTCACGATGGCCGAGGAAACGACACAAATCAGTAACCCTGGAACAAAGGCGCACCAGTCAAAGGCGAAGGTGCGACAGGCGACAAAGGGGAGTTGAGCTCTTCAGCGTGCGACTGGGCGCCAACAGTTCTGCGGCGAAAGGTTGGGAGAAGTGAGACCAGCCTTTGCAGAAGCAGGGCATTTCAAGTTTGGATCACTTAAACTGAAGCAACTGAAGCGGGTTCCTGTTTGTTGCGCGAGTTGACAACAGGTAGTCTCTGCAACAGCGGCGGTAGGTGTTTCCTTATAGCGAAAGAAACGCTTCTCCTCTGGCTGTACCGTTTGCTTCTCACACGGTATCTACCGAACACTCCCTCCGTGCACGCGCAACGAACGTTTCGGGGCACCGTCCGGTGCTCGTTTCACCTCAGAGGGTTAACCTCCGGGCCCGACGGCACCTGGGTGCAGCTGACTTACCCGGCTTCTCCTGCGGCATTCTTTCGGTGCTCCCTGGAAAGAAATGATTCCAAAAAGCCCCGAGTCAGTCATCCCACGCCGTCATAAAGAAATAGGTCGTGATATTGATCTACTTCCGGGGAACGGATGGCCACTGAGGGGATTAAACGGTAGCTTAATCGGTAGATCTCAATCAGTCATTCTGGGCATGTTCAGCGACGTACCAAACAGAGTTACTGAGCCATACTGAATAACCGATTAACCGACTAACATACGATCAAATTAGGCTTTCTGGTTCATCACAAGCTTGTATACAGTCAGGAAATGCTCAGGGTGTTGACGCTGCTCACACTAACATCACCGTGCATAGTTCTTTACTATCACACCTGTTGTTTCGGCAGAGTGTCTCTCTGGTGTAGCTGAAACGAACAGGCGGACGAGCAGCATTAGGAGACGCGTTTAACTGAGACTTCTTGCCGATCATTGAGTCGAAGCTTTCACATCTTACCGGTCGTTTTTGTAGAGCGTTTCTTGGGTGTAGCTGAAATGAACAGGCAGGTAATCAGCATTAGGAGAAGCGTCCCATTGAGGCTTGTAGCCGATCAACGAGTTCAAGCTTTGATATCTGACACGTCATTTTTGTAGAGCGTCTCTCCGGTGTAGCTGAAATGAGCAGACAGTCGAACACCACTAAGAGACTGACTGGGGTGTCACCAGCAGAGTGAGAAGAGCAGGGCGTGTCTCTCCAAGACCTCCAGAAGGCGCTCCCTGTCTACTGGAGGCCGCGTTGTGGCCACATACTCGAGGTGCGTGAGACGGCAAAGCGGCATCGAAGGAAGGAAGCTGGCGCTGGATGCGGGACAACTCGAGCACCGCCCTGCTCTTCTCGCTTCGAGTTTTGCTCGCTGAGTATTGCATCATGCAGTGGCCTATCTGCGGGCCACATTCGGGGCGCCGAAGAGATGAAACGCGGGCTTTTCTCTCTCACACAGTCCTCGTATTTGTGTCTATATTTACTGCCTCACCTATTTTGGTAGCGCGTTCTTTCGATGTAGCTCAAAGTTTAAGAGAAAAGCCTAATAAGGGCTTTTCCCAGGCTGACTCACGTGCGCTGTATACTTTGAAAACGGCTGGAATATGCTACGGGGGAAGTCGTTAAAAACCAAAAGAAAAAAGTTCCTCCCAGGAGGGGATGAAACACCCGCTTCGAACGACTGTCCGGCAAAGCTTTCCCTACTTGAAAAAAAAGGCAACAAGAGCTAAGATTCGACTACAATTTTGAGAGCCACCGTTCCACGGTGCTTTCAGCAGATCCTACCTGTTGGTTTTGGAGTGGGCTCTGCCGAAGTAGCTGAAATGGTCAAGGTTTGGAGCTGGTCGGAAACCACGCCATGATTTCAACACACTCCGATAGCTTGGACGTGACAGTTTGTATTGTTGCAAAACCAATTGCATTAATTGATTTGCCTTTATTTTTCGTTTATTACGATCTAAACCAGCAAGCACTTTTGGCGCTGCACCTAAAGTACAAAAGGTGATTAAATTCGCTGATATTTCTAGCCAGGTCGCTCCGTTTCTGCGATCGGAGTCGCATTTTCGTGATCGAAGCGAGGACGGATTAACGGCACGTCGCTCGGTGAACGAATCAATATGCGACTCCACAGATCGGAAATGTGAAACGGTTCCAACAATATCTATCATTCGAGTGCAGGAGTAAAGAAATATATCCTTTCCTAGCTCTTAGTAAGTGAAACAGGTTTTACTAGGGCGCCTGAATGAAAGCGCGCATGAAGGCGCTCTATGTTTTGAATGTAGAGTTCACGGATTTGAGCCTCGCATGTGATCCTCTTCACGAATGCTAAGATTTTCGGCGTTGAAGAAATGCCGTGAGCATTTCTTCGGCCTTGAGATTCATCCGATTGTTCGTGGAGTCTAACCCGATACAGCTGACACTTGAAACGTTGAGCGGAACAATTTCGAGTCGGACGCGACGTTTGTCCGGCCGTTGGCTTCCGTCGAAGCGCGCTTACGGCCTTCGGAGAGCAGCTGGGACACCCGGTGGATCCTGACCGCGCCTTCGCCCCGGTTGCAGCGCCCTCTCAGGTCGTCCCTGTCGGCCCCGAACAGCACCACTCCCCCGGACGGATGGGCGCGCATGTACCCGGACACCTGCGCGCAGATCTCTCCGGCCTCATACCTCGCAGTGGAGAAGACCGGTAAGCACGAAACGAACCTTCGTCCACAGCCAAAATACCTTTCATAGTCAGCATTGCGTATCAAGCTGTGAGTCACGTAGGTGCTGCGACAATGGGTCTCGCGCATAAGGACATCACGTGACCACGCTTATTGACGTCACGTGAGCACGCGTAATGACGTCGCGTGACCACGTGAAATGACGTCATTAGACCACTTGATATGACGGCACGGGATACCACTGCTTCTCGTAGCTATAGGTTACGTCCCGCGTAAGAAATGGTGATTACACGATCAAGTATTACATGGTGATCAGTAATTACGTACTTCATTGTGATTACGTGACCATGTAACCTAAAGTGATCACATGATTGCGCAACCAATGGTGATTACGTAGTCACGTGACTCCTCCCACCATCGGGACCAGGAAGACCTTACGGTAATACGAGCACATGTAACTATAACCTGGATAATGAAGGCCGCTCTGCCAGGCCTGAAACAAATCCGCTGAGCAAGCGCAGGGAATAGGGGATCGAATCACTTCGCTGGAGGTCAGTTGTCCTTAACTCGAGACTGGGGTAGGGAATGGAAACTTAAACGTAGAAGGAAAATAAACAGGGAAGAAGAGACATGTCTGAGCCGTCTCCTCCTTTCCTCCCTGTTTCTTTCCTGCAGTGTATTTACAAGAAAAACTGGTTACAGAAATCAATCCGGTTGGAACACGGCTGCCCGCCATCACTCGGGTAGGCAGTCAGTCAAGCGCATCACGCGACAATGTCACGCGCACACTGCACGTCATGGCACGAGCGCCTGCAACACAAACACACAACACACTGCACACAATGCCGAAAAGTTATGCGTCGTATCTTTCTGGAGGACGATGCTATCTTGCTGGGTAGCGTCGCTGCACAGAGGGATTGTAGGTTGCCGGTCTGTGGGGTGGTTGCAAACTCACTGACCGCAGGCTTGTCAACGAAAGTTTTCTGGATTCCTCAGGTCGGCCAGGAATCCGTCCGTTATAACCTTGCATCGCGTTTTCATGATGATGAAGCATCTTGTCTCGGTGACGGTGCTCAATATATGTACCACGAGCCGTTGCGACTCGAACGTTGAACGACACTGGGCCAGATTGCTTCAAAATCGTGCCGAGAACCGACTTCTCAGATCCTCTATAGTTCCTCACGAGAACATCGTCGTTCACACTGAAAATCCTTGTTCGTGACATTCGCTGCGAAGTCTGGACAAACTGTTGATGTCCTACTCTTCCCCCCAACGGAAGGCTTCATGGCATCGAGTCTTGTGCGAAGTCTTCTGCCTAAGAATGACTCGCAGGTATTTCTCTTGTCGTCGTGTGAGGAATACTGCGGTACGTCAGCAGAAACGTTTGGACCGTAAACTCCAGCGACTCTTGCGGTCGTCCTTTTCGGAGAGCAGATTTCAATGACTGTACCAACCTCTCCGCGAAGCCATTAGTACTCGGATGATAGGCCGCGCTCAAGATGTGACGACCTCCTAGATTCTTAATAAAAGTCTTGAATTATGTTAATGTTGTCTGTAACAATAGTCTCAGACACGCTAAAAAACGGAAAAACAAGTCTTGAAGTCGTTGCATCGTATGTTGTGATGTCGTCTTGTTCAGCCGTCTATATGAGCACTTGCCACGCCGCCACTCGTACTCCACGTTCTAGTAATCTCGACAGGACAGCTTCGGAATTTCTCAGGTGTTATTGCTTCAACTTTCTTGTGATCAGGATGTCATCGAGATAGCAGCTGACTCTCTTCAGGCCCTTGAAGATATTATCAATTATTTTCTGCGAAATGCCTGGTGCTGATAAGATGCCAAAAGAAAGGCGGTTCATGGCCCTCTGTGCATGTTCAGTGTTCGTAACTTTTTTGAGTTGTCCGCCATAACCACTTGTTGGTAAGCCCTGCTGAGGTCGATCTTTGAGAATTGTTTTCCTCCACACTCTTAAGAAAAAAGGAGTCCAAAGAGAGTCGCGGCTTCCATGACTCCATTTGACACTTCACGACTCTCTTATAGAGTCAATGATTCGTGTGACTCTGTTTTGACTCTTCCCCTTCTCAACGGGAGTCACAGGTCAGTAGCATTTGCCCTACCGTAAAAAACAGATGGCAGAGGCACAATGTTTAGCAAACAGGGTACTACTCGACATTCACAAAATGTAATTAAAAGTTCGGGCAAGTTTAGCAACACAAAATAATGTGTCCGAATTTGTAATCTTTGCAATTTGCCTGTAAAAAATATACTGTAAACGACATAATTTTCGCGGGCACAAACTTTCGTGAATCGGGCCAAAGCTGAAAATTTGAAATTATTCGCAGGTTCTAATTTTCGTGAATCGAGTGTAGCTTTCGTAGCATTCACATATTGCCCGAATTGTTCGCGGAACGTATTTTTCGCGTTTGTAGGCGATTCGCGAAATCCGCGAAAATTAGGTCCTTGCGAACATTTAGTCGTTTACAGTAATCGATTTTGAGGAATCAGTCTAAAAGGCAAGTCAGATAAAGCCCTAGCAAACAGTTTCCGGTTAGCCCAGCCCAGAGTTTGAGGAATCCGCCTAAAAGGCAAGTCGGATAATGTCTGGGCCAACAGTCTCCGACTGTCTGTGGCTGCTCATTACACACATATTAACCCCCCCTTCCCCCGTAAACGCTGCTTCGCGGCGTCCAGCAGGCAACCCAAGTCAGCCGTTTCCCTATGCACCTCTAGAAAGGGAGTCCCATACCATTTAGTTCAAAGCTTCGTCGACAACATTTTAGAGCGCAGCTCTTAGGCGCCCGTTTCCGGCTTGAGCGGCGTCGGCGTCGGCGTCGGTGTCGGCGTCGCCGTCGGCGTAACCGCGCGGTGCATGATCGGTAACTTTTCTCGCTAAATTTAGCGGAAAATTTTCCCCGCTAAATCTAGCGGAAAATGTTTCCCGCTAAATTTAGCGGAAAATTTTCCCCGCTAAATCTAGCGAAAAATGTTCCCCGCTAAATCTAGCGGAAAATTTTCCCCGCTAAATCTAGCGGAAAATTTTCCCCGCTAAATCTAGCGAAAAATTTTCCCCGCTAAATCTAGCGGAAAATTTTCCGCGCTAAATCTAGTGGAAAATTTTCCCCGCTAAATCTATAGAAAAATTTTCCCCGCTAAATCTAGCGGAAAATTTTCCCCACTAAATCTAGCGGAAAATTTTTCTCACTAAATCTAGCGGAAAATTTTCCCCGCTAAATCTAGCGGAAATTTTCCCCGCTAGATTTAGCAGAAAAGTTTCCCCGCTAAATCTAGCGGAAAATCTTCCCGCTAAATATAGCGGAAAATTTTCTCCGCCCCCCCCCCGTCGAGGTCACGTGCCCCCCTCCCCCCCGAGGCCACGGGACCCCCCCCCCCCCCAGTGCCTTCCCCTCCTCCTCAAGAGCTGCGCTCTAATTCGGCATTACAGGGAGTTGTAAACGGCTTTCATTTTTTTTCAATAATAATTGTAAAAAAAAAATTAGAAAGGAAAGGAAAAAAAAGTATGCACGAAGTTTCGTCGACATTCATTTTTTTTCAATAATAATTGTAAAAAAAAAAAAAAAAAAACACGTATGTTTATTTTTTGCATGGAACCTGGGTTCGCTCCGTATGAAGCGGGCATCTTTCCACATAGCTACACCTGCGAGTACTCGTTTTGAGAATTCGTTTTATACGAGATCCAACAAGTTTCGCGTCGTGCATATTATTCTAAACCGAATCCTGTGTCTGCATTTTACATATTACTAGAACTGTCGTGGGGTGCGTCTCTGGGAGTGAGTGAAGGTGCAGCAGCTTATTCAAGACTATACTAAGGCCGCCAACAGCTCATCAGTACGTGGTAGGGTTTAGCTGTCCACTTCGAGGCAGGGAATTGAGCGTAGTCTTGAAATCTCCGAAGAGGCGAATACTGCCATTCTTCTTTACTACAGGCACAAGGGGAGTCTCATACTCGCTGGTAGCCACGGGCGTGATGACTCCTAACTTTTCCATTCTTCCCAATTCTGTCTCGACTGCTGCTTGCAGTGCAAATGGAATGCTTCTAGCCTTCCGAAACTTGGGCTGTGAACCTTCACGAAGAAAAAGTTCGGCTTTTTCTTCAGAAATGGTGCCGAGCTCATCTTTGAACAGGGCGCTGTGGCTCTCCAACAAGGCGTCCAACTTCTCTTTGCAACTCTCCGACGTGTCGAGTCTGTTCACAAAGACCAAGTTCGTCCAGTCTAGCCGAATTTCTCGCAGCCATTCCTGGCCATTCTCTGCCAAGCAATGCCGGACCATTGATTTCCACGACGTACAGTGAAAGCTCCTTACATTGGTCTTTGCGTCACACAAATACCCAGGCCAGATCCTTCGGCTTCACAAAGTTTCTTGCATACGTGCGCAGTGGCAGCGTTGCTGGCTGCAGCTGCTTTCTTGGGAACAGCTTCCGAAATTCAACCAAGGAGACAACAGAAACAGCTGTTCCATTTCACACCGTCAAAGTTTATGGGTGCGGTGATCGGTTCAGAACCCACAGCCTTCACTGCTTGCACAGATACCACGTCGTGAGCTGACGTCGGTGTTTTCAACTGCCTTTGTCGTTTCGATTTTGTCGGCTTCTTTTTACCCGAACAGCAGGCGAGGTGAATGTGCACTTTCCGGTTGCACTTGAAGCATGTGTCGTCGACGTGGGGGCACGCATCACTGCGATGGTTGGTTAAGCCACAACGGAAACAAATTCGCTGCTCTGGTACTTGCTTGCCGATCCGGTTGGCCCGAACCTTGTGGACGTCAGGGACCTATGTACCACTGGTGTGCGTGCAAGCTACACTTTTAGTTGCTTTTTGCATCGCAAGAGCCCTCTCGACCACCTTCTGGAAAGTCAGTTTTTTGTCCTCTTTGAAGACGACGCGCTGTACACCTTTTCGGCGAAGGCCGCACACAAAATGATCGCAAAGCGCTTCGCCAAGAAAGACTCCAAAATGGCAGCTCTGTGCTAGGTCTCAAAGTACCGCTACAAAATCAGCGATGGACTCGCTTTCTTCTTGCGACCGCTTGTAAAACTTCATCCTTTCAGCTATGACGGATGGCTGCGGTGCAAGATGTTCGCCCAGAAGCTTTAGTAACGCGGTAAACGACTTTTCGGACGCTGACGGCGGAGCCGTGAGGGACTTCAACAAAGCGTACGTTCTCGGATCGATAAGACTGAAGAAGGCATGAACCTTCTTACCTTCGTGAATCTCGTTTACCAGGAGGTACGACGCCTTCGTAGGAGCGCCAGTCGCTCGTCGTTTCGTTGAAAGATTCGATACGCCCGATACGACTCATGGTCCTCGCTGAGGGGTTGCCGCTTGATGGCCGCTCCAGAATTCCGATGCTGGACAATCCTTGGCTCAGGTCAAGCCCACAGCAGTCAAACGATGATCCCACCCGTCGACTCGATAGCAGCAGGGATTCTTTGCGAGAACCCCATCCTCTCGTCACCAATAAATGTAGTGTATTTGCAAGAAAAACGGGTTACAGAAATCAGTCCGGTTGGAAGACGGCTGCATGCTATCGCTCGGGTAGGCAGTCAGTCAAGCACAACACGCGACAGTGTCACGCGCACGCTGCATGTCATGGCACGAGCACCTGCAACACACATAACATTTCCGTTCCATGCTTAAGTCTCCATTTCACCCCCCAGTCTCGGGTTAAGTTGCAACATGGTAAACATCCACCAGCTCGCCTGTACTTTAACCGTTTTTATCATGTTATCATATTTCGTCTCAACTTTTTGAGACGCTCTAAACATTACCCCCAAGGTTAGAAATACAACTATTTTTTTTTTTCAAAATCACAAAAAGGTTGGCGTTACTGTCGAGTTGAGAAATATATGGAAAGAAGTATTTATTTGTACTTTTGCAAGACACAATTGATATTATTGTTTGGGATGACTGCGCCTAGACAGAGAACAGAGCAAGTTTTCTTGTAGTCTATAATAGCGGGCAAGAGTTGCCTTCACAGCAAAGCAGTGAAAGTTAGATCTCGACACGCTCCTCTCACGCGCACTAATTCCGTTTCGGGTGGCGGTTCGCTGCGTACCATTTCAGTGAGAGAAGTTTCGCTGAGGAAAATGTCCACGACGGAGGAATTCCCGGCAGCCTGGTAGCCCGCGCGCTGGACGCTGTCCGAGACACACATCTGCATCGAGGAGAGGGCGCATGGCCGGCACACACGGCTGAGCATACGGGGCGCTCATGTGAACTGTTGGAGGCGAGTCGATGCATTATCCGAATAAGTAAAACAGCGCAGGAACAACATGGGGACAAGTGGAACTTTAAAACTCGGGTTTGGGCTAGTTGGTCCATATTAATTAAAATGTTTAAAAAGCGCGAACAAAACGAGGACAAGGAAGACACGAAGACAAGAGGAGAGGTGCTATGGGCAACGAGGACACAAAGACAACAGGACAGGCGCTAGAGGACAACGAAGACAACAGGACAGATGCTAAAAGACAAGACAGATGCCAAGACAAAGTCTTCGCGTCCTCTTTGTCCTCGTTTTGTTCGCGCTTTTTAAACCTTTTAAAAGTGCCAGTCTTGACGTTTTCGTGTGTTCTTTGTCCTCATTTTGTCCGTGCTTTTTGAACTTTTTAATTGACAAGTGGAAGACAGCGCTGCGTTTTTGAGGGCCTCCTGCTCGTCCCTATGTCCTGTTTGCGCTGTTTAATTTATTGACACTTCTATATAGCGGTTTAAATCACAAGAGGCCGTTCCCGAGTTTGCCAGTACGTACCTAGAGCTGCCACAAAGAGGACATAAAAAAATCTCCCGAGTAATGCACTAAACTTAAATCTACCCTTGCCTTAAAGGGGCAATGTAACGATTTTTTGTACTTTGCGCAAATACCTCTTAGAACGAATCTCTGACGTTAATGACCTATGAAACCCGCATACGTTTTTCACCACACACAATAAATATTGCAGAAAAAAAACAGAAACGAGCTGCGTTCACCCACTCAACCCCCCGCCAGAACAAGCGGGCACCTGATCTGGAGCCGATTATGAATTGACAATCTTGATCATAGCCACGCGCTGTTATTGACAAAGCACAGCACACGCCGGAGTTCAAGATTTCGTTACGGTTTGGTTATTGTCGCCATTACAGCGATTGGACACGGGTCACTACCCGAGCTATTGATCATCACTAGACCAAATCAAGTGCTCACGCCATTCTCGGGTTCGTTCTATGAGCCGCTTTCAAGTATCAACACGAGGGGGGGGGGGGGGGGGGGGAGGGGGGGCGGACTGCGATCCTCCAGCTACGGCATCAAGTTTTGCGAAGAAGAAATTTAAAGAAAACGCTGGATTTTTTCCTTGAAATTACACCGCAACAAAGAACTTTCTTGGTCCGTGGCGTTGCATGCGAGTATACTTGGGTCCCAATAATGCCGGAGTGATGTTTTCGGCCTTGCCTCCTCTTTCCGGTGAAGTCGCCCCCTCCTTCGCCGATCAGGCTCGTTATCCCTCGGCGGGGCTTTGATTTTTGATGTGGCGGCTCCTCGAAGTAACTCGCCACGCTGAGGTTGGAGTTTTTCGTGTTTATTCGCTTAAAACCCCTCTCATACTCTTCAGCCCATGTGCATGGGTTTCTAAAGGCCCCTGGAAAGAAGAAGTTACATTCTTGGCCGATACTGTTAAGACGTCCTCCATTCCGCCCACGCTGATGGGTGCCCTTCCGGCCCCGACCGGTGGTCCCCGCCCTGGGCCCGTAGTTCCCAATCACCAGTCCGGAAACACTCTTTCCTCCGCGGACGGTTGGTTAGGATCCAAGACGCTGCGTCGGAGACACCTGCCAGTCACTCAGAGGCGCATGGTTCTGAGCAGCACAACACACGACACAAACATATATTCCTCGTGACTTCATGGTCAGGCGACGTCCGTCAAAATGATCTACACAAGGGGGCAGCCGCGAACCGGAGACCCAAACACGGGAGGCCGGTGCCACCCGCAGAGACATAAACACACTTGCTCCCGTAAGGGCTCGTAACTCGACACCGGTCCCATATCCCGGCGCGCGTGGCTCAAACGGAGTCCAGGCTCGCCGGTCTCATGTTCGCCCCCGCCGACGCACATTCGCGGCCAAGCCGAGGCCGGTCGTCTCTGTCTCGGTGCCAGGCGTGTTGCCTCTCGGGGGAGGTGACGACGAACAGAAACAACAGCAAACAAAACAGATCCCGATAACGTAGGCCTCCTTATCGCCATCATGTCTGCCTGGGCCCCGGTGGTCTCGGCGTCAGCCGATACCGCCACGAGGGCTGTGTCGCCTCTCGCAGGCCACGGTGAAAACAACAACAAAAAGAGAAAAAAGTAAAAGAAAACCCCAGCAGCCACATGTGCTCCCAGAGTGCTGTCATGCGCGGACAGCCGAAACGCAGTGACTGCGAGCGTTCACGTTCGCTCGAGCTCCGCCAAATTCGAGCATTTTGGGCCTTTTGTGAACATTATATGCGCCCGCACACTCATACGGATAATTTCAAGGGTCAATGACCTCCAGGACAGGCTTGGACGATAGGATTGGGGAGCGAATTTTGATAATCGGGCGAGAAAACGGCGAGCGACGGCGTAACGCTGTTGAGACCATCAGTGCTGGGCCTATCCGTTAGGCCTAGCACGCCGGGCCACGGCGGCGGCTCCGGGGCCGCGGCGCCCGTTATTCCCTTCACCTTCGCCGTCTATGGCCGCGCACGCGAACGAGCAAGTGAGCATGCAGAACGCTGCGGACGCAGAAAATGTCTGAATGGAGGTCACCGAGGAACCTATAGGGCGAGTGTATGGCCGAAGAAAGGAGGACTCGAGAAGAAGCAGGATGCCGAGGAAGGCGAGCCAGGTTCGAAGGAACCCAAAGAGAAAAGGCAATACGACTGAAACGGCGTCGACGATCACGGCGGCGGCGGCGACGACGATGGTAACGGCGAAGAAGATGACAAGGCGGGCGTGGGGCACCTGCAGACCGGGTGAAGAAAGCCGAGGCCTGCAAAATGTACAAGACTGGACAGGCACGACTTACCTCGCATTACGGTCGTCGTGAAACCGACATCAGAAGTCAAGATTGCCAATATAGAAAACAGGCTACTGTGAAAGGCCATCACGAAACACCTGACTTCGTCGTGCGGCGAAGGCAACCTTGGGTACGACTACAACAGAAAGAACAGATGATTGAAGATAAAGTAGACAGGCGAGCTGGTTGATGTTACACATTTTTTAAAACCGGAGACGACGGACGAAAAAGGGGACAACACACAAAACGTCTTTTGTGTGTTGTCCCCTTTTTCTTCCGTCGTCTCCGGTTTTCAAAAATGTGTAGCACCTCTTATGAGTTGTGAATGCGAAAGCATGCATGTCGGGGCTCTGGGTCTTCCGCTCCCTTATTTCGCCTGCGGAGTATTTGGGTCGACGGCAGGTCGCGCGCTCTCTTCGCCGCTCTGACCTTCGACACCTCGTGTTGCCGGCGCGCTGATGGAGCGGACACGCAGCGCCATGGGGTGGTGGTCGTTGAAATTGACGCGCAGCGACCAATGGGAGCCTCGTTCCCTGTAACTATGACGCGCGCCAGCCAATGGGATCGAAGCCGAAATTCATCAGCTTCACTTCGTTCCTTTGTGATCGGGGAAACTAGGTGCTGTTTGGCTAGGCTTTTCGCGTGGTTTGAAAGCTGGGAGCCGGCTTCACTTAGAGAAAGGAGTTAAGGTGCCGTTTGGCGCGGCTTCAAAGCTGATGACGTCGGCCCACTCCATGAGACAGTTAATGCTTTCGCATTAATACCACCATCGCAATCACGGTAAATGAAGAGAAATACGCGCAATACATTCTTGGTATCAAGGAAATCGCACCTTGCGAGCTGGACCCGAGCAAGACGGTTCAGGTGAACGCGTACAGGTCCACCACCAGTTCCCTGCCCAGTGGCGTAATTCACTGCATATCGCCGGACGTCACCGCCAAGGAAGTCGTCAATCACACCGATGCACGAGGGGGTCTACGCACAGCCCATCAGGCGCAACGGCACGAACTCGTTCACTTATTGGGGACCAAGGCATCCTGAGATGAGAGCGATACTATTGAAGACCTCAACACTTTCCCATAGAAGCCGACGGCGGTAGTCTGCCTGCAGTGCCACGGCCTCGGATACAAAGCGACCGCTTGCACGCGCAGACAACGATGTAAGCAGCAGACTTGTGAAGTAATCCGTTACAAGTAACGGATTACTTCTAATCCGTTACTTTTCAAGTAATTTTGTAATTGCCACGTTACTTTTTGTCGGAAGTAAAATTTAATGTAATTTAGTTACAAAATATTGGTAACGGATTACTTTAATAACTCGTTACTTTTTGAACATGTGAATGTAATGCAGTAACTGGAGCAATACGAGCAGAACATTCAGCAGCATAAACAGAGCAAGTTCAACAAAATAGAAAATATCAGGAAGGGGAGCATAGCCAAAAGGAAAACGTTTTTTTTTTTTGTTGTATGACCGGTCACAAGAACCACTAGAAAAACGGGCAAGGCATGTATAAATATACGAAAGACAAAGATCAAGTAAGACAACGCCGACTATACTTCGTTTCACCTTATGTTGTACCGCAGCGAAGGCTAGAAGCGCGAGCTCATAGCTTTGGCACCCTATTGAAAATCGCTCTGATGGGACTTCAGGATTTTTTTGAAGGGTGTGAAGGGGACTTCAGAAATTTCTGAGATGTTTGAAGGGGGCACCAATATTTCCTGGTGGGTTCGCTAGCCCCGTCAGAGGCTCTCCTGAAATGTCTGAAAGCCTGTCAAGAACTTTTCTAATGGGGTCGGGAAAACCTTCAGGCTATGTGCGTGGGCAACGGCTTAGATGGAGAAAACACATTTCGCAGAATTAGAACAAAGCTGCTTATTGTACGCGATAGGAAAAAGTAAGTACTGTAAACGACTTAATTTTCACGGGCTCACATTTGCGCGAATCGGGCCAAAGCTGAAAATTTGAAATTATTCACGGGTTCTAATTTTCGCGAATCGAGTGTAGAACCGTGGCGTTCACATATTGGCCGAACTGTTCGCGGGACGTATTATTCGCGAAATGTAGTCGAATCGCGAAATTCGCGAAAATTTAGTCTTTTACAGTATTTGGAGAATGCCGATCGTATGTGTGTACGGTCCTATTTTTATTACTGCTCTTCTATCAAATACGAGTGGGCTCCTGGACCCGTCTGTCACTGCCCGGCTGTTCGGTCGCCAAGGAGCCCACTGAGGGCTCCTTGGCGGAATGCTTGGGGACACACTTAGAAAGGACCGTCGAGACAAATGCCGCGGAAAGAAACATGTCTCGGAGACAGATATGCACCAAAAGCAATTGCGCCATGTTGCAGGACGTTGGCAAAACCCGCGCATACCGTGCTCGCTGCCATTTTCTGGTCGATGGCAATGCGGCTTCCCTCATGTCGCCCATGTTTGTATAGTTTCTTACACACCACTAATAAAGTTATGGGTCTAATTATTCGTTTTAAACAGTTAACATGGCTATAAAAAGCGTGTCCTTGATCTGAACACGTGACATCGCAGTTGGTTTCGTTTTGACTTCAACCTTCAACTGCAAGCGATCTGGCCACGGCGCAAGCGCAACGCCGATGTACGCTGGAAGCTAGAGCCGGTTTGCTTTCGTTGTTTTTGTTTGACTGGAGAAAATCTGTCAACAACGCATGGCGCCGCTATTGGGGAGGAGGGGCGACCGTGACGCCCCAAGCGGTTAACTTTAGAACTACACAGATGGGGACAACAAATACAATGATTCAGCGCTCGGCCGACATAACCGAACGCGGCGTCAGCGTTCGGCTGGAGTTCGTCTTCTCCGGTGAGGGGGAGGAGGGGCTCTTTTGTTTCCATCCCGCCTGCATGAACAATGCAGCATGCACGGTCCCAGCTCCGCACAAAAGCCGAAGTGGGTCAAGCTCGCATTCTTTGAGGATAGATCCGGCACTTAACGTCGCTTCGTCGATTGTTATTATGTTTTACATTAAACTGCGCCCCGCGCTCTATTGTAAAAGATGACACTGACATGCCCATAAGGCCTGTGGGCATGTGCGCAGGCCTTGTGTTGAGTAAACACCGAGGATGGGGACAACAAAGGGGTCAGAGCGCCCCCTATAGTTCGATCTCCTGCCCAATAGGGACGCGCGCGAGAGGGACTCGTTCCGAGGACCGGTTCCTCCACGGGCGACAGTCCCCAAAAAGCAAGTGTCTCTCTCCGCCCGGCGATGGGGAGAGGGTGCAGGGCTGCCAGGCCAGCGGACGGCGGGAGAGAGTGGTGTGTGCAAGCGGGGGAGGTCAGCGGTGGTTCCGGTTAGCCCACGACCGCCGCGGAATAAGGACAGAACGAGCGGGACAGAACGAGCGGACCAATTTCCTCCAGGAAGGTGAGCATGCATGGCTTTGAGGGCTCGCCCCTTGGTCTGTTTTGATCCGTGCAGTTTCTTCCTTGGTTACGCAGGTGAACCACAGTTCGGCGTTGGCCGCCTTCAGCACCGCTCGAGCGCCATCGTGTTCAGCGCATTCAAGGAGATGGTGGCCGGTGTGGGCTTACTCGCTGCAAAGCCTGGCAGTCGGGGTCAGCCTTCCACCGCGTGTTGTGCCTGCACACCGGGATTATGGCACTGTGGGTCCTAAAACGGTGGATGACGGCCGCTGTCCGGACTTGTTCCTTGCGCCTATTCGTCCGTCCGACTTCAGAAGCATCCAGCGAGCGGAAAATACACCGAAGACGCCGGCGCGACGTCATCATGGACGAAACCGTGACAGTGCTCAGGATTTCGCAACGGCGGCAGGTGCTGCTTGCGAGTGCGTGGTTTTCGCTAAACGTGCTTACTGAGACTGTGTATGTGTCCGTGAGGTGCACCTGCTCGGTTTTATTAGCTGAACTACCGTACATCAGGAATATACCCAGCGGCATTGTGAGTACTTTGAAAGATATTTTTCTTTGTGTTAAAGAAGTCAGTTGTCCCTATTTGATATGATCTTTTTCGTCTACAGCTCCTTGCGCCGGGTTTGAACAAACGTTGCTTTTTATCGCCTTTTTGAGTTATAATATGCTTGTAAAACTAAATGTCTGCAATAAATTTTCAATAATGTTTTTAACTGCATTTTTGTCTATGGTTCACAGTCATTTGGGCGTCTAAAGGGTTGATGGGCTAAAGGGTCTTACGGGTTGAAGGGCTGTGGGGCTAAAGGGTTTTTCTATGGGGTATCCCTGAAGGGTTTTTCTGTAGGGTATTTGTGAAGGGTTTTGAAGGCCTGTGAGGTCCCATAATCCTTCAAGGCTGACGGGCCCTTTAGAAATATTTTCAATAGGGCAGTTGCTCTTAAGTCACGAGAGAATGTGCCGCCGGGATGTGCCCCAGAGCAAGGAGCTCGCGCTTGTAGCCTTTCCTGCGGTACATCATAAGGGGAAACAGAGCATAGGCTCTCTGTCGCCTTCCATCGGGTTTTTCTTCTTCTCCCGGGCAGGAGAAAGCTCTTCGTGTTAATTTTTTTGTCTTTTACACCATTTCACCTTTTCCAACTTCTTCAATGTGTCCCGCCACCTGCACAGACATCAAACGCTGGTCCGCACCCCCTCGATTCGCGGGTTCACAACTCGCGTAACAGACGATGTAGCCTTGCGCGAGTGTGTTGAATTCTCTTTGTCTTTGATGCGCGCTACTTTATTCTAGCATGCTTTTGAGGCCCGGCTGAAAAGCGCCCGGCGTGAGGCTAAGAGCATCATTTTCGAGGATACGGACGGTAATTCTTTTGGTTCACTTGTCTGGGCATGGTGGTTGAGTTCTTGTCTGCGCATGGTGATAAGGTTGACAGTTGGCTGTAAACTTCTCAGTTTACAGCCAACTGTCAACATAAAGTGGGGGGGGGGGGGGTATCTAAGGAGTGCTGAGAGAGAGAGAGAGAGAACGCGTAAAAGTGGTGTGATTTTCTATTATTTTGTGAGACCGATGGCCACCGCTTCTCTCGCTCTCAATGACCTCCCCTCCCCTGGCCCCCACGAATATTGGTATGAAAGTGAGAACCGATAAACGATCGATAACCCGTAACCGCCACGTTTTCTCTGACAGGGCGAGTTTTCGGTCATAGAGAGTCCGTCCTCGCCATGGCCATCTCTTTATGAGATGTTTGAAATTAGGGGCATTAAGGATAACGGAAACCTAGAGTTTCAGTGCATTCTTTGCTTGCCAAAAACACACACATTGTCATCAGCAAGAACAACAAACTCTAATCTACGGAAACACATCAGAGTAAGCTGGGACACCAGCATTCTGAATTGACTATGCACTTCAACGTTAGAACCAAGTTTTCCTTTTCTTGTGAACAACAGGCGAAACACCCGAGTCAAAAGAGAGCTTTCGTAGATAGCGTCTTTAGCTCCGAATCACGTAGCGGAGGTAGACGCTGCTAACGAGCATGCGCGCCGCTAGCTTTGTATACACAATTCCAGGGATCATTTCCGGAAGTCGTAAGCTAGCGGGATGGTGGGTGTGGTTGCAGCTTTCGGTGCCTTGTCAGCTTACAGGTGAACGGAGTGCACCTACGCACTTTCCCTTAAATACAATATTTTATTTTCTCACGGACTACTATAATACTGGCGCATGAGAAATAAAAAGTAGTGTTGCAGAACATTAAAAAATATATCAATATTGTTTCTATTGTTTTCTGGATAAGTCTACGGAAAAGGTAACGTGAAAGTAATTTGTAACGGTAAAGGCCCGTTCACACTCTTGCGATCGAGCAAAGGCACGGCCGCATTGGCGTCGCGGAGCCCTGCGGCGTGACGGTCGTCGCTGCCGGTTGCCGACCGAAACCAGTTTTCAGCTTCACCGGCGCGACGTTCTGCGACGCAGAGCCAACCGCTCCTTGCGCGGTTCAGAGCTCGGCACCGCTCGCCGCAGAAGAGAGGAGCCAATGGGAGGTGGCGCAGATAGTGACGTTGCGATGCCATGGCAACGCTCAAGCCGGTCCCCCGCGCCTCTTTCACGTTCCGAAGGACGTGTTTCGTGTGGTCTGCTATCCCTACTTCGCCTCCGATGCCTTCCCCAACGGAGCGGTTCCTTGAAACTGTGCGACTGGTTCCCTTTTTATATGACAAGACGCAGCCAGACTACCAAGATAATGACGCTAAGAACAACCGCTGGGAAATTATAGGAGAGGAATTCGGAATTACAAGTGAGTTTCTCCGTGGCACTTGTTGCATGTAGTCTGTGTTGTGACAGATGTCGTGTTGATTTGGTGACACTTTCGAAAGTAGCCTTCATCTCTGGCGCGCCGCCGGGGCAGCAAAGCACGGACCTTTCCTTCGGTGTTTTGGTAGCACCAACTCGGCCGGACCCAAACCCTGTGCCTCCTTCCCTTCAGAGCGCGGCGACGTCGCAAGATCAACGAGCAGGCTAGGATAATCACTTTCACGCTGATCACCAGGTCATCATGGACACCTACCATGTAGGAAGCGAGTGCGGTTTCGATGCTGATATATGCGAAACATGAGAGCCGAAACAGAAGAATCTACCGAAGAGCAGATGACGAAAGAGCGGGAAATCCGGCGGGACCCTAGTGAAAAAAGTCAGTTGTATGAGAAATGTCTTGTGTTCAATAACCACAAATGAATCATACAAGATATATAAGAACATATAAGAACCATATGAGAACCATATAAGAATTATATAAGATATATAAGAACCATATAAGAAACTTCTCACAAGTTTCTTATATGGTTCTCATATGCTTCTTATATGTTTTATATACCTTGTATGATTCATATGTGTTTATTGGACACAGAAATTTCGCATACAAATGAAAATTTTCAATAGGGGAGGCGCGCGCGCGATCGCGAGAGCCAGTGCTGTCACTGTGACGCCCGCAAAACGGAGGCCAATGTGGACTCCTCGCGCGAGAGTGAAATGGAAAGCAAAAGAAATCCGTCTGTTATAATCCGGGAGCAACCGGCATGGTAAGCCCTGGAGCGGGGCACAAAAAAAAAAAGAAAAAAAGAAAGAATCGGGTTCAGTGGGCTTTTTCCTTTTGTGAACTTTACGTTCTCGAAGTTCTTTTGTTAGTAAGGTGACCCAGATAAGACAACATGCAGGCTAAAGGCTGCATGTTGCCTTATCTTGGGGTCATTGGGACATGCTTTTGTTCCCGTTGTGCAGTCGAACGGGAACAAATAAAAAAAAAACGTTAACGGTCTTGGGGTCATTGTGTGACGAATTAACAGCGTGACGAATCATCCTATGACGAATGTTCCGCTGTGACGAACGGGCCTGTTACCAGTCGCCCTATGACGAATCGACATGTGACGAATGGGCCGTATCCCGTCTGAAATGCCGCGGTTTGTTTCCCCCAGGTACCAAAGTCCCCGTCTTATCTTCCCCGTGTATCAACTCCGCAGCTATTCTGAGTCCTTCCGATGCTTTGCAACGTTGCAAAGCTGTTGGACGAATATTTGCACACAAGTATACACTGTTCGCAGAACTATCTACAGTGCTCAAATTCAAAAGCGCTGTGTTGGATTCGGGAACTCGTGTAGGTTTAGCTCATTGTTGGAACATTCTTATTCGCTCGATAAACTCCACAAAACTTGTAAATATTAAAATGGACTTTCCAGAGAACGGTATTAGTTGTCGGGATCCCAGGCGACAGGACACGTCGCAATTATTGGTTGATTGAACATTTTATTTCATAATCACAATCGTATCATCAAGGGCACGTCATTTCCTCATCACTTCTTCTACGAAGAAGTGATGAGGAAATGGCGTATTCGTAGCACACGTAGACGGAAACGGTTGAGACTGTGCTCAAATAATATCTTCTTTTGGTAGGTACTGCGCAGTGGTTCCCGGACATTTCATCGAACGCCGTTTCGTCAAACGCCGTTTCATCGAAAAAATGGACGTTTCATCGAACGCCGTTCTATCGAATTGCTGATGGCCGTTTCATCGAATGTCTTTTATATAAAAAGTGTGAAAGATGCTCTTTTATGCACGGATCGAGTGCATTTTCGTGTCATTCACCCATTTCATCGTCAGGGTTTTAAATGTCCGAACTTGTAGCGGTTACAATTTATTTTGATGCAAGTAACCCATGAGGATATTTGTACCGATTTTTATGTTTGTTTCGCATATTGTGCTTATCTGTTCACCCCCTCTGTATTACCCGATGGGCCTTGAGGGGGGATCCGGTCAAAATGGTCCCGGTCAAAATGGTCCCGTTCAAAATGGTCCCAGACAAAATGGTCCCGGACAAAATGGTCCCGGACAGAATGGTCCCAACTGCCATTCCGGACAAAATGGTCCCAGTGTCGCATTATTTATTTGCTGTTGGCAGGTTTTTTTGTATTTTCTACTCTTGATGAATATTAGCAGCGGCATGTAACTCTGTGCACGCAGTACGTGCAAGGGCTCCGTCCCTTGAACGACTTTTTGAGGGGTGTGGGTCATATGAATACATTTTCGTATTAGGCCTTCGCTTCAGCAGCGTCGACATTTTGTCTCTTAAGTGGTCTATGTAATAAATACGATCGTAATTGCGAAATCAATTTTTGATTTCTTTAATATACAATGTTCAGACAGAGCGATGCTGTTTCTGAAAAATAGAACACGGTGGTACGACAGGTTCATTTAAAAAAACCACGTCAAGAACCTGTAGTACGTGTATGATAATGATTTTCATTTCAAATATCGTTTTGAAGCTCGATAGCACTAATTTGAAAACAAGTTCTGGTGATAGAAAGGTATTGATTACACACGTGGAATATATCGGTAGAAATCAAGAACCGTTGAGAAATAGAGTTACATGGTATAGATAGAAGGGATTTAAAATTTGTTTCAAATGAGTATAATAAAAATGTTGATATTATCCTTGAACGTGTGTCAAAATAAAAGTACCAAACAATTTTGTCCTATTAAGAGCGCTCAAAATATTGATAAATTCATCTGGGACCATTTTGTCCGGGTTGGCACTTGGGACCTTTTTGTCCGGGACCATTTTGTCCGGGACCGTTTTATCCGGGACCATTTTGACCGGGACCATTCTGACCGGGACCATTTTGTCCTACACCCCCTTGAGGGTATTGTAACAAAAAATAAAATAAAAAGTCGCACTCTTGGTAAGAGCGCACTCCAACTCATGGAGGCCAGAAGGCGACTTAGGTTTTGCGCAGGCGCAACAACTTTAGCCAAGTGAGCCTCCTAGGCTCTCATGTCTTTCTATTGATACTTTTTTTATTTCCCGAAGCTTGCAGTAGCTACAGCTGAGGTGCTATTTATGAAAGTACAACGAAACAATGTTTTTTTTTTTTAGTTCTAAGACTCAATGAAGTCAAAAGTAAGTGCGTCACTTCAAATTTTATTTGAAAACTTTCGGGGGTTCATGTGTTCATGCGACAGCCATTCACCGTTTCAAATGATGAGCCATTGCTATCAAAAAGTCCCCCACAGCCGTGCTCCGTCGGTTCTCATAAAAAAGGCGGACCTTCTCATTTCTTGCCTCTATGGCCTTCTTCTGGCGAGGAGGCTCTAGGGAACTCAGCATCGCCTCCAGCTTGTCTTCCGTCAGTTGATGTTGTGCGGCGATGCAAGTCAAAAACTTCCAGAACACGGGATGGGCACCTCCGACCAGCTTCAGGAAGCGGGAATGCCATCCTGGCGTTCGATAAGACGGCGTTCGATAAAACGGCGTTCGATAAAACGGCGTTCGATGAAACGGCTTCGATGAAACGGTGTTTGATGAAACGGCATTCGATGAAACGGCATTCGATAAAACGGCTGCGATGAAACGGCGTTCGACGAAACGGCGTTCGACGAAACGGCGTTCGATGAAATGTCCGGTCCCACTGCGCAGCGATTACACACAATGCTTCTAACATAAACATGCTGCTCTACATGTGTATTAACAAGACGCAATACATCGTTCTCCCAACTTCATTGAAATGGGCATGAAAGCGCGTAACCGTCACTTGGTTGAAGTTCTACTTAGAGATTATGTGTTTACCGTAAAACATCGTTTATTATTAATTTTTTTTCGTTCCACTACAAAACTCGACTTGACTTCAAATCTTTTTTTTTTTTTTTCATGTCGTCTCTACAGCGCTTTTACGTCGGTACTTTCGTGTTAGAGGACATCACATAATGTGCTAAAAAAAAAAAAAAAAAAAAAAAAAAAGAAAAACGGTGCGATCGATGCTGCATAGCCTCTTTTTTGTGGACATTAGAAACAAAAGTAGTTGTCTTCACTTCGCACTGCATGTTTTAGCATGGAAGTTCCTATTTGGTTATGATGTGTTTACTTTCTTAAAACATATATACAGTAATTTAAATTACCGAATTACAAAAACGTCGAAATTGCATAATTGCTTTTCGTTGGGACGCCATGACGACTGCGACACTCGTGTTCGCTCGTGGTTTTCGCCAGCATTTCTACGATGAATCGCCAGGATCGCGAGATGCAACAGCGTGAAACACCGGCTTCTGTGACGGCATTTGTTGCCACTTCGGGACCACTTTTGTGTATGGGCAGATAGGACGCTAAACACACCAGTCGAAGATGCGCTCCAGGCGCCACAGTACTGCTCCTAAAAGTAGCTGGCACGTGCGCTTTGCTCCGCGACTGTGATTCCCTCACAGCAGCTCTGATTGAGGATTGGCAAATTACGGTGAAACGGAGTATAGACAAAACAGACAGAAAACGAGCTGCCAGCACACGCTAGTCAAACTTCCAACAAAAAGGATTAGTTTCTCCCCAAGCTGGACGACATTTATCGGGCATCATTAGAGCTGCGAAGCTCAAAATCACGCGTACTCATAAGATTTCTTTCTCTCGCGTGTTTGTGACTTTTGCAATGTCCTGCAAGCAAAAAAAAAAAAAAAAATTATGGTGAAGTCACTCCGAGGGGTTACCGATAACTGCGAGCCACGAACATGAAGGATTCGCTAACATCCGTCAGGAGTGTGAACGGTAAATCGTCACGCAAACATATTCTCACAAGCTGCAAATATTTCTTTGGCTTAGCAAGTTGAATATACTAACGACATGTGATTATTATACACAAGATACCATTTCTCGGTTCTTCAAGACCATTTCCCTAGTCTGAACGGTCGCGCTACGGACCGCAGCTAACCGTCCCTCGATAGACTACGGAGCTGCGTTGTGTCATCTGCTACTGTACCGCCAACAGGAGAGCGATAGCTCTGTGTGTTCCACAGATGCGTGTTGCGGTATGATTCTGTACGTCTGTCCTGGACAAAGATAAAAAGATAGGCTCTGTGACCCCCTCCTAAGCTAGCAAAAACAAACAGAAGTACACTCGTTTGAATTGAAAGGTTTCCGAAATAGTGGCCAGACATTGAAAAAGCATGTGTCACAGAACTTGGTTTGTGAAATGGCATTAGTTTTTCGAGCACGAAGTCACCTGCTCACCACTGGGACGACGAAATCTTCTCCATTTATTGCGTTAGGTGTATTTGCGCTCATAAACATGTATGCACAAATAACTCATTTATTGCTACACTTTTTTTATACACGTGCATCAAACGACGTCAAACCGCATTTGGGATTAGATCTTGATGTCTATACCAACTACATTCATATTTATTTAGGGCTTTATTGAACGATAACTTTAACAGTAGTTATTGGAACACGATGGCTCGATCTCACCAAAAACCTCAACGTGCGATGCTTCCACAGACGGTCGCTTGCGAGTATTCTCAATGTGAGACTTCAGAAGCTTTCGCTTGCCATAGGGAGCTTGCTTTCGACTACAGCACTGCACGGGCCCAGGAAGCGCGCTGCTGTGGGAAGAGGTTGACTTACAAGATGGCGTGCTACGTGATCACGTAAGATGACGCGTCGCGTGATCACGTAAGATGACATGGTTTCGTGTAACGTGATCACGTAAGATGGCGTCATTCCGTGTAACGTGATCACGTAAGATGACGTCAGTTCGCATGAAGTGATCACGTAAGATGACGTTTTCGTGTCACGTTATCACGTACAGATTACATGATTTCGTGCTACGTGACACGAAGGGGGTGAGGAAGAACTAACGCTCACGCATTTCCATCGGATAAATCCCATTGATCACTCCACTCCAATTTTGTTTTTCGTTTTTGGTGTGTTTTTGATTTTGCTTACGTGGTTGGGAGCGATTGAAGGCTGGTTCACACATTTTCGTTTGACTGCGACTGCAACCACTTGCGCCGGCTTGCAACCAGAGGTTGCTATGGCTACAGTTGCGTCGAGCATAGACATGCCCGAGCTTGAAAGGCACGCGTCGTACTCGAGCGGAACCAAACGCAACTGTGTGAACCAGCCTATAGATTCCGCTTTGCATTTTATTGTGATGCAGCGCTACACACTGATTCAAGATTTCGGGTCGGTGTGGTTCTTGGAAAACAACGCCAACAACATTAGTGTTGTTGACGTTGACCATTGACCTTAGAAACGCGCCTCTTCGCTTGAGGAACTGAGATGCGTTGATTGTTATTATTTTTTTTTTGCCTACTACAGACCATTCAAAAACTCGCCTTCTAGGGTGCCACCAACTTCTTCTACTGGGCTGTGAAGCGCGTTCGAGCGTGCGCAATAGCTCTCTATGCCAAAAGATGGTACACTGCGTATGCATTCACAGCTCAATGACTTAGGCATTTTTCGTCGGGATAGATGCTCCCACGAGAAGAGCGTATGAGATATGTGAATAGAATTAGAAATTTGAAATGTTTTTGTCCAATCGCATTTTTCTTCCTCGGTTATCAACGCTTTTTAGCGTCATCACGAGACGTTCAACCATAATACACTAGTGTTTAAAAAATGAGCAGCGAAAAACATGCACCGATTTTTGCTCAAAAATAGAAACCGGAAAAAGCATACCCTAATCATTACCCATGTCACCTCTTTGGGCAATATGTGAATTTCCAAAAGAACAGCGAGTTATCACCCTCCCTTAGGAATACCCTGACTACAGAGCAGGCGACCCGTTTTTCCCCGCGTCTGAGTGCGGTGACCACGAACCGTACGGAGGTCACAGAACGTCCGTGAAAAATATAAAGGAGGCAAAGAACGATCTACTCTGTGCACGTTTCATCCCCGATTTCCACGACCCCAAGGCCGAAGGACGTTTGTGTGAAAGATAACGATAAAATAAAACTTTGCGTAAAAAAAAAGAAAAACGTTTTAAAAGACAAAAAAAGTACAAGCAAGCGCAACGCATCGACGGACCGCGAGGTTGTGGAACACCTCGCGGTCCGCTTGCCATAGGACGGTTGTCTTCGACCCATAGCTCCAAGGTGAATTTGCCACGTGCGAAAACACGGAGACCTACCCACCGAAAACCAGGAAAGCGAGACACGCACACTGACGCCTCGGCGTGCAGAATGAAACAGGATACGGGCGCGGAAGAATACCTTGCACAGTGCCGATCCGGCCGATCGCCGAAAGGAGGATTTCGCATTTCGTGGACAGCGAGCGCCACCTCACGCGAGAAAGAGGTACCTTAAAAACCATGAAAACAAGCACCGACACATTGGTTCTTTATATTCGCTGTAGTTACGGAACAGATCGACTTACATGAATAATTTTAATATTATTCGATTCCGTAATAAAGTTAGAAGACATTAAGCGAAATACTTTTTCTGTTTTCATTTAGATAATTTTGTAAATTCGCTCCGAACGCAAGAGTGCCGAATTAGCAGATTTTGACCATTTTCATGATTTTTTTTTAAATATAATTAAATTTATAATAAAACATTTGTTCCGCTTAATGTCTCGATAATGCCTCAATGTCTTTAAAGCCGAAATTGTCAAGAAGATCCGCGCAGCCGTTATTATGTGAGAATTTTTCTAAGTTGTCGAAAAACCTTATGTATTCTCTATGGGGCTCTGAGGTGCGCCCCCTCTTAAGACCGAGAGAGATCAGACTGGTTTTTAAGCCTCTTGCGACGTCTTAGGACCGGATGCGCTGCAGCGGAGCTGGTCCTAAGAGATCGCTAGGAGCTTAAAAACCGGTCAGGTCTCTCTTGGTCTTACTCGGTCGCAAGAGTGTGAACGGGCCTTAATTCATTACATTTGAGGCTCGGTATGTAATTGTAATCCATTACATTTTTCAAGTAATGAGCACAAGCCTGGTAAGCAGTGCGGCGAGGCGCACCCGGACACCGAACAATGCAGGGAAAAGTACTGCCCGAACTGCCGAGTCACGGACACACGGCCTTGGAAGACAGATGTCAGTTCAGAGCGCAAGCGGACGAACGATTACGCAAGAGAGCCGCCGCCGGCCGAACGGTGGCGCCACCATCCAGAAAAGGAACTACTGGTGGAGTAGGAGGAGGAACAGGAAGACCGTCCTTCGGCTCACGCGCCGGGGGAGGACCCCCGCATCACGTTTCCAACGGCAGCAATAACAGACAACGGCGGCAGCGACCCGCTTTGACTCAGAATATACGGAGATCAAAGATGACTTCCCGCCACTGAGTGGACCAAGGACCGGATACACCAGACGAGAAATCTTGTACAGCCCGACCCTGAGGGCGCAAGACAGCGGAAGGAATATGATTGATTTGCCAAAATCCTCACCAAGACGATTCGAAAGCGAGAAAGCCGCGGCAATTTTCCAAGCCAAGGCCGAATTCAAGAGAGTCACCGAACACCTGCGCCAACTTAAATACGAATATAAACTGGAAAAAAGAGCTGAAGAGGAGCAACGTTAAGGTCAAGTTAAGGAAGAAGCGCGAAAACAAAAAAGCAGCTCGCCGAGCAGCAACAGCAGCGCAGAAGCTACACCCCAATGGTCTTCACGGCGGGCAACAACAAGGCACCGTCCAGAAGCCCAAGTCAAACCACACCGAACAGAACGGCAAAACCAGGGAGGACCCAGCCAAAGTCCTATGGCGGGAAATGCAACAATTACAACAACAATGGCAGCAGCGGCAAACTCAGATGATGCAGCAGTTCCAACTGCAGGTACAGGCTGTGGCCCAACACGGCACGGGAATGACGACAGCAGCAGCGGCAGCACCAACCCAGCAACAGTATAGCGAGCAGCACCAGCGACAACAGTCAGAGAGCCAATGCCGCGGGCACCGCGGCGGCGGTGGCAGGACCACCACTATTGCCGCGGCGACAGAAGCGCAAAAAGACGAAGACTTTCAACGTACCACAATGGAACTGCAGAAGCATAGGGAGCATGAAAACGGATCTAAGACTCGGACTGAGCAACGACTTCCAATGGAGAGACGGCCCTATTACGGACGGAATACTGATCCAGGAAACCCGTGACAGGGCTTGCAGCTGTAATTAAGAAATAAAACTTTGAAACAAAAAAAGAACAAAAGGAACACAAAACCTGTACAGCATACAGCTGTCATTTACTTCTACAACAGACTTATTTTTGTCATCTTCCATCCAAGTTATACAGATTACAAATAAAAATACAGATACAAATGACAGCTGTATGCTGTGCTGGTTTTGAGACGGTGGTGTGTATGGGACTTTTTTTTTGTGTCAAGGTTTTATTTCTTAATTATGATTTTTCACCAGCTCGCTTGCGTTTTGACTCTTATTTCAGTTCTTGCAGCTGAGCGGCTACGTCAAGTACGACCAGACGAGCATCAAGTACACGGCGCGCAGCAAGACCAAAATCATGTCGCGAGTTGCGGTCCTCGTTCGACGAACAACTCCGGCAGCAGCAAGTTGACACGACACGGTGGTGCAACGAATACGTCAGAGGTAGGGGCGGTGCTCACAAACGTCGGGCAACAACCGGCGGTCCTGGTCTTTGTCTACTACAGGCCACGCATGAACAAAAGCGACGATCACGGCTGGATCAAGTACTTGACCAAGAAATGCAAGAGCCACCAGATACTGATCGGAGGCGATTTAACGCCGCGAGCACGGAATAGGGCAACACCATGTCGACAACCAGAGGCGAAGAACTGGTGCGGAGGGCTACTTCCACCGGTCTCGTACTCCTCAACGAACAGGACACCAAGACGCAAGCGGCTCTAAACGCGAAGCAAGAAGACGCGACACCGAACCTGAAATGGATAACGCGCGACGTACGAGCAGAGTGGAACCTTCTCCCGGACACATGGGGCAGCGACCATCACTCTCGAGATCGAAGTGAGCCGAGCGGGGATCGGGCTCGCCATGAAAACGTGAATTTAAGACCATCATCTGGGACGACTTTAGAGCGACAATGGAGGACAGCGAGCAGGACATCGCAGAGCTGGTCAGAGCAATAACCGAAGCTGCCGCCAAGGCGACGGTATGCACCACAGCGGATGAAGACGCCCCGAGGCCGGACAGGAGATTGCTGGCGCTGTGAAGACGCAGAGCCAACTGCCTGAGGAGATATATATTGCATTGACGTCGACGCCACTTCAAGAAGGCGAACCGCCTGGCCAAGGAAGGCCAGAGGTACGCGGCCAATCTCGGTATGGCGAGCTGACTATACGCACTTGCGAGTCCTTTAACGAACACACCTGCCTCAGACGCATGTGGACGGTATGCAGCGCCATGATGGGCAAGCAAAAAGACGGCAACACGGCACTTAGCTTGGCGCTGGGTACCAACACGAGCGCGCAAGAAGGGATCGAGGCGGTCGGGGACGTGTTCTTCCCGCAACCCGCGAAGCGAACGGACCACAGGGTGTACGAACCAGAACAGAGCGCCGAAGTTGACTACGAGACGGATTTCACCACCTGTGAACTGGAGGCGGCCATCGAAGGGGCAAAGAGCGGAGCGCGGCAGGTCCGGACGGGGCTAACAATGCCACGCTGAAGAACCTCTACGACAGAAGCAAAAAGAAGCTGCTGGAGCAGATCAACCAAGTCTGGCGGACCGGACGCATTCCGGATGAATGGAAGCTCTCCTGGCTGTGCCCGATCCCCACACCCGGCACGAAGACGGGCAGTGCGCAGAACACCCGACCAATTTTCCTGACGTCGCTCCTCTGCACGTTAGCAGAAAGGATGGCACTCGCACGCGTCGATTGGATCACAGACAAGAACGAGGTTTGCCACCCGTCTCAGAAAGGCTTTGGGAAGCATCTCGGAACTCAAGATAGCCTGACCCTGCTGCGGGAACACATTCTGGGCACGCACGTGAATGAGGAACAAGTGACGGCTTTACGAAAGCAACAACGAATCCTACTGGCGGTGGACATCAAGAAAACGTTTGACACGCTGCCGCACGCCACCGTCCTGGACACAATGAGCCGACTTGGCGTACAAGGCCAACCTCTAAACTTTGGCAAGGCCTTCCTGCAAAGCCGGCGCTACGTGATCAAATTGGGCAAACACGAAAGCCACGAAAAGAGGAAAGACGTCGGGCTGCCGCAGGGAGTGGGGCTGTTGCCGACGCTTTTTCACCTGGCGATGGCACCACTACTCTGGAGTTGGGTCAGATCCGCAATCTGGCGTATACGGTGTACGCCGATGTCATCACCATGTGGATGATGGCCAGAGCAGCAGACGCCGACCAGATAGCGACGATGCAGCGATGTCTGGACGTTGTGGACGCGTTCATGGACAGAGCCGGTGTGCGACCACCACCGGAGAAGACCAAATACATGGCGTTTAGCCCGAGCTGGGAATTAGTTGAAGCCCAAATCAAGTTCAATGGAGCGATCATAGAGAAAACGGCGGAGAACACAACCCTGGGCGTGCACCTTCATTCGGGCCTGGACCCGACGACTTTGATGAAACGAATGTGCGGGACCTGGAAACGGCCTCTCCGTCGTCAGAAGAGTCGCCACGCGTGCGGGCGATCTCGGAGAACGGCTGGCCAAGGCGATAGTCGAGGACGCCCTCATCTGCAAGGTCGCTTATGGCGTGCGATTCTACAAGCTTAACTCAGCCCACAAGACCAAGCTGGAGACGCCATTTCACGAGGCGAGGGGTTGCGTCTCGTGCCTCCCCCGCTGCACATGTCTCGAAGAACTGCACAAGGCGGTCTCGTTGCCGTCGTTAAACGACATCGCGACCCCACAAAATTACAACTTCCGCTTCAAGCTCATGTACACAAAACAAGAACGAGCACTAGCGGAATTGCTCTGATGAGTATCGGGAGGATCGGCACCGATTCCAGAGCAGTTTGCGTCATGAAAGAAAGCGACCATCACGCCAAACAAGCCGTTTCCACGCAGAATGAACGCGGCGCAACACCCCGAAAGACGCAAGAAGTACGCAGATAAGCACCGGAAAGAAGCAGCTGACGGCAGCGAGGGGATGCGCTGCTACTGCGTCGACGCGGCATATTCGAAAGAGACCGGCCGGACGGCGACTGCGTGTCAGGCGCTCAACATCACCAGAAGCAAAGACGCAGGTACTAGCTGTGGATCGGCGTACGAAGCGGAGACGCTGGCCGTCCTCGAGGCCATTCGAGACGCGAGCAAGATGCAATGGAGATAGCAACCAGGAAGGGGACGTCAGCACCGACACCGCCACTACGCTGCAAATATTTACCTACTCGGAAGCGATCATACGAGTGTGCAGAACCCACGTAGAAGCCAACACCAGCCTGAGGGCCATCTTTCGCTTGACGAGGGAACTAGGACGAAAAGAAAAGAACCCACTGCAAGTAGCCGCTCACCGGGCCGCCGTCGAGGAGCTATCTCGTTCTAACCCTCGACGGAGCAACGACCCTGGCAGCAGCGCATTCCTCCTAGCCGGCGAATGCGAGGCACGCACCACCCCAAACCACTCTTACGACAGAGTGGGGGCCATGGAGAGAGGCAAGGCGGTTGCCAAGGCGGCCGCGAGATGCAAACTAGACGAAACCGGCGAATCACCGGAAAACAGCGTTCTACTTCAAAGGCAGCGGATTCCGCTGACACCAGAGGGTCAGACTGCGAAGGCTACGTGCCGGTGCGGCAATTACACCAGCCCGTCTTAAGAAATGGGAACACCATAAACGGCACAGGACCGACCCGGACTACTTTCCTCCGGAACCAGACAAATGCATGTACTCCTATGATGCGGACACTACCAGGGACGAGCATCACCTTCTCTTGGAATGCTCAAAATTCGAAGAAAAAAAATAGTGAAAGCCGTTTACAACTCCCTGTAACGCCGAATTGGAGCGCAGCTCCTGAGGAGGAGGAGGGAAGGGTACTCAGGGGAGGGTGTACCCCTCCTCCTCCTCCTCCTCCCCTCATTCTTCAATTCCTCCGGGGGGGGGGGGGGTCACGTGACCCCGGGGAGGGGGGGGGGGGCTCGCGCGGTGCATTATGGGATATTTCCCATAATGCACCGCGCGGTTACGTCGACGCCGACGGCGACGCCGCTCAAGCCGGAAACGGGCGCCTAAGAGCTGCGCTCTAAAAAAGAACGGAAAGAGGCTCTAGAAACGTTGCAGCCACAGGACAGGCCTCCCACCTTTGAGGCATGGCTCAGGCCCGTCGGCGAAGACGCGAGAAGACGGACCATTCTGGGCAGCTTACTCTTATTCCTGGGAGTATCTGGCCTGGGCCTTCACATCTAACTGTGTGCATGCATGAACTCCACCACACTCTCCTCCCCCGTCCTGTAACCCCCCCCCCCCCCCCCCCCCCCAAACCGCTCTTCTTGACTGTACCGCAGCGGACGAAATTGGTTCTAGAGGCGCCTTCGTGCCTGACACGTTGCAAGGATGTGTCATGGCGCTCGTGAGCCCAGTGACATCCCCTAAAGTGAACGATAAGGTAGCACCCATTCAATGACGTTTTAAAGCTGTATTAACTAGATGCCTTAGCGACCGACTGTCTAAGAAGAAGATGTGTTAAAAATAGTAACGGGGCCTCCGAATTGGCCAAACACATGTCCCAGAGCGTTGATTGTTGTGTCGTGTGGCAAGATGCTTTGATTCTGTGCAAGGAAAGATACATCTATAAATGTCTTGTAAAGGAGTCAGTAATGATTTCCAGAAAGAGTCGATGTTTTAGCAATACGTGCGTTGCTCTTACCAGCCCTATTAAAACTTTTTAGAGCGCAGCTCTTAGGCGCCCGTTTCCGGCTTGAGCGGCGTCGCCGTCGGCGTCGGCGTAACCGCGCGGTGCATTATGGGAAATATCCCATAATGCACCGCGCGAGCCCCCCCGGGGTCACGTGACCTGGGGGAGGAGGGGGAGGGGGGTCACGTGACCTGGGGAAGGAGGGGGAGGGGGTCACGTGACCTGAGGGGTCACGTGACCCCCTCCCCCTCCCCTCGAGGTCACGTGACCCCCCCTCCGGGGTCACGTGACCTCGGGGGGGGGGGGGGGGGGTCACGTGACCCCCCGGGTCACGTGACCTGGGGGAGGAGGGGGAGGGGGGTCACGTGACCTGGGGAGGAGGGGGAGGGGGTCACGTGACCTGAGGGGTGACTTGACCCCCCTCCCCCTCCCCCCGAGGTCACGTGACCTGAGGGGTCACGTGACCCCTCAGGTCACGGGCCTCGGGAAGGAGGGGGATGGGGGTCACGTGACCTGAGGGGTCACGTGACCCCCATCCCCCTCCTTCCCGAGGTCACGGGGGGGGGGTGACGTGACCTGAGGGGTCACGTGACCCCCCCTCCTCCTCCCCCCGAGGTCACAGATCACGACCCCCCTCCCCCCGAGGTCACGTGACCCCCCCGGAGGAGATTGAAGAATGAGGGGAGGAGGAGGAGGAGGGGTATACCCTCCCCTAATTACCCTTCCCTCCTCCTCCTCAAGAGCTGCGCTCCAATTCGGCGTTACAGGGAGTTGTAAACGGCTTTCACTTTTTTTTAGCGCAGTTTTTAGGCGCTGGTTTCCGGCTTGAGCGGCGTTGCCGTCGCCGTCGGCGTAACCGCGCGATGACGATGATGATGACGATGACGCTAAATTTTCCGTTCAATTTAGCGGAAAACATTTCCCCGCTAAATTTGGCGGGAAAACATTCCCCGCTAAAGTTAGGAGAAAATATTGCCCAGCTAAATCTAGCTAATTTACACGCGATGCTTTCACCAAAGATGTGCATTTTCTGCGACTTGCGTTAAGCACACGTCGATCCACACCCATGTTAGTGATGGGGCACTTTCCACCTTCTCCCCTCAGTACCTTCCCCTCCTCCTCCTCAAGAGCTGCGCTCCAATTCGGCATTACAGGGGATTGTAAACGTCTTTCATTTTTTTCTATTTCTTTTTATATCTTTTGGACTAGTGTCCTCAAGTCGGCCGCCAGCCGGGGGGAAGGGGTGTGGTTGAAGTGCTAACTTGGTTCGTTTGTGGTGGTTGCTTGCCTTTAGAGAGTGCGTTGGTTCTTTTAAGGTTTCCTTGTGTCCTTACAAACCAGTGACCTCTTGTCGGTCGGTGGGGTGCTTTGTCCTTTGTACTTTGATGCTTATCTGCCACGGTTGTGTGACCTCAGGCAGCGTATATCTCCTAGTGTGGTTTTGGGCCTATTTGAGGATGTGGTCTGGAAAATAAATCTATAGCTGCGTTCGGAGTTTCGTGTCTGGCCGTCCCTTTTTGTGATCTCGCTCCAGGGTTACCATGTTTATCCTTAAACAGCTTGCCTGCCTACTTGCTTTAGCTATTAAAGAACTACTCCGGCGTTTTCTTCATAGTCGCTGATTTGCTTGAAAATTTGCGGAACACACCAGCAAACATCGCTGAAATAGCAATGAAAATATTGGATCAAAATAATATTTTTTCGCAAAGCTATCAAAATTAAAAGTTTGGTCCTCACCGCGTTTTTCAAAGTGAAAGTCTCTACCGGCAACAATCAAAAAGTGACGTCAGTTGAAGGCAGGGGTTCACTCTTTAGGCTGTTGACTTTGTTCCCACCTAATTACAAGCAGTTTCATGGTGTGAAATTAATGCTTTTGAAGCTCGCTCCAGCAGCCGCGCAGCAGCAGGAAACAAACGTCACTGCACTGAAAAGCGCGGGTATATTTGAATGTTGGTTTTGGCATCATTTTCGCTTGCAGATTTCACAATAATCATTTAGAATTTCGTGATACTAAATAACATGCGGGAAAGGCTGAAGACCGGTGATCCCAAAAATATAGTTAGTTGGACGAGCTCGAAAATTGCCGGAATACCGTTTTAAAGCGGCAGCCTTATAGTCCCAACCAATCTCAGGGGCCGCGTAAGCACGAAATGCGTAGGTCGGTCAGTCCATAACCAATAAACTACCTTGAAAAAAGAAAAAGAAAGAAACGGTAACCGGTTCCAGGGATCGAACCCCAGCCACGGCTGGTGAAGCCGACTGCGCTGGTGACTGAGTTACGGACCCAGCACGCAGGAAGGGGAGGAGCAGAAGCAGGTGGTGTGAGAAAGTGCGCGGAGCGGAGAGGGGTGAAAAGGGCAAGAAAGAAAGAAGAAAGTGTAGGAAGAGCGAGCAGAACGAGGAGGAGCGGAAGTGCGCTTGCCCTCCCTTGGTGACCCAGAAAATTCAGCACAAAGGCTGCATCCTGGGTCGCTAAACTCGTCAGACACAACTTTCTTCGTGTTATGACATAGCGGGGGGAGGAGCCGAAAGATTGCAGCGAAGTTTTCTTTTCTCACAAACCCGCAAATCCGTATATCTTCGTGACGTTTCTCATTGCAAGGGCGAAATATCCCTACTATTCCCTAGGTGCCGAGCTAGAGCAGCACGAGAAAGCACGCGGAGACGAATGTGGTTCGTATACGTATAATGTCACGACGAAGATTATCAGCTACGACCTTGATGGTCTCTAAAAAACACAGCGGAGGCTTGGGTAATTGCATTCTAAAATCAACACCGTCAAAGTTGATAGTCTGATATCGTTCTTATTTCCGCCGATAAAGCAGAATTTACTAAAAAACGTCCCTGTCGTCCCTTTTATTTATCTCAGCCTTTTGAATTTGATCAGAGTGTAGCCCGACGTGGCTAGGTCACTACCAGCCGAGTAGCATTGTCCATCTTTGGATGGATTTCGCTTCCGGGCAGTTCTCCCCCATCAGCGGGAGATAAAATTATTTTATGATAGACTTTCAAAGATTAGCCAAACTGGGATTAATTCTGCGTTCATCAACTGAAATAAGAGTAATGTCAGTTTTTCAATATTGACGGTGATGTTTCGAGAACGCGAGGACACCAAGCTTTCATCGTACACAACCAAACTTTTCACCGTTGACTCGAACACGCACCATCAAATTTGTCGTTCACAACTGATCATCCTGACCCTGACGTCAAAGTTATGAACTATAAAAGGACGTCACTGAACGCTCCTGCACACAACGAGCCCTGGCACGAGCCTCTCGATTGAAAGCCTGTCATGGCCGCTCGTGAGTTCATGGAACGCGCCCCGTTTTAATTCCAGAATCTCTAGAACCATAATTTCGAAAATTGCACGCTGTGCTGTTCCTCGTCATGGCTCAGTTGGAACTCCTCTAAGCAGGGTCGTCGAAACAGAAGAACGGGGAGGGGGGCAATTCACCCCCCCCCAAGTGGCGTCGAAAAAGGGGGCGCAAAGGGCATAAGGGTGTAAGGGGGGGGATATCGCCCCAGCCCCAGACTATAGCATTTCAGAGAGTTATAATAAAAAAAGACAGACGTTTACAGTTCTCTGTAATGTCGAATTAAAGCGCAGCTCTTGAGGAGGAGGAGGGGAGGGTAAGGAGGGGAGGGTATGCCCCTCCACCCCCCCCCCTCCTCCTATCCTACTCCCCTCTCGTTTAGCGGGGAAACCTAATTGGTGTTAAAATCATGTGACGTCAATTTCCCTGCTAAATATAGTGAAAAAACGTCCCATAATGCAACGCGCGCGCGGTTACGCCGACGGCGACGCCGGTCAAGCTCGAAACGTGCGCATAAGAGTTGCGCTCTAAAAATTCGGGGGAAGGGATATCCCGCTTCTTCACTACTATCACCCCACCCCCCCTCTCTCTCTCTCCTGAACAATTTCTACGGCCCTTCCTGACCCCTATTTGATTGTGTTTTAGAGCGCAGCTCTTAGGCGCCCGTTTCCGGCTTGAGCGGCGTCGCCGTCGCCGTCAGCCGTCGGCGTAACCGCGCGGTGCATGTTGGGACATGCACCGCGCGAGCCCCCCCCCCCCCACCCCGAGGTCACGTGACCTCCCCCTTCGAGGTCACGTGACCCCCCCCCCCCCTGAGGTCACGTACCCCGCTCCCCGAGGTCACGTGACCCCCTCCCCCCGAGGTCACGTGACCCCCCCCCCCCCCCCGGAGGAGATTGAAGGATGAGGGGAGGAGGAGAGGGAGGAGGATGAGGAGGGGTATACCCTCCCCTGAGTACCCTTCCCTCCTCCTCCTCAAGAGCTGCGCTCCAATTCGGCGTTACAGGGAGTTGTAAACGGCTTTCATTTTTTTGTGTTGGTTATACCTTTCTTTTCCCCTTTCCCCGGCTTTTTCTCGCCACCCCCCTCGCCCCCTCATCTCTCAGTCATTACCGACGTCTCTATACACCACGCCTGTGGGTGACCCCAGTGACGTTGTTGACAGTGGCGGAAGATGAGCTCTTAAACCACATACACCGCGCACGGCTCCACAATATCACAAAGTTAAATCTTCGCCTCGATTCTGAAGCGAAGATTTCGGCCTCAAATAACTCCTTCCCAAAGTTGTGAAACGTCACTTTGTCGTCAGCAATATCTTCCACAAACGACGATCTTGCGACGAGAAAGTTCAGAGTATTTACAGCACCCCTAGGTACAATCTACGTTTTATTGACTCTATCGCGGCGTAGGGATGTAGGGACACACGGGTGCGACGTCATCAGTGCAGCCGTTCAATCGGCTGGCCCCACGGTGTTGCTCGCGCGCGCTCCGATGAAGCTCGCTACAACTTTGTGCCTAACATTCTCGCTGGAATTTGAGCACCGAGAAAGCTTGGATGATTGACATCTCGTCCCGCGTGACGTCAACGTCGCGAGAGTCCAATCAGCACGCTCTGCGAACTTCGTGCCCAACTTTGTGTTTGACGAGTTTAGCGACCCTGGTCGTGCTGAAGGGAAGCGCGCGCAGCGTCACAAAGATACAATCGTGAGACGTAACTTGTTTCCATACAAAACTCTGCCCTATTCACCACCTGAACGTAGGGAACCACTCACTTCAGGCACTGAAAGGATAAAGGCAGGCTCACAGAGCCCGCTTTCCTTACGTTTCGTTACGTCGCGAAAGCTTACGTCTGCTGTCGCCAGAAGTCACCGGGATATCCGCGCTTCATATTAAGCGTGGCAGCCAGTTTAAGGGTATAGCCTGACACGCGATAAATGGCCGTACAGCGATACTGAGTTGGAATGTTCCTTACTTTATACCAGATTGCTGGCACAAGTGGGGACGAGGCATGTGTGTACTTGTTACCCCTAAATTGTAACTCACTACAATTACTCGTTACTCGCTCAAAAAGTAGCTAAACACGTTACTCGTTACCGATTCTCAAAAGGAACGCGTCACACTACCTCAAAAGTAGCTAGTTACTTCTCTCGTCACTTTGACGACCAAATACGCGACTGCTTGTGTTTCGTGGTTTATTGTTTTCTTTTCAGGACTCGTTGAACTTAAGCAGTAGCTGCCTTTCGACGTTTTCATCAGTTAGGTTTCCCCGCTTCCTTGAGAATGCGTCTCCGGCGACGCTGAAGAGTCGTTCTACTGACGCGCTCGAAGGAACGGCAGTGTTGTGCTTGAGGAGGAGCTGGTGAATCTGGGATTCCCCTCTCTTTGTTGTTATCTCCGCTACTAAAGTTCCAAGTTGACAATGGGTTCTGTGACTTCCCGCGTTCGAAACCTCCGGGTTTACATTTGATCTGTACACGATTCTAAAAGGGTGAACCAACGAACCTTATGTTCTTCTCTGGATGAAGGACATTCCCAGCTGTAGAGTTGGACTGACGTATTCAGCGATAAACGTTGCTATACTGTCATACTCTTTAGTTTTTTTTCCGGTTGCTTTGTCGCAATAGACGCATACTCAGGTTAGAATGAAAACTAGGCTCTTTGAACGGTGTTGTACGCATTACTCATCAAAAGTAACGAAATACCGTTACTAGTTATTTTACCATAAAAGTAACTAAGTGTGTTACTCGTTCTTTTCTAAACAAAAGTAACTATACGTCACTCATTACCGAAAAAAGTAACTATGTAGAAGTAACTCGTTACTAGCAACGCGTTACGTAGATGTCTGGTGGGATCCAAGAATACTCGAAAGCGACGCAACTGACCAAGATGCGCCTTCGTTGCGGTGGAAGGGGAAAAGGGGACCTTTCCTTTCAGTCTCTCCCTCGCAAGAACGCGATGACGAGCTGCGGGGACGTCAACGATGAGACCCTCGGAAGTGCGTCATCAAGTTTTGCGATTTTCGCTGCGACGATATTTAGATGTGGCTCATACAGGGGGCACGAACACTCCGTAGGCATTCGATTTTGGCCCGTGACAATCAATGCCTCGACGGGCATTCGGGTAGTGGATCGAGCCGAATCGCTGGGATGACGGGAAAAGCCGAACCTTAACAATGCATGGAACTCAGCGCGCGCCCCGTGCTCCGTAACCCCTGCGTGTGGCTAGGCTAAAAACATCCGCGGCATACATTCGGCTCCAGATCACGTGGCCGCTTTTTGAGGGGGTAAACGTGTTCGTTTTTCTCGAATTGTTCCCGCGACTGCCATTGCGTGGAGAAAAAAAAGCAACAAAACAACGTGTCTCATAGGTCATAAATGCCAAGGAATTATTCTAAGCTCTATTTAAACTGAAAAAAAAATGTTGCAGTGCTTCTTTATGGGTCATCCTACCCTAGGCACCACGTGACAAGGTTAAAAGCTGTTATCCCTTGTCACTTTTTCAACAGTTTTTGTTGAAAAAAAAAGTAAAGGTATTATTGGTATTAGTATTATTATAAAAAGCACCACCCACCCTGAAAGCTTCCGCATATAAACGCTTTTAAAAAACTGACCAAACATGCATCCATTTTTTTTTTTAGATCCATTGGCGGTTCAAACAAGGCGCGGCTAAGGAGGGCCTCTTCTTCTTTCGCTTAGTTCACCGCTTTTGCGGTGAAATCACGAGTCCAGTTTTTGGGCTCCCTGATGTTGCATTAGGGAGCCCCAAATCTAGAATCGTTTTGTTAGCGCTACGTTGCACGAAGCGCGCTAATATCGGGTCGTGCACACTCAAGGTTAGCGCTAAATCATGAATATCTACTAGAGCTGCCTTGGCCATGAATTTGTTAATATCTAGTGCTGATTTAACAATGATTTAGTGATGCGATATCTGTGAACCGGCCCGGATAGTTCCATAAAAATGGGAATTAGAATAGAAATACAAATAAAATAACGAGGAGAACTCGGTGAAGTTGTGGCTTAGGTTTTAGGGCAGCGATGCGTCATAATACGCAACGCGCTTAGGGCGGGCTTTCCATAGGTAGGGTGAATTGGGTTCACCATTATTGTTTGGTCCCGTTTTATCGAGCCGGCGTTCCTCGATCATTGTGCTCACCTTCGAAGCCTTGGGCTGCTTCAAGGAGTCCCCGTTGGCAGGGCACATCTGCAAGAACGTCACGCTGCTGCTTAATTCTTACAACGGCTAATGACACGACGCGCAAGACGCTTTTGCTTTTAGCTGTCGACACCAGCAAGAACACGGTCTGGTGGTCAACCAATTCGTAGAACGGGGGAAGAGTCACTCATGCAAATTGACCTAGTCCAGGCACGGCCGCTTGATCTCCGCTGTTTCGCTACGGCCTGCCGCTTCACAAAAAGATGCTTAGAAGCAGTAATCCAGCTAAGTTTCAGGCTGATGACTCGTGCCAGCGGACACGTTCCAGATCTATGCTTTGGCATTTGTCGGTCTTCGCGCAGCTCCTACTCGTTCAGCGCCAGTTACAGTGGTCGCTGTTCAGTGCCACCAGGCTCGACTGCGGTCGCTCGGAGCACTTTCGTTTCCCCCGGCAAAAAGAGCCACTAGGCAGGCCGTTTCTAGCGGAGCTGGAGTTAGAATCAAGCGGCCGGGGCCCAGGAGTCGAGGGAAAGTTTACAGTAAAGGTTTAAAGCATAAAATGCTTTCTTGGTGAAATAAACTCAACGTACACTTTTGTGCCATAAATACTTTTGTGACGTCTGTATTGAGACGTACGGCCTAGCTCGGTGCCCGAGAAACGGCTGTGGAGTTTTAGGCCCTGTTTTATTGTAAGGGCGAGTGAAGTGAATGCACTACGCATGATTATGGCTGTGCCGTATGGTGACACTTTTTAAAGTATAGGGAGTTCCCGTAAAAGAAAAGCGAGTTTTTCGGCTATGTGTACATAAACTATGCATAGAAAGCTCAAACGTTCGCGTTCTATCCAGGTCTATTCCAACTGCTAGCGTCACGTTCTCACGGATTTGAGCTTTCTACGATGCATAGTTGATTTACCCGGGCCAAAAACATGGTTATCTTATCTCGGGAACTCGCTGTATATTGTATAGCGAAGGTCATGCCCCGGACGACGCTTTTACTTCACGAGCTCGCGTGGATTCATAGTATCCTCCGCATGCTGATAATGCCTGCCGAATGGCCCGCTTGCCAGCACTTGGGCACCGTAATAAGTTCCAGAAAAGACAGTGCACAGGCACTTTTTCAGATATGTGCCTTGCTTGCTTGACGGTCCTTATTGGTCAGACAAAAACTGTTTGCCCGAAAGTTTGAAGCAGCAGGCGTCGGAGATGCCTGAGGCGTGTGGGAAATAACTGGACTCGTTGAGCGACTGGAAACGGGAATTTAATAAGACGAGGCTAGTTTAGGAAAGGCGCTGTGGCGGATGGAAAACAAAATGGCCTCGAGGAGCTGTCTTGGGGTCCCGAGATCACCGTCTTCTTCGATGTTATTGATGATCAGGCTGTTGAATATGGGTGAAAGTATTCAACAGCCTGCCCGCAGATCACTTAGTCACTGTGCCTGCAGCGAACATCACTGTCTTTTAACGATGTATGTGTAGCTTGGCATTGAATGCGCCAGTTTCGCATAAATGCCACCATCTCATACAGAAAAGTAAATAACGCGTGTCCGGTGCATGCCGTTATACGTTCGTGATTGGTAGCTTAACTAAACGGCGGAGTGTTCTTTTTCGCTGCCAGCGGCTTATTGGCGGAGAAAGGGTTGACTAGAGCGCTTGCCTGGAAGCGGCCTTGCGGAGTGCCAAGGCCCATCTAAAATAAGGAAGGCCTCCTCACTCTTCCTTCATGGAGAGACGGATGGCGCCAACTCAGCTACCCGAGCACGATGCCGAGCGCCCTTCATTGGACACGATCGGCCAAGCTTGGACTCGTATCCAATCTGTCTTCCCTCCATCTCACTCGGATCACATCAACATTATTCTAGCTGTTGTTGCTTTGGGGCGGGAGATATTTCTTCACTTTGCCTTCGCAAAATGTATGAATCTCAAGCCTGACGAGCAGGATGCTTCTTGAACCTTCGGACATTGTGCGCGACACTTAGACACGTGTAATTTTGTTCTTTTTATAACGCACGCGCTGTCTGAAATCGGCCGTGTACAAGCAGGCAGCACAACCAGCATCGCATCGCGCGCACGCTTTCGAGTTACCCCCCGGGATGCGCACGACGGCGCCTGCTCGAAAAGCCGCCGTCTCATCATGGCACCCGCCTCGTATAGTGCTAGTGCGACGGTCGCTTCTCCGGCAATGGAGGAAAAAAATTGAGACCGCTGCGATATTCTGCTCCGCAAGCGGAGCATATTGTCGCCTTCTGAAAAGGCGACTGTGAAGATAGAAGTGAACGAGTTGCATTAGTAAAATAAGGAATAAGATATTTAGAAAACCGGCGGGCCGTCCTACTGGCTCCTTTCAGGAACAGTGGTAATGCGAGAGACCGAGAGGCGAGGCGCGAGCCTCACGTAGAACCAAAATCCGGGTGACAGTTCGCCGGCACGCTCGAGCAACCAAAACAGATCTGCGACAATATTACTCTAGTTTCTTTGTTTCGTAACCCATGCTTTAGAGCTGGTTAACAGCAACATCCGCAAATTTGCCAAAGGTGAATGCTATATTCCAAGAAAACGAATGTACCGAACGGTGTTACGTAGTCGGGGACTCGAACCAGGTAGCGTGCCAGGAGTGGAGTTGCAGCGTCTTCTGGTTCAAGATTATAGGGGTTAATTACATGACTATAATCAATGAACCGTCAGCATGACATGGTTCAAGCGAGTCAGTCGACAGATCACGAGAGAGCACACATCGAAGCAGTCCTCTGCTAATTTGTACATCTTTCCCACGTCCCTAGGTAGGGGTTTTATGAGTCCTTGTTTGTCAGCAGCCACGCCTGCTGCCAAACGTCTTTCTTGCCTTAGCGTACACATTACACTCAGTCGGAAAAGCTGAGTCACAGACCGTTGCACAGGAGTCTGGCGTCGGTTGACTTGAAGCAGTAGGATAACTCACTCAGTGAAGTTCAACACATTTCCCGACTCAGGTGCGCCCTTAATCTTGCACGGTTCAAAGGTACGTCATCAGTCGACGTTAAAGTGACCCGCTTCTCTGGTGATCCGATACCCAGGAAGGTGGACAGACGTGGCCTCGCTGTGCCGACCCAGACTTAGTGCACCTGACTCGTTCCGAGCGTGCTGTTTCTCGGAGATTTCGCACCTGTGACGGCAATCTCAGTTCCCAGTCCACAAGTGCCTCTGTTTGGATGATGCTAGGCAAAACTTGAGGAACGCCATTCATGCGTCAAAGCGTCGGCGGGTAGGCAGGAAGAACCGGCACAACAGCGATTCCACCGTATCGTTTTGTCAATCGTAACAACGGTTGGTATGAGTTGACGCAAATAACGGAAGAAACAGACGAGCGCTGTAAGCTTGAACAACGTTGCAACTGTAAATATTTTGATTCTCTGAGGCCTGGCGAAGGGCTAAATTACAAAGGAATTGCGGCGGCCGTCCGAGATTACATCCGCCATGAGGTATCCCGGGCAGCGTGAAAGACGCTTTTCTGTTACTTTCAGTAAGGACCAACTGCGCCAGCAATCGGGCCCGCGTTTACAGGTGCGTGAAAGAGGTGCCTGGACTGGGAGCCTGCCTCACGAACGAGACCGCGCAAGTGCCCAGGTTTGAGGGGGCCCGAGCCAAGCTGTGCTTAGATCCGAGCAGAATGTGCCAAGGGACAAGATCGGCCTCCGTTCAAGTTCGTTCAAAAAGAGTAGCTTGAGGTAGAGCGTGGACTGACTCTTTCCTCAATTTCAGACATCCCTCAAGACCATCGAGATCTCATGAATAAACAACCCCGGTGTAGAGGTTGCCACCTATTATCTGTATAAATTATTTGCCACCAGACTGTTGCGGCCTCTGTCTTTGTAAATAGTTAATCATTGGGATTAAATCCATTCTGTTTGCCGGTTTGATACCTGTCGGTCACGGCCTTCCCTCACTCCGCCCGTACCTTCACGGCACGGGCACTTAGAGCATCGAACATGGTGTCAGAAGTGTTAAGCTACTCTAAACTCCAGTCATCATGACACAAGTATGCCAAATGAGTCTAGCCAGCAGTGGGTCGGCGACAATCTGCGACAGCCAGACGCCTTCGACTTTTCGAACGCCGGGAGCTAGCCCCCCTTGCGAGATTGCTACCACGACTACACCGCTGTCTTAGGTCTTGGTCAAGCGTCGCAAGACGTCCAAGTACTCTCCCTGCTTTATTGTATGGGTCCGGAAGCTCGCGCGCTGCTGAACATGTTCTTGCTCGACGAAGCGTCTTTCAAATATTACGATGCGGTGGTTGCACTCTTTACCGCACACTTCGTACATCCAGAAAACGAGCTCTATGGGTAGTTGCGTTCCCACAAGCGCGTCCGGCAGCCAGACGAGAGCGTGGTTGCTTACTATGCAGAGCACTGCAAGCTCGTGAAACGCTGCAAGTACCCATCAGCGGTGATAGAAGATCAGCTAGTTTGCGACAGGTTAGTCGTCGGCCTGCAAGACACGCGTTTCTGGAACAAGCTGTGTCGGAACGCAAGGCTCACGCGAGTTGAAGCGCTCCAGTATGAAGACGGTGATAAAGAAAGAGCGTCTGCTCGACCAAGCATCGAGAGCTCCCTTTCGGTCTAAGTCTACGCCTAGAATAATCAGGAAGTTTCTTCCCGTCGACGCTCGGACGCCAAGCCAGCACGTGCAACTGGAGCTGAAGCGAGAACAGGAGACTCCGGTGACTTATCGACTTGCTCGTTCTGTGGTCGCGCGCGTCAATCGTGTTCAGACTGCCCAGCACAGAACTCGCTTTGGAATAGACCGATCTCACGCCACCACTGCCGCATTGCATCGAGGGAACTTTAGTCTTCCTGCACGTGCGACAACATCACTGGAGCACGAGACGGCACAATCCCTCGCATGCACGGCTGTTTGCCTTCTGTGAACTAAAGTTATGGCGGCGCCACGCATGCGCCGAATGTTTAGTGAGATCGGTATATTAATGCGAAAGGAAAGGGCACTTTTCCGAAGTGTGCCATTCAAGAAAAGCCAAGAAGGGTAAGCTGAACCCTATCCAGCTGCACGCCGTGGGAGAGCCCGCCAAGGCAAAATACGTGGACGTCAGCGTGGATAATTACACCGCGGAATATAAGGTGGATTCTGGGTCGGTGGTGTTATTCCGCCGGTTAGTTTGAATTTGTGAACTTAAATTTTGTGAACTGCCTCCACCTTTCATCTTTCGTAAAGAAGGGAGATGTAGAGCTTGCCCCCTAATGTCTTTATGAAATATCTGCCACCAGTCTGTGGCGCACGCTGTCTTTGTAAATAGTTAGTTGATCCTCGGGATTACATTCATTCTGTTTGCTGGTGTGATACATGTCGGTCACGGCCTCCCTCACTCCGCCCACACCTTCACGGCACGGTCCCCTAGAGCATCGAACACCCCGCACCGTATTTATTAAGTATTAGCTGTACGCAAAGAAAACAGTACGGCATGATGCAACTTAAACTGTAAAATAACTTGTTGTTGGGCTAGTTGGTGTTGACTGTATTAAACCATGGTTAGCCATGGTTAGCGCTTTTAACCATGGTTCAACGATGCAACTTAAGCGGCAACACTAAGAGCAGGGGACGAGAAAAACGATTCAGTAACTGCTTAGAAACGAGTCAAAGCTACCACGCCAAGTACCGACAACTGCCTCAAGAAGGCAAGAACGCAGGGAGACATTGTTTACGTCGTTCACGTCACTCACGTTGCTTAATTTACGTGTGGGAATGCAGTGCACTCTGGTGGTGATCGCGTGCGATCAACGAACAGAGTTTCTGGCATGTTTTGGCAGGCAAGTATAGAGAAGACTACGGCATGACAGGCCCGCTCCAAGCGATGTAGAGCTTGCCCCCTAATTTACGGTGCCGTAAAATGCCGTCTCAGCTAGATTCTGGGCTTCCGTCGAGGCACAGAAGCACTTCTGCAAAACCTCTGCCTCGTCTCCGCTTCTAGCGTCCTTCCTGCCTGCTATTCTGACGAGCCTGTTCTTTTTTGTAGAACTAGAGAGAACATAAGACATTCGTAGAGATTCATTCTGCATGCGGAAAACTGCACACTTCTTGCGGAAAATTCGAAAGAACGCCTTCTAACATTAGTAACTTAATGTGAGCAATAAGGCAGCACGGAAAGGCCATTGACGAGACCGACGTGTTGCAGGCTGGGAGTTGGAAAAAGGTCGCCTTAGAACGGCCACCACCACGCGTGGACGCCTGGTGGTTGTCACGGCCCTCACCCGAGAGTAGTCGAGCCACTCCTGGCGTAGGCACGTGCAATTTCCGGGCTGCAGCTCGGAGCGGATCACGGCGAGGTTGAACGAGATCGCAGTGAGCGTCTCACCGTCCGCCGCTTCGGAGACGTTTCTCTGCGCGAAGACAGGCGTCAGAGGCCAGACCACACAGAGCGCGGACTCACCAGTCGCTCCATGTCTCGCGCAGTCATCCGATAGGGCGATGGCACGGTGCAGGTCTCATGGGCCGGGTAAGAGTGGCTCACGAACACCAGCAGGTCGCAGTGCCTGCGACGAAGGAGCGGTGTTCGTTCTGATAGCACCTTTTGGTCCCAGAACGAGCGAGCGTTGGTGTACCGTTGGAATGACTCCAGGTATTTGTAGGCGTGTGAGAAGTGAAGCCCGACACCGAGGATTTGTTTAGGCCCATCTTTCATGTCGAACTGCTTCATGATTGCCTGAAAGCAAATACGATTTTAAAAAGCCGCCCTGCACGCAGCGCTTTTTCGTACAAGGCTAAGGCGCAGAAGCTTCGCCGCATCCGTGGCCGCGCCGGAAAACAAGAAGATGCCGTCGAGGTTGTGGTGCTGTAGCCACACCGGCAAATCTTTCGCCAGCTTTCCCACGAGCTTCTGATCATCTTCCATGGCGATGTTCGTCAGCGAAGGGTCGAGGGCTATTAACAACTGGCTGGTTGTGATTGTTTTAAACACGCTAAATTTATTATCTGAAAACCACACATGAGGCCAGTTAAAAAAACACCCCCCCCCAAAAAAAAAAAAAAAAAAAAAAAAAAAAACTAGTTTAGCGCTTACCGTCAACGTAGAAATGTTCATCGGCTGGGTCGTATTGGATACTCCAATAGACAACGTGACTGCAAAGACTGCCTATAAGGACTGGATTTGAGATAGCCGACGAGACAACGCAAACCAGTGGCCCTGGAATAAGGGAACACAAGTTGGCTAGAAGCGCGGCGCGTTCAGAGGAGCCCCGTTTGTCCTTTTCCCCCGCAAGGCTAAATTGGTTGCAAAAAGTGCGTAAGTCATCTCCGTCGTTTCGCGTTCTTCGGGACGCGAGAACGGGTCACATTGTAGACGACTCAAGGCTGAACTCCATGGAGAGAATATGCGGCATGTAACCGGCGAACTTTGTACGGAGGCACGTTTGCTTTGCGCACTGCGTGGCAGCCATTGTTCTGAAACCACGCGCAGAGCGATGGCCACCGGGCAATATTCGTCCTTTTTACAGAGGCATGTGTTCGTAAAGCAGTCACCGAGGGATTCTTCTCGACTAGCCGGGAAAATACGCAACCGATATAGTACCTTCGCAGGGATCTCACTGTACGCGGAGTGGAAGCCTTCGCGGCAACATCAGGTGCTTCCTCAGCCTGGACTCCTCCAGACCAGAGGAAGGTGCAACCGTGAGAGTATAACTTACCCGGCTCCTCCCGTTGCGGTCGTTCGGTGCCCACTGGAAAGAAATCGTTTGCAATAACAGCGATCCCCACCGCACAAGAGATGCCTCACGTCATGAAACCAGCCATTCTCGCATGAAACGCACGTCCTCCTCCCTTGCCCTGTTTTTGGCACAGCCAAGGACGGCCATTTTCCGATGGCGAGGAAACACAATACTTCGAACCACGCTGAGCACGGCTAGCGAACGGAGGACCGTGTTCACTGTCAATGTGCTGTCTTCCGTGTACGGCGGAATCGGCTGTGTTCACACTTTAGACAAGCTGGCTTGTGGGCTTCTATGAGAGCCTTTAACACTTTTATCGCTAGATTAGTTATTCAGCCTTCAGCTCGGGTGCGCTGGTCTGAAGCCTCAAGAAACCCCTGTTTACACGTGGTCAAAAAAAAAATTGCGGTGGCTTAGCTCGGTTATGCTAGGATATACGTATCGTGAGTTTATGCGCACAAAATGAGAGGTGCTATCAAGCGGCTCCGGTGCAGCGTCAGAATTGGCTACTGCGCAACGGAGGCGCACAGCTGGGCACGCGGCGGCGCCAGTGCGTCTGCCGCGGCTATGACGTCACTCTGGAACGCGCAGACCGGCGAGGCGCGCGCGGCGGCGGCGGAGCGCGCGGTGGCGGCGGCTCCGGCGCGCCTGCTGTGCGCCGTGTGACGTCACTGCTCCTCGCACATGCGCCGCACGGCTCTTTGGGAGCCACGCGAAACTGCTCAACCTCGGCCAGTGTAGCTCACGCTACAAAATATCACCACCCCCTGTCAAAAAAAAAAAAAAGAAGATACAAACGCGGCGTGCACGACGAGAAACCGAGGAACGGGAGGAGGAGACGAGAGCGGGGGGGGACGGCAGAACGCCGAGGCCAGGTTGGAATTATCATTGGGTAGACTTGCCCTCTATTAAAACACGAACCTTTTCTTTCTGCGTGTTCTTACCTTACGTAAGGAAAGGAAATTGCCTCACCTAAAGAAAGCCGTCATTTCGATTCAGGAACCGACCTCACCCTTCCCTTAGGTAAGGAACAGACGAAAGATTCCTTCGCTGAGTATGGAAAGCATGAAATAATCTGTGGTCGAGATTATGGTGCAATTTGGTCTGAGCACTACTACGCAACAAATACTTGATGCAATAAGATTAGCAATTATTCTTACCTTTGAAGCCTATTAGGAGACCACACAGCTAAAGCTAGGAAGGCTGAATAAAGAATGCGCGTGTTTTTTTTACCTTCCGTTACGTGCATCGCGTCCTCGTCTGGCAACAACGCGTTATCTGCTCGCGCGTTGCCTGCCTATTAGGACTAGAATTCGTGGCATCGTCGACGCTCTCATTGACTTCATGACGAGTCGTAAACGTGCTACCGAAAGCGCTTGTGCGTTCTATGTGCGTCTCTTTCTTGTCCTGTCCTTTGTGCGCCGTTTTTTTTCATCTTGTCACAGTACCAATAACTGGCCCAACTCACCACATTACTACAGACAGCTATATACAATAGACCCTTCGTTGAATCATTAAAGCATCAAAGAGAATGTGAAAAGACTAAGTGTGCAGGCGAGCTGGTGGTAGCTAGTCATGTCTTTTAACACATGAGACTGTGGTGCAGAACAAAAAAAAACAGATTTCAGTAGAAGGAACATACACAAAAGGGAACGTTTCTTTGAGAGCGTCCCGTTTTGCCTCCCAAAACGAAATCCTGGCTACGTCCCTGAAACAAGTAAGGAAACCTTAGATAAAAGGAGCCAATCTAAGCTAAGGTTCGCCAAGTCATGATTCCTAATTGCGCCTCCTTACGAAAGAAAAGGGGCTGATCTAAAGGAAGAACCGTTCTTAAGATCTTTAGTAGTGGAGACAAAGCCAGAAGACTTGTCTCCACTGCACTCGACTAACGCATTGGAACGCGAAAACCAAACGACAGACGCCGGTGTTCTGCACTCTAACACGTTCGACGAGTGCAGTGGATAAAAAAAACTGCCGTCGTCGAACGCGTTCGAATGCGAAAGCCAAACGCCGGACGCCGGCGTTCCGCATTTTGACGCATTCGACGAGTGGAGTGCAGTGGAAAGGCAGCCAGCTTTAAGTCAATCCCCTAATCCTTCCAACCAGTGTCCGGCGTTCTGACGTCCCCTCTGGTATCCTCGTCTCCCTCAGGTTCTGCCTGCAAGGGTTAGCCAACAGGGAAATTCTTGGGTTTCTGTGCTCGTTTTATACCTACGGTGGAAAAGCGCCGAAAAAATACACGGACAGACAGAAAGACATCAGGGCGAGGCACACTCTCAACTAAAGTGTATTTGAAAAGTGCACACGTATATACACGACCTGACCAATTATAAATGCAGAGTGTCGAGGGAATTACGCGAGGCTTTTGAGGTTAAAAGTAGGGGAGTGACTGCATTAGCGAAACTTCCTTAGCCCTTTCCATGGATGAATATGAGTTTTTGAAACGGGGGCTGGGCAAAGACGAGTGACGATTAGAATGCCTGTCGTGTATTTATGCGTGTACTTTTAAAAAAACTTTAGTTGGGAGTGCGCCCTGTCCGGTTGTCTTTCTGTCTGTACATGTATTTTTTCGGCGCTTTTCTACCGTAGATATGTACCAACCCACCCATTTAAGTATCTTGTTATCGTTTTATATCTTCTTTTTGGCTGTACAGCAAAGCAGGTTCCGGAACGGCAAATCAAATCTTTTGTTGCATGAAGTTTGCACAGCGAGTCTAGGTTTTCCATGACGGACTCACCTGTCGTTTTTATGCTGGTGTGATCCGTCGTCACAAAACCGAACTCTAGAAGTACAAAATTATATTTAGAAATTAGAAAGGGCTAAATATCTGGGAAGAAGGCAAACCGCTTAAAGGGACGCATTTCAACACCTGAGACGGAAGACAATGCAAGCGGGCGACCACTACTCGTCTTGTCCTTTTGTCTCGAGTTTGATTGTGTGCAATGGCATCAATATGCGATTCTCGTACAGTCGCAATTGCACCTCTCTAAACCACGGCAGTAAATTGGAAAAACAACAACATTAAAAAAAATAGGGGCGCTCGTGCATATTGATGCAAAGCGAAAATCTAGCCGACATGTAATGGAAGAGAAAGCGGACAGATAATTCGACGCTCGTAGGAAAGCACATCGAAAAAGTCCAAATAATGCCGGGATAATCACAATTTGTACCATTTAAATATGCCTATTAGGTTTAAAGACCTCTTGGTATATGTTTTGTGTTTTGTTTACGTTTGGACAGGGTGAAAAGAAAGCGGGTTCCCAATATTTACGACTGTGGATGTCACAGACGCGGCCATCTGCCGCTTATGGCTTCGGGAGTAACCCGAGTCTCGGGCAGGACAGTTCAGAACCTAGGGATATACGCGTTCCCCCACCGAGCCGGAACGGTGAAGGGAAGAGAACCACCGGGCGAGATGCAGAGAGACACTTTGCGTACGCGTTGGGGGATTCGAAGACGGGGTAGGATCCCGGGAAAACTTGGCGGAGCCCGGGAGAAGAAAGGAGGAGTCTACGCTAAGCATCGGAGGGGCAGGACGCCACCAGGACCCCCAGAGGTCTCGCAGGGCTCCTAAGATCTGTAAACCAGTTTTAATACAGTATGTAAATAAACTGCATGTCTATATACCTGTTGCCTTCACCCGGGGTGTCGCTGTGCTTCACTAAGATCTCCGACGGCCAAGGCGCAATCCGGGGTTGCTATCATCCCATCTACAGCAACCACCACAACAAGAACTTAACTCGGCAGTCGACAGGATTGTGCCACCGCTTTCGGGCAGGAAGCAGCCACGATCAAGCAGGAACATCACAGCAAGTTAACCAGGTGAACATTGCGAATGACTGGGGCTCTCCACCGTGGGTGTGACGAGGAGAGGCTGCGACGAAGAGTCGACAGTTTCTGAGGACGTAGAGTGCGCACAAGTCATCATTGGTGTGACCAGGAGCCGCAGGAGCTCGCCGGACTGCAGGACGTCAAGCTGTCGCCATGGGTGCGACGAGAGGTCGACAAACCGTCGGGAAGTGCCGAGTGTCCGCCTGTTACCATATGTGGGAAAGGGAGCTCGACGAGCGATCCGGGAGCGGACATAGGCCACGCGATCTTCGACGTGGTGCGACGAGAGGTTGACCAGACCGACGGGAGGCGCCGAGTATCCGCCTGTTGCCGTAGGTGTGACAGGGAGCTCAAGGAGTCAGCCGGAAGCGTACATGGGCCACCCGATCGTCGCCGGTGGAGCGACGAGGGTTCGACGAGACCAAAGATGGCGTCGAGTGTCTGGCTGTCACCGTCGGTGTAACATCGAGCCGCATTGCCCCGGGAACGGACACTCCGACGTCTGATCGGCGTCATAGGTACGTCGGGGAAGCAACGGAAGGTCTCTGCAACCGTCAGGTGAAGACAGCAGGTCATCGCGGTGGTTAGGGGGCATTGGGGGCTTCCTCAGCTGAAGTCGGCATTACCTGAACCTGGTAGGGGTCTCCGGGAACGTTCGGCGGCAGCACGTGACAGACATGACAGCAGGTTGGAGATCCATTTGTTCGTTTCCTCTGGGGATCGTGCCGGTGGGGTGGTATCGTCGCAGGCGTTTTAGAACGCGGGAATGGAGGACGGTCACGGAGGACACTAACAGACATTACGTTATCCACACACCGGCGAAACAATTGCACATCTTCGCACCACCATCACAGGCGGCGTCAGTGCTTGGAAGTGTTGTAAACGGCTTTCATTTTTTTAAATAAAAAATAGAAATACGAGGCCAATTCAAAGTTCCCGCCAGCGCACTGTGACGTAACAGTGTACCGCAAGGTGTCGGGGCGGTCAGAAGGGAGGCATCGACCTACGTCACTAAAAGTGGGTTCGCCGGAAGTCACGTGAGTTTCACTCCTCGTGCTCTCCGCGACCGTGCCTAAGAATTTCTTTTTAATTTTGCTCTTCGTACGAGCGATGGTAGAAAACAAAGTTTTAGTTCCACTAGCTCTTTATCGCTGCACCGTTGGTTAGTTTGCGTGCTGTAAAAGTCGAGGACGAAGAGTCAGTGGATCGACTTGATGGAGGTCAATGATGAAAGCGTTGCGAGTACAAGCCAGTGTACAAGTGCATGCCGTCAGTCCGATGATACAGAGCTATACTGGGCACAAAACAAGCTATCAAGTTTTGAAAAAAAAAAAAAATGTTAAAACGCTCGCAGAAATTAGGTTTGATAGCATACGACACGCCCGATCGCATTGCTGAAGATTCAGACACCGAGGTCGTTGAATCATCAGATACTCTCCAGGCTGAAGATGCCTGCCGTCTAAAGAATACGAACTGGTGAGTGTACCAAGTACAAGTAAACGTCAAGCGTAAAGTACGTGTTTTGTCTAGAACATGAGTAGAACATTTTACTAGGTGCACATGCAGCCGATGCGTCGTGATGCCTGAATTCAAGCCTCTCGACTGCCGCTGCTGCAGGGAGATGGGCAGGAAACATGCAGACCTGCAGTTAAGGTCTCACATCAAGACCTGTGAGTTTTAGTAAACTTCGCCTAGAGTTGTAATCTTCATCACTAAAGTGCATCGAGCATATCCATCGCCTACCCACGGATTCTAAAGCTGTCCTGCCGGAACCGCAGTCAGCCACCGGTCCATCTCTTGTATGTCTCTCGGAAATGCATGCAGTGTGATCACTTCTTCAGTTGCTGAAATACCGGGACAGTCCCTCACACAGCACCTTCTAGGCATTGTAGTTGATCACGTCAATTTACTGACTCCTCTTCTTCCACCTTTACAGCAACATTAAACGATGAAAAGCAAATAAAAGACACCTTGTCTGCTTGGATCGCTCGTGGAGGTGCGGAGAATCACAAAAATATTAAAAAAATATTACACGCGCTCGCGGTAAGCCCGAGGATGGATACAACTCACGTGACTTCCGGCGATGCCTCCCTTCTGACCGCCCCGACACCTTGCGTTACACTGTTACGTCACAGTGCACTGGCGGGAACTTTGAATTGGGTCTCGTATTTCTATTTTTTTATTAAAAAAGCTACGCAACTCTATAGTGAAACAATTTTTTTGTAATGTCCTGATATGTCATTTCAATGCCTAGCATAAAAGAATTTTTTTTTTGGCGTGTCAGAGGCCCGTTAAAATTTGAGCAACGCTCCACGTGAGCATAATAGAATATTTGTGGCTCGCGTTTCGAACATTCGTCATTACACTGCCCCACTACAGTTTTTTATACTCCATTCCATTCGAAGATGCCAGCGTAGCAGAGGCTACAAGAGCTAGCTCCGAGCATTCGGTGTTCCTGCCGAGAACGCGCGCTCGTGCAATGCGAGCATAGTTCGGCGGAACATGCTTTTTGAATGTAACTTCGGCTTCCTTATCACTTAAAGTGACACGTGCGTGCTTGTGGAAGCCGTGAAAGAAAGCAATACAAATAATAAAGCTGAAAAGTTTAAAGGCACGCCTAATTTTTTATTTTAATTTTAGTTTTATCTAGAAGTTTTGTTATCGTGCATATTCAGGTGCTGACAGATGCTTTTGTTCTAACGTGGCACGTGCAAAATCGAGCGTTACAGCACCGCGTGTACGGTGCAGTCAGGTTAACATGGTCGCGTCTTGCTGACACGCTCGCGCTCCCTGCCCCAAAGTAACGAGTCGATTGGCAAAGTGAGAGATCGATAGGCATCGGTCTGCCACCATTGACCGAATGCTGGCTATGACGTCAACAACGAATTTCTCATAGACGAAAATATCAGGAATAGAAGAACTTCAGTTTTCGGCGGTGTTGGTTTCAGAGCGCTATGATTTCAAGCTTCCACCACGGTCATTGCAAACACCACCAAACTTGTTCGCGAGGTAATGACGTCACGAAAGGGAACCATAGGAGGGTGCCGCCAAAACATCTTGCCGCCAATAGTCACGGACAAGGCGAGAAGGGAAGGGAGGAGCTTCGATAAAGCTTCGGTGTCTTGTGCACCTCGAGCCCATGAGCGCAACCAAAGCAAAGCGGAAGGAACGGCCGGAGCGCGTGCTAAAGGCTGGACGTTCAAAAGACACGCCGTCCTCATTCGGGCATTGACAAGAGTATTTGCTCAAAGTCAGTATACGTAATCTTCGGGTGGGAGCGGAATAAACAACCTGCGTGCGTCTTCAGTTGAAAACGCGATCTCCGAGGGATCAACGGGCAAGCGAAACCCGATGCTCGCTTGTGAAAACAACAACAACAGCCAGTGCACGGGCGAGCTGATCAATCATTCGCATCGTGCAACCTGTGACACGGATAGCGAAAAAAGTAACGAAGAAAGGAGACCAACACTTCGTACACAACAAAGCTGTAGTGGAAACTTTTCGGCGTTATTTAAAGATGGCCATGCCGGGCGTCCGAACACGTGCGTCCTAACGCGCGTTGGAGTCGAATGCTGACTTCGACTGAGACTCATTTCGTAAGAAGACGAGTGCCAGCCCAACTGGCGTCCCATTCCTGCCCCCTGTCCACCTTCTTATGCCCAATGCTAAGAGGCGTCAACGTCATTTCTATTTGCCCGTTCCACTTGGCCAGGGGGCGCCAGCGCGCCCAGAAAACGCGACCACGTAATGTTGGCTTAGGCGTCTGCAAGACACGACCATTAAGGCGGCGTTGTAGCGTTCGATCAGGCACGAGCCACGTTCGAATGCGGCGTCGGTCAACGTCTCTTCATTCGCGTAAAGAAAAGAAAAAGTAATCAGCTTGTGACTTTAGCGACCTATCGAAACACCAAGAATGCATCCTTTTCAATGGTTTCGTTTGTGTTTTCTTTCATAATGCCATTGAGCAACGCGAGGGAGCGTAAGAACGTGCAATCGAAATGCGACCTAAAAGTATTCGATTGTGCTCACTGGCGGCGCGGCTCAATACTTGAGAGCTGGAGGCCTATGGCTCTCATTTTTTACTTATGCATCTGAAGTTTCATGCTCCTTGGACGCAGATCGCCGTCACTGGTCTACGCCGTGGTCACCGGAAAAGTGGACGCGCAAGTGCTCCTCGGCAATTCGTAACACTATGGCGCCTAGGAACGAGCCTGGACTGGTGTCTTTACCGCGGCCTAAAGTCTGGTTCTTAGATTTCCCTCGATGACGCCGCACAAGCGCCACGTTGTCACCGGTCGTAATCCTGGCGCCGTTACAGCAGCGGAACTGTTTACGACAGGCGCCTGTTCTGCTGCAGGTCGCTGTCCAGCTTGACAGTCGGCCGAAGCTTCGGCGGCCAGGAGTTTGGACACCGCGGCGACAGCGACACGAAACGTCTACGGCAAACCGCCAGGATGGCGACACCAGGCATCGTGACACTCCGGCTTTTGTGGCGTAATTTGTAGCCACTTAGGGACCAGTTTTCGATGCACGGGCAACATTTGAGCTAACCGCACCTGTCGGAGATGCGTTCCAGGCACTGTGGTACTGGCCCAGTGGGCCGTCAGATGTCCCCGGCGACATATTAGCAGTGAAGAGGAACGCACTAACCTTCTGTTGAAGTGCCCGTGGGTCTTGCCGTGGGTTCTTCCGGCGTCCTGCTTGGCACTGGAAAAGATGGCCTCGCACGAGTCGTACGAAGCAATACAACACAGCGCTTTTACTACTTCCCTGCAGGTATACAACTGCGAAAACCTAAGGCAAAAAAAAAAAAAATCGAGTGGCGGGCTTGGGTGTAAACGCTTCTCGGGAACGTCGCCTTTACTTACATTAAACACGAGACACTACGTATCAAACACAAATGAATAAACTGAAGGAATTTAGAGTGCCTAAGGGTAAAGTCAAAGAAAAAAAAAGAAGAATCAACTAGCCTGAGAGAGAGAGAGCTGTGTATGTTAGACGTGTGGCATTTTTAAAAAGGCGATCGAAACCAAGCGATTTGGAAACAAATGCATCTCATGGCGAACTTGACATTCACAAGAAATAGCCGAGATTGCGCAAATGGTAGTGGCTCTCGGTCCACCTGAAAAGAAGGTCGACGAGTTGGCCGGTGTAAAAGAAACTGTACAAGAAATTGAAAGAAAGGTACAAAAAATGTCGGACAGATATGACGAGGCTATGAAAAAACGAACCCTGCAAGAAGCAGAAATGACCCAGATAAAAACCAGAGTTAAAAGAATTGAAGAAACTAGCCCAACTAACGAAGAAATCAGCAAATTAAAGCAAGACCTAAGCAACCTCGAGCAATACGGCAGGTTAGACAACATCGACATCCACGGAATTCTTGTCAGTGAACACGAGGACCTAATGGAAAAACTGAGTTGTGTCGCGGACAAACTGCAAGTAACGAGATTAAAGAAAAAGGACGTTAAAGGCACTGCACCGCGTTCCACCGAGAAAGAGAAAAACACCCTCGATAATGATTAGATTCTTGAACCGGAGCAGCCGAGACGAATGGCTTAAAAACAAGAACAAACTGTGATCGGAAGATTCTAACGACAACATTTACTTAAATGAGTGATAGGGCGCAGGCGAGCTGGTTTACGTTCATGATTTAAGACAACCCTGAGACTGGGGAAAACAAGAAGGACAAACATGACGAAATCTCAAATGAATTTGAGATTTCGTCGTGTTTGTCCTTCTTGTTTTCCCCAGTCTCAGGGTTGTCTTAAATTATGAACATTCACTCGCAAGAAAACCTAACCGAAATAAACAAAAAGATTTTTTTCGAAGCTAGAGAAAAAGCTAAATCACTGGGATATCGCTACACATGGCACAGAGGTGGTTACACCTATGTAACAAAACAGGACGGTGATTGGGCAATTCATATCAAGACGCACAATGATCTCGATAAAATAAGATAAAACCAAAATCGATGGAAAACAGACGTATTCATCTCTTCTGAAGTTGGGGACGAGTGTATCTGCTACTATTGATGACTGTTGTTTGGTTTTATTACACGCCATTGTCCGCAGTCTGAAGAAGCACTGGAATGAAATTAACAGTTTGGTGGAACCTTACCTAGACAAGTAAGATGTTCTTGTATTTTCGGAAACAAATATAAAGCCTGAGGAAGAGCCGCTGTTTGTTCTTGATAACTTTGAGGTGTTGTCACATAGTAGAGACGGTAAAAAAGGAGGTAACTCCATGGCCATAATAAATCAAAAATTAAAAATAAAATAAAAACACAAAGATGAAATTCCACTCAACAGACGCTCTTCACGTCGAACTTGAAAAAAAATGGGAAGCTATTTTTAGTATTAAGTCTGTATCGAGCATCACAAGAAAATATAGGTGAATTCATAGATGACATAAATAAATGGTTAAACGAGAATAAAGACAACGATATGATTATAGTAGGTGACATAATCATTGACACACATAGCTCGAATCCGATGACAAATAATTACCTCGATAGCATGGTACTATCCGGCCTAGAGACGATTATACAGGATTTCACAAGAGAGGAAATATATAGTGGGAGACTAACTCAATCATGCATAGACCATATACATACACGGACAAAAGAAGGGAAATCTGAGGGACAAGTTATCACAGAGAAAGTGGCCGGCCACTATTTTGGGGCAGTAACTATTTCAAACTTCTTTAAAACTACAAGACAAGCATATGTTGAGAGCTCCTTTATTAATAATAAAAAAGTAGATACATACATACACGAAATCAACTGGAAAGAAATTTCTTAAAAACAAAATCCAGAAAAACAATATGATCAACTTATAGGCATATTTAAACAGATTTATAAAAAATCAACACAAAAAAGTAATATAAAAAGACGCAAAGAACAAAATGAATGAATAACTAAAAAGATTGACGACCTAATAAAGGAAAAAACGAAGGCCTGGCCGCTCTTGAAGTGTTTTCCGAAAAATAGATTATATAAAGCAAGTTATCGAGCAATTAGGAACAAAGTGACTTCTATCATAAGATGTACGAAAAGAAATCGCTACTGGACCATGTTTTCGGAAACAAAAGACATTGCACAATGCTGGTCACTATTCAGTCAACTGCTGGGACAAAAAAAAAGGAAAAAATCGATAGAAGACGTAATTAAAGTTAACTTTGGAAATTATCCTGATATGGAGACGCTTGCAAATGAATTGAATACAAAATATGTTCAATCAATGGAAAAACTTTTCTCTATGCCAACAAAAAGGCGACCTAATCAAATCAGAATCTGTGATTAACTTTTTCTTCCAGAGACGTCTGAGAACGACCTAATCGAAATCGTGGGTCAAATCAAAACCAATAAAGCAGTGGGATACGATCAAATAAGGGCAAGGGACATTAAATGCCACATCCACATAATAAAACCAGTTCTGATTCAGCTATATAGCTGCATATTCTCAAGTGGTATCATTCCTGAAAAACTGAAGACTGCTATTGTTTGGCCAATATATAAAAAGGGCGAGAAAAATCAATTACTTAATTATAGACCCGTTTGTATACTCTCCGTAGTTAATTATATAAGAAAAAATACATCAATAAAATACTTCGGAGTTTTATCGCGAAACATAATATATTAATTGACTCGCAATATGGTTTCAGAGAAAAAATGCGAACTTCAGATCTTCTGGAAGACTTTTTTGGTTATGTATATGAAAACCTTGACTGTACAAAATATGTATTAGCTGCTTTTATAGATTTTATACGGGCGTTTGAAATGATAAATCACTCTATTTTATTAGATCGATTGTACAGCATAGGGATTTGGGGAAAAGCACATGACTTGTTACAAAATTATCTTTTTTACAGATTTCAAATAGTGCTACTAGGATCGAAATATTGTAGGGCAATTAGGGTAAAACAAGGAGTACCGCAAGGTACAGCTCTGGGCCCTCTACTGTTTAACTGATATGTCAATGAGATTGCTCATTTAAAACTAACGAGCAAATTATTCCTGTTTGCAGATAATACAGTAACTGTATACGCCCACAAAAATTATGAAGTTGCCGCTCGAGAAGTACAAGAAGACATTCACAATATTTTTCAGTGGTACCGTAAAAATAAGATTATCGTAAATACTTCAAAACCTCAAATAATGTGCTTTAGATACCCTAGAAAAAATACTGTTAGTTGAATTACCCATTAAAATGCACGATACAAATTGTAATAACTGTTCATGCATAGCAATTGAATATGTAAAAAACGTAAAATACCTTGCAATGTACATCAACCAACATCTTACATGGGACTCTCACATAGAGCAAGTATGCAAAAAGTTAACAACACTGATCGCCTATATGTTTCAGATTCAAGATATGGTCCTCCATTTTGTACTTAAAATGATTTATAACTCATTAGGAAAATTTGTAGTACAATATGGAATAACTGTTTATTGGCACTGTGCCAAATACCTACAAAGAAAAACTGAAACTCTCCAAAAACAGATATTCAAAAGAATGGCTTGCCAAATCAAAGAAAGAAACGATTTAATAGATGATATACATAACGAATTAGGCGCATTTTACTTTAGTGATCAATTGAAATATGACATAATCACAAAATTATTTTAAACAATTACTACAAAAAAGAAATTGTTAAAGAAAGAACATTACGACCAAATAGGAAATATTTTGAACCATTAATAAAGACGAAGTATGGAGAGGCTACAAGAAAATATTATGTGCCTAAACGTTTTAACCAACTACCTGAAGAGCTGATTGAGTGCAAATATCCACATGAAATGAAACAAAAATAGCAAGAATATGGATCAATGAACAGAGGAAGTAAAAGTGCCAATTAATAAAAAGTATCAACATACGACCGTAACCACTGTATGAATTGTATTGATTATTAAGCTTTGAGAAATATGGGTAAATAGCAGTATGTACCTAATAGAGGCCCGTTCCACCGGTTATTGCGTACGTGTGTATAAACCGCTTCTTTTCTTATTATTTGTTAATTTGATTAAACTCATAGAATGAGTTGCATCTGTAACAATTCCGGTTGTTAGTCACCTGCCGCGTCCCACACACGAGCCTTCTTGGCTTACGTGGGTACAGAGCGAAATGCATTCAAAAAAGAAAATAAATTGTATTGTATTGTTATTGTATTGTATTGTATACTGTTGTAGCAGGTGAGAGAAATGCACTAACCTTCTGCTGAAGTGCCCGTGGGTCTTGCCGTGGGTTCTTCCGGCGTCCCGCTCGGCACTGGAAGAGAAGATGGGCTCGCACGAGTCGTACGAAGCAATACAATACAGCGCTTTTACTACTTTCCCGCAGGTATACAATTGAAGAAAACCTAAGACCAGACAAAAAAAGAACTATAAAGCGGCGGGCTTGGGTGTAAACGGATCTCCGGAACCTCGCCTTCACTTACATTAAACACTAAACACGACGTGCAAAACCCGACTGAATAAAATAAGGGAATTTAATTTTTGCTTAATTTTGGAAACAAGGCAGATAAAGTTTTACAAAAACGCCGCCATTCTCGCAAACAACAAAGCCCAGGTGTGCGATGCAAACGATTGGCCCTCGTGAACATAACTGCGTTGAAAGTTTCAATGTTTGTCTTTGAAAATGACGTAACATGGTGCATTCATGCTCCGTCAGTAATTCACTAGAGTAACGGTATGGTTGACACTGCGGTCAATCCTTCCAACACCACACGAGCGTCTTCCACCTCCTCCCATTAACGTCCGATGGCTCCCTTGTCTCTAGCAAGGCATCCCGACTGGTACCCTATGAGTGAAAGCGGTCTGGTAACGAAACGTCGTGCGATAAACTGATTCTCTGCGAGATCGCAGACAATATGACGTCTGCTGAGCAAAGCCGGCTCTAGGGGTGTGCGACCTCGGCGGTCGCCCAGGGTGCCATCAAAAGGGCGGCACCGCCGCGCCTCCTTTTGAAACTCTCGTTAGCTTTCTTAAAATTTATTTGAACATAGCGACCGAAACGACGCTATATGTTCGATCGCCGTTCATTTTTTGAATGCGGTTCTCGTCTGACAAAGCGGTCGTGTTGGACCACTGCTCATATGTTTACTAACAACGTAATGTCGCACCTATTAGATAGGGGCGTATAAAACAAAGGGGGAGGGATCTTCAAAACCTTTATTCGGTCATGTTGAAAATTACCCGAGACTGTGGTAAAAAATGGGAAATGTGTATTCGGTGTTTGGGAGGTTTTTTTTTGTTTTCTTATTTTACTCGCTTTCTATTTTTTTTTTCGAATGCCACATTTCGGTACCCATGTCACATCACCTACACCTACCACTTCTCCGTCTACACCAACACTTTCTCGATAGGGAAACGTGGAGGAAACAGATGTTACAAGAGAAGTCCCAAGATTGACTATTCCCGCAGCACGCACTCTCAGCCTTTTTGCAAGACCTCGTCAACAAGAACCACTCCTTCGCGCAGACGCGCGTGTCTAATAGCTGTCCGTCCCCCCCCCCCCCCCCCGCCAAAAAAAAAACATGGTTGGCAAATCCAGTTTGGAGATACAGATAAAAGCGATACATTACAGCATCAATAGTGACAGATGGGTTAGTTGGTACATGATTTCTTTTGACAAATGCGCCGCAAGAAAGGGAGAGAGTAAGGGAGACAACACAAACCTCTTGGTGTTGTCACCCTTCCTCTGTCCCTGTCTTGCGGCGCATTTTGTCAAGAGAGATCATTGCAACATCAAACAAGTAAACTAGTATAGAAGAGGCAAAACGAAAATAATTTACAGTGGTGATAAAAACGTGAACAACTTCTAGTTGCGTGGGGAGGACAAAACAAAGTTTTCCCCTTTAGCAGAAGTTCTACGGCTCAAGAAGGCGCCGCAAGAAAGGGAGAGAGTAAGGGAGACAACACAAACCTCTTGGTGTTGTCACCCTTCCTCTGTCCCTGTCTTGCGGCGCATTTTGTCAAGAGAGATCATTGCAACATCAAACAAGTAAACTAGTATAGAAGAGGCAAAACGAAAATAATTTACAGTGGTGATAAAAACGTGAACAACTTCTAGTTGCGTGGGGAGGACAAAACAAAGTTTTCCCCTTTAGCAGAAGTTCTACGGCTCAAGAAGGCGCCGCAAGAAAGGGAGAGAGTAAGGGAGACAACACAAACCTCTTGGTGTTGTCACCCTTCCTCTGTCCCTGTCTTGCGGCGCATTTTGTCAAGAGAGATCATTGCAACATCAAACAAGTAAACTAGTATAGAAGAGGCAAAACGAAAATAATTTACAGTGGTGATAAAAACGTGAACAACTTCTAGTTGCGTGGGGAGGACAAAACAAAGTTTTCCCCTTTAGCAGAAGTTCTACGGCTCAAGAAGGCGCCGCAAGAAAGGGAGAGAGTAAGGGAGACAACACAAACCTCTTGGTGTTGTCACCCTTCCTCTGTCCCTGTCTTGCGGCGCATTTTGTCAAGAGAGATCATTGCAACATCAAACAAGTAAACTAGTATAGAAGAGGCAAAACGAAAATAATTTACAGTGGTGATAAAAACGTGAACAACTTCTAGTTGCGTGGGGAGGACAAAACAAAGTTTTCCCCTTTAGCAGAAGTTCTACGGCTCAAGAAGGCGCCGCAAGAAAGGGAGAGAGTAAGGGAGACAACACAAACCTCTTGGTGTTGTCACCCTTCCTCTGTCCCTGTCTTGCGGCGCATTTTGTCAAGAGAGATCATTGCAACATCAAACAAGTAAACTAGTATAGAAGAGGCAAAACGAAAATAATTTACAGTGGTGATAAAAACGTGAACAACTTCTAGTTGCGTGGGGAGGACAAAACAAAGTTTTCCCCTTTAGCAGAAGTTCTACGGCTCAAGAAGGCGCCGCAAGAAAGGGAGAGAGTAAGGGAGACAACACAAACCTCTTGGTGTTGTCACCCTTCCTCTGTCCCTGTCTTGCGGCGCATTTTGTCAAGAGAGATCATTGCAACATCAAACAAGTAAACTAGTATAGAAGAGGCAAAACGAAAATAATTTACAGTGGTGATAAAAACGTGAACAACTTCTAGTTGCGTGGGGAGGACAAAACAAAGTTTTCCCCTTTAGCAGAAGTTCTACGGCTCAAGAAGGCGCCGCAAGAAAGGGAGAGAGTAAGGGAGACAACCCAAACCTCTTGGTGTTGTCACCCTTCCTCTGTCCCTGTCTTGCGGCGCATTTTGTCAAGAGAGATCATTGCAACATCAAACAAGTAAACTAGTATAGAAGAGGCAAAACGAAAATAATTTACAGTGGTGATAAAAACGTGAACAACTTCTAGTTGCGTGGGGAGGACAAAACAAAGTTTTCCCCTTTAGCAGAAGTTCTACGGCTCAAGAAGGCGCCGCAAGAAAGGGAGAGAGTAAGGGAGACAACCCAAACCTCTTGGTGTTGTCACCCTTCCTCTGTCCCTGTCTTGCGGCGCATTTTGTCAAGAGAGATCATTGCAACATCAAACAAGTAAACTAGTATAGAAGAGGCAAAACGAAAATAATTTACAGTGGTGATAAAAACGTGAACAACTTCTAGTTGCGTGGGGAGGACAAAACAAAGTTTTCCCCTTTAGCAGAAGTTCTACGGCTCAAGAAGGCGCCGCAAGAAAGGGAGAGAGTAAGGGAGACAACACAAACCTCTTGGTGTTGTCACCCTTCCTCTGTCCCTGTCTTGCGGCGCATTTTGTCAAGAGAGATCATTGCAACATCAAACAAGTAAACTAGTATAGAAGAGGCAAAACGAAAATAATTTACAGTGGTGATAAAAACGTGAACAACTTCTAGTTGCGTGGGGAGGACAAAACAAAGTTTTCCCCTTTAGCAGAAGTTCTACGGCTCAAGAAGGCGCCGCCAAGAAAGGGAGAGAGTAAGGGAACAACCCAAACCTCTTGTGTTGTCACCCTCCTCTGCTCCCTGTCTTGCGGCGCATTTGCAAGAGAGATCATTGCAACAGCAAACAAGTAAACTAGTATTAAGAGGCAAAAAATACAGGGGAAAAATAATTTACCGTAGTCGAGCAGTGCCCGAGAAAGCAGCAGGTGCTCGGGTGAATTTGTGCCTGGAACTGCGCGCAGAATTAAGCTAGTGACGCGGAATCGAGTTCTTGCGCGCAATAGTTCAATCAGGGGATGATACTCATATGCGCCGCTTGCCTCCTTTTTGTTTGGACTCCGCAGGTCAAGAGCCGGAAGAGACGCTCGTTGCATTGGAGTACGAAACACCGCGCGGAAGTGCCCTTAGAGCGGTGCATTGCGTCTTGATTGCATCTTTCTTTATTTCCAGCGCCGTTGTTCCCAAAATATCAACGCAGTTCGCCAACGTCCGCCCATTGAACACCTTCCGCTAAAGAATCACAAGCTGAGAGGGAGATCGAATATTCTAACTGGGACTCGATTACCGTGCTCGCCACTGGTATAAACTGACAGGGGCAGTTATATTGGGAGCTCGCCTGTACATGCTAATTTTAAATTCGTTAATGTGGAATCGAGTTCTGCTATGAAAAAATACCCTACCAGCGTTTGGGTGGAATCTTGGCTTTCAAATATTCGCATCGCCGTGTTATTCGTCCGAAAGGAAAGGCCCGTGACCAGCTTGGTGTAGTTGATGCCGAGGTCGGGGCACGTCTGCACCAATGAGGATGTAGTCACTTGTGCTCACTTTTTAGCGAGAAAGCAAACTCGCCTCGGAGTAGTCGACCCAATGCTCCGCCAGGCAGGGACTACCGGCGTTCCGCTTTCCAGGCCTGAACTCGTAGTCCAACACCGCCAGATTGACGGACAGGCAGATACTGGCACCTCCACAAGAGGAGTCGGAATCGTTTTTCTGGAAATATAACAGCCATCACCAGCCCGCGAGATACCATACATTATGTTGCCGACCATTTTCTCGATGTCCTTCTGCGACGGCGTATAGGTCCTTGGTTCGGATATCGTGCACCGCTTAGATGTCGGGTACGTATGGGTCACGTAAAAAGGAAGTCACACTTCCTGGAAAAACAAAGAGCCATTTGGTGTGGTCACCCTTCCTCTGTCCCTGTCTTGCGGCGCATTTTGTCAACAGAGATCATTGCAACATCAAACAAGTAAACTAGTATAGAAGAGGCAAAACGAAAATAATTTACAGTGGTGATAAAAACGTGAACAACTTCTAGTTGCGTGGGGAGGACAAAACAAAGTTTTCCCCTTTAGCAGAAGTTCTACGGCTCAAGAAGGCGACGACTGCACGGAAAAAGTGTCTACAGTTTCTCTGGATTACCTTCCAACGTCGCCGGGAACCCACCGGGGGATCCAGAGAGCAGTCTTGAGACAAGCCGGATCCGGGGTGCCGGTCCCTGCCCGAGGCACCGGCCGCCCAGGTCGTCTTTGTCGGCGCCGAACAGGGACACGCAGCCGGTCCAGTGGATCCCCAGAAAACGGGAAACCTGCAGCGGGAGCGGGCACGCATTAGGGCCGTGCACCGTAGTCGAGCAGTGCCCGAGAAAGCAGCAGGTGCTCGGGTGAATTTGTGCCTGGAACTGCGCGCAGAATTAAGCTAGTGACGCGGAATCGAGTTCTTGCGCGCAATAGTTCAATCAGGGGATGATACTCATATGCGCCGCTTGCCTCCTTTTTGTTTGGACTCCGCAGGTCAAGAGCCGGAAGAGACGCTCGTTGCATTGGAATACGAAACACCGCGCGGAAGTGCCCTTAGAGTGGTGCATTGCGTCTTGATTGCATCTTTCTTTATTTCCAGCGCCGTTGTTCCCAAAATATCAACGCAGTTCGCCAACGTCCGCCCATTGAACACCTTCCGCTAAAGAATCACAAGCTGAGAGGGAGATCGAATATTCTAACTGGGACTCGATTACCGTGCTCGCCACTGGTATAAACTGACAGGGGCAGTTATATTGGGAGCTCGCCTGTACATGCTAATTTTAAATTCGTTAATGTGGAATCGAGTTCTGCTATGAAAAAATACCCTACCAGCGTTTGGGTGGAATCTTGGCTTTCAAATATTCGCATCGCCGTGTTATTCGTCCGAAAGGAAAGGCCCGTGACCAGCTTGGTGTAGTTGATGCCGAGGTCGGGGCACGTCTGCACCAATGAGGATGTAGTCACTTGTGCTCACCTTTTAGCGAGAAAGCAAACTCGCCTCGGAGTAGTCGACCCAATGCTCCGCCAGGCAGGGACTACCGGCGTTCCGCTTTCCAGGCCTGAACTCGTAGTCCAACACCGCCAGATTGACGGACAGGCAGATACTGGCACCTCCACAAGAGGAGTCGGAATCGTTTTTCTGGAAATATAACAGCCATCACCAGCCCGCGAGATACCATACATTATGTTGCCGACCATTTTCTCGATGTCCTTCTGCGACGGCGTATAGGTCCTTGGTTCGGATATCGTGCACCGCTTAGATGTCGGGTACGTATGGGTCACGTAAAAAAGGAAGTCACACTTCCTGGAAAAACAAAGAGCCACTAAACAAACGAACAGATCATGTAAACGGCGTCGAGTTATCGCAGCTACCGTTACCCTTCAAATCTGCTGAAATGCGTGCGGGCGTGGGAGAAGTGCAGTCCAATGGCAAGGAGCAGGTCGCTTGATTGCTCAGAGTTGATTCGCTTGTCAAGTTCCTGCGAACCAAACAGAAATTCAGTGGCGAAGAAACACAATCACTGATTCACAGTGAAAAAAAAAAAAAAATCCAGGATGTTTCATAAAAATGGCGAGAGCAGAACTGACTCTGTGTTGGAGTTCGGTCGAGTTGAAGATTTAAATGAACCAGTCCGAATAAAAATAATGTTTTTTTTTTTTCGAACGGGGAGCTCAAGCAATCTGACTTAATTTTATGTTTCAGAGAACCAATGTACGAGCACTATTCGATTTCACTTAAAACTAATTTGGAAGGTTTACATAACTTTTTTTAATGTATACTATTTCCTACTTCTGTTTACGTGTTTATTGTCGCTTCCAACGTTTTAGGCATATTGTTGAAATGTCGAAGCAATTCATTTGGTACATTGTAGCTGAAATGCACACGCATCCTTTTTAACCCGCTGAAAGCCAGTCCCTGAGATTGACGCGAAATAAAGAGCCGATCAATCGTCAACGGTCAAACCGAATTGGAGAATTAAGCGTTACAAGCGCCCATTGACTGACTAACATCGTGCCTTGGATTGCCTCGCAGACGGCCGTGTTGTGTCAAGATTGTTTACAGAATTTCGAAGCCGTCGGTTCTGATAGTCGACTCTCTGCGCACACAGTGCAGTGTGCAGCCTAATAACAGCCGTGCACGAAGCAAGTGCGGCCATTCATTGGGATCGCTGCCACGCGAACGCCATCCGCGAAACGCGAGTCGGGTTCGCTCGCCAAAACACGTGGTGAACCACAAGCCGGGAATCATTTCCTAGCAACGGTAGTGAGCAAAGAATGTATTACGAGCCACAATAATTTCTGCTTTGCTTTAACGTCACCGATGTTTGAAGCTCAGACTATTAGAACTAAAAATATGGCACACACGATATTTCTCTCACGGACGTATTCAATAGGGGAAGAAGCGAAAGCTTCGCACTCTTGGCAGCCCGCTCGCCGGTTCAGTATGAAAGGTCTTTTTTTTTTATGCTGCCGCCATATTTCCTGGGTTAATATTAATATTAATAATAATAATAATAATAAAATCTTTATTTCCATCAATCTTGATGGGGGAGCCCGAAGAAAAAAGCTGCGATATGCAGCTTGACAGGTCCTCGGTCCCCTTACAGTGGTCAACGGCAAGCGTCGAAGAAACAAAGATTAAAATCACATCATGTAGCAGCTGAAGGTATTGTTAACAGGAAAAGAAAAGAAAACAAATAACGTTTTATGAAACGAATGCATCATGTACAAAAATATCCACGCAAGTCTTTGAAAGTCAAGTTATCGAGGGAAACATTACTAACGCAAAAAGTATTTAACGAATTCGGTCCCGCAAGCGACCAATGTATACTTTATTTTATATTTCGTTCGCGCTATAACTGTATGGTGAATGTGTGCCATTTGTGGAGGCACCCCCACCGCACTGACCTCCTGTCATCTAAGTTGTTTTATATACGGCTCCCAGCCGCCCAATGTTGTGAAGCGAGGACTCTTACTGTGGTGAGATGTAGAAGTTTATCAACGTCCGAGAGAGCCGTGGAAAATAGGGCGATGCCAGCAATGTGCTTCCGCGCCGTCCAGTCTAACATGTGCTGCAACATCTGCTCCACGGCCAGTGTATTCTGCACGTCTATACTGTTCGTTGACTTCGGCTCCAGGCCTATCAGGAGTTTTGCCTTTTCGATGCTCATGAAGGTTCTCCAACTTTGCCCTGCAAGCACCGGCACAACATTCTCAGAATATGACGCGCGCTGTGCCACGGGTCTCCTAGAGGACCGATCCTAACTTAGGAGAGAGGTTCTTAGCACTCCTTGAAAGTGGCGGGTAACGATACCACGTGTGCTCAAACAGCCGTGCTCTTGTGACACCGTGTGTGCTGAGTGGATCAAACATGCTTTACATAAATAAAAAAAATATTCCACACCTAGGGCTTATCAAATGACGGTCCGCGGATCCTTTGGGGTCTGCGAAGGCATTCTATAGGTCCGCGAAGCCATGCCTCACAGCAATAAAAGATGAATTTGTTTAGATTGAGAAGAAACGTTCTTATTTTCGGGTGAGTTTTCTCGTGTGCATGTCAATGACATGAGTCTACTTCAAACTATCCCTTAGTTATATCCATTTATTAAATAATTATAATTAACCTTTACATTTCCCTTCCCCTGACCACGAACGGGGCCCTCCACCGTCTCCGCCGATCCACAAGGGGTCCGCGAGATATCAATGGTTAAGAAACCCTGGTCTAATCCGTTCCAGTATGAGCTGCAAGAGCCAAAGAGAGCGCATGTTATAATGTTATACCGACTGTTCACACGAGCTCCATTATCAGATTGTTCCAGAGACCGGGGTCTAAGTTTGGCGTGTAAGCTCTAGTCTCGATGGCTTTTTCAAAACTGGCGGGCACTCCAAAGATGCGTGCCGGGGACTTTCCTAGTGTACGCGTCCACTAAGGCGAAGCAGGCAATGGGCATCGTTTAGGATTCACACTGCACGGATGTTTGTAAGTTCTTCGCCACAAAATAGCTGTCTTAAGATCTACCTTTAGAAGTGGATGTCGAGTGCGTGTTGGCACCCGAAGAAATTGAAATCAACCGCTGTTGTCGGCACTCAGAATAGAACGATTTACCAAAGAGTAATATAGTAAACGTAAAGAGCGGACACTCCCACACGCCCCAGCGGCTCAGATAGTGGAAGCACACGTAGGACACAGCCGTCGGCAGAGGCGCTAAATTAGTTTCGGTCCTGAGTAAGGTTAGTTTTGTTTCAGAATTTTTAGCTTTTGCTTGGCCTCGCTTCAAAGCTTTTCTTGAAGTTTTTTTTTCCTTTTAGGTACTTACCCGTTTACACTTTCGTTGAGCGCGTTTGTAATATAGTTAAATACAAGAAACATTGAAACATGAAGAACGGACAAAATCACATATTTTGTTGTTTTGTCCGTCCTTCATGTTTAGTTCTTTCTGGCGTTTAACTTTACCCGTTTACTTTTCAGTTATTTTGAAGTCACCCTTTAAGGCTAATGACGGCCTTTTAGCGCAGTCACATTTTGTGTCAGAACGCTGATCTATTTACCAAAAGGAGTACACAAGCCGTATGTTCCAAATGTAGCTTACCCCAGTTCTAAACACGAATCTCTTCAACTTTCAAAACAAGAACTACACGAGTGTCCATGTGTTTTGTTGGGAAAAGCTGCGTACCCCACCCAGCGAATAATGGCAACAAGAAGCGATTAACAAATAATTTATTGTAGCCAAAATTATGTACGGGCAGACTATCAGCGTGTTGTTTAAGTACAAATACCTCCATGCAGAAGCACGAGAGAGCTCGCGCATTTCTACGTGATAATTTAAGGGGGTGGTGCGGGTAGGCTGAGACGTTTTCATCGAGACAGATAAGAAGACGAGAACACCAGCGCCCGGCGTGTGGATCTCGCGTTCTAAGGCGTTCGACGAGCGCAGTGGAGACAAAGGCAGCTTGCACTCGTCTTCTCTCAGTTTCTGGGCGCCTTTGTATCAGCACGAGCGAGTTCCGCTGCCGGTTAACGCACAGCGTTCCCCCGCGCTTCCCCAACGCCCTACGCCACCCGCGTCTCCTTCTGCAAACGGTGCAACGAACGCCCATCGCAACGATACCACGCCGGAACGCTGGGCGGTCTTGGGTGGTATCGGTAGCGGGCTGAACATATGCAAAAACTATAAAGTAATGTAAGCTTACTTTGTGCTAAAGCTCTAATGCCCACCACTTTACACTGCGTTGTGGTCACTTGGCAAGTGCGCGCATATGGTACGTGCAAACACCGAGACATGAGCGATATATCTCCCTTCACGGCAACTCAGGAAATCAAATGAAACAACCTTACCGCAGAAAAAAAAAGAAGAAAAACCCAAATGTACTTTTTAAATACATCAAACTCAGGAAAGCGATGCCAAAATGTCGCGGAGCTCCAGACACGCCCGAGCGCCCCAGCATGCCCCGGATGGATGGATTGATGTTAATGGCTATACATTTTGTAACGGGTGGTAGCTTTCGCGACCTAGCGTAAGTCTAAAGTGACAAACATATGATTTCACTCTCCCTTCTAAGCCAATTGTTCCCCTAACTATCACCAGGCAGTGTGGGATATTCATTTATTTATTTGAGCATTGCGGTCAAATATGTTCTCGAGGCGCTCGGTGACCGCATCCGTTTTTGTTGACGATCAGTGCGTGATTTTCGGAAAGCGAGACCTGTAATCAACACGCAGCAGATATTCCTTGCCTCGGAGCTGGAAGAAATCAAGCCACACCATTTTCCATGGCAAAGAAGGCGTCACCTATGGCATGAGAGGCTCGCCGTTTCGTTCGCGACTCTTCGGGCACACTTAGCAGTTATTGACCACTCTGCTTAGCTCAGACAAGCCTGGTTACAATGCAGATTATTTTGACTGTTCCCTGCATCGTTCTATTCCTTCCCTCGTAAAGTCGGTTCAGTATTTCTAGTCGAACGGAACTCGGGATGACTAGGCGACTTCCATAGAGCAAAAACGCTTCGCAAGGAGACAGATTTCCTCTTCACTGGCAAAAAGGTGACAAGTCGACAGGAAATCTGAGTTTTTCTGGCCATCCACTTTTGCTGTGCTCCAGTAGTATCTGGCACACCTGGTCTTTTTCTTGGGCTTCTTCCACCCTATCGAGAGTGAAGCTTCGGAGTCCAATCATTCCTTCAACTGTCAAAGGTTGGACCTCATCGCAGTTCTGCATCTTGGCAAACTCCCCCTCGCTCACTAGAGCCCTCGAGAGAGTATCGGATGTATCAATGCTCTTGACGGGTACATACTGCATTCTGTATCTGAAGCGGATCACACGCATGCGAAAGCGCTGAAATGGAGGAGTGAGCTGATCCAACGCCGACTTGTCCAAGAGGGACAGCAGAGGTTGATGATCTGTCAGGAAAGTAGCGTTAGTCCTCGCAGGAAGTCCCGGAACCGTACTAAAGCCAACGACTTTTTCTCCGCTTAAGCGTATCGGTTTTTGGTCGGGTTGAGCAACCGTGGCGCGAGGGCCACAACTCTTTCTTTTCGATCGGGCTTGGTCTGGAGCAGGACTGTTTCTAATCCGTGCAAAGACGCATATTCTGAGAGTATGGTTGGATAGGATGAATCTTAGTGATCCATGCAGCGATCTGAACACAGGAGATCCTTGATGCTCTGTAAAGCGGCTCGCGTGGCGGACTCCAGACCCACTCGGGCGTCTTTCGAAGCAGTTCTTGAAGTAGAGACGCCTTTTGTGCCAAATTGGGTAAAAACATTGTGAAATGATTCGCCGCCCCCAGGATCTGACGGAAGCCGGCAGGATCCCCCAGAGGCTGGAAGGCCTTCCCTTGCGGGCGTGGGTTCGAATCCAACTTGTGACACCACGTCGAGTGCGTGTTAGCACCCGAAGGAATAGAACGATCTCACAGCCAGTTTCATTACGCCACCGCGGCCACCATGCATCGTGGGATCTTTCTGCACGCACGACAACCCCGCTGGGGGTGTGCGCGAGAAAAGCACGAGCTATCTTGTGCCTTGGCGCCTGCCTCCTATGAACTACAGTTAAGGCGGCGTTACGCATGCGTAGAACGCTCAGTGAGATCGGTCTATTGAGACAAACCGCTGTTGTCGGCACGCAAAATGGTATGTTGTTCTTCCAAGGAAGACTTAGCTATGGTGGCTATTCGCTCTTTCTCACGTTACTTGAAACGTGGTGGCACCAGTGTGCAAGTAGCCCCCAACCACTTCCGAATTCTCAACATGATGGGGGTTTCGCAGTACTTGTGAAACCAATCATGCAGGCTATCTTCTCTAATGACCGCTTAAAACACCGTCAGACCTAATTTACACTTACGACAAAAAAAAAATTATGAGTGAAAAATTTATAAAGTATACGTGAACCGGAAGTGTTGGGGCTACCCCATAGACGGCGCCACTGAGTTTGTTGCCAGACAAAAGAGGGCGAGCAAATCGAATGCATGTCACTTGTTTATAATGTCGATGGCACCGGGACCTTAAGCCTCTTCGTGTTTCAAAAGTAGCGCAAGGTTCGTCGATGTATGACGCACCTGCAACATGCAAACCTTAAGAAGATCATGGCGGCACAGCGCAGCACTGAGCTAGATTTCAAACGCCATGTTCTTCCCAGAAGTGGCGAGCGGCACGTGTCTCGAGCATCTCCAAAACAATGAATAACGTCACTTTTCCCAGTATAGACCTTTTCAATGTTTACAAAATTACAGTCCAATGTGCGATCTTCACAGCCCAGCACGTGCGTGTTCGTCGCTTCGGAAAGCGAGCAAAGCACGCGCCATACACACGAACACTGAGAATGGCACCGGCCACACGCTATTTTTTTGGAAAGGTCTATAGCGGGGCTATACCGGAACCCTGCACATGGTGCCATTGCGCGGTGCGCTATGGCACCACGCGTATACTTCGTTTCACTTTACGTGTGAGCGTAGCAGAAGCTACGATAGCGAGCTCCGCGCTTTCACGTCCCTGCCAAGCACGTGTGCTCGTGCAGTGCAAGCACTGTTCAGGGCCACATGCTCGTGCTTGTAGCATTCGCTGCGTCTGGAATTAAGCTGAAACAAAGTATAGAAGTGCTTCCTGCATGTGCGAGCGGATTACGAGACGCTCCCGTGCCCCGCGCGCTCGCGCACAACACTCCAGTGCGGCAACACATAGGAGGAGACGCTTCACACCACGCCCCTCCGAGCAGAACGCACCGGGCCTCTGGCAACGGGGGAGTTTCTATTTGCACAGCATCAACCGGGGGGGTCATGTGATGCTCCTGGGACGTCGGTTCTCTGCGTCACGCATTTCTGCCGGTGGGGGTTGACTTTTCTGTTTGTTCGCGTTTCGTCGGCTATTAGGCGCGAGGTGTTTTGATGGCACCCTCCTATTTGTGACGTCATTACCTTGGAAACAACAAGTTCGATGGCGGTTGTAATGAGCACGCTGGAAGCTAGAAGTCATTGCGATCTCAAAGCAACACTACCATCACCGTCAAGATCAAAGTTCTTAGATTCCACTTATTTCCGTTTATGAGAACTATTTTGCTGACGTCATAGTCAGCATTCGGCTACACCAACCACAGCGACGCTTTCGATCGCGTAAGTCGCCAATTTTCTTAACAATAAACGAATAAAATTTGATTGACGATCGCGCAAGCCACCGCAGACTGCCGCGGTTCGCGGCGGCTGTCTGAGGTGGCTCATTACAAAAATGTTAATCCACTTTTCCCACCCGTAAACGCCACTTCGCGGCGGCCGAGCCTACTCGCTCGCAGAGTATCAGCAAATGTATCAGCTTGACGTTCGACGAACCCAAATACCGCCAACCGACAAAACCGAAGAAAGGGAAGGTCGCGTGTCCCTCACCGGCAGAGATGCGTGACGTGGAGAGGTGGCGTCACTGGAGTGTCACGTGACCCCCCGGTTGATGCCGTGCAGACGGCAAATCCCAGCTAGGGTGCGATTTGCTATCACGTGCAGCGTGTGCGTTCACGCGCACAATGCACGTGCTTCCGCGCACGGGCACCATTCGGGGCTCCATGCTTGCAACTGTCTATTCCCGGCGAGAAGTTTGTGTATCGTCGCCTTGTGGAATGTTTTCACAACCTAGAATGAGGATACTTCAACTTCCTCTGCACCTGAAATGCCAAGCTTCTATGCACCATGAAAATTAAAACACAACCGCATGTGTAGCACGTGCACTACCCAGAGTGAGGAAAACAGAAGCGCCCCCCGCGAGCTTCTCACCGCGAATAGCCACCATTAGTGCTACTAAACAAACTACGCTTCAGAGTAACGACACTTGGCCGTATTGTGGCTTAAAGTCATGGTTGCCAGTTATCTGACGCTTTATCTGAAATCACTGGAAACGCCTTTCCGTCCTCCACAAATGTTTAAACAGTTCGCGACAAAGCAAATCAATATTGCATGAGCTACCTAACTCCGAATCTAATACTGAGGAAGTCGCGCTTTTGAATCATGACGATCGGCAGTTGCGTCTGCTCTGCACAAGCACCAAAATGGCGGCGCCCACAACAATGTCGGGGAACGGAGTGCCGATACTTTAAGCGCAGCTCATTTACTGGCTCTAGCCACCATAACCCAGCGGCGTCAGCCGCTGCACGTGCGAACAAGCGTTAGCAAGCAAGTTCATGATGGCTCGCGCCACAGTAGATAAGAACAAACTATTTTCTGTCACTTCTGACACCTGCGATAACACAGTTTTGTTATGTTTGTAAAAAAAAAAAAAAAAAAAACGACTAAACCTACAGAGATCTAGAGTCGAGGTTCGTGACATTTCAATCAGAATTTCTACAGGGCGCTTGTCTCTTACCTTCAGGCTCGAGAGTTCCCTTTTGGGGGTTATAGGCAACGCCCCAGTACACCACGTGACTGCACAGGCGGCCAATCAGCTGTGGATTCGCCACTTCTGACAAGGTGACGCAGACAAGCGACTCTGCAATCAGAACCATTCCTAAAAAGGTGCTCTAAGCAGCTTTTGGAAAAAATCAGTTAGGAAATGCACTGTATACGGGACGAAACTATAGCAGCTTCCGTACATCGGGAGAGGCGTGTCTACTAATCGCGGGACAGTTAGTTCCATTAGCGAACATTCCTTACAAAAGAGCGGCGACCATTGTCACTTAAACCTACATGAGTGGGGCTCCCCCCCCCCCAAAAAAAAAAAAATAAAATATCAAAAATAGTACTAATCTGAATGTTCCAGAATTTAAAAGCGCCCAAGGCAGCACTCAGTAGAGATGCTTCCTAAATAAACTTCTCTAGATTGGCATTCAATTTCGAGGTACAGTCGCGTTTACCCACGTTGCATCTGTCCGAAGCCCGCATCCAAAGAATCTCAGTGATTCCCTGGCGCTCCCACTAACCTCTGGAAACATAAACACGTTTTAGAGCGTCCACCTAAAGGCCATAACACGCAAACTCTGCGTCTGCACCAACGCGGCGCGCGCGTCGAATTTAAAGTTGACTGCGCACCATTTAAAGGTTACACGTGTCAACGAGAGTCATTGGTCCATCAGTCAAATACAACGTGTCCCGTGTTTACAGCACTTACGTTCCGTCGTCATGTTGAATTTCCTCTTGCGCACCTCTCCTGCAGGAAAACGCCAGGGCTTAGGAGCGCGGCAGCGGCGGAACCCTATCCGATAACAACTCCGAGCTCGACGAAAGTGGAGCGCGCATGCAAGGTACACGCTGGGGCCCGTTTTCAGGCCTTAATTCAATCTTGGTTACTCATCGTGAAGATAACAGTCACGGGGCATTTCTAGGAGCACACTGATTATTCCGGTCGCGAATTCTTATGACATTTGACCGATCCGGTCGTTCAGATTCTCGCTGTTACAGCAAGTGTTTTGAAAGAGCGCACGCGCCCCGTGGCGGTCCGAGAAAAGTCGGCTTAAAATATTTCCAGCTTACCAGAGCGACTCCGAAGCTTGTTCGACATGAGCTGGAGCCTGGAGTACCTCTTGCGCGAGGCGCATCGACCGGCAAGATCTTCGAACAGCACGTTGAAGGCAGCCACGCACCCGCCAGGATTCACTCGCAGGAACGCGCCCATCTGAGCGAGAGATGAAGATTGAGTCGCAGGGAGCCAGATGACGCCGGGAAGGCGCGATCCGAACGCCGGTTACAGTCGGAGCTTGATTCATGCTTGTGATCTGCCGAAGGCAACTCGAGTTGTGATGGATGACTTTCGCCACTTTCCTATCGGTGTGGAACGAGTTTTTCAGAACTGCCCTCATACTACGCTACCAAAGGTGTGCGATGGAATTCCTCGAAATCTGATCAGCGTGGAATCGTCCTACCGGCGTCGTGATGTCGTTTTCACCCACCCGAACACAAGAAACGTTTGGGATAGGGCGAGGGCGCCCCTCAGCACGATGCCTGCAACTCTTCGACTGATCTGGCTAGCCAATACCACCTCGAAGACAAGGCCTGCACATGACGTCATCATCCACCCTCCCCAAGCGGCAAGCACGCTGAAGATTCATGACAGACACAGCAAAGCGGCAGATACGTCCGTCTTGGCGTCGCCGCCTGCTAGCGTCGCACTCGTTGTGAGACTAGTGATGACGTTGGGGCGGGGGGAGGGGGGGGGAGGCCTTGTCTTTTAGCTGGTATTGATGTAGCGCCGCCTGCCTCCCCCGTATCGGTGTGGCTTCGAAATGGCCGCCTAATGCTTCGTCTTGTCGTGGTGCGAAGGGGTACTGCGCTCCGACTGAGCGCAACAGGCGTCGCCTTTGCTGTTGTACCACCCCTAAGATCGCGGTAAAAGGCAAAAGTAGTGTCATGACGTCACCGGGGGGAAATTGGGTCTAGAAATACTAAAACGGTAATGAGACAACAGTCGGAGAGGAGGCACCATAGTGTCGAAACAAACTGCCCTCGCCCACCTTGTGGTTGATGCTCGTCTCGTCTTCGAAGACCAGCATCTCAGAGCCCTTTCTCGCATAGGCGGTCATCCAGTCGACGTCTCGTTTCATTCGCAGTCCCACCCTGGGGCAAGTCTGCAGGAAAGCTAGAGTTTAGGCCGAAGTGACAAAGCACACCGGTCACCATGTCCAGGTGACGACTGACTCGAAGAGAAATAGCGACGCACATTCTTGCTTACAAACTCTAGAACAAAATTATTATGATGCGTAAATGTAACTGACGCAAATAAATGGAGCGTCTGAAGATATAGGATGCACGTTCGCTTTTCATCGCCAAATTCGTATATAAGTATATTTCGTGCATAACGGCCACTAATTTTAATCTAGCTTGCATCTAAACGCCTTTAACATTCCTAGAAGTACGTGCTGCACCGCGATTCATTCGAAGCAAGATAATTGGTCCGCTTTTATTTACCTCAGCTAATGAAAGAGACGAATCCTGCTCTAACCGCAGCGCAGTTTCAGTGGCAGTGTCAGCTCAGGTTATCTCAAAGGTTAAGCTAATAAACGCTGAGATCAATTATTGATCTTCAGAACGCACAGTAAAACAGTATAGGCGCTAAAACCTGCTCAGAGTGTGTTGTGACTGGGTGAATGGAATAGATAAGTATGCCGAGTTTTGGTCAAATGAGGGCGCTTCACTGCGTACCCGGTCGTAGTTGAGCCACTTGGAGCTGGTGCACGAGCTGCCGAAACTACTTTCGGCCGAAATCATCTTGTACTCTTCCACTGCCATGTTGAAGGAGAGGCAAGGAACTGCCCTGCCAGAGCCGGCGGTAATGTCTCTCTGCGGGGATAGGTTGTGTTCCTCGCCTCAGTTTTTAACGTGCCGTTCAAGAAGGCTCGCGATGACACGTGAAATGCCCGCTTACCATAAGCTCGAGGTGGTACGTGGTAGTTATCTGCAGAGTTGGGTGCGTCACCCGACATACGGAGGTTTTCCTTAGAGGATGATCAATGAAGATCATCATGTTGGACATCCTGAAAGGCAAGACAGTTGCCACAGCTTGGTAAGACAGACATTTGGCGGCGGCAAGTTGAGACGTACCTGCTAAGGTTGTGAAGGACGTCCTTGAAGGCACCGTCTTGCAGGTAGACGCCCAGCAGGAGCTGCCAGCGCCCCCGATGATGCTGGTCGAAGAGCCTTCGGACGCGCTGCGCCAAAGCAGCATTGGGACAAGGTCAAGCCGAATTGAGTTCGCGTGCACCACAGCGCGACACAGCACGAACACGCCTATTGGCGCTTTCTGTGCAATTTACTCACCTTTAATATTGACAAGCACTACATTCTACCGCTTCGCTCGTTGACCCGAGCGAATACTGTCCACCAGAATGATATTTTACAGCGGAGCTTTAAAGGACTGGCTTCCCCAGGATCGTGTCCCCCGCAAATAAATGAAGACACCGAACTCTGGACACCTACCGCCATCTATGAGCGATGGTGGCAAGCCACGTGTCTGGTTGCAGCCATCGCTCATAGATGGCGGCAGCTTTTCCACTCTGGCTTGCCGACTTGCGGCCGCTGGTCTTCCTTCTTCACCAGAAGTGGAAAGGCTGAAAGTTTTTGCCGATAATGTTTTACTTATAAGAGGAAAACAAACGAAAAGAACGAGAATAGTTCGTTAGCGCTAACATTTTCGCGTAGTGTACATTACTTAAAAGGGGCATTCAACCGAAAGTCATGAACTAAATAAGAGTAATTTCATCTAGAGGAACACCATAAAGAACAAATACGTAAAACTGAGGCAATTGGGTGCCTGGTCAAACTGGTATCGAAAATGCCGTCATATATTTTTCAGCGAGCTGTCAGTATGACAGCTGCTGTTGAGCGGCATTATATAGAAGATTTCTTCCGTGGGGATCGGGCTCTGCCGCTGCAAGCCGTCTGGGCTGACAGACGTTGCTGATTCTTGGACGTTAGCGCGCAGGAATCCAGCGAAGCAGGCTCATCCGGCACTGCTAGTCCTATAACCAGTGGTGACTGTATGACCTGAGAGTGCTGCTCCTTTTTCTAGAAAAAAAAAATCAACATGCCATCGCAAAAAAAAAGAAAACAAGAAAAACTAATTGTTTTTAAACGGTGATGTTGCACCGGTCAAAATTAAACGCATCTTAATTTTAGGGATCAGGTCGGGAGACTCAGAATGTGCTGTGCATAGATAGGACCCAAAGACCCCCCCGCTTGATTGCCTCCCGTACTCCACGTAACGACGCCTCCCGAATTCGTCCTCTCGCCCTTTCGCTGTCACCATCACCAGATTCCCAGAAAGCCTCCCCGCGTTTCCATGGCTCTGGTCACGCGGTCTTTCTTCCGCGAACCTCCCTTCTCACCAGCGGATCTGCTTTCACTTCAGCCATATAACCATGTACATACCTCTCTTAGTCCCTTATAGAAGTCGTAATCGTTAGCCCATCATTCACTCTGCCGTGCCCCACAGCGCAGAGGGGTTTGAGCTTCGCTGCTGCGAAATTTAGATTAAATCTATGGGAGGTAAGTCCGCCAAACCTGGCGGGCGTATCACGGCTTTTGGGGAAGTTCTTTAGTAACGTTACACCCATCTCATGAAAGGCAGCCCTATCTACGCATTTCCCGTTCATCCTAAAAGCTCCAGCAAGAAGACGCACTTTTCCTTATTTGCTTCGGAACAAATAAAAGAAATAACTTAAAGGTAACATCCCACAAGATAACTCACACACACAAACTGCATGCACACCGTCAGAAAGGAACCTCTCACGTCGCGCTGACAATCAACTGTGGTTTGTATTTTCGTCTTCTTCCTTTACACCGATAAGATAAAAAAAGGTTAAGTTGATATTACAGTTTGTTATTTTCTTTATGCTGCTAAGTAAGAGAACTCTTATTCTTCGTGGTATTTCGTCCTCTTCTAAACGATTTCAAAGTCTGCCACACTTGTTACTTTCGAGTGGAGTCGAGGTATAACAACTTCTCGTAAAGTGATGTAGAATGATCTCTTACACGTGTGCTAGCAATCCTTCTATGCTTTGATTCACGGTACTTGCTGCTTCGAGGATTTCTCTCGTGAGTTGGTGATGATTCTTGCTGATTACGAAGCAGTTTTTGAAGTTGGCTGAGCATCCGCAATCGCGGCTATGAATGCACATAGGTTCTAAATTAGCTACTTGGATGTTGTTTTTTTGTTATCTTGATCGGTCGTTAACACATATTCCTGTTTCACCTATGTAGAGTTTACCACATGTGTCAAACTTTACATAGGTCAAACAGGAATATATGTTAACGACCGATTAAGACAATATAACAACAACACCCGAGTAGCTAATTCAGGACTTCTGGGAAATCATACCCGCGATGGCGGATGTTCAGTCAACTTCAAAAACTACTCAATAATCAGCAAGAATCAATACCTCCTCACGAGAGAAATCAACGAAGCAGTAAGTATCGGGAAGCCGAATGACACACGTGTCAGCAATTCTTCTATATCACTGTTCGATCACTTTCCGAGAAGGAGTTGCTATATCTAGACTTTACTCTAAGGTGACAAGTTTGTTGGACTTTGAAATCGTTTAGAAGATGACGAGATACCACGCAGAATAAGAGTTCTCTTACTTAGCAGCCAAAAAAAAAAAAACAACAACGAAGTGTGATAACAAATTTCATTTCTTCTTTCTTTTATCGGTGTAAAGAAGACCAAAATACAAACCAGAGGTGATAGTCAGCGAGACTTGAGAGGCTCCTTTTTGACGGTGTGCTTGTGGTCTGAGAGTGTGAGTTATATTGTGCACTGTTACCTTTAAGTCACGAATAGTCAACTTGCCGAATTCTCCATCTTAAGAAATATGTCGACTTTACCTCCCGACCAAGATCATCACATTTGACAGCCAGTGTTATCGCCGTTTCTGGTCATTTCAATCTTGCCAGAAGTCCCCAGAGGCAAACTTTGAGAACAAATAGCTACTACACGCATTTCAGAAGGACATCTACTGCGCGAACAAGTTTCACGCGTGTACGTTCACCTGTGTGAGGCGCTGCAGGTTTGTCATGTCCGTGACCAGACTGGAGAGGAGTGCCAAGCCGCCCAGCTGACGTCGCGTCATCCACGAGGCCAGCTTTTTGAGAAACATGTTGACGAGGGTCGATTTTCTGGTGTCCAGCGTACTGAGAACCCCGGGCTCGAAGGCGGCGACGAGCCGCGGCCCTCCGCTGTGCCTCGACGCTCGCAGAAAGTCTTCCATCGCGGGCCCTTCAAAGACAGCCTATAGCATTGGCAGTGCCCTCTCTTCCTATGTACAGCGCACAAAGCCTACACACTATTTGTACAAGCACACAAAAAGGCAGACTCCAGCACTGACTAACAACGTGGTTTTTATTTAAATTACGTCGTCGTTTACATTGTTCATCCGACGCGTTAAAAACAGTAATTCAAATATCCGCTCCTGAGTCCTTAAACATGTAGTTGAGTAACGTAACTCCTTATCAGACAAAGTTAGAAACTGGGTGCTAACACACTGATCGTCCAGCCACTCTAAAATTGTCCTATATTACTCACCACAAGTTCAAGGAGTCAATAACGGAGATTTGAGTTGTGTCTTTCAACACGTCGAAGAAAAACAAAAGAGGAAGTGACGACGCAATTAAAAAAAAAAAAAACTTAGCTCCATGCGAGTGTTCTCCTTTTCGAGTTCTACGCAAATTGTGCGTATGGCTTCTGGGCTATGTGACATCGGATGTATGCACAACCGACTTGCCCAAACTGCAGTCTAAACGAGCCTCTCTGGCCCGCAGGCCCGCAGCGACAAGGAATGTGCAAATGTCACCTTTAATGATTGTGGCCGTGGACGGGTCGTAATCGGCGCCCAAGTACATCAGATGCGTGCACAGGCTCCGGGGGAACCCGCTGGGCAGCTGCTTTCCGGCAAACTCGCACACCAGGAACTCTGCGTGAAAGCGCTTCGTATCGAGCACTCCCCCCAAGGAGGCCCCCAGCCCGCCGAGAAAACCGAGCCTGCGCAATAGTCCTCGCGAGTGGATCCCCGCCAAGCGTGGCGCACGCGCCGAGCAACAACCCGAGTAAAGGTGCATTCCCATTGGGGTTCGAATCGCAACAGCGAAGCGGGTCCGCTAGTGTTCATCATCGAACGCGCGTGAAATTGTCTCCAATAAACCCCGTTCGCAAGCGCTTTGCGAACGCGGTTCAACCACCATGCATGGTGAATACGGCGTAAGTGGTAAAGCGGCAGATATTTTAGCGCTGCGCTTGAATTCCGACCGGAGCCGACGATGGAGCCGATCGAGCAGTGCCAAAAGTCTACCATTACGGCAATCATCATCTTTGGACGTTGGCTATCCCCGACTGAACCAATCCCTTACAGTGAATGCGTGATCTCCTTCCTCCGCGTGATAGCCAGTGAGAACAAACCCACAACGGGAACCGCGAAAATGCACTTCTGTCTCGATTGACTCCATCGGACAGTGGCACCGGCTGCGTGATCGGAAGTGAAACCGGGGGCGGTTACACCGCGTGGATCCACGAGCGACGACGTGAGAGCAACGGGAATCAAGTGTTCGGCCGTGCTTACTCTTTGGCGCCACGTCTTCGGGAGTCTTTCGCCCCTCGGAGCGAGGCGGTCCCTTGTCCGGAGCTGCAAGGACAGCGGGCAGATGGTCCGCGCCACTGTTCGGAGCTGCGAGTCCACTCACCTCGCAGCAGGGACGCCAGCTTGCGGAGTCTGGAGAATCGTGGCTGCTGCGTGCACTCCCCGGACCAGTCCTCCAGGTCCACCTGGACTGCCGCCACGCACCCCGACGGGTAGACTCGGGAGAAGGACCGAACCTGCGTCACGCGAGTCGCCAGCCAAATGTCGTGGGCCATCGTCGCCACGAGTTCACAACACTGTGTTTGTCCGCTCCTCGTACGTTCGTTCAGCCTCAAAATGTGCCCGCCTGCTTTCCCTCGACTCGAAGCAAAGACGGCGCGCGCTTGGCTGCCTCGTCATGGTGCGTTCTCAGAGCGTACTTTATGTAGCCTTTGATTGACGTGCCCCTCCTTGCGTTTCCCCGTGCCAAAGATGTATTTTTGAACACTTGCTCGCCGTAGCAGAGTTGATCCTCGTAGGCGTTTCTTGGATGCTCGTTCGACTTTGTTGTTTCCACACAGTTTTCTTTTACACTCACCCAAAGAGAGGATTAGTGAACGATCTGAAGAGTTAGTTTGGACGTTATTTGAACGCAGAATGTGTTATATGTCTGGCATCAGCAACGGAAGTCGACAGGCTGACTACTAGCCGACCGAGCGCCAGTCGAACTTCTTCCTCGTCGAGAGCCTCCGTGTTACTCCCAGCGGGGGAAAACATCACCGGTTCAGATATAAAACACTGGCTGGCTGCTTCGTGAAACTAGCGCACTCCGGGCTTTCCCTAAAGAAAAGAAAAAGAAGTGAGAGAGGGAGAGAGAAAAGCAGACTCCTTCGCCGCAACGGGTTGAAGTAGTTCCGGGTGTTCGGTTCTCTTTTGCAGCGAGCTGGTGCCAGTTCAGTTTTCCGTGCGCTTCGTCTACTGCGTCTCCCACTCCAACAAGCTCGGTGAAAGTCGCATTTACGCCGCAGAAGATGGCACCCGCAAGAAAGACACCCACGGAACGCTCACGCGCTGACCTTGCACGGCGCAGAGCCACTTCGCGACATCCAGTCTCCACACGTGCACGTAGTTTCTCCGCATTAACCAATCACACTCTGCGTTACCGCTGCCTTTGCCACGCTAATACGACAGAGGGGCGACTTCTTTTTTTCGAATTCTAGGAAGGCAAATTTAAAAAAAAATCTGTGTTCCTGTGACCCCCAATAATGTAAAAAGTGGCCACGCGATATTTGCTTCCGGCCTGCTTCATGACTGGTTAGCACTGACTGTCGGAAATCGAGGCTCTAATTAGCTCTCATAGCGACTAAAAAGCGGGACCGTAATTAGTTATTTTAAATAAAGTCACGACCTTTTCGTTATAAAAATATCAGGTGCACGCCGTAAACAATATATTTTTTTTTTTCGGAGAAATCCAATAGCTTTGCGTGACATTGCGTATGTCCATGAAGTAATGACAGTGATTACGAAATATTATCATTACCTTCGATGTGCACCAATTTAATTTTAAGTAGTGATTTATTGCAGTATTCAAATTACTCTAATGTAATTATTCTTTAGTGTTTTTATTGTAAATATTTACGTTTGATGAAACGTAATTACAGTTGTAATTTAACCCCTTTTGGGGACTCGGTAATTGCTATAACAATTACGTGTATAATTTTTTTTTTTTTGTAATATTGGTCAGATTAAATTTATGTCTATTTACTGCCTCATTGCCTTCCGTAGACTCGTGGCGCTTTGACCGAGCACAGACTTTACCAGGATGCCTAGTGTGTACACAAAATTGAGCAATTGGCAAAGTTACAGCACCCGTACATGACAAAGGTGCAACACATAAAGCTCCCTTATTCTCAGGATGGCGAGAAACAATCAAAATGATGGGATCCGTTCATTGACTTTGTTCCCTCAACTTATGTTGCGATAAAATTTCCCAAAGAATCAGGAAATGTGTCTCAGTTAGATTTTCTCAGTGCCTATTAACATGATCATGTTTACTTGAACCGCGAAAATAAAAAGCACATTAACTGTCTCAATAGTTCAGCAAAAAAAAAAAATGAAAGAAAAGGGCTCGCGCCATATATAAAGTTTTTTACAGTAATAAAGTAGGTCAAACAAAGCCACAAAAATTGGTGAATATTAAATTTAATGTACAGAATCCTCAACGGTCAAAAGAGAATAAACAAATATTGCCACGCGCGTCGGCAAGCGAGCGCGTGCGTGGCCGAGTGGTGAGGGATTCGTCTTCCGGTTTCCGAAGTGGAAAGACGCATCGTCATGAGCTCCGTAGGAGCGGTTCTAACGGCTACTGATAGCCGTGGTATCTCGGCTGAGCGAAGCAACGACGGTTATCGGATAATTTTGCCACCATTGCCAATGGGCGTTCATGCCTTAAACTCCGTTTTTCTGCACTGTGATATTGGTGCACGTCCCTACCGCATCGAGGATTTTAAGAACGGGCTCAAGAACGCCGGAGTGCTTGGAGACATCGAGGCGTGTGGTTCTTACCAAATGAACCACGTATGGATGGTGACCCTCAAGTCGCTCTCTGCCAAGCAAAGGTTGGTGAACGCCCAAACCTTAGAGGTCAAGGGGAGGCGTTGTCTGGTGATCGATCCGAACAAAGCGGAGGTGAGGCTCAAGTTGCATTGGATACCTTTTCATCTGCCCGACGAAAACGTTAAAAAAGCCCTAGAGCCGTTCGGCAAGGTTGAAGAAGTCATCAGGGAGACGTGGCGTGTCAACGGGTTTGAGGGGGTGCAGTCGACCACAAGGACAGTGAGGTTAACGCTAAAGGACGGCGTCACCACTGAACACCTGCCGCACCAACTTCGACTGCCCGGATGCACGGCCCTAGTACTGGCACCAGGAAGAGCACCGCTCTGCCTCCGTTGTCGAAGGACTGGCCATATCCGTAAAGAATGCCGTGTTCCTCGATGCGAGAGCTGCCGACGCTTTGGGCACACCAAGGAGGAGTGCGTGAGGACGTACGCAGACGTGGCACACTCCGTAATAGAGGACGACATGGCAGAGCACGTCATGGACCAGGCAGAAGCTGAAGAAGCGGCAGGTGAAGCCCCTGTAAGCCTCGAGCCACTCAGCCGGGATGGCGCAACCGCAGGCACTTCAGTCCATCCTCCGACAACATCGTTCGCCGCGGAATCGCCAACGGTCAAGGCTGCCGCTCAACCAGCAGGCAGCGAGCCAGCACGCCGCCTGTCGCCCCTTGAACCTAGTCCAAAAGACGACGGCTCACAAGCAGTATCGGAGGCCTTTGTGGACAAGGAAAACGAAGAGGACACCGCTGAAGACATGGAAGCATTGAACGGCTCTGCAAAGCGAACCATGGAACCACCAGCAACGCAGGAGGGCGGCCAACCGACGAGTCTTCGGGCGACGGTGCAAGAGAGATGGCGGACGGCGATGGCCAAGAGGGTCCGTTACCACGACAAACCTGAAGCCCCATCGGCTAATCAAACTCCTAGGGACCCGCGGTGAACTGTATGGCCGCCGTGGCTCCTGGAACCTGTGTCACAATGCAAGTAAGACGGACAGAAATCACGGTTTAGTTTGTGCCATGTGCGATGCATTTGCTTAATACTTGCTACTGAAATTAGCATGGCTCTCAGTTTCGCCACCTTAAATGTTCGGGGGTTAAATTCGAGAAGAAAACAGTATCAGTTGCAACGTGTTTTATCTGATGAGCAACCAGATTTTCTTGCAGTGCAAGAGACGAAAATGGAGGCAGATAACGACATTGCTGAAGCGCTGAAGCCCTTTCTTTTTCGATACGAAGTGTGCGTGAGTCACGCCGTGGGCTTTTCGGGGGGATGTTTTCTTTTCCTAAAAAAGTCTGTGAAACTATCAAACCTCCATGTAATTACAGACGAGTGCGGTCGTTTTATCTGTTGTGATTTTACAGTGTCAGGGCGACCAGTGGCGGATAATGTGTGTTTATGCACCTAATAATGTGCGGGAACGAGAACAGTTTTTTTAAATTCTTGCGCGATTATGTGGGATGCGATAAGTTTGTGGTATTAATGGGCGACTTTAACTGTGTCTGCGATGAACGCGATAGAGCCTCGCCGCCGACGAGACGCGATAATAGTGGGGCCCTCCTAAAAGATATCGTCGACTCATGTGGGCTCGATGACGTAGGCACCTTGAACGGAGCAAGGAACGAATATCGATACACTCATTTTCAGGCCTCATCATGCGCCCGGCTGGACCGCATTTATGTGTCCGTTGACATTATACGGCAAGTACACGGATATCGCGTTAAACCGATATTTTTTACCGATCACTGCCTTGTAACCGTTCATATAGGGAACAAACAAAACACTAGCTCTAAATTCAACTGGAGGCTTTGGAAAATCAACACCGCACTTCTAAAAGATGAACAATTTGTGGCTATTGTATCCGAGCTCCTAAAGAAGGTGGGGGAAACAGACATCGGCCTAAATGAATCTTGGGAAATTTTTAAAGAAAATGTTAAATTGGCCGCAATTGAAAGGTCTAGCAATATTAAGTATCAGCTTAGAGCTCGAGAGCGTCAACTGCAAAGAAACTTACAGTCCCTTTACCAAGAAGAGAGTGCGAATCCTGGCGCAGGCATAGAGGATATACGATTTGTGAAGTCAGAATTAGAAAAGTTATACCAAGAGAAATATAAAGGGGCAGTTGTACGTTCGCGGTCCGAAAAGTTCCTTCTAGGGGAGCAACCGACCAAGCGAGCCTTGGCTGACGAAAAAAGGTATGCCCTCTCTAAAGAAATATACGAAATAGAATATAATGGGGAGATCAGTAGTGATAAAGATGTTATTGAGAGCGCCTTTGTTGAATATTATGGGCAACTATTTGGCAAAAAGCCACCTCCAAAAGGGCTTTTGAAACTAGACGAATTTCTTTCGCTCATGCCTCAACTAACTGATGAGACGAAAACATGGCTGGAAGGAGGTATAACCATAGGTGAAGTCGTACAAGCAATCGACTCGTTAGCAAGGCAAAAGACACCGGGTCCTGACGGTCTTTGCGCGGAATTCTACCAATTGTTTAAAAAAGAAATTAGCCCTTTATTACTTCTTATATTTAGAGAGGCATACGATAAACAGAAACTGCCGCGCTCATTTGCTGAAGCTCACACAGTCTTGATTCCCAAGTCGGATGACGCAGGCAAGAGACGTTGCGTTACGGGTTACAGACCGATTACGTTATGTAACATAGATTATAAAATATTTACGAAAGTCCTCACGCGCAGACTTCAAAGCGTTATATGCAATCTTATCGGCATCCATCAAACCTGCGGTATAAAAGGACGATCAATACAAACTAACATACACGTAGCAAGAAGCCTATTAGAATCTGCAGAGGAGGACGGCCAAGTGGCTATAATTCAACTCGACTTCGAAAAAGCATTTGACCGTGTGCGACATGACGTGCTAGAAAGGATTCTGACACATGTCAATGTGGGGGATGTTATCACAAAAGGCGTAATTATGGCGTACAGAGGGTGTACTACTAGGCTTGTGCTAAACAACAATGTATCAAAAAGTATACCGGTATTGTCATCAGTGAGACAGGGTTGTCCCTTGTCGCCCCTTTTGTTTTCCTTGTACTTGGAACCCTTCTGTTTAAGACTGAAGGCGAGTAAAAATATTAGAGGATATACTTTAAACATGGAAGAGATAAAAGTTTCGGCGTACGCTGATGACGTTGCCGTTTTTTGCACTGACAAAAAGAGTGTAACCGAAATGGTAGAGGTTACAAAGGAGTACTGTGAAGCGACAGGAGCTGCTATAAACTGGCAGAAATGCTGTGGGCTCTGGCATGGGGATTGGGCCTCAAAGCCTCCTACATACGCAGGAATAAGCTGGAGTAGTACTCCCTCCACCTATCTCGGAGTACCCATGCAATATTACAGGACTAGTACACCGTACTGGACTGAAATGGCAACAGATTTAAAAACAAAGGCGTCAACCTGGGCGAATCGCGATTTATCCATATTTGCTCGGGCCACAGTTTGCAACATCTTTCTGATTGCGAAACTCTGGTATGTGCTGCAAGTTCTCGCATGTGGGCGTACCAACATCCAGAAATTCCATAGAGTATTCGCAACTTTCATTTGGAAATTGGGCTGGGAAAGAATGCGGAGGGACAACCTTTTCAGTCGTATCAAGTCAGGTGGACTGGGACTCACGCATCTCTTTGTAAGGCAGCTAGTTTCGCGATTTTTTTTTCTACGTGACCAGAATCACCCATTTTTGCGCACAGCAATCCAGGTGAAACTGGCGAACTCCCTAACTGCTATGTTGGTAACGAGCGACTGTACTGGGCCTCAAAGTCTCTTCGGGTTTTTGAAAGAAGTAAGAGATGCCACCATGTTTTTACAAGCGCGGTTTTCAATGCAATACCTTGGCGATGTCACGAAAAAAAGGCTAGCTCGCGACCTGGTAGAGCTTCTTTTCCCTGCGCCTTTATATCGTACACTTTACACCCTGTGTCCAGGACAAGATGTGCTATGTCGAGTGAAGAAAATGTGCGTCCCGCCAGCTGTTAAGTCTTTCTTTTTTAAGCTGCACAGTGGCACATTGCCGGTTAAACCTTGGCTCAGGGAGAAAGGGATCTTTGTGCCGTGGTCTGTTGATTGCCTCCTATGCAAGACGCCCGAAACTATTGAACATATTTTCATCTACTGTTGGGACGCGGTCTTTTTTTGGGACATTTTGCAACGAACGTTGAAAAAAGATATGTGCATAACCAGTGTGACAATTCGTTACCTGCCAGTCGAGAAAGGCGACACTGTCCCTTACGACCTATTCATGTTGCTTGGCTTGTTCAGCATATGGAAAACGCGACTGGAGTTTCGACATGCCGACCCGCATATCCAACCTGTACGTAGACACTTCATTGATGTTGTAGCTCAAGTCGAGTCTGTGTACTGTAGGTCTGCCGACACTGCACCCGACTGGGCGCATTTGTTCCACGCAATCAAAAACATGAAAGAGTTTTAGTGAACCCAGAAGTGCTTGGGTGATCTGTGGCAATACTGACATTGCATTTTATGCTGCAATTGTTGTGTCCAATAAAGAAAAAAAAAAGTGCGTGGCCGAGAGGTTACCGCACTTGACTCTCGTGCGGTAGCCCAGCGTTCGACTCTGCTGTCACGCCGACTTCGACGCCCGCGACGCACTGCTTTCTTCTGTACCCTTTTTATTTTTGGGCACAAGTTCACCCCATTAAACGGTTAGTTTGTTTCAGTTTTTGTCGCTTCATTAACTGTCATTCGTGACATTGTTTCTTGGTTTCTGTGCCAGGGGTCCTAGTTCCGGTGGTAGGCCCTGGTTGCGGCAACGTCATCGGGTGTCGGTGTTTTCTGCGAAGGGTAGCCTTCCGGGGCTGAGCACTTCACTTGGCCGGGATGTCTTTGTAGGTGTACGCTTCACGGGCATAGAAAGCGTTACCCAGCACCTCCACCAAAATATCACGAATGACAGTTAATGAAGCGACAAAAACTGAAACAAACTAAACGTTTAATGGAACGAACTTGTGCCCAAAACAAAAGGAAAACAGAGGGTAACACTAGAGCGTCGCGAGAGTCGATGGCGGCGTAGCAGCAGGATCGAATGATGGGGTGAGACTGACCCCGGCTCGCCACGTGGAGCCTCTTTTAGGGGCGAAGCTCCTTAGGGTCTAGCTTTGTCCGTCCGTCCGTCCGTCCGTCCGTGTTTACATCGATTGCCATCTGATCTGTCTTCCTAAAAAAAGAAAAAATGTTTGTGCAGTCGACAGGATTCGAACCTGTGCGGGGAGGCCCCAATGGATTTCTAGAATCTAGTCCATCGCCTTAACCACTCGGCCACGACGGCGGGACGAGTAGGGGGCTCTGAGATGTGGTAGTAACTCAAAAGCTGGGGATGTCATGAATGAAACGTTGCATGTAGCCGCTCAACGTCTATACAGGAGAGGGCGCTGCGGTCAAATGCTCAAATGCGTATATAACCACGTTCCATACTACACATTCTCTTTCTGACATGGACCGTTGACTTAAGCGGTGGAGATGCGTGGCCACGGCTTCTAGCGGATCCAAGCTGATCCACTAGAAGAACCACTGGCCCTGCATTTCACCGACCATAAAGCAGTAATAATGAAGTCGAAACGCAACCCGGAACTCAGCACTACCTATGAGCAATAAAAAAAAATCAGCACCATCAGCCTACCTATGACCAATAAAATCAGTATCATCAGCACCACCAGAGCTTCGCCCTAACCAACATCATTCACCACGTGGAGATCGGTCAATATTTTTACACGCGTGGGCTTCTGGAACATTCGGCCTAGAAGATTCGGTGCGCAGAACATTCTAACCTAGAACAAGCAACACGGTTCTCGAAATTACCAGAAATCTAAATTGGAAGAATAAATAAAAGACGCGCAACTCCCAGGAATCGAACCCTGGGCTACCGCACGACAGTCAGGTGCGCTAACCACTCGGCCACGCACGCGCTCGCTCGCCGACGCGCGTGGCATTATATTTAGTGCTGAAATGTGCTGTAACAGTAACATTCTTGAAGTACAGTAGCTCTTAAAGGAAAAAAATTGTAATGTAATTGCATTACATGATGAAAGTAATTCATAATTGTAATTTTTGATACTTCAACGCTGGTATTAATAATAATATTGTTTTATTACGATCAACATCTCATCAAATTGCAATTAACTTATTTTAAGGCAAAGTATTTTTCATTGTAGTTAAATTAATTTCTCGAGGTAATTAACCCAAGTATAGTTATTGTCTAGCGCAATTAAATTATTTTGTGAATTTTGGGGGAAGTAATCAATGAAACATTTCGGGTAATACGGGTCAATTTGAGCCCCGACGTCACGAGTGGCGCTCTGTCGGTTCACAGCAAGTTGGCGATCGTGAGGAACTAATAATCCGCCTCATGGTCCCGTGGACCAGGCCATGGTAATAAGAAGAAAATGACACGGCGTCGTGGGCACCTTGCTCTGCAGGGTGAGCTGGTCCTCGAACGTCTGGATCCAGCTGTCGTTCCTGCGGTAGGCCACCGTGCTCCCCGCGTCATGCTCCGTCGTAACACCGGCTGTGGGGCACACCTGAGCCAGAAAGAGAAAACCTCCTTGGCACGCGGATAGACACTTGGAAGCGGCATGCGCGCCGTGGGATCGGTGGCCTCGGTGCGCGTGGAGCGAAAGATGGCGCTGCAGAACCCAGGGGATTCCATCCCCACCCGTGTCGATCTGAATGAGCATCGTACCGGCACGCATTCATGTAATCACTACTGCGTGGTGCACGTTAAAGATGCCAGGCTAGCGGTTGTACTGCACTGGCTAAATTGCTCATCTACAGCTGGGAGACTCATCGCCCATTGAGGCTGACTAACTTCCCGTTGTTTAAACATGCATACAACACATTATTATTGCATGCATGCTCTCGAAAGATTATACGAGTATACTCAACGAGGTAGAGGGCCTTCGAGCGATAAACTGGAAGCTGAAAGTGACCCCCAATTGGCCACCGCCATGTTGCAGATTTTTGAACACTAGACACGTGACCGTATAGTTTTACGTCTAGATTTTGAAGAACTACCGAGCAGTAATAATTGCTTATGGATCTTTATTAACGGTACCGACGAGGTAGGTTTTCTTTCGTTTGTTTTAAGTTCAAAATGTGCTTTTACGACAAAACCTCGGGCAGCTTCACAATGGCTCCGCTAGATGGCGTCAGCCGCGGTGCTGTATTTGGGGTTTTTGTTGGAGCTTGACACATTATCTGTGGGGCGAACAATATTTAAAAAAAAATAGTTTATCATGCTTTTACACCAATCGCAATACAAATCTCGGCTCAGTTTTGCGTAAAAGCCTGAGGATTTGGTACGGTCACGTGTCTAGTGGTCAAAATTGTACAACATGGCGGGAGCCTAGTGGGTGCCACTTTTGCCTGGTAAAAGGGATACTGGGGGGCTATGTTCGACAAATGTTTCGTTTCTTCTAAAAAGAAACGGAAGTGATGGAAGTGACGATATTGCGTCTGATTGGTTAGAGGCTCAAATGACGAAAGTTCACTCTTTCGTCGTTTTAGCCCCTAACCAATCAGACGCGATATCGTCACTTCCATCACTTCCGTTTCTTTTTAGGAGAAACGAGACATTTGTCGAACATAGCCCCCCAGTTTATTGCTCTGAGAACCCTCCTCCTCGCTGAGTATACTACTCCGCCAGTGACTTGGCACGTCGGACTGACTCAGAACATTGAACATTGTTCGTGGGCATTGGCGGGCAGGATTGGTACTATGCTCCCTATGCTCCAGTGACAGTAAAGTTTCACGGGCAAAAGTGAAGGGCGCCTTCTTACCATTTACGTGGAATGACTCAGCACAGGGAGCAATACTGATCGTCGCTTCATTGAATAAGCAGATTAAAGAAAAGCGAGTGATTGGGTGGGCTCTTTTTCTGCCCAGCCTGTTAGTGCATACGTACTCAACCATTATTAATATTCAGTTCTACAAACAGTAGTTTTATGGACCGTCACCCGTTCATCTCGCACTTGAAACGCCACTAGCACGGGCGTTTCTTTCAGAAGAACGAACTGGCGCCAGAAAAAGGTCTACTTCTGGACAATCGATGTCCTTGGTCGACTGGAGACGCGGACTAATTTGATTACAATCGGTGCTACTTGAATATTTATTTCGGTGAAGTTCGCCACTGTCAGAACAATAAGAAGCAACTTCGCACCCTTTCAAAGCACTCCCTTTTTCGGCCAGGGTGTATCATTCGACGTTAAGTATCCTTCCTAATATAAACTTTTTGTTTATATTAGTTTCCTTATCTTAGACATTTCTGCCAGCAGCACCTGATTGATTCACTGCTGTATATTACAGGGATATAAAACTCTCCTTTTACAAAAAGATTAAACAAAATAAGAAGTCGCAAACGACCCATTAGGCTTAGCTTGAGCAGATGGTGCAGGGGAAGTTGGAAAAGCCCGAAATTCCGAGCTATGCTTGTTGGGTAGGGGTGGGCGAATATTCGAAATTTCGAATACGAATCGAATATTATGCATTTATTATTCGTATTCGATTCGTAAACTAAGTCTTTGGTATTTTTCGAATATTCGTCGTAACACGAATATTTGAAATTAATCGAATATTCAAGAACGTATTCGCAAGCGTGCGTAAGTTTTGCTTTCCGTTTCGGTTTCGGTAAGCAACGCCCAATGGTAGCGACATACTGCATAGCGGCTTCAACCTAAACTGGTGGCGTCGGTGTCGGTAGCGGTAATCTGCGAGCTTCTGTTCCCTTGTGACTCCGGACTAGTTAAACTGTGCTCACTTCGCGTTCGCCCACCCGTGTTATGGAAGATGGAGGTGATTGCGGGGAACTGTCTGCGAAGCGGAGGAACGAACGGAAAACGGTACCAAAACGAAGAGAGTGGAGTGCTATTTGGAAATATTTTGCGAGGGTGGACGGCATCGATGGCGCAGTGTACGGCATGCGAATCAACGCTTAAAACGCCCACAGGTACGACAACGCCTCTTGTCAACCATCTCAGAGTACATCCTGCGTTGTTGAAAGAGTATCGTGGGATTACCGTTGGTGCACCAGGAAAAGATCAAACGACGTTGACGGACTTCGTGCGCCGCACGGGGCCCCTGCCAAAAAAGAGGGTGCGAGCGCTAAATAACAAAGTGGCCGCCATGGTGGCGCTTGATTTACAGCCTTACAGCGTTATGGAAGACCGCTGCTTCAAAGAACTTCTGACAGTAGCCATTCCCAACTATCGCCTACCATCCCGCTCTACACTCTCGCTTGTGCTTGTGCCACGGATGTATGACCACACCCGAAAGAAGGTGAAAGCAGAGCTTAACAGTGCCTTTGAAGGCGGCACTACCGCAGTTGCCTTCACGAGCGACATGTGGACATCGCGCGCTAACGAAAGTTACGTGAGCTTCACCTGCCATCTTCTCACTCCAAAATTCATGATGACGCGGTTCACATTGAACACTCGACACATGGCTGCCAGTCACAGTTCCGTGAACATCGCAACTATTCTGGACGAAATGTGCCGTGACTGGGAGATACCCGATGAATGTGCGAAGTTCATCGTAGCGGATAACGGCCGCAACATCCTTGCTGCGGTAAGGAGACTTCCGTGGTCTGAAAGAGCGTCCTTCGCGCATACGCTTCAATTGGCAATTAATGACGCGAGATCCCGTTCACCGGCCATTCATCGCCTGTGCAAGTAAATGAGGCATATTGTGGGGCATTACATGCACAGTTCATCAGCTCAGAAAAGGCTTGAGGAGTGCCAAAACGTGGGAAAGGACGCACAACGTCTGGTGCAAGACGTGGAGACGAGATGCAGCAGCCAGTATTTTATGTTGTCTCGCCTTCTGGAACTCAAGGAATCAGTCACTCTGGAGCTTGCTACCTCGGACTGTGACATCAATGGACTTGGATCATCAGAGTGGAAAGATGCTTCCGAATGTGTACAGGCATTGAAGCTATTGTTCGATGCCACTGTTATTGCCAGTGCTGAGAAGTATTCGTCTTTGTCTTCCCCAGTTTCTATGATTTTTGGTATGCTCCACTGTCTAGGTAACTGTGCCGGGGCATCAGAATTTCCCGCAGAACTGATAAGATCCATCAAGGCAAGGCTCACTCTGCATGACGAGGACAAGGAAGCATGCCTTGCTATGTTCTTGGACCCACGCTTCAAGACTACTATTTTTAAAGCCGAAAAGAAAAAAATAAAAATATTATGGTTGGAAGCTCTGGTGCTGCAAGAGCTAGCCTCATGTGATGCTACTGAAGAAACCCAGCCGTAAGCGGCAACACACTCACAAGAATAAGGCTCACCGACGTCATCAGATATTTGGCAAGCATTTGACCACTTAGTCAAAAGTGCAATGGAAAGCAAAGTGGTTTCAACTTCAGAATGAGAAGTTGTAACGTATGCGGAGGCGGCACTGCTAAAGAGAGAGAGAGTGATCCGTGTGAGTGGTGGCGAACTGTCGGGTGTTTAAGATATCCGACTCTGGCGAAGCCTTGCAACAAATACCTGGCAATGCCTGCCACTTCAGTGCCGAGTGAGGGACTTTTCTCTGTGGCTGGAGGTGTAGTTTCCGCTCAAAGGGGGCGCTTCCTACCTGACCATGTGCAGCAGTTGATTTTTCTGCATGACAACTTGTAATCTTCCCTACAACTAGAATTTTCGTTTTTTGTGTTTTTATTCTCGTTAAGATTACAAATTGTCATGCAGAAAAATCAACTGCAGTTCTGCAATTCAAAAATAAAAAAAAATAAAAAATTAAAATTAACTGCAGTTCCGACATGTGAAAATAAAAATGACGCGAATAAATGCACCCGCCTTCGACTATTCGATATTCGATTCGATATTCGGAGCTAACTATTTTCTGATTCGATTCGTGTTCGAAAATATTAATATTCGCACACCCCTATTCTTGGGGCATGGATAATGACTCGTTTGCCCCAAATGCCCTGGTGTCTCGAATAAGACACCCGGAGGGTAATATTTAGAAGTTTGACATGGTGGATGTAGCAGCTTCCAAAAAAAAACAAAAAACGAGGACGACTAAAGGAATAGACACGACAGGACAACAGCTGTTGTCCTGTCGTGTCTTTTCCTTTTGTCGTCCTCGTTTTTTGAAGCTCTTACGTCCACCATGTCAACCTTTCACCAACTCGTCCAGTTACAATATTCAGAAGCGTTTTATCGTCATACGACAATTTTAGTAGTTCATGTAGTAGCATGTTCGGGGGGTATTTTTGAAATGAACGACCTCGCGAACGACAAGCTTGGCGGAGTTTTGTTTTTGTTTTGAAGTTAACGATCATTGAAGCGGCCAAAGCGAAAACTGACGTTTCTTCCACCTGTCAGATATCGCAGGTTCGACCGCGTGTTTTGCTTTCACTCCTCGCACTACTGCACTAGAACTCTTCCGTGACACTTTCAAAATAAATTCTAGTCCTCGGAAGACTTTTGGCAAAGTTTGGCGAGTTCTTACACGTGACCTACGTAAGATATTTTAATAACCTCGATATTGCCGCTAGCATGACCGAGGAGGAACACTTCTCAGTACATCTAGAAGATTCCTGTTTATTCTTACCCCGAGTGTAAATGATAGGGAGCCCAGAATGGCCTTGCCTAGTCAACTTCACCCGAGCTCATTCCCCAACTTTCCAAGTGTACACCTCTGACAAGCCAAGCGTACTAGACAAGGTGCCGAGCGCGGTTTCGAGCCAGCTGTCACGCCGACGTACCGTCGCTCACCGCCGCCGCCCTCGACGCTCGCTGGTCCTTTCTTGACGCTCCTTCTTTCACTTTGTTTCTGGCGCAAGTTCGCCGATTAAACCTTCATTTTCGGTTAATCATTCATCGTCTCTCCGCCTTCATCCCTGGCAATATCCCCAAAAAAGCAAAACCCAAGCTCTTTCGGCGGATATAAATACGATAATATATGTACGAAACAACGAGTTTTTTTTTCATTGAAAAAAACGAAACACTACACATTGCCAAAAGTTCATTTACCGCCCAAATGTAGCGCTAGCAGTACGAACCGCGTGACAAAGTTTCAGCACTAACAGTCATTCTATTTAAAATTTATATGAGATTTCCTTACATATTTAAGGGGAAAATGGCGGTCAATAAAGCTCTCGAATACATGGAACTTTATGGCGCCAGCTACGCAGAACAGGCGAAAATGGGCCCCCGTTTCCCATTGAAATATTCGGAAAATTACGTATAACTTTAGATTAAGATAGCGGTTTGTGCTGAAAGTTTGGCATCTGCTTCGGACCGCTAGCGCTAGGCATGGGCGGAAAATAAACGTTTGGTAGCTCGTACTTTAGTTTTGTGGGGAAAAAACTGTAAATTGTTTGACTGGACACGCTATACATTTGAATGAGCAAATGTTTTGAAATCCTAACAAATTTGGAACCTATTTTTTTAAAAAGAAAATTTGTTTGTTTCTTTCTTGTTTTACTACTAGAAACGTATGATTGTGTTTTATCCAAAAATATATATAAAAAAATATACCCTTTTGTTTCTAGGACTGCAGTAGAAACATGAAGCTTATCAGTAGTGCATTGCGACGGCGTCGTCGCGGGGGTGATATCCTGGACAATATTTGGCATTAATTTGGTTAATTACCTCAAATTAATACTTAACACGGAAACTTGAAGACACTTGAAATTTTGTGAAATACGAAGAAAACGTTGTTTTACTCTGAAACAAGGCTTGCCGTCTTCCGCCTCACACTTACCAAGATTCAAGCTTTATTCCGTTAATATACACAAAATAATATATTTTTATTCAAATTTCATCACAGGTCACGATCATGCTTCTGTATCGATAAAAAAATGAAGCGAATGACTACAAAATATATTAATTCATACAGTTAATATTGAAATTATACGAAATAAGAAAAACTACATTTGAGCTTCCTGGTGATATCAAGGCCATTAAAATATCTTAAATAGGCTTCACGTAAGAACCTGCAAAAACTTAGCCGAATATTATAAACTCGACATCGTTAGACATTTTGCTTTATTATTTCAAACTACAAGATATTTTTGGGGACAGAACGAGCGGGTTGGTAAGGATAATTAAACTTGCTCGTTTTCTTCCTCAAGTTTAATTAAAGATATTTTTCTTTTCATTTTATGTAGCACATTGAAATCTAGTTTGAAAGTGTCAAAGAGGAGTCCTAGTTTGAGCAGTGACAAAATAGCGAGTAGACAAACATGCAGTTCCAGACGGGTGGGAGAAACGTCAGTATTGGCCTCGGCAGCTTCAACGGTAAAAAAAAAAAAAAATAAAAAAATAAAAATCCGCGAAGCTTTACGCTTGCGTTATTTCATTCCAATAATGGATCCACATTTTTTTAATAAATATTGTTTTTAAGATTGCGCTTGGATTGAGATGAAAACACCCAAATACTTTTTAGACTTTGATAGCGATATGGCATGCATATGCAAAGGCGCGGCGAAGTATTGAGTGTAGTTATCGGATTTATCGGAACGATCTACTCAAACTACCGAACTTAGTCGGCACCTCAAGGTATACAGTTCTCCGTGGGTACAGCTTTTGTCTAGGTACTTTCATTTAACCAATATGTAGTGTGTTCCTGCGAAATACTATTTCAGGACAAAATCCCGAGACTGGTTAAAAAACAAAGGACGACACAGAAGTTATTTTTCTTCCAGTTTCGGAGTTTTGTATTAAAATATGTTCAACCATCGACCGTTCGTTTAAATCTTTGCATTTTGATCGTTGAAATAGTATTCTGCACGATCCAGTTTATTTTCAGTTGTTATCGTGTTGATCAGATAATCAATCGCCAAGCGTCTCTACCTTTCTAGCAGACGTCCTTGTGAACCCGTGTCTTGAAAGAGAGTTCCTGCTAAACGTTCATGCCAAACAATTATTTTTTTTTTAACGGAATAGCTCTACGGGCCACAATTTGCAGAGATTTCTAGTTGATGGGTTGTTGTCGCCGCTAAAGAAAAACTTTTCTTTTCTTCCCTCTTGGCGTGAGGAAAGGGAAGTCTGCACTTTTCGTCGGCCTTGCCGCGCGAGGAGAGCGAAGAGGGCAGCCTTGGCGTCTCGCCAAGAATGGTGCGAAGAAAGGAGAATCTTCATGTCGTCTGTGTTAACAGTTGTTTTCAAACATTCCTCGCGTTATGCGAAATCCCACTTTGGCAGTACCCTTGTGACACGTAATCTTGAATGGTTTCAGAAACTTAAACCGCGCTTACCCACTTACTTCACGGATCACCGAGCACTCGTGGCGGCTGTCAGTGGCATCCACTACGCCAACCACGACGGCTATGAGAACTAACCACGTCGCACCTCCGTCCTGAATTACGTAACGGCACCCTTCCAACCGCCTTGCACGACCGTACTACAGCTATCTCTTTCGTTTCTTCGCATATTGTGGGCGAAAATTACAACTTTTGTTTATTCACTAAACTTAACAAGTCGTGCTGCTGGATGCTTTTCTTCCTTCGTGATGTCCTGCACGAAAGCACGTAGAAATTACTGCACCACAGACCAGAAGTCCACATCAAAGAATAAAAGCTACTCAGCTTGGCACCCTCCGATAGATGAGCTGGCTGGGCTAGCTTGTCTTGTTTAGCAGACACTTCGTGACGCGAGCGAGAGCACGCGGCGAACGTGCAACGTGCACGGTGGACTAGCATGAACATCGGTGCCAAGAGCCAGAGCTTCTCGGCCACACGGAATGATTCTGCCATGTAGGGGTCAACCTTCAAGCTCCTTCAAGAGGGTCGCCGTGGGACCTCGGCCTTAAGAAATGCATGAAATGGCTCATTAGATTCACGCTTCATGCTTCATTTTTCGGCGCTTTAATGGGCTCATGAGCGGCAAAACGATCGGTTCATGACTCGCACCACCCTCTGCCTCTGAAGAAGAAACGAGAACGGTGTCACGCAGTGTCAATTAAGTTTTACGTTTTTACCCACGACAAAGGTGTTGACTCGGAAGGTTCGACGAGAAAATCGGCCGCGTGGCTCTCAACCCCAGCTGGAATAACGACTGCCTTGGTTGATGCTTATACCTTTCCGCGTTGCTTGAAATAAATGGTGTCTGACGACTCACCTGTCCAAAGCCGACGAGCTGCCTCTGCAGACAGGCTTCCCCGAGCACCGCCCGAGGCGACCGGACACGGAAGCTGGTCACGCCCAGGTTGAGAGACAGGCACACCTGGCACTTGGACGAGTCGCCGACGCTCTTCTGCAAGGACGAGCCGAGATAATTGACGGAGCTCCGAGGCCCGACCCTCGACTCACCATGAAGCGGAAGTCACCGGCGTCGAAGTTGAACTCGGAGGGAGCTTCGACCGTGCAGTAAGGTGCCTCGAGCGTGCGATGCGAAAGCAAGATCAACACATCCGATATCCTGCAAGGGCAGACACGTGAGAGACGTGGCGATCCAATTGGACACCATCTCTGAGGGTTTCGTTTTTTATTTCCCCCTTAAAAGCCCGGGCATCACACTGATAAATCCGGCTATCAGCACAAGCGTACAACGGTACGTCCGAGGAGTGAGCCACGGTTGGCTCCGAGTCCATCGAACTCATTTTGATGCGAGAAAACGTCTGTGTCATGGTAACCATCTTTGAACGTTTCTTTTGGCTAGAGTACAGCTTACGTTTTGTTTCGGCTCGGCTCGTAGCAAAAGAATATGAAAAAAAAAAAAAAAAAAAAACACTGCGCCTATGTTTAGCCATTTAGGACTTCCAGGGGAAAAAAGTGCACGAGGACTTTGCAACGCTCGTACTTGGCCTTGCTAGAAAGTTTTCGAATATCGTTTCCGCTCTCCCGCAACGTTCTCCGCAATCCGCTAGTTGATCCGGGACTCTGCAGGCAAGGCTAACGCCGCGCAAGCGTACTAGTGGAATTTTTTTTCCGGAGAGCATAGCGGAGCTGGAAAAGCGGTCTAAAAAAACTCCCTGTTAGCACAAAGTAGTCAAAGGGCCATTGTCGCATTTAAGCTCATTTCGATCACCGTCCTCTCATGCACATTGAGGGATCCCACTCGTTTCAACTGCTCACATGGAAGGCAAGTGGACTGCGACGAATAAACCACTTAGGTAAAACTAGGAATAAACCGAAATTTAATCGTATATAAACAGGTGTAAAACAAAATACGGTCACATTGACTTCAAAGTTTGGACCCATTCAGCTTGAGAAGTCCCCGAAGGAACACTGCACCGCAAAGCACACCGAACTTTCTTTTTTCAGTTTAAGAAACGAGAAAGGCCGTCGGTCAGCGAGACTACAGTGCCTGCAACGCTTCTCCAACTTGTAGGTTTAGCGTCCGCGCATGTGTCGAAAGCGTTGCCTAAGAGGCAACAAATGACGCCTTAAAACCCGGGGTTCAGTACTGTCGCACGTCGCAATCCTGGTGATTGAGAAAGTTCTGGAAAAACACACGAGAGAACGTGAGTATCGATGTCGTCGCGACGTCCCAACTTCTAGCTGCCCAAGCTTCCGTGGACTGTCAAGGTGGAGAGCGACCCTCAACAGAAAAGGCGTCTGCCACGTCCACCCGGATCGCTGCCGGCGAGAGCGTCACACTTTTAGGCTGCCTTCAGGCGCAAATCGAGGGGCCACTATTATGGGCGCGGTAAACACATTAGTCGTGATGCGTTCCAGGCACCCTACCAAGACTGCGTGACCAGTGGAGCCTAATGACGTTCGCCCTGTTTCATTGGTCGAACTAATTTCAGAAAGACCGGTGTGCCGAAGTGCGTTGTGGGACAGTCCCCGTGCAGGGGCGGAGAGTAGCGAGCCGTCCTCAGCTCGGGGCCGGCGTGGAGAGAACGAGCGCGCGTACCTGCTCAGACTGTTCAGCAGATTAGGGGCCCTTGAGTAGTCGAAGTGGACGCCTGCAATCAGCCCGATCCGGAAGTCCACGGGCTTCCTCAAAAGCTGCCAGAGTTCCTGGGACGCAAGTGTGCACGTTGAGACCTCTGGAGCGTCTATCGTACACAGTGTCACGTCGCAGACAATTTGTGCAGGCCTAAATGTATTTTCAGCGCCGTTATTCGGCCAACTCCCTCTCTCGGCTGGAGCGATTGGCTCTGCCCGAGAATTTGCGTAGAAAATATTCGCTCTAGCCTACTCAGAGTGTTTGGCGGGGCGACCGTCGGCGCCCACTCTCTCCTCACCCTGACGAGCCGTCCGTAGCTCATGGAGTCCGCGTAAGGCGCCGAGAACAGCGCCAGTGCCGGCAGAGACATCTCGCGGAGCCAGCTGCCCAGCGCACTAGCGCGCTTCCTCAGGGTCGTCCTGTTGGGCGTCCCGGCTGGCTCCAAGCTTGAAGGGTCCAAAGCGACGGCCGCGATCGCCGCAGAGCGCCGCGTGATTGAGAGGAAAGAGCCAAGGTCCTCGGCTGAAACGGACAAGCAGAACGGCGTCTGAGTGAACCGACGGGTGAGGCGTAATGGTCTGGTCAGTCCATCCGATGCATTCCTTACCTCTCATTTATTATCCGGTAGCTCACATATTCCACTCATAAGTGATCGGCCCAACATTCGTTCTACAATACGAACGGTATTCCAAGATTTCTGTAAGCGTACCACTTACAAAAATTTTGGAATATAATGGCGACAGGCGCTACTAAGAGCGCTACTGTGATCGACTTTCCACGATTAGCCCAGCACTTACTATGACACCTTAAAAAGAGGTAAACGTACCACCTTTAAGCAGTTTTACAGCGACAGGGAGTCAGTCGCCATTAGATAGTGACCGATCAGCTGTTCAAGCACCAGTTCACGGACAATCCTTTAGGTGTGGTGGGCAATGGGTCCGACAGACTGTTGTTTCGGACGGACGTGATCATAGGCATTTTAAATGCTACGCTTTTGAAACGCCTTTAAACAATTCCAAAGCGACAGCCTATTTGTATTTTTTTCCTGACCGCCGACTGACTGTGGTTCGCACCGTTTGAGGCAGCAACGGAGTTCCGAGTAGTGTCGAAGGACACCGCGTCGTAGATGACGTAGTTGCACAGCTCGACAGGGAAGTCCCCCTTGGGAATCGACGCCATGACGCACACCAGAGTCCCTGCAAAGCGGACGTTGCAAAGAAACCAAGCTCGCATTTTTCATGCGGTGCGTACAGTTGCGCAGGAAAGGCGCAAATACGTTCTGCCAAGAGCGAAGGATTGATCGACATTAAAAGCTACAGAACTTACGCGCCCTTGCTTCTCGGGGCTTGGACACCCTGACTCCATGCAGATCGCTCGGCGCCACTGCGGTCGAGTAGACAATTGTGACCCTCTAGAATACGGGGTCATGTGCACTGCATGCATGTTTTAGTACGCGGTCAGTATTCCGCGTCCGCTCACCGAGTGGACTTCTGAAGAGCCTAGGAGTAGTCTCGGTGTCTCCTGCGAAATTACGCAAAAATTCACAATAAACATATCGCTCGCATCTATTTTTTTTTCCTAGATAGACTAATGAATAGATCAGTTTGCATACTATAATTATTATAGTCAACGAGAGCGAAAGAAGCGTCAAGAATTTTCTTTTTGCTCCGCTGCCGATTGCGTCCGATGTCGAAGAGCGAATCAGCAAGCAACGAACAGGCAGGCACTCTGTTTCGCAACAATAGATTCCTCATTCTCAAAGGCGAAAATTCAAATTCGGGTGCCCTCCTCTTTGTCGGACAAAAAGTGCCCCCCATAAACGAACCACCAGTGGCCAAAAGAAAATTCCGACGAATAATTGACGTTGCATAGGGGCCGACTCTAGGGCGACTGACAACAGCCGTTCGAGCCCGCATCATGTTTGCCACCCTTTTTCCTGCTTACGCATCACCAAATGGCCGCAAAGGAAGTCGCTTGTCTACAGGCGGTGCGACAGCGCTGGCCCGATTGCGGCCCGATGAGCAGCCATACAGCGCCGCCACTCTTGCATGGATGGATGGATGGATGAATACGGCTGAGCCCTTTGGATCGGGCGGTAGCTTACGCCACCTAGCCATTTTGTCTTACCCTTTAAGCTTAGAATATTTAAATGTGAAAACTATATTCACTCTGTACTGAAAAGAAAGTGAGGCTATAAATCCCCCTTGCCATCAGTTAATAAGAAAATGCCTAGTTTTCTCTCGCTTTCTGCCACCATTCACTTAATCTTTGCTTGGTAATCTCTACTGTCTTGAAATCCACTTTTCCTTCGCTGTCTCTAAAACCCAATGACCTTCTTAAATCTATGTTGTCTTCGGTATGCATAGGGTGAAGCCCTTTACAGTAGAGTATCAAGTGCTCAGCCGTCTCGTCCTCCTCTCCACAAGCAGCGCACACTGTGTCCATTTCCTGGTACTTCGCTCTGTATGTTCTGGTTCGCAAAACACCTGTCCTTGCCTCAAACAACAATGAGCTTCCCCTAGAATTATCATAAATGCTTTCTTTGGCAATAACTGTTTTGTTTAATCTATAGCCTTCCAGAGCCTTCTTTGTCTGCATTCCCTCTAGCCACCGATCTCTTTCTGTGGCTTTAACTTTCTTCTTAACTGAGACCTGCTCTTCCGTAACCCCACTATAGCCTAAAAACTTTCCTCTTAATTTCCTAGTGCGCTGTCTCCATTTTGTGTCTATACTCCTGCCCGTCTGTCTATATGCAGAGTGACGACATGGACACGCTCTGCCGGGACTCTCGCGTTCAAAGCAACGCGCACACCAGCTCGAAGCACGTGGAGCGAAAGCTCGTGCTGCAGAACCCAGGGATCCTGGGTTAAATGCCCACTCCTGCCCGTTTCGATCTGGATGAGCATCGTACCGGAGTGTGGTCGTGTATCACTACTGCGTGGTGCACGTTAAAGACCCCAGGCTAGCGGTTGTACTGCACTTTTTTTTTTTTTTTTTTTTTTTTTTTTTTTTTTTTTTTTTTTTTTTTTTTTTTTTTTTTTTTTTTTTTTTTTTTTTTTTTTTTTTTTTTTTTTTTTTTTTTTTTTTTTTTTTTTTTTTTTTTTTTTTTTTTTTTTTTTTTTTTTTTTTTTTTTTTTTTTTTTTTTTTTTTTTTTTTTTTTTTTTTTTTTTTTTTTTTTTTTTTTTTTTTTTTTTTTTTTTTTTTTTTTTTTTTTTTTTTTTTTTTTTTTTTTTTTTTTTTTTTTTTTTTTTTTTTTTTTTTTTTTTTTTTTTTTTTTTTTTTTTTTTTTTTTTTTTTTTTTTTTTTTTTTTTTTTTTTTTTTTTTTTTTTTTTTTTTTTTTTTTTTTTTTTTTTTTTTTTTTTTTTTTTTTTTTTTTTTTTTTTTTTTTTTTTTTTTTTTTTTTTTTTTTTTTTTTTTTTTTTTTTTTTTTTTTTTTTTTTTTTTTTTTTTTTTTTTTTTTTTTTTTTTTTTTTTTTTTTTTTTTTTTTTTTTTTTTTTTTTTTTTTTTTTTTTTTTTTTTTTTTTTTTTTTTTTTTTTTTTTTTTTTTTTTTTTTTTTTTTTTTTTTTTTTTTTTTTTTTTTTTTTTTTTTTTTTTTTTTTTTTTTTTTTTTTTTTTTTTTTTTTTTTTTTTTTTTTTTTTTTTTTTTTTTTTTTTTTTTTTTTTTTTTTTTTTTTTTTTTTTTTTTTTTTTTTTTTTTTTTTTTTTTTTTTTTTTTTTTTTTTTTTTTTTTTTTTTTTTTTTTTTTTTTTTTTTTTTTTTTTTTTTTTTTTTTTTTTTTTTTTTTTTTTTTTTTTTTTTTTTTTTTTTTTTTTTTTTTTTTTTTTTTTTTTTTTTTTTTTTTTTTTTTTTTTTTTTTTTTTTTTTTTTTTTTTTTTTTTTTTTTTTTTTTTTTTTTTTTTTTTTTTTTTTTTTTTTTTTTTTTTTTTTTTTTTTTTTTTTTTTTTTTTTTTTTTTTTTTTTTTTTTTTTTTTTTTTTTTTTTTTTTTTTTTTTTTTTTTTTTTTTTTTTTTTTTTTTTTTTTTTTTTTTTTTTTTTTTTTTTTTTTTTTTTTTTTTTTTTTTTTTTTTTTTTTTTTTTTTTTTTTTTTTTTTTTTTTTTTTTTTTTTTTTTTTTTTTTTTTTTTTTTTTTTTTTTTTTTTTTTTTTTTTTTTTTTTTTTTTTTTTTTTTTTTTTTTTTTTTTTTTTTTTTTTTTTTTTTTAAAAATAGATTCCTCATTCTCAAAGGCAAAAATTCAGATTCGGGTGCCCTCCTCTTTGTCGGACAAAAAGTGCCCCCCAATAAAGAACGGGCTTAAATTAAACGAACCACCAGTGGCCAAAAGGTAATTCCGACAAATATTTGACCTTGCGTAGGGGCCGACTCTAGGGCGACTGACAACAGCCGCTCGAGCCCGCATCTTGTTTGCCACCCTTTTTTCTGCTTACGCATCACCAAATGGCCGCAAAGGAAGTCGCTTGTCTACGGGCGGTGCGACAGCGCTGGCCCGATTGCGGCCCGATGAGCAGCCATAGAGCGCCGCCACTCTTGCAGAGTGACGACATGGACACGCCTGCCGGGACTCTCGCGTTCAGCAGCTAGGTACTGCACTGGCTAAATTTTGCATCTACAGCGAGTGACTCGTCGCAACTTTGAAATGGCTTACCAACGACCTGCTGTATAAATATCTACAGAACCCCAATTATTATTTACTCTCGGTAGAAAAACTGCAAGGCGTGCTCAAGTTCTTTCAGACACTTCCGAAGAGATTAAGAGAGGCCACTACCCAATAGGGTAAACGTTTAAACCTTTGGATTAATATAAATTAAATTTAGAGTATACACAACACTCGCAGTTGCGAGGTGGAATGCAGTATAAAGATTTATCACTGTACATAAATTGTGAAAGAAATCATAGTTGTTTTTATCAGGAACACACTGACATTGTTTAGGAAAACTACCGTTAAGATGCTAATGTGCTACGCAACATTTTTCTTAACTAGATACGCAGCCAAATGCCTGGAGATTGCAACTGTGAAAACAAAAGTTTCAAAACGTAATATATTTTATGCTAACATTGCGCTGTAAATTGAAATAATTGTTTTGCATTTTATTACGTCAAAAAAATCTTAACATGTTTTATAAAGACACCCCCGAAGTAAAACTGCAATGCCACAGTTGCAGATGACATAAACCCCGAGACTGCAGGCAAAAAACGACACGAACACAAAAAGGTCTCGAACGTTTAGTGTTCGTGTTGTTTTTGACTCCAGTCTTGGCTTTTATGTCAAGTTCAATCTAAACCAGCTGTTTTTGCCCTTACATTCACTCATCAGTTGCATTGCCCATTAAATTTCAGTTAGGAAAAACAATCAAGTTAGCCTTTACTTGTCCCGTTACCAAACAATAGATTTCCTGAGCTGAAATTTATGCCAAAAAGTAGAACGGAGAAAAACGCGTTTAAAGTTCTCTGACGTCTACCTTTTTTCAGAATCGATGGACCTAAAAGGATTTACAAAAAAAAAAAAGCTATACTGTGTAAAGAAATTATTTTTTGGGAAATACTATCTAGGTGTTGGTGGCTGTAATTTGTTTCTAAATCGACTTTTTTTCTGCATTTTGTTTCCTCTAAGTTTTTTAAACACCAGTCGATTTCAATATTTTTTTTTTTTTTTTACCGTTGCTCCTAATTTAAACTCAAAACGCGAAACTGGTGAGGAAGCGAGAGAACGAAGGTTAGTATACTGAGATGGCGACTTACGTAGCAGGCAGCCGCACCATGAACGGAGGCCGCGCAAATATAGACGCACTCAGGCACTATAAAATAGTGCGTGCGGATGCAGAAAATTGCTTCGTATGTGACTGAAATTGGTTTTTGTTGTTCTGTGCGACGCGAGAACCTCTAGATGGATATGTAGGCTCAAGGCGCCAACGGGTCGCCACTTGGCCATATGAGGATGGATTTTTAGGAGTTGCGCACTAGGGCTATCTGAGCTCGTCACAGCATGCAGCGCCACACACCTTGAGGGGCGCGGAGCAGGTCGGAGAGAAGTTGTAACCTGGAGAAGGCACGCCGGAACTGCCTGCACGATCCCAAAGAGTCCTCGAGGTCCACGGAGAAGGCGGCGAGGCAACCGTCGGGATGGCCAGAGGACAGTTGGCCAACCTGGCAACGAATTGTTCGTACGTCGCTGGCACAGGGCTTGGACACCGCGTGAGTCGGTTTGTTGGCGGGTGTAGAGGGGTCGCGAGCAACAATCATCGAGGTTTTTCCTCCATAGACTCTCATCACAGTCGGGTGGCGCCAACTCAGCAATTGGTCCCGAGCGTACATGGACGGGTACATTGTGTAAGAGGCCTAGCAGAGCACAGCACTCCTGTCTAATCTCTGCATTCGCTCAATCTCACTGGGATGGCGTTAGAATTCTAGGGCAAATGCGTCGAATATTATGGGTGACGTTGACTAGAGACGGACATACATCGCAGATGGACTGTATTTTTCTAAGGGGTGTTTCGAGTGCACCAGAGCAACAATCGTGTTCTGGTGTCTGAAGAATCTTGATTAAATTGACGTAATCAGCCTACGTTAACAACCAGAATTGCTCCGTCACTTTAATATTCTGTCAACCCAGCTTTATATTTTGTCCTTTTTGCGAGTGTAAGTTGAATACGTCACGCCTATTCTGTACTGAGGACTTGGGCTGCTCTCGGCCTGTACAGTTTAGAATGACGCCTTGCTAAAAAAAATGTCAAATTATTTCATTGGCGCGCCCACCTTGAGTTCCAACGTCGCCTCGTCCTCAAAGATCTCGACTGCGGTCCCGTTATCTCGGTAAGAGACGAGCCACTTCTTGTCAGTGACGGCTTCGATGTCGTTTCGCGGACATGCCTGGGCCGAAAACGTCCGGGTCGTGGAGGAATCGGGGAGTGAATACCAACGGCGTTACCCTCGAAAAGTCGTGCCGCATTTCGCCAGAGCAGGGAGATCCGATGGCAGGTCGCCGGGGATCAGCCTTGAACTCGAGGACAGCCAGGTCCACCGACGTGCAGACACGCGCATGGCGCTGGGACGCCGCTGCTCTCTGCGCAAGACGCGTCGGTGAGCTGTGGCCATGAATGTAGGAATAAGAGGAGGCGACATACTAGCTCAAGCCATTCAAACGAGAAAATCCCAAGTGAAGCGGAAAGTAGAGCTCGCAATCGGTTGAATCAGCCCCAAGGGTGCCCAAGTCCATCCTGTAGCGTCCAAGTGCGCCCAAGTCCGTCCAATAGAGTTTTTTGGTTTTGGTAATCGTTGGGGGCATGTCCCTCCAAACCGCAAGTCTCCCCCGGCTTCATCTCTGGTTGTGTTAGCGCTTCCATAGAGGTAGGAAGATTCTGGTAGTCTTTAGAAGCTTTCTACAACCTAGAAGACAAGGCCTGCGCGTCATGTCATCGATTCTCGACCCGCCCTAAGCGACGCTGAAGCTCGACCCCACTAAGCGGCAGTCGAGTCCGTCTTAGCGTCAGCTCACGTCGCGTTCGTCATGAGACGCTGAAATACCCGCAGGCGTCGTTGGTGACTCAAGCTATTCGGCACAGACCTTGCTTGCATGGATACACCAAGTAAAGGCGCAGGCTTTGTCTTATGTAGTTGGTATAGTCAGTCGACGGGCGTACCAGGACCGCGTAGTCTTGGTCGCTGAGGGGCCTCGGGCTCGGGGACAGCACGGTGCACCGAGCACGGTTCGCGAACAGTTGCGGGGCCACAATGACGAAGTCGGAGAACCTGAACAGTGGCAAGGGTGAGTCATGCTATTTTCAGTCCGTTCTCTGATAATCGTACCCGAGTGCCTCGCACCACTAAGCACCCGCAACAGCAATCACTGGCCCTCCCTGAGTCGATCAATGGGATCAGTGCTCCGGAGGTTGTGCAGTCTCAGTGACAGAAAGGCCCCATTTTGTCACCGAGACCGTTGCACTAATCGCAATTCTCGGTGGTCATTCGAGGAAGGACAAAATAGGTGTTCCCAAGTGCGGTGCAGAATACTCTCAGGAATCTTCTGCGCGCATCCGTCTATGTGTACTGGGCTGTGGAAGGCGTTCTGAGCATGCCCGGTAGCACTCTTTTGATACTATCAGACGGCGAGCATGCGTCCACAGCCCAGGGACATTTCTTGCCCGGGTGGTAAGGGCCGGAAAGGCGCGGACCGTTACCTAGCAATCGCAGTGAGTTCCTCTCGCTGCGGCACTCCCAGCATTATCTTCAAACCTGCCTTCGCGGCCTGACGGAAGTGGTCGGAAACAACCTGCCGAAACAGGCAAGGGTTAACACACGCCGGCGACAAACGAGGCGCCCCGGGAACGGCCGACGGAAAGCAGACGAGTGGACGACGCGCGGGTCATCCCTCACCTTGGTCAGCCTGACAAGGCTGGTCGGCTCGGCGTCCGAGAACAAAACCACGCCGTCCATGAGTTTATCCTGAAGGAAGATGGTCAGCGCGTGCGCAAACGCGCGCGCTCTCTCCTCGAAGCTATCGGGGCGGACGGCCACGAACATCCAAGGCGGCGGGCTGGCCCGCTGGGCAGTCTCCACAAAGCGCCAGAAGGCAGGCTCTGTGGAGGTACGGCCGTTGCTGTGATACTGACCGGCGGTTGGCGTCGCCCAACACGCACCGTCCCCGATGGCCAGGCGGCCGTCCTGCGGCTCGTAGTGGACGCTCAGTGTAGACCAGGGAATGACAGAGACGCGCGGGGAAGTGGTGCGCGTACGTCGCCCACTCAGAGAACACGCAGATGAGCGCACCTGGCGAATAAAAAACAGCCGCGAGTGCCCAAGGCCTGAATGCAGGGAGATTATGCTTACGTTCGCTGGAAGGGCTCCTCCCCTCTGCTGCGTGTGAAGAAAAGAATAGGTTACTTCATCCCGGCTCAAGTCTGAGTAGGTTCCCCCAGAATACAAGCACACATTTGCGGGGCATGTTAACCTCGCAATACTATGAAGGCAAAAACACGCACAAAACATTACACACAAGAGTCATACGGAAATGACGTCACCAGAATGACGGTAGTCATCCTGTTAGCACCGTCCACTAAATTTGGCGGGCGATGTCTTACCCACCAAATGTACCAGATTTTCTTCAATTGTTACGTTCCTAACTTCAGTGGTCTGCTTGTAGCTGAGCTAGTTTGTGATTCATACTTCTGAATATAAGAAAAGAGAAAGAGAAAAAAAAAGACAAACACACTGCTGAACTAGCAACCATTTACTGAAGATAAACCTCTTCTTCGACACCCATTAGCCCAGAGATGTAAAAATTCCTCCTCGTTGGCTGTCTTATAAATTTTTTGTATTTCTATATTCATGAGGTAGCTTCTTCGTTGGCCCCCCGGATCGTTGGTTTTTGTTTTCATTCTTCAGGTTTTTTGTTTTTTTTCGCATGTGGTGCTTCCCTCAGGTATATCCTGTCTTTTGGATGTGGCGTGATGGAAGCAGCGCTCACGCATTCGTCCTTCTTCCCGTCAATTCACAGGGCCTTCAGAATTTCTCTTGCTCGCTCTTTTTGGTGTCTTGCCACGATGTTGATGTAATTCAAATCGGGAGCAAATTCGCACACACGACAGTGTACCGGAAGATGGCCTGCCACCGTTAGTGTGTTCACTGAAACTCTATGTTGCCTGGTACGATCGTTAATACATCTGACAGTTTTGCCTATGTAACATTTTCCACACGACAGTGGAATACTGTATACGACTTTTTTTCCACATTGGGCATAACGTGTCTTGTGTGCGGTGCCGCATGAGTTCATTTTGTTTTTGTGGTCCTCACTGCTCACCGTACGGCATATGGCATAGGCCTTGTTGGGAACTGACAAGACCACATGAACTCCTTGCCGGCCAACGATCTTTTTTAGGCGATGCGTGAACCCGTGGGTGTAGGACACCAGAACTAGAGGTTTAGAAGGTGTAGGTTTAGGAGGAGTGATATAATTCGTTCGATGGATATAGCCTCAAATGTTCCGACTGTGGAGGTGATAACAGAAGCACCTCGGTATCACTCCTCCAGAAGAAACTTGAATCTAATAACAGACGGAAAGAAGGATCTAAACATTACACGTCAGCACACAGAAAACAACTTCTTGTCGTGCACCAGAAATCAACTGCGGCCAAAGCGGAGAGACTGCACACTCCTTCGCTCGGCTACACTGCCGTCGTAAAATGCAGCGGAATTATACCCTAGATCCCCCAGTGCTCTTAACTGTCACTAGGTCAATGATCGTTGGGATCTCCCAGCTGTCACTGAGCTCAACATATGTTGTCCCCGACGCTGTACATAGGCCTGACAGCCCCAGTTCAAATGCGCGTCAAAGGACACAGCTGAAACCGAAATTAAAAAAAAACTGATGTTACATTACTTTTTCTTTTAAAATGGTGCAAATAGATAATTTTTAAAGTTTTCATTCATTATAAACATTTAAAACAAAACAAAATTAACTTCTAATCTTATTTTAAAGTAAACACACGAGACTCGAAACGTTCCACACAAATCTAAGCAAGAGAGGCATAACGAAAGTCTTATCGGCATCGACATCACAATGGGCGCACTCACCGAGCTTTTACTTTCGTGACGTGCCGTGGTGGTTCTAGCGGCAACTCTGCCCCCGAATCATACCTTTTCCGACAATATTTGCTGCTACCATATTTTCTAGATACCTCCCCCAATCTTCCGTAATAGGAAGTGCTTCGCTGACGCTGGCCATGGGCGGCGACGCAGAGGACGCCGCCATCTTTAGCTCTTTTGGGGCGAACACCCATCAGTTATGTGAGGTAAGCCACTCATTTGAACTCAGTTATCGTTAGCGGCTCAATGACAGTTGGAGCCGCCGTGTAAATCCGGCCGATCGTGATTGAGTCACCTGTCGTTGGCTTAAGGCTCTGTTAAGGCTCTGTTATACTCCGACGTAACGCGTGCGCGCGTGCGAGCGCGTCACAGCGACGTCACGTCGGCGAGAACCCGACGCTCTATACTCCGGCGTCGTGGCGTAACCGACGCGACCGGCGGCGTTCGACGCAGCCTGACCGCCTCGACGCCAAAATGGAGCATGCCGTATTCCGCGCCGGCCGCGGCCAGCGACGCCGGACCAGGATGCATCACGCGCTGGCTCCCGGCAGCCCTCGCGCGGGAAGCGCGGCGAATACGAGCAATAGCAGACGACGGGAGCACTACTCCGTGTGGCGTCATGTTTGAAGAATCGGACTCGGTCGTCGAGAAGCTGATCGAGGGAATTCGTCCTCACCCGTGTGTCTACGACACGAGGAAGCTTGAGTACCGTAGACCGTGCGCTTGTCAAAGATGTACCGTATGTACATTGACCGCCTACGCTTGCGGCGCGGGCGGTGCTCCAACAGTGCAAGCGCGAGTTTTTGTCGCGCAAGGTACGTCCACGCCATCGCTCGAACTTGGCGCTCAAGAAGCGCGAGAATTTTCGTCTGCTATTCGAAACGAAAAGGAACCGGAAGTGGCGCACTCTCGCAGGAAACGTGCCCTCGTAGTCAGATTCTGCGCATGCGCCGCGCTGTCGGCCCACCGACGCGCGCCGCGGGAGCCGCCAGGGACGCCGGAGTATAAAGAGATCGAATTTTTGACGCGCGCAGCGTGACTGACGTGACATAGCCGACTTCGGCCAGCGTTCGCTTGCGCGCACGTTACGTCGGAGTATAACAGAGCCTTTAATGACAGTTGAGAGCGCTAGTGTAACTGGAATATTAGGTCTCGATAAACTCTGCTCATGTGAAGTCACGTTGCACCATGACGCCACGTGACATTAAATTTCAGCTACATCTAGCGAAGAAATTCCCTACTAAACATAGCGGAGATATTTTCCCGTTAAGTTTAGCTGGCCATGATGTACACGAAACACACAAAATCAGCTGCAAAGTATTTTTTTTTTTTAAATATACAGGGACACTCTATTGGCGTTGAGGAAGCCCGCCAAAAGTACTAGCCTAGCAGCACCGGACTCAGATATGGTCGGGTCGCTTGACATAACGCTACCCAAGCATCACGTCCGAACCGATGGCGGGAGGGCGCCTATCTTACCTCTGTCTACGGTGCTGTCCGCTTTGCCGGAGCCGCTCGGTGGTGTACGTGCGAGACTCGGCTTCCGCGGGCCCTCGCCGCCAACGTTGACTCGCTCGTGGTTCAGCCCTGCAAGAGAACGAGGGGGTCAGTGCAGCTGGGCCACGACAGACGCGCTCAGTGGGTTAGAGAATGCACAGCTGTGCCCAGCTACCGGAAGCCTCGTCTTCAGTGTACACAGTATCTGTAAGCAGACGAGATCGGAGTTGCTTTTTTCTGGAAAACAAACTGTTCCGGTGGCGGTACCGAGCACGTTGCGGAGCTTGCGGAGTCTGGAGAAGGGAGGCCTGCACGAGCCCTCTGCATCCTCGTGGTCCAGGTGGAAAGCCGCCACGCACGTCGAGGGATTCCGTTCCAAGAACCAAGTGAACTGCGCGAAAGATTCCCTGGTGTACGGCTAGCCTGTCTCGAGGTTCTTTGACTCGAAAACGACTCCCGCGTGCCGAGTGTTTCTCTACCGAGCACGGGGTGGACCCTACGGAGCCCACCGAAAAGCGTCTCCTTGCGCATGGGAGACAGAGTGATCACGTGTGCGACGGACACAGCGAAGCTCCACCCTCGTAGCTCTTGTCTGCTTTTCGGCGGTGGGGAGCAGACCTCGCGGTTTGGTTTCCGTAAATAATGTCGCGACAAAAATAATACCGGTTTTAACATCGATCCACCAGAATATCATTTTCGAAGAGGCCCCGCGAAAGTCCCTGAGTAAAATAAACACTTCGCATTCCTTTTTTACAAGTTTACTTAACACCGCTTCTTGTTCAGCGTTCGCTGAACAACAAGCGTTGTTCAGCGAACGCACGACACGTGCCACGAGATAGCGCAGCGCCGCCATCTGTTTGCGAGGGCCGCTTAATTCATTGCTGCGCTACAGTTTACTTCAAAGACCATAGGGGGCGCGCATCTCGTGCACTGTCTTGTCGCTACTTGTAAGACGGGCATATCAAGGGACGTTAGCCTTAATGTTACTATATCAGGGTCGTTTGACAAGCTTCCTGGAACGCCTGGCGCTTTATCGTGGCTTGTCCCTCGATGGCGCTCGCTACGTTATCATACCGCCACGTACAGAAGCGGCGAAATCAATGATAAGTTGGATTCACATTCCTTGATGTGGAGACAGATTCTATTGTGGTTTTTATGATGAACATAAAGTTGGCATAGAAGTTTGCGCAAAAAGAACGTCGTTTGAAGACGGTCCTTGGGATAAGATCAGAGGCTCATGAATTAAAGTTTACGGTGGAAAAATCGGAAGATGTTCCACAATTCCTCGATTTACGTATTCCTGGGAATCAAGGGTTCAGTTGGGAATACAAAAAAGGAAATCGGAAACCGGTTTTGCCAAGATTGAGTTGTCATTTGAAGACCGTAAAGACTGGGATTGTAAAGTCCTTGGTCAGAAACGCGCTAGAAGAGTCGTGTGTCCATTATATCACTGAATCAGTAGAAATGCAGTGAAAAGGAATGATCAGTTTAGAATATATGACTGCAGTTAGGGCAATTAGAATTGTTCATCAAAGGTCGGAGAAAAACGGAACAGAATTCAATCGACCGCTTTGCAGTAATCCCATACTTTCATGAAATTGCTCACAACCTGAATTCATATGCGAAGCAGTTTGGAGTATGCACGGTCTTTAGCTCAGATTCTAGGTTAAGTAGATTATAGCCATTTCAAACAGGGGAGAGTGAGTGCAAAAAGACCCATTGGGAAAATAGCTATGTTGCGAGAAGGGCGTTGTGTATGGAATACCATTAGAGCGTGGGAAGTTCGTAGGACAGACGCTACGCTGCCTCGATGACAAATTAAACGAAAACAAAAAGAAAGGCGTAAAGAACAATGCACAAATCTTGGAAATCGTGAAACATATCCGCGAATGTAACAACTGCACCGCGCTCTGTTCGGAGACGGAAATCATACACAAGGTGAGAAACGATGTAAAGAGGGCAATAAGGGAGACTGTGCTGAAAAAATCTCTAGGCAATTGTATAAGCCAGGCTTCGCTACAGTCCGGGAGCAATTTAAAAATCTTTTTTAAAAACGTTTATGTACATTTGTGTGTGTGTGTGTATGCGTGTGTGCGTGTGTGTGTGTGTGATTTGAAGTGGAAACCTGGAACCCATATTCTCATTGGGATTGTCCAACATGGTTGTAAGACAGTCCCTTTTTTTCGGTCTGTTTCGCATGTTTTTTTTTTTTTTTTTTTTTGCTGATGTTCTGTTTGCCCAAACGTCTTATTTTTGTGTGTGTGGGGGGGTGGGGGGGGGGGATTATGTGGACAGGGCGCCTTTTGTTCCAGAAGTGGGAACTGTGTTTAGAATGGAAGGGGATAATGATCTTTTTGCTCAAGTTTGAGGTGGATAGGTGTTGCGTTAGCGCGTCGTCCTCTAAGGTGGTTCCCATTTTTACATTGTGTGACGCAGACTGCAGTGCATCAATTGTATAAACTTCGTGTTTTTGTGTTGGTGGTGATGACCTTAAGTTTGGTACTAAATAAGGGGATGGACTAAATAAACGAATTAGCCTAATTTGAGACGTCGACCAGTCTATTTTCTGTCCCCTCTTCTTTTTGATATTTTCTTTCTACCCAAGTCTCAGGTTAATTCAACATGTTCTTTCTCCGTCGTCCATAGAGGCGGTGCCGCTGGTGGCGAACGCTATCCGCCCGTACCTGCTCATGTGCAGGCTACAAGTGTCTTCGAACGCCACTATTCTTTGGAGGTTGTCAAGTGATCTAAGAACTTTGGTTAGCCCTGCGTACAGCGCGTAGCACCCACCTTGGACGCCATGGTGTGCTCGTCTTCAAATGTCCAGACATGTTTCTTCGAGAACTGGACCATCGTCTTGGAGTCAGCGAAGACCCCCTCCACGACCCCCGAACGAGGGCAGGTCTGCCAGAAGCGAGCTCAACTCAGCTGCCGCTGGATGGCGGAACCAATATCACGAAGGAAAGACCTACGTCTTTCTTCCCGTCATTACTATACTACGTTTCACCTTAAGCGCGAGCGAGGCCGAGGCTACAAGCGCGATTTGGAACAGTGCTTGCAATTCACGAGTGCTTGGCAGGGACACGGAAAGACCGTAGCTCGCTCTTGTAGCTTCTGCCACGCTCACACTTCAAGTGAAACGGAGTATAGTGGATCCAGAAACGAGGACGTAATACGTAGGCCTTATGGGTGGTACTGACGGAGCGCGACTTACCTTCGAGTAGTCAACCCACTGCTCTCGTTCACACGGTGACCCCAGGTCCGTTCTGTTTGCCCTAACCAGGAACTCGAGGCCGGCGAAGTTGAGTGAGAAGCACAGGGTCGGAGCGCGTGGCGCGTCCAAAAAGGCCTCCATGGCGAGGGACGCGGATACCTGCGGCCCGAGGAAGGTCGTCAGCGATGAATCGAGTCGTGCCCGGAGTTGGCGCTCAACCATGGCCTGGCGTTCGTCCCGAAGCAGACTCGTCGTCGAAGGAAGGGCCACCCTGCAGGGGGTCTCGGGCGAGGAGCGATGAGTGAGAAAGATCAGCACGTCGACGACCCTAGGGAGGTGACTGCGTGAGCGTACGAAGACGGGCCCGCTCGCGCCTCGGCCCACTTACGGAACGAAGGGTGCCAGGAGGGTAGCCGCGTTCCCGGCCATCGGCGCCGCCAGAAGAATATTCAGCGGTCTTCCGAGGAAACTCTTCTTGGCGAGCTGCGCAGTGGGGCGTCCGAACTAAGGCTCATTCCGGCACGCATCGCTCGGGGCTTACATTGACAAAGACCAGCAGGCGTTCGCAGAGGTCTGGCGTCAAGGCGGGTGCGACGAAGGCCAACCCATTCAGGCTCTCCCGGACCAGCCATGCCGTCAGGTTCTTGAACAGGTCGACAGCCGCGGGCAGCCCCAGCGCCGGGTCGTCCGGTCCGATGCTGAAGGCGACGGCCAGCCGCAGTCCGGGCTGCTTCCGGAATGACAGGAATGTGCGAAAGGCGGCTGCGGAAAACCGCCAGGTGCCATGGTTAAGCCCACTCACGTCCATAATTGCCACTCGCTCGTATTCTCACTGCCGATTTGAGCCGGGGAAGTAGGTACCGGTTTTCGCTTTTACGATTTTGTGACAAAATTACAGGTATACGAATTTATCGCAGTCCGGACAGTAATCTGGGTATGGTGCTTACATCAAGGTTAGTTCTGTGACATAGTAATAACCACTTTAAGGATTTTTTTTTTTTTAGAGCCCAGCTCTTAGAAGCCCATTTCCTGCTTGAGCGGCGTCGCCGTCGCCGTAATCGTGCGTTGCATTATGGGACGTTTCCCATAAACACGTCACACGTGACGTCACGAGAGTCAAAATTGACGTCACATTAAGGTCACGACCTTCACGTGACCTTCACGTGACCTTCACTGTGAAGGTTGCGACGTTCGTCGTGATCTTCACGAGTGACATCCCGGGGGTCACTAGGATCACGAGTGACGTCACGAGGGAGGAGGGAGGGAGGAGGAGGGGAGGAGAATAAGAGGAGTAGGAGGGGAGGAAGAGGACGGAGGTGGGGAGAAGGAGGACGAGGGAGGAGGAGAGGGTATGGAGGAGGAGGGGCGTACCCTACTCTCCGTACCCTCTCCTCCTCCCTCCTCAAGAGCTGCGCTTTAATTCGGCATTACAGGGAATTGTAAATGTCTCATTTTTTAAAGCGACTATCTTTTTTATGAAAAAACGGTTAAAGTGCAGGCGAGCTGGTGTAAGTTATACAGTAATGATTGAAAACCTGAGACTGTGGTTTGAAAACGGAAAATCGTGAAGTAGGAAGAAAAAAGGGGACAGACAACGATCATTATGTATATCTTTTTTATGATTTTTAGGCCACTTTGAAGTATGTTTCTGTCGTTTATTTTCCCCGCTAAATTTAGCGAAGAAAATGAGAGTACACGACTTGATATCACGACTTGACCTATACACAAATTCAGTTTCCCCAATAGATTTAGCTGGAAAATTTATGTCACGTGACCTCAACACCAGCTTTTGTTTCCCCGCTATACTTAGCGGGGAAAATGACGTCACATGACTTCATGTTATAGAGGCCAATTGCATGGCGAACCACATCTTTATGTACACTGTTTACAAAGGAGGTTGTCGGGAAAGGATCTGGCCAGCGCTGCCCGTCCGTTGCCCGGAATGCCCGAGCTGTTTTGTCTCGCGCGGCTCGATTATCCTTCCGTGCGATGCAAAGCGCACCACACTGCATCGTGACGTAAAGCATGCTGTAGCGGGTACGTTGCAATGTCTCGTGACCAATACAAAAATTCAGGTTTCCCGCTAAATTTAGCGGAATAATTGACGTCACGTTATCTCAATCCCAAACCAGTTCCCGTGCTACATTTTGTGGAGAAAACGACGTCAGATTATTTTAACGCCTATGCAGTTTCCCCGCTATATTTAGTGGGAAATGACCTAACATGACTTGATGTCACGTGACCTCAACATTATTTCAGTTTCCCCGCTAAGTTTACCGCGGAAAATGACGTCACATAGCTTGATGTCATGTGACCTACACACAAGTTCAGTTTCCCCTTTAAATTTAGCGGCAAAATTAACACGTGACCGCTTGCAGCTCTTTCAAATATAACTAGAGTTAATCGTTTAATTAGACAACACAGTTGGTTCTGCCCCAATATTTTCAAGATTTTGCCAGTTGTTGTTTGTGTGTACAGTGTACATGTCTGTCATGCAACGCTGGTCAAATTGCTCCTTACAAAACTACGCACCAGAAGAAAAGAAAAAAGTTTCATACATTGGTTGCTGCATAAGGAAAGAAAAAATGAACACGCTCGAACCTAATAGGGCTTTAATTACATTTGGGTAGCCAATATTCAATACGATTAATTTAATAAGGTAATGCCTAGAATATTACACATTTTCAAGGCATCATCAAAAACCACCAAATCAGCGCAATTTACGAGAATATAGGGCTCGAACACCATTTTACGGCGTTTCGCCAAAGCTCTCAATTTGGACGTGTAAGAGGCTGAAGTTGAGCTAGTTGGTACATAATGCAAAAGTAAACGGTCAGCTAGAACGAAACAGAGACATACACAGGCGGTGTGTATGTGTCTGTTTCTCCCCGTCTGTGGTTTGTCCCTATCGTTCTAGCTGACCGTTTACTTTTGGGCGTGTTTTTCTTTCGACTTTCTTATCACAACGCGTCAGCGCGCCAGCCGTCCTGTGGCCAAAGCGTGCTTCTACAGCCTCGCCTTCCTTGTAGGAAAGAATGAAGTGTGGCTCGAGCTGACGAAATTAAACGCCGTATTGTTCGACTGATTATTTTCAAAAAATAAGCTTTGATTCTTGGCTTCCGTGCCGTCATGCAAACAATAAATGGCGGTGCACGTTGGTTGCGCGATTTGGCCACGAGGAGCAGGACCGCTTTCGCAAAACATGCGGCACGATAGAAAACCTAGACCTAGAAAAGCCGTAAAATGCTGCGTGTGCCTTATATTTTTGTAAAGTTCCCCAATTTAGTGGTTTTTGATGATGCCCAGAAAGATGATAATTGAAACCATACCTTAGAATTTACTAATTAAACGCTAATTACCCAAGCGTAAGTTTAAACCTAATTATACCTCAGTTCATTATTTTACTATACTCCATTTCACCTTATGTTGTACCGCAGCAAAGGCTAGAAGCACGAGCTCATAGCATTGGCAGCTGCCCTTAATGCACGAGAGCTTGTGCCACCGATACGTGTCCTAGAGCAAGGAGCTCGCGCCTGTAGCCTTTCCTGCGGTACACCATAAGGTGAAACAGAGTATAGGTAGGTCCTCCTACAGAAACAAATACAGCATCAACCTTTTTTCTCTGTGGCGCGTGCGGTTCTAAGAATCGATTTGGCCAGCGTTTTGTTGAACACCCTCTATAGACCTTTTCAATGTTTACAAAACCACAGTAGAGCGTGCGATCTTCACAGCCCCGCACGTGCTTTTTCGTCGCTTCGGAGAGCGAGCAAAGCACGCGCCATACGCACGAACACTCAAAATGGCACCGGCCACAAGCTCTTTTTTGGAAAGGTCTATAGACCTTTCCAAAAAAGGGCACTTGGCAGGTTCCATTTTCAGTGTTCGTTCGTATGTCGCGTGATTTGCTCGCTTTCCGAAGCGACGAACGTGCGCGTTCTGGACTGTGATTTAACACGTGTGGACTGTGATTTTTGTAAACAGTGGAAACGTCTATAAAGCGTGCACTGCGTTTCTAACACTGCGACTTTTTACGTGGAAGTATTTGGAAGGCAAAAGTAGCGTAGTCGATCTTAGAAAATATGTGTCAAAATTATTCATAACGTTGTACAGTAAAAACCGTTTCGAACGAACCCACGTAAAGCGAATTATTGTCGATATCGAACTCGCGGGAACTTTAAATAAAAATGCATGTAAAAATATATTTTTATAACAAACAACATATTGACTATATCGAACTGTTTCCCCCCGGGAAGGCTTGCAAAAAAGCGCAAACAATCGTCTTCTATTCCGTCTTTTCCCCAAAAAGAAGTAGGAAAGAAAGAAAATTCCAAAAGCTAAAGTTGCGAACAAAAGTGAGCGAACAGAAGCGATGCAGAAGGGGAGAAAGCAAAAAAAATACACTCTGGACGCACGCACAGAAAAAAAAAGCTTTTCATCCCAAAGCATTTGCCCACGAAGAGAGCGATTCAGAAGGAGAGATAAGCTAAAAAAAAAAAAAAAAAAAACTCTGCACGCATGCAAAAAAAAAAAAAAACTTTCCAGCGCGTTGTTACAAGGCGGAAGTGAAGAGATGAGAAAGAAAGAGAAGCTCTCGGCCTTGCAACGAATGCATCGTGGAAGTTCGTTGTAAATGTTTTTTGCTATATCGAACTACTTGCTATATCGAACTGATCGTAGCGTTTCCTGTTGTTCGTTATAAACAGTTTGACCGTATACATTTCATAACGAAGTATACATTCACGCTGCCTGTAGTTGAACAAATACGAGAGTCTAGATTTTTATATTCCCTAGAAATGAATTTAAAGAAAAAATAATAAAAAAGCTTAAGCCTGGGTGTGAAAGGCTGCTGCAAAACTTTTGATGATTCATCTAGTTCTCGAGCACTGCAGCCGTTACCTGACTGCATTTATCGCCGCTGTAGTTCCGAAAATCGCAGCGACATGTGTTATTTTTCTCAAACTATTGGCAGCATTTGGCTCTGTTCAGGTGCTTCACTGACACAGAACATTTCTCAGAGATTCCTGCAAGCTAATTGGCCGGAGTGAGCAGGAAGCACCAATCACCGAGCTTTTACCCGGAGTCAGCGAGAAGGAAAATCGATTTTATATTCCAGTGATCGCGCGGACGTTGCGCAGACACGCTTGTTCGCCCCTTTGACACAAAGATTGCATGGCTACTGAAGCCCCATACCGCTCGCTCTCCTGATCCATGATGGGCACTCCGAGGGCATCGTGGGAAAAATGCCGGCGTTCGCGGGGTATGTGTCACGTGATCGCCCACGCTTTAAGGTAAAAACACCAATCCACTCTCCTTGATGTTATGCGACAACGGCAGTGCGGTACCTTGGGCTACGGGCTGAGACCATTCGTCCCGGATATCAGTCGTGCCATCCATGTACACCAGGTAGTCGCAATTATCCACCGGAAACGTCCTCATGGCCGTAAAGTGCGGAGATACTATGCACACCAAGGTTCCTGGAAACACGGGACGACTGTGAGGATGAGTAAACGAAGCATGTTTTGCGGTTCTTACGGGTTCTCTTCGCTCGACGCATTAGTGGCCGGACACCTGAAAATACGAAGCGAGTTCAACCGGGAGGAGCGGGAAAGCGCCTACTCATGGCACGAAACTTACTGGGTTTCAGTTTTGGCCTAACGACTCCTGTGAAACGAACACGTAACAACGTTATGGAAGCTCAGAGTCTGGCTCGCGTACCCACGCACCGATAACTTTGGCGATTTCCTGGAGGCGGGAAAAGGGTGCATTTCGCTCGCACGATCCGCCAAAATCTTCATAGTCGGAGTGGAAGGTTGCAATGCACTCTAGTGGGAACATCGACTGAACTGCGAACAACTGCAACGAGGCAACGGGAAATGTTTCTGAGGCTCAAAACAACTGAAAGGCGCGCACGCCTCCTTTGACATGAGTCTGCACCTTCTCTAGCACGGACTCTTCGTTCTCGTAGAACTGTGTGGTGTTCCCAAAGCGCCGGTGGACGCCGCCCGCCGAGTCCCTGTCGACCACGGTGAGTGCCTCTCCGGGTGAACACAGCTGGAAGACCGCGCTGATGAGCGCAGCGGAAAGAGACCCACACACCGCCTACCTGGTCGTACGTCGACAGGGTCCCGTTCTGACACGCAGCCGCGTCCGTGTCGGCGAGCGTGGCAACGTTGAGGACCGCAAGGCTCATGGACAAACAGGTAGCCACGGGTTTCTTGACGGCAGTCTTCCTCAGGACGTGCGCTGCCTCCATCTGAGACGTGTGCTTGTTTCTCATTCAGTGCTACCAGACAAAATGGGGACGCTTACCAGATCATGATGTAGAATACCCTAGACTGTGGTAAAAGAGGGGAACTTCATGGAAGGAAAATGACGGAGGAAGAGGTCACGTCTCGGGTATCCTACATTATGATCAACATCCACCGAGCTCTCCTGTGCACTGTTGTTTTTGTTTCGTTGAGCTTACCAGATCACGTCTGCTGAATCGGTTCAAGGGCGCAAAGGCAGACCTGCACTCTTCGTCTAGCTCGCTGTGATGAATAAGGACGAGGAAATCCACCTCTCTGCGACAAAAAGCGACGAGATTCCAGCTTTCTTTTCATGACCGACGTTGGTCCTCCTTCTCACGTGTGACATTTTATGGCCACTGTGGCATTACAGCTGCCAAAATGTCGCTTTTTCCCGGAACGCAATTCAATGCGCCGTGAAAATATGCCTGCTGTCTCTTCGAGCTTTTTTACGTTCTTTTTTATGGTAATGCTGCGGTTACTTTTTCTTTGCTCATTCTAAATTGAGAAAAGGCATGCGGTGTTTGAGATTTAAATTAATGGTGTTTTAAATTGAAAAAAAAAAATACTCAGTATGACCAAGGCTGTTTTTGTACATAATTCGCTAAACTTCTTTTTGTCTTTTTATTTTGGGGTGAAGAGAAGGTCGTAAATTTCTAAGCATATTGGGAGACTTACTCGGCTATTTTAAGAAGAGTCGGACATGCTCCGCGCGGGGCAGCCCCGAAAATCAGCTGCAGACGCTCATTTGGCGTCCTGAAGAACTCGAGGCGCAAGGCCTACAAAGCAGGAGGGTGTGGTAAGGTAGGCCTCCTGGCTGTGGCTGCAGATCTCCCCACCTGGAGAAGCTTCCAAGCCTGCTCTAGATCCGCGTGCGCTCCTGGCAGGACAGCCAGGCCTGCCATCGCGTGCTTCGCTAGCCAGTTACACACGGTCACGGCAAAAGCCTGTCGAAGGACGTCGCTCGGTTCGGCAACTCCGGAGGTGTCGACAGCAGCCACGATTCGAGTTCGCTCCCCCAGAGCCAGGAACTCCTTGAAAACGCTTTCTGCAAACGTCGAAACAAAACATCCGGCCCCACTCTTGTGTCTCTCGACGGGCTAGCGACAATGCTCGCACCGTTTTTCACTCGGACAGAGCTCTCATTCACATCGTAGCCAAGTCCGGTGAAGATGACGTGACTGCACAGCTCCGCGGGAAAGCTGGCGAGGCCCATCCCGAATTCGGACAAGACGCACAGCAGGAATCCTGTTGGACAAAAGACAACAGATGGCCTTAGCAGTCTTTCAGTCAGCGAGACAGCATACACTCTAAAAAAATCCTGCACGAAGTGCATGACACAATGATAGACTGTAGACGAACATCAATCATCGCTGTCTCTTTCAATTCACCGGATACGAAAGGAAACTGGTATCGTGCATAATTAATCACCAAATTCTGCGTGGCAACGATGCGTGAACCACTGCCGCAACTGAGACCGCATGGCAATTGGCGCAGGTTACTGAGTTGCCTTCTCAAGGGATGAACTGATTAATGAAAGAACAATGTCCGGTGCTTCGGATTGAGGGGGAGTCTAAGGGCGCACTTGGCAGCTTCTGTTCCAACAAAGGACATTCAGGGGCACCAGCCAAGGAGCGTGGATTTATTGAACCGGAATTTAAAAGGTGCTGCCCAAGTCTGAACGCGCGGCCTATGTCGCAATAACATTGGTCAGACTCTAGACGCGTCTCAGGAATTCAAAACGCACCAGCTGGGAATCCGCATCCGACACTTTGCTTGAAACGAGCGGTTTGTCTCGTCCCATAACGCTCATTTAGAGTAATGCAATGTCTCCAGCTTTTACCTTTGCGATTTGAAGACAGTCGTGGAGACGTCGGAGGGGAACCTGGTGAAATTGAGAGAAAAAAAATACAATAAATTATTATAGCCTGGTGTTTTACAAAGAGTGAACAATTCTAACGGTAGATCAGTTTATAATGTATCGGCTTTCGCATAACGTTTTGTCCAATACGTAACGAGTGACAAAAATAAATGACGAAGGTTCTCGAGGCAGGTGAGAAAAAATGAAAAGGAACCACTTGAAAGCCTCAGGGTCTCAGCTGACCTTCGTTAAGATAGAGCTAGTAGTAAAAACAAAATCTTAAATATTTCCTGCTATTTTTAAGCATTACGCTAGAAGCCAGCGTTTTTTTCCGTGGGGTAGATTTGGGTGAACTTGGCATGAACGAGTACGAGCACTTGGCTGAAGATGACGGCTACATCATAACCGCACTTGCTCTGGAACCATCTGCCCAAAGCCTTCTATAAAGGGGGAAAGCCTGTCAGGGGTCCTAATCTGGACACTTAGCAAAAAAAACGGCGAGAAATCTGACGGCTATGATTGGGCGTCACCAAGGTCAAGTGCCCCGTAGGCCACCTATGGTAGCTTGATTTCTCGCCTCCGTTTTCGCGAAGTGTCCAGATGAGGGCCCCAGGTGAGCGCCAGAGCCCAGCCTGGGAGGGCGAGAAAGTGCGAGGCAGCCGGAGGTGTGCAGGGGCACAGCACCAAGACGGCGCTATGAAGAAACAGCCTGCCACGATGGAACCCGCCAACATGGCCGTGTGTTGGCGGTCTCGTTCGACGGTTCAGATTGGTTTCTCAGTTGGCCGCCGCGCGTTTCCTGGTGCTGCCTGTGCTGTATATCGTTCTCCTCACTTTTTTTACGGCTGCCAAGTGGGTTGCTCATTTGGCTGTCAACTGGCCGGCTTCCCGCCTATAAAGACTATTCCACTAAAAAAGTAAAGAGGGCAATGCTCTCTTACCCCGGTGCGTCGTTTCCTCCGTAGGCTGGACAGTAACAAACATCCGATTGGCGTGGAAACACGGTTGAAAATCTCGTTCTTCCGGCAATATTTTAGATGTGCAAGTTAATGTAAATGTCATACCCAAACAAAGAGACTAACCGGGCACAATTCTGCTGTCTCCTGTAGCGTAAATAAAGAAAGAAAAATGAACACAAACCTGTAATGGGGTATCCACACGAAGGAGAAATCCGCCCCTTTCCTCCGCGGAGCGCGCATCACGTGAGACACACGTCATCCCTTTTTGACGCCTCGCGGCGCCGTTCTCCTCCGTCGCGGAGTCGCGGAGGCTTCGTACTGTTAGCACGAAAGCTCCGCAGGTGGGCGGCGGAGCCAAGGACGGAGTTTCCCGGGTTGTTGATGTCACGACATCCGTCCGCGGAGTTCTCCTTCGTGTGGATACCCCTTAAACAGTGTGATTGGTCAGTCCTCTGTTCCTACAGATTTAGGCCTTTAGCAAGAAACTATGTGTGGGTGGGAAGTCGGCGAAAACTTTGCGGTATATGAACTAGCAGAAACACATTTAAGAGGTATGGAGGATCCACCTCACATACCAGGCTATTCTTGGATGGGATGCAACCGGAGTAAAGGGGAACGGAAGGGAGAGGTGTTGGGGGTGTTGGTAAAAGGACATGACTGGGAAAGGGTACGGGAAAGCTGCAGGAAACACGTGTGGGTTAAAGGAAATATTGGGGAAATGGACACACTACTGGGTTTGGTGTATCTGAAAACAGGAAACGATGCAAGGGACGAAAATACACGACACCTAATATGTCTATAAGGGGACATTAAAGAAATTGACACCAAAAGGAAAATAACTAACTTAGGGGACATGAATGCTCACTTGGAAGATTTTGACGGGTATACAGATTCAACAGGGAGAATGTTAGACGAGTTCTGTGAAGCCCTTGGTCTGGTACTGATTAACGCTCAGGTAAAATGTGACGGAAAAATAACGTGGGAAAGAAACAACTCGCACTCAACAATTGACTACTGTTTTATGTCTCGGGAGCTATACAACAAATTATGACATATGGAATAGATGAGGAGGTCACGAAGGGCTTAGGGAGCGACCATAAAAGAAGAAAGATCAGATTTCGCACACTAGAAGCAGACATATTTACTCAAAATTGAAAGAATAGCACCCAATAAGTGATGTGCAATTGCAAGAAGCACCTAAACGAATTGAGAATATAGTATCCAAGCAGCAAGAAAAAGAATGGACGTACGAAGATTTAGTAAATATATTCAAGAGGGAATTAGAAAAATACAAAATTAAGCAAGGAGGAAGAAGGCTAAAACATAAACCGAAAAGTTGGTGGGATAAAGAAATTAAGGCAGGCATAACGCGACGCCAAGAGGCATGTAGAGAGCACAGATGGGCAAAGAAAAGGGCGGCCGCACCAATAGAAGTAGCATCCAGATTGAGGGGCCTTTCAGGAAAGAAAGAGGGAGGCATCAGCCTTAATCCAGGCCAAAATATGGAAGACAGGAGTGCAGTGGATGATAGAGGTAAATCGGAGTGAAAATAATGCTGCAAAAAGGTTCTGGGAACACGTTAAAGCACAGGGAAAAAGAACGAAGGGATGTCAGCAGACACTGACCACACAGGATGGGGCATAGGTAGAGGTGGAAGAGGCACGAAAATACATTAGACGTACAATAGAAGCAGCTTTTTTGGAACAGGAACTAAATTAGGCTTTAGGGAATGGTAACAGGAGTATAGTGAATCAGCTAAGATGACCAAAGAAGAATAGGATAAAGCAAAAGGTAAGGTCTCGGCTGCAACTGCAAAAGGCCCAGATAGCATACCAATGAGACTGAATAAAATGTTAGGTAAAATAAGCAAACTGAAACTAAGAGAGGTGATTGACCAAATAATTATGGGAGGGGATGTACCCACTGATTGGAAGCTAAGCCGGATTAGACTATTATATAAGAGCGAGGAAGAAAGACAAATTTGCTCCCCTTTGACTGCCCAGCTGAACCCAGGGCGGACCGCCAACCCTCCCCCCTTCCCCACTCCTTACCCCGCCCTTCTGACGCCACTGCACGTGTACACAGGTGCCGCTCTGCCGTCGCCGGTTTTCCTTAGCTCTGGGTTTCCGTAGTCAGGGCGGGTGGGCGGTTATGTGTGTGTGTGTGTAGTTGAAACGATGGATGCGGTTCTCTCAACGAGTGGTAGGAATGTAGTTCTTTCCACAAGTGATATGGATGACCGTATCCAAGGGCACCGACATACTCTGACAGCCAGAGAGGACAGAAAAGGGAGGAAAAAATACATGAATATTCATTGGTAGATTCTTAGAGAATCCGTTAGCATGACCCTTGGGAGACGCAACACACGTACCCCTTGGGAAAACGCTAACACTGACCTCGTAACGATGCCAAAAAGAGGGCGCAAGAAATAGAGGAAGCAAAAAAGAAAGCCGAAAAAAAAAACGTGAAGGGGTCAGCGTTAGTGTCTCCCAAAGGGGGACCTGTGTGGCGTTTTCAAGGGTCATACTAACGCATTCCTTTAGAATCCACCAATGGATCTGCTTGTAATTTGTGTTTCTGACGAACAACAAGTCCTGACATATTGTATTACATACCAGTCTTTAATATGAAGACCTTATAGGGCTTACATTATCGCAGATTTGTGTAATAACCTATTTGTCAGAAAAATTTCTTTTGATGTTTTCGCACAGGTAAAAAGGGAGTAATAAGTGTCCAATCAACTTCGATACACCGCCGGAAACTCAACGACGCGGGTGCCCCGGCAGCAGGGTTTGTGCAAGTTTGCTTATTGCAATCCATTATAACTAAGAATAAAGCAGCTAACCTAGAGGTGTCGGCGCTTCCTTGGCTAAAATAGTTCTATTACCTGGGGCTGGAAACACGTAAGGAAAACCACTCGGGCTTCAATATTTCTGATCCCGGAGTATGAAACATTTTACATTTGCATGGCATTTCACAAAAACCAAGCGAGGCTTTTTCGAACTCGGAAAACTGTACAATCAGTATTCTGTTTTCTGCCATCGCAAGAGACGCAGCTGTTGAGAGTAGTACTGCTGGTGGACGGAATTGCTATTAAAGTAAGGAACGAAGGTACGCTAGCTCATCTTTACCAAAATAAGACAATAGACTGATCCTGGAGTAGCCACAGATATTGTAGAGTCGCGCACCACTTCGCAGCGGCAGCAGCAGCGAGTGAGCGTTACATGTTCGGCACAGCCAATGGGTACTGCCCAAAAATGAAGAAGTTCAGGTTTGTCGCTTGCTATCGCAATGGGGCGCGTGCCCTTTCCCTGATTTACCGCGCCGAATTTGTTAAAATGCCCGGATGTAACAAAATGGCACCGCCCTGAGTGCATTTGGTGGAACAATCTATAGGAGGCTACGATCTGCTCCTACCAATGGCTCTGAAACTGACAATTTTGAAAATGCCTTCTTATTCTTGGCTAACCTTTGAGGATTTCTCTTAACGCAACAAACGATAAGGATCCCGAGAAAAAAACTCCAGCATCGAATATTCACCCTAGAAATTCAGACTGGGCACAGAAATTAAACAACCCAGACATTATATGTGCTATGGTACACCCAAAAATCGCAAAAGCTTATAAACTACGACAGTTCATGTACGCGTCAGAACTCTCACCTGCAGCGACGAGTTGCTCCCCCGAATCTGCAACGATGGGCCTGCTTGGCGATGGCACGGCGGCCGCAGCCAGGCTCGTCCGAATGGCGGCGAGGCGGGAAAAAGGCACTCGCTCCGGGCACGCCCTTCGACTGTCCTCGCGTTCCACGTGGAAGGCGGCCACGCAGGCGTCCGGGAACTGCTGTCTGAGGAAGCCCACCTGCGAGACCACACGGCTCGGATTCGGAGCACCACGGACTGGACAACGAGGAGCCACCTTGGTTGCGATCGTCCGCTCGTCCTCGAAGGTTTGCACGTGCGTCGAGTTGAGTGCCAGGCACGACAGGGCCCCGTCCACCAGAGTCTCCTGCTTCCACGGACAGGTCTGCAGAGCGCGTCGCAGGACAGGACCAGATTAAGGCCAACCGACTCGCGCCAAGGCGAAAACCACAAGACTCCATCTCACAAACATGTGCGGTGAAAGCATGGGCACGAGCGCCCGACTTTGGAAAGTTTCTCCTATGCACGAGCTCTCGTATAACCAGCAGCAGTTTGTTAAGGCGGCGGTCCCACGGCCCCAACTATAATACTGGTGGCAGCTCTGCTAACGCTCCTGTTTGCTGTGCAAATGTCGCGTCTGTGCGCGTGTTACGTATTTCGTTCTTTTTGCAAATAAATCGTCAATTCATCATCACTCTTTTAGTGCAAAATATTATACGCATTTTTCAAAACTTAACGCACAATAAGAAAACAAAAAGTGCAAGTTTTGATATTTTCAAAGACATACCTCTATGCATTCCAAGTTTCTAGACTTGCAATGTATCCAAGACGCGTTCTTATTTTTCTATTGAATAGAAGAAGGACTCGTCTATACTCTGTTTCACCTTATGATGTACCGCAGAAAAGGCTACAAGCGCGAGCTCCTTGCTCTAGGGCACATCTCGGCGGCACAAGCTCTCGTGCAATAAGAGCAGCTCCCAACGCTATGAGCTCGCGCTTCTAGCCTTCTCTGCGGTACAACATAAGGTGAAACGGAGTATAGTTTTGTGCATACGTGTTTTTGTTAATTAGCACGCTCACATTTTTTAATATTTATTCAAAAAGAGCCTTTTTTATGTGATTTTGAAGTCTCGTAACTCAGTTTCACATCATAACGCAGCAACGAAATTAAAGGGCATGCTTGTGGTAAACATAGGAACTCAGAATACAAAATATTAGAAGTGCAACGCCAGCCGTTTTCTTGTAAACACAACTTGATTATGGTAAAATTTCTAAGAATTCCCTTAACGCGTTCTTGGTTTTCTCAGACAGCGTTCTGGCATCTGACCTAATTTTTATTTATTGTATGCTAGAGGAACTGAGCTGGTTCACTAGAAGCGTGATTTTTTCGTATTCATATTCAGATTGGTTTAAAATATGTTTAAATCATGGGACTATTTTGAAGCTCGACTCTGTACGTAAGAAACCGGTTTCAAAGAAGAGGGCAGCTATTTAAGGAACGATTCTTTAATTAGTGCTTTTCTCGTTCTAATCAAAATCACTTTCTATGATTGTAATTTTTTTAAAGCATACAAATTGTCCTAAATAATAAAAAGAACCTATGTTGTAGCAGACGACGCGCACTTGCGCCATCTTTTGAAAGGTGGCTGAAATTCGAGGTTGAGAAGTTCAGGAAAAGTGGCGCTGGGGGGATTCTGTCCCTGATGCAGAGGATTCTTTTCTCAAATATTTCCTCGCGCTACTTCCTCGTTCTTGCAATGAGTAAATAATCTTGCAAGAAAAAGAAGAAAAAAACAAGGGTCACGAGCTAGTTCTCGAAAACATCTAGTGCCTATAAATAAGCTATTCAATGCTCCCTGCCATGTTCCGACACCACGAAAGGTGCGAATATTGAGCTCCATATGATGGTGACGACAAAGGGGAATTTCCTTTCCTTCACTCCAAGATTTTTACCCGACATTTTTCTTTTCTAAGGTTCCAGCTTTCCAACCGCTCTGGTTCTGTTTTGTTCGCCATCGTGCAGGAATTTTAGATTTTCAGTTTTAACGTTACTCTACTTGTAAAAAACTTACGGAGAGTGTTATGTGTAAACCGCAGTGACTGGTCCTCATGGTAAGGCAACAAACAGCCAGTCATCGTGGTTCAAATCTGAGGCTCAGGAAAAGGGTCTAATAAACCCCCTTTCCATGTAGTGCCCTATCAAAAGCGTTGCACATGTGCGGAACCCTCACTACGGTCGTCTTTCTTTGGATTAATTTTTATTTCATTTTTTCAAATAAGAACAATGTCAGACGATCAACTTTCATGGTGTTGGTTTAATAATGTAACGACTCCAGGCTTCCACTTTGCGTTTACACCAACCACGACTCTTGTCCTTTGCAACTAATTATAAGCAGCCAGGTCAGACTTGCTAGAAACAGCGTCTCAGCTGAGACTTTGGGAAAGAAAGCAATGCCAAAACCAGCGCTCGAGCTGAGTGGGACTCAAGCCGCGTCTCAAGACAGTCGTGCGACCAACCTTTTGCAGTGCTTTCTTTCACTCAGTCTCAGCTGAGACGCTGTTCTAGCAAGCCGGTCCATGATCACAACTCGTGAAGTTTCCTCGCGCTTCTCTTTCGTTTTTCTGAGTCCCCGCAATGAGTATTGCGAAATAAAATCAAGCGAGATGCTCAGTGCTGCCCTGCCATGTTCTTCCATGACCGGGCTAGAGAGCGGTTTCCTTGTGGCCTTCACTCTCGCCGAGGAGCAATGGGACTTCTTTAGCCGCGTAGAGGTGCGACCACACAACCATGCCCAACGCCGCCTGAGCCATCCTGAACAACTGTTCCCCGACCAATGCGATTGAAAATGTGTGCAATTATACTTGCTTGAAATAACTGTAGTGAGCAGATTGAAATAAGTTTCGGCTTACAATAATTAAATTCTTGTCTATACAAACTTGTTTCTTAAGGAGACGAAGAGAAAGACGTGTTCCGCATAAGTCCCTGAAGGCAGCTGGCCTCACGACCTGTAGGTCAAATTACTCTAGAAACTTATCCAACTCAACCCCCGAGCAAAGAGGACAACACGGTGAGGAGGACGTGCCTCTCAGAAGGAATTAAAGCACTGTAGGAGCGGTAGGGTTACAGCGACCCCTCCAAGCTGCCGCCGCAGGGAGCAGCTACTCCCGGTGCAATGGCCGTAAGAGATCATGCCTGTTCACTCTAGCCTAGGTTGCCTACATGTCTGTCTGTCTCAGGGTGAAGACATTCATTGTTGCTCTGAATGTGCCAGCGCATGACGCTCTCGCGCACTCGGTGCGTGATTTGGGTGGTAAAATGGCGTCTATGCACTAGCCAAAGCTACGGGCTCGAGCTGAGTGACACCGGATTGCGCGCACTTCAAAATGCATAAAAAAACGATTGGGCGGAAAAATGGCTAAGTTGTCACCACTTCATGTGGTCTTCGGTTCAGGCACGTAGCCAGGATTTTGTTTCGGGGGGGGGGGGGGGGGGGGGGGGGGCGCCCATCACAAAATGCTGTATGAGGTGGAGGGGGGAGAGGAGGTCTCAGCAAAATGAAAGATTTCGGGGGAAGGCCGGGCCTCATGCCCCCCCCCCCCCCCCCCCCTGGCTATGTGCCTGCTTCGGTTCGTTGTCATTTGAAAAGAGAAGACGGTCTACGGTGTTTTTCCATTTGAACGTGAACGTACAGACGGCTATAGGAACGTGAAGACACACTGAACTTTAGATGGTCCAGGCCGCTTGGCGGTTCTCCCGTGAACATGTTGTAAAAATAAAAATAAATATTGTGTGCGTGAGTTAATAAGAATAATTATAATAATTCTTATTTCCAGACATGCATGTGTCTGAGGGGCTGCGGCAAAAGAATACAAAAGAAAATTCCGCACAGACACTTTTGATTGCTTACGTGTGGGAATATGAAAGCATTGCAGTCCTTTTGGTGAAAAGTTTTCGATTTATTTTTTCGACATGCGTTATGTTTGCTGATTCGGTGTGTGACGCGCGGGAAACAGCGCGCTCATGTTATACACTCATGACGTGGCGCCACCTTCTCCCCATTGGCTGCACCATCACGTGCCCAATGACGCACGCAAGTGGACACACCTTTAGTCAGCCAGATGGTTGCGACGGGACGTGTGCAATGACGCACGCACTAGGCACACCTTAGTCAGCCAGGACCATTGGAGCCGCCGTGGAGTCGGGGAAGCGTGCCCGTCTCGCACCCCGGAGGCCCGGATTCGATTCCCATCCAGACCGAAATGTACTAAAGTTTGTTTCGAAAGTCGTTCATTTACTTTATTTATAGGAACCTTCGTAAAAATTTTGACGTCAATCCGAGCATTTCTGACGTGTTTTTACTCTTTGCGCCGTCGGCCATTTTTGGTACCATCGCTTAATCATGCCGCCGCCGCGGCCGGATTTTCGCGTAGTGGGGCAAATACTTTTCTCGCATTAAAAGTCTTCTGACCAGGCCATCAGCCCCTTTTTACAGCATTCAACGGTGTACAGGACCAGTGTCAGTATAAAAATCAATTATGCATAAAATAATAAAATTGACATCAGCTAAACATCGTAGTTATCATAATTAATATCAACGTCATCAAACGTTTCAAATGGAAATCATTCCCATCGACATCATTGAGATCACATTAATTAACATACAATGTCAGCGTTACTGTAAAACTCTTCATATCTGTTGCAATCAAACAGAACATATATATAGATAAAGATACATGTAAGAGGTTGGTATATTTTTTTTTTCAACATCAAATTATAAATAGACCTAAATAATAATGCAAAAATATCAAAAGCACCATAAAATGCACTTTGAAATCTGCTACCCACTCGCCTAACAAAATTTAAGCCACTTGGGCTACAAAATACACTTTTACTCTTTTCCTGAACATGCAGAGTCTTCGAACTCGGCGTACTATTTCAACAATATTAGGGTGGTTATTTATAAGGTCAGATAATTGGTATTCAAGTTTAATCAAACTACCATCAAAATGATGAGTTATATAAAGCGCCCTTCTGAACACCCGTCTTGAAAAAAAAAAAGTCTGCTATTGCTTGTCTCATTATAGATCAAAATGCAGTCAAAGACTATAAGATACACAAGCACAAACACGCATACTAAAAGCGCAAGGCCATAGTGCATGGTTTGCGCTTGATTGCTTTGACCGGTGACAACAAACGCACTATAGGATGTTGAGCTCCGTGACACAGTGTTTTTTGGTTCTGCTTGATTGGCCTCATTGTCCTGTTATGTCGGCTGCGCTCTGACTTACAGCGAAAATGAATTTAAACGTTTTTGTCGTGCAAAAGATCTTTCATTAACGAAATGCTGACAAGGCATGTCTTATATATGTTCTTTAACGTTTGATAACATTCTTCACTGATTGATTGACTATGTTTTTAATTCTTGAATAGTTAAAACGATAGCTACTGGCTTGTGAGCCTCTCGATCTCGAGCTAGGCACTCTTGATCGGGTCGATGAGCTAGCTGGGCTCCGCTTCTGTGCGAACTGGGCACTGCTAGCACCACTGGCACGTTTGCTGGCATTTGTGTCAGCGGGAGCACGCGCTGAGCGCTGAACGTGCACGGGCGAGCAGCAGAAAGGAGGAAATTAAGAGCAGAGGAGGAACATCACTGCCACGAGCTTGTTTTCTGGCCACACGGATGAGTGCCGCCATCTAGTGGTTGAACTAATGGCTTGTTCAAGATGGCCGCCGTGGGACCGCCGCCTTAAGTTAGGCGTACGCGCATCTGTATTTACTGCTGACATTTGTGGGATTGAGTATACATAGGTTCACGCGGGAAACTAAAGCAGGGCGTTCGGGCGCACCCGGTTGAAGTCTACGGATTAACTTACCACCACAAATATCTTTTCACGGGCGAAAAAAAAAAAATGCACGCGGATTTTTTCGCAATAAACATACCGACTTGTGTCCCTTGCGGTGGTAGCTTCGCTCTAGTCGCGTTCATATATTTTTAAGGCGCGTCTTTCTTCGTTGAACCGTACAATAAAAAGGTGAACCTTTCTTTTTTTTGGTTTTAACGAGTATTTGTTTCAAGTGCGCCGGGGCACCGTAAAAGAACCCTTACTATTTAGTGCCTCACTCGAGTGAGCTGATCTTTTATTCCAATGCCAATTTCACCGATGCCGTCAGCCTAGGACAATTTTGAGACGTATTTGCGCATAAGGCAAAACTCCTCACGCCTTTAACCGATGGATGTACTTTTTGAATATCAGGATTGTTTATAAATATAAGACTTACTTGCGGTTTGAAATTTCGCGACGTCAAAACTTTCGTTTAAGTACCTTTCAAAGACCCCGGAAAGCCACCTTTAGATATCGTTTTGCGGTTCTTTTCGCGGCCTAAGAAAGTCCGAAAGTGTGCTTCGTTTCACGAGTCTTTTTTGTTCCGAGCGATATAGCATTCTCTCAACTCGTAATTTGAACTGAATTTTCGGCGACTCAGAGCCAACTGCCGGCCCGAAGGACAGGGCAGGCAAGCGAAAGGCGGTGACTCCGGCCGAAGCAAACTAACCTCCGCATAATCAGAGGCCATTTCTTGGACGCACGTGTCTCCGACGGTGAGGGTCGACCGATAGCGCGCGAAGCTCAGGACGGCCAAGTTGACCGAAAAGCACATCCGAAGCTGGGTGCGCACCTCCGCCCGGAGAGTCTTCATTGAGGCTGTCGTTTCCGCCTGCGGGATGCCAAAGGGGCGAGGTCTCATCTTCTGGATGCTAGTAATCAAAACGTTCCAACGAGAAAAAATTTCCATCGACAGTGACACAGAACGTCCAGTAATCGGCACTTCGACCCGTTGGGTGCTTTGACGCGCTATGAGAGGTGTTTGAAGCGCCCTTCGGAGTTGTACCAGGACAGCCAGAGGGTCGTCCCCGGAAGCCGGGCTGGACGGGTGCGCGACGCGGCAGGCCTCAGCCGGGGCATCGTGGTGGCCCGTGAAGATCAGCGTGTCCACGGCCCTGCAGGGAGGCCAAGTCACTCAGCGGGCACTGAGGAACCGCGGTTAGGTTCCGAGCGCTCCGCATCCACTGGTGCAATTAGCCCATAAGCGTGGCAAAGTCACCAAGCAGCGAGAGTGTCAAGTCGCGCATTTCTTCGTTGGTCTGTGCTTAGGCCTTTGACCACTCCGTCTAGACAACGAGTCCGAGTGGTAGCAATCAAGACGCCCCGCATCGTAACGGCGCTCGCCGCCTTTGTGCCTTCGCTATCCCCGACTGGACAATCACGCGCAGCAAATACGCCGTCATCCGGGAGGCTTTTTTCTGCACAGTTTGGCTGCGCAGTTTAGCCGGTGATTAGAAACTCACGAAGAGCGCCGTAACGATACACTTTTACCACTGCCTGATTGGCTATATGAGATTAAGACGTCGGCTGTCTTAGTGTGAAATAAAGTCTCAAATAATGGATTTTTTATTATTACGCCGCAAGTTGGCCAGGTACCTCGCACGAGCACAGTTGATGGCACACTGCCAATGAGATTCGCTTACTCGGTGACTACAGTCAGTAGATCCGTGATCTTCTGGTGCGGCGGCACGCCGAGGATCAGACGCAACTTGCCAGGAGATTGACTCGTTCCAAAGACTTCCAATACTTCCTGCGAGAGACCGAATAATTCTTCGCTGGTCAAAGAAAAGACACGTTCCATAGCCCTCTGGAAGTTGCGAGTTTGACAATACGTTCACCGAGAATGTTTTACCCAGATCACGCGCTAGGGTCGAAGCCTTCTTGCGAACTGTACCCGCTGACAGGTTAGGAATGCGGTAGATGACGCGCCTCCAGCGGGAGCTTTCCGTCTTTTAAAACACTTTGTCGCACACGCAGCCACAACCCGGAGCAAAGCCAAGTACGCGAGCGGGAGGCGGAGCTTTCTACTGCATCGTTAGCCCGTCGTCGACCATTTTTACACCGTGAAAATAGCTTATTATGTCTAATAAAGGCGCATTTACTCGCCTCCGATGTAGCGCGCTACATTTAGTTCGGCGACATCGCACCCTCGTAAGACTCTACTTTCACTGCGTACCCTTGCGAAAGTATAAAATATCCGTTTTCGTTGTCAACAAAAACGGCTCCGGTTTCCACGAGCAGTGGGCGACCGTCGCGCAGGGCGCCATCAATAAAGGAGAGAAGGAGAGGGGGGAGGGCGCCGTGAAGGCCCCTCCCCTCCTATTAAATTTATTTTAGCTTTTTGATTTATATGAACCCAGCGCCCGCCACGACGCTATATTCTCGATCGCATTTCGTATTTGGAATGTGGTTTTCGGCTGTCACAACGCTCGTGTTGGGACATTACTGACGTGTGGACTAGCAATGTTATGTCGTGCCTAGTATTGCCACGCACGTTGGCGAGCAAGCGCGTGCGTGGCCGAGTGGTTACCGCGCTTGACTGTCGCGCGGAAGGTGTAGGTTCGATTCCAGTCAGCGAACTGTCCTTTTATTTACACTTTCAACTTGGCCTTCTTGTAAGTTCAAGAACGTTCTCGTCTGATCTAGTTCCGAATGTTCTACGCCGAATGATTCAGAAACCCACGAGGCTACATAAGGGACTCCGCAAGGCGGGCGGAGTCAGTCTCGCCCAGCGTTCGATTCCGCTGTTACGCCGACTTCGACGCTCGCGACGCTCTATTGTTATCTTCTGTCTCCTTTTTGTTTTGGGCACAAGTTCGCCCCATTAAACGTTTAGTGAACTTCAGTTATCATCGCCTCATCATTTGTCATTCGTGACAGTATATATAGGCGTATAAAAAGGAAGGGGGTTGCTAGACAGCCGGAGTTCGCCCAGGGCGCTTGATGGTGGAAGGCCGGCCCAGCCCACGAAGCTGAGCATAAATCGGCGTAAATTCTTTCTCGCGAGTTACTCGGACTTCTACATGTGGCCACACGAAGATTGGCGAGTCGAGTATCCTCGAAGCCTCAAACCTTTACGTCACTTCACCTGCCATATTAAACACGAACTATAATACTCAATAACTGAGCCGTGCACTCTTCGCCGTGTCTTTCGTTCACTATAGTCACTGGATCGCGGGAAAGTAGTGTCATTGCTTTCCATGCTTGGTAGCGGGACACAAAGAGGAACTAACATATAGACGACTAATACCCGTGCCACACGGGCAACTCGAATGCTATTTGCAACGAATGACATTTGAGCGGACGGCCAATCAGCGCGCGACACTCCGGGCGTAGCGCATTCCCCGCGCGACAGATTGCGAGCTGATTCGCCGATCACACAAATGTCATTCGTTGTAAAAATGACATTCGAGTTGCCCGTGTGGCACGGGTATAAACCTCGCAAGGGGAAGGCGTGTCTGTCTCAGTTGCTATGGCAATCACCATTTCGGTCCATTAAAATCCTCAAAACTTCGAAAAGGCTGTTCTAGACCAGTCTCGCCAAGACCGCTGTGGAGTATCATTGTACTGAAAGCATTCTTTGCTAATATAAGCGTCTTTGGCACTGTGCATGCAATGAAACTTATCAAGCATAATTATCCTCACAAGTCTCTCATACCCCTGTCAGACGGGCACGTTAAATGACATTTAAGCAAAATGACATTACAGCTCGGCCAATGAGCGTGAGCGATGAAGAACCAGGATCACGTGAAGAACCCGGAATCACGAGCTGATTCGCCGAGCGGTGAATGACATTCGATCAAAATGACATTTACTTTCCCGTCTGACAGAGGTATTAGAATGATATTGCTCTTATTGCGTATTTCATGAAAGGAAAATTATTTTTTCAATGAAGCACCGACGCCGTATGTGGTGGCGGTACGAAGATGTAGTACGCTTCTCGCGCCGGTGAGTGGATAGCAAACTTTCGGTATACAAGAAACGTCTTTATAAAGCTACCCGTCACCAGCGAATTTAGATCGGCTCACCAAGAATGGACAAGTCAAGAATAAACTGATCGTTCCATAAACCAAAATGGCGACCATACTTGGCGCTACTTTCCCAGGATCTGGCGAAGACTAATATAATATAGGTAGTGTTCGTTTTTGTTTACCGATGGAATGTGAGCTTGGCGACTTCAGAAGCCTCTGAGTAGCTCCAGAGTGTCTCCACGATGCAGCTAGAACAAGAATCCCCTACTCCCACGAGCAGCGCAATCAAGTTCTTGCCCCAACGCCAGTGTGGCACCGGTGTACAAAAGGCGTTCGCCTTCCTTACCAGCACCATCTCAGTTCAACTAGAGTCAGAAAATAGGGTACGCTTCAGCGGAACGACACTTGAGCCACCGCTTAAAATCATGGTTGCAAGTCACCTCGTGTATTATCTTAAAAAATGAAAGTCGTTTAGAATTCTCTGTGATCTCGAATTAGAGCGCAGCTCTTGAGGAGGAGGTGGGGAGGGTACGGAGGGAAGGGTATGCCCCCTCCCCCTCCATACCCTCGTCTCCTCCTCGCCTGCTGCCATCCCATTTAGCGGGAAATTTTAGCTAAATTTCAGGCTAAATTTATCGAAAAATTCTCCGCTAAATTTAGAGGGGGGGGGGGGGGGGGAATCCTGCTAAATTTAGCGGGAAATGTAGTGAAGAAATTTAGCGAAAATTGTTTCGCTAAATTTAGCTGGGAAGCTTAATTGGTGTTGAGGTCAGGTGACGTCAATTTTCCTGTTAAAATTAGGGGGGAAACTTAACCCGCTAAATTTAGCGCAGACATTTAGCGAAAAAACTTTCCCACTATATTTAGGGGATAAAGTTCCTCGCTAAATTTAGCGGAAAAATTGCCCAGATAAATTTAGCGGAAAAATTTCCCCGCTAAACTTAGTGGGGAAACTTTTCCGCTATATTTCGTGGGAAAGTTTTCCCTAATGCAACGCGCACGGTTACGCCGACGGCGACGCCGCTCAAGCCGGAAAGGGGCGCCTAAGAGCTGCGCTCTAGAAAGCAGAAAAACTCTTCCATCCACCAGAAATCGTAGAACACTCGCCTGACAGAGCGCTTCCCGACAGCGTTCTCTCAAGCTGAGGAAGTCGCCTGTCTAAAGCTTGGCTCCCACTGAGCACTGATCAACAGGATGGCGGTGCCCGCAAGATGAACGAAGAATGGAGATACTCGGAGCCCGACTGAGACGCTCTTGGACACAGGCGGGAGAAAGCCCCGAGGACGCGGCACGACTGCCTCACCTGGAGGAACACCCGCAGCAGCGAGACTCGCCGAGGCCAGCGGCCGAGCAGCAGGGCCATCCCGTCCAGCCGCTTCAGCCGGAGCCAGGCAGCTGCCTCCGCTGCCCACGCCCGAGTTCGCTGGGCGCTGCTCGTCCAGCGCTCGGGCAGGCTGGACGACCTCAGGCCCGCCACCAGCAGCAGCGGCGCCTCGGTTTTGCGCAGAGTCACGAAGGCGTCCAAATCTCTCTCTGCGATTAACCCACAAGTGAGCGCTCGGACCGAATGAGGTTTCAGACGTCGGTTTAGCAGCAATGGACTACTCGCCTGTAGAAGGCACAGAGGCTACTCCTTAGGCTCTCCAACGTCACGGTTAATATATATTATTTTCTTTTTACTTTATTTAGCGGCGAAAATGGGGATTTCTGGCTCCGTGTGGTAGGGATATTATGACACAGAAATTCACGAGGTCATTTCAGATCAGCGACACGTGTTGGCATTGCCTAAACCACCAGTTCGTGCTGAAGGGAAACTGCCTGCGGCGATTCCTTTTTTCCGACGCAAACTCGTTAAACTGGTTAACAGCGCAATCTCTATATCGCTGAACAATCAAATATTTCTGAAACGCAACTAAGTGCGCGCTCAAAGCAAACCAGATAGGTTTGTAAGAATATTAGTGTATTTATAAATTGATCATTATTCGAGTTACTATAACTTTCACGTGAATAGTCTTTAGGATAGCCTGTACAACTGCGTACACTATCGGCAACTCCAACGGTGCGCCTTTCATGCCCTCTAATCCATTCCGCATCTAGGCCCCAACCAGGTTTTGGTGCACATTTCAACAGGTGGTGACTTCCCGCGTCCCTCGTAGAATGGGACAGCCTAGCACCGGTCTGCTGCCATCGAGATGGAGCAATTAAACAAACTACTTATTGCTTCATGAACTAATACAATGAATATAATAAACATCGGCTGAACCCTCATAATCGGGCGCCAGCTCGTGACACCTGACCAGCGTTTCAATATTAGCGATTCACCTCTACCTAATAAAGCAAACATTAAGCCCTAAAGGGGCCATGAAACTAATTTTGGGCTGGGATAAAGGATTTTAAATTGGGACTTTACTAATCGCATATCGTTTAGTTGGCCAAAAGAAAGAGGGTAGAAAGTGAAAGGCCAGCTTTTTGGTACAAATATTTGATAATATAGCGGACTATTTTGTACCCTCTTTCTTTCGAAAGCTCTCCGCCTTTTCACTATGATACATCCGCGGTTCCCAAAGCGCGTCAGCGGTGCCAACCTGACGTCAGCCGAGCCCAGCTCACGCATTGGACACGAGAACTGCGTCACTCGGACGTATGCGCTCGTCAACAATCACTCCGTCGACGAATATTTGGATTGGCGTTCGTGGCCAATGAGTGCCCTGACGGCGAATGACAAGTTCTATGGTGTGCATAAAAAGCACGGTGGAAGCTAGGTGTCATCGCACCGGTGCCGAAAAATGTCACGACGACGTGATTTCACAATTTGCCTTTGAGTTGAGGATTAAAGCTAAGGAGGAAGAAGTAGGAAAATCGTTTCATGACCCCTTTAATGCCTCCCAAATATGGCCCGTTGTACGCGACTCCGACTGGTGTTTTCCGCGCCCAAAAACATCGTTTTTCGCCCAATGACGTCATAGGCGCGCCATGTTGTCAGCTCGACAGTCCACGATAGCTCCGGCAGCGAGGAGTAGGGACGACAGCGACACTCGCATTTTCTCCTGCTTTTCGCCGGAACTTCAACCCCAGGGTCGCGACAGCATAACACTCCGGCTTTTGTGACGTCATTTATTCCTTTGGATGCAAGGGTGGACGCTAAACGTGTTGGAGAACGCGTTGCAGGCAGTGTACATTGAGGCTTAACCTCGACACGGGCGTACCGTGTTCCGCCAGCAGCGAGTGGTGCTCCGCGCTGTAGGCGACGCCCGCGTAGACGGCAGTTCCGCATAGGCCCGGCGGCAGGACCATTGAGTCCGGGACCCGGTCGAAGACGCACATCACGGGCCCCGTCTCTGGACCTGGGAAGAGGGGCAGCCGCTCGGCACGCGCTGGGCCCTGGTTCGCGGTCGTCGCGTACCCGAGCTTTCTCGTGACGGACTCATCGGCGGCTTGTCGGCCCAATGTTTCCTTTGACCACTCGCAGCTGAAAGGAGTTCGATTCCTTCTAGGAAATACGCTTCGTGGAGGAGAAACAAAGTTGGTACCTCTTTCGTCGATGGAACCCGCTTCTTCGGAGTAGCCTGCAGTCAAAGGAATGAAACGAATGTTAAAACAAACCTCTCAGGAGAAGCTGTTTTCAGTTTCATCTTCTCCCGACAGACAGTGCTGCCGGCTCGCGGCATCCCTGGCTGGGACTCACCTCCGGCCTTCCACGTGTTCTTGAGGCGAGCGAAGCTCTCCTGGTTGCACGTCTCTGAGCCGGCATCGAGGTCCGCGTTGAAGACCGCCCAGCAGGTGGCCGAATGAGCGGCCATTACCCTCTTCACCTGGGGACCAATCAATGAGATGATTTGGCGCGCCGCCTTTTGTCTCCAAGCTGCTGCGCCGCGTGCAGTCAACGAAAATAATTTGGCGCATTTGGTTTGCGCAGGGTGAGAGCCTCAAAACGAACACTACAGGTTATTGTTTCGCAGTGTACTGCGCAGAAAGTAATTGGCGACGTAAACGAACAAACAAAGCTACATATTTCGTTCTTCACTGACAGCCTTAAGAAACACCAGGCTTCTTAATAACTTCTCGCTTGTTTTTATTGGCCACCCCTTGGACCACAAAGTGATCATAGAATTTCATTTCATTTAATTTATTGTACCCTTATATCGCCCTCAGGGGGCTTTACATAAGGGGGGACAAACAGCAATATATATAAAACTCACAATGAAAACACACACAAAAAAAAAACAGTTTAGGTTAGTTGCGTGTAAAGAGCGGCAAGTGCGGCTCGAAACGTGCTGGGCTCTTCTATTGTACCAATGTTATCGGGGAGTGAATTCCAGTCGGTAATAGACAGCTGTAAAGGTGAAAACTTGTAGATGTTAGTCCTAGGACTGGTGACGTGAAGTTTCCGTGAGTTGTCTGTGCGTGAGGAGACGTGGATGGCAGCTCTGCAATACTCATCTTTTGTTTGATGGCGAATGGTAGTACAGCTGGTGCAGGGCAATCAGCCGTGACGCTTTCTGACGGTCTGCAAGAACTGGAACCTTAAGTTACTGTTTTAATGCTGTAATGCTTGTGCGGGTGTAGTTACGAAGTATGAAGCGAGTAGCTCGGTTTTGTTTGGCTTCTAACTTATCGATTAAATATGACTGATGCGGATTCCAGATGAGAGATGCATATTCAAGCTTGTGTCGAATGAGAGATACATATGCGATCAGTTTAGTGTCCTGTGTTGCAAGGTAGAGTTGTCGCTTCAGGAAACCGAGGGTTTTGTTAGCTTTTGCAGTAATGTAATTTATGTGAGGCTCCCATGAAAGATTGCAGGTGAAGTGAACCCCAAGATATTTGTATGTTGGAGCATTTTCAATAGACAAATAGACCCTTCCAGAAATTCAATCTGGCCACTTTGATCACTATCATCATCTGTAGAACGGCATCTGTGCCATACCAATGGCGGCCTTCTAGTGACTGATAAAGGAAGACGTTGAAGATGCTCCTAAGCGGATGATGCGAGGCCTGTACATTCGGGGGGTCAGCACGACGCGACGTAGGAATGGAACCCAAGAGCTACGTAAGCGTTAACTCAGATTCAGTCAATCTGTGGGCGGCACACAATTGGCTTTAAAGCCCTTTGGTGTATAGAATTTTCTCGAGGCATCTGAGGGGGTTGGAGCTTTGTTCTGAATGCAGGTTCTTGGTCACCATCGAACTGAAAGTGATCGAGAAAGAACTCACACTGAACGATTCCTCGCGTGCCGTTGACTTGCGAAAGTGACGGTGCCGATACAAGTTCATCTCCGCCATTGATATGGCAAAACCTAAACTGCTTAACGAACCATTAGAGGGCACTGAATTTCGGAAAGGGTCTATTGAAAATAGCTCCATCTATTTCATTAGATGGAGCATTTCCTATTCGGAGATGAAGCATTCGCAGATGAAGCAGATGGAAACGCAGATGGAGCATTTTCTATTCGTCTATTTTCAATAGACGAATAGAAAATGCTCCATCTGCGTTTCCTCACCTGTTAGTGAGGTAGACATCTAGTCGTAGAATCACCCAAAGAATGGCTGCGAGGGAGGCTGATATGAAATTAAGATGCACCGTTCGCCATCAGCAAAGCCTCTAGAACGTGCGGTAAAAGCGAGCTTCGGCTGCGCCTCAACAAAGCGCATTCCGAGCCATCAAAATTGTTTTATCTTCGCAAACGATTATAGAGAGACCACTCTGAACATACGCTCAAAACGACACGCTCAGATATGACGTCCAGTGAATACCACCCATAGCGACGGTGACTGTGGCACTGTGTTTGTGGCAGTTAGTTTTCGTGTCACAGTCTCCGGCTCGAACTACCACAACAAACGTAGACGTCCTAATTGAAGCAGCTAAGAGAATTGAAATGGAGTAACCACTAAACGCTTCCGGATTCGACCCAGCCCCGTCGTGTCCAAAGAGCGAGACCAAGCTCACCTTCTGCTCCAAGAGGTCCGGAACCTCGTAGGACTCCCAGAGGTCAGCCGTGTGGCGGACGCCACACTGGGCCCACTGCTGCTCCTGGCCCACGTGCCAGCCCCGCGCTTCGTCGCAGAGCTGCGCGCCACCAGCCCGATTAGCCGCCCGCCCGTAGCCTGGGCCCAGAGTACCTGGTTGGTCTCCGCGAAGTCGGTGCAGGCAGAATTCGAGCCCGGCCGGCCGGCAAGGTGGAAGCGCAGGGCGGCCATGTTCACGGACAGGCAGATGGGCCGCCGAGTCCGCAGCAGCTCCATCCACCTGACGGCCGAGAGCTGCGCGAAACAACGCCATTATCCACGTCATGACATCCTTGAAAAAGTGCAAGAGGAAAAACGGTGTTGGGGTAATGAAAACGAATGGAAGAGGAGGACGATCGGCGACTTCTGACGAGAAGAACGTAGATAGGCGAGCCTAACCAACGTTGTGCTGGGAGGCCGTGTTCTGCCGCCTAGGCCCCAACAACAACGCCTTAAACCGGATCTCAAGAACCTTACGTACACATCGCGACACTGTTAGCGCGAACACGACATCGGCGCATTTTCGCATTTTACTTCTAAATAGTATCAGCGAGCACGAAATTTTATCGCTTACATCATAGAACTAAATGAGCTCTTTCCGTAGCAATAATAACTTGGATGACATCCCTTACTTTCAAAAGAGAAAAACTGGAAAAACCGGCGATCACTTGTTCGCGCTAACAGTGTCGCGCTCTGTACATGTGTAATCGCCAGACTCGCCATGAGGCATTGCCACATGACCTAAGAGACGCAGTAAGTCACCCTGAATGGAAAGTTATATTAATGCGAAAGCATTAACTGTCTTATGGAGCGAACCAACATTATCCGTTTTTGAGGCCGCGAAACATGGCACCTAAATTCGTCTCTCATGTCTGTAACAGCGAAAACAAGGAATACACTGCCATTGGCTTCAACGCGTTATAGTTGCAAGGAACGCCACCTCACTGAGAAGCCCTCTCCATGGAGCTGCGGCCCCTGAGCTGGTAAAAGACAGAGGGTTGCGCATGCGGCCGCCCCTCTGCCCCCTTGCGGGTCACGTATCAGGCGTGGCCGGAGGCGCGGAGGGGGTGCGGGAAATTCCCGCTCCTCACGTGTCCTACGCTCTGCTTTCAGCCATGTCACGCCGCAGGGGAACGGAGAGCGCTGCCCGCTATCCTCCGCGCCGCGGAGGAGCGGGCGCGCAGCCCGTTGTACTCCGCACCACGGACAGCGGGGCGAGCTCCTTGTAGGAATGCGCTGCGCGTAGGAATGCCAAAACATTCCTACACATTGGCAGTCTTAAGTGTCCTCCTCTAATTGTTTTCCTCATTATATGTATATTTATTTAAATCCATAAATATAGTGTAATCTAAACATTTTAAATCTCTGATACCCCACCACACCGTCAGATTTAATGTCAGTTCAATTTACTGATGTTAATTGATCCTCGAATCAAATCGCGATCTTGATCACGAGCGTCGCACGTGAATCGCACTGAGCCCGGTGTGGCACGCGCTAACTGGCAGATCATATAATGTCTGTGGATGAAATTCAACTTAATATTACGTTGTGGCACAAGGATTATAATTATATTTTTCTTTTCGACGCTCTTATTGTACACAATAGAGCCCAACATCAGAGTAGAGCGTCCTCGAGAGCCTCCGTCCGAAGAGGGACGAGCATCTAGGAGGACTCAGAAGTCCCTGGGGGCGATCCACTGCGAAGCAACAATATTTGGCTACTTTAGAATTGCTAAACTAATTAAAAGAAGGCTCATGACAGAGACCAGGAAAGGATCAAAGTGCGGTATGCAGTCGACAACTTCAGTTCCAATCACTTTTGGTTCACAGTGCGCACACTTTTCATACTGTACGAGTAATCTTTACTCAAACTCAATCGCCAATATATCGTGTCAATAAAACAAAGGAATAAAGTTTTATAAAAAAACATGCCAGAAGTATCCAAAAAGTAAGTACGATATTAATTACAATTACCGCCTCTAGGGTAAATCATTATATTACTAAACAATGAAAGACGTTTACAACACCCTGTAACTCTAAATTAGAGCGCAGTTCTTGAGGAGGAGGAGGGAAGGGTACACTCCTCATTGTCCCTGCGACGCCCCCTCCCTCCTCCCTCCTCTTCCTCCTTACCTTCTCCTCCCCTCATCCTTCAAGCTCCTCCCCTCCTCCCCTCCTCCTCTCTCCTTACCCTCCCTCCTCTCCTCCTCGTGCCCTCTTCCCTTTATTTCCCCCCTCCTCCTCCCTCCTCCCTCCTCCCTCCCCTCCTCCTCCCTTCCCCCTCGTCCTCCTCCCCGCGCGTTGCCTGATGGGAAATGTCCCATAATGCACCGCGCGGGACCCTCGTGACGTCCCACGAAGGACCCTCGTGACGTCACGAGTGACGTCACGAGGGTCCCGCGCGGTGCATTATGGGACATTTCCCATAATGCATCGCGTGGTTACGCCAACGGCGACTCCTCTCAAGCCGGAAACAAGCGCCTAAGAGCTGCGCTCTAAAATAAAAATACAACTACGAGCGAGCTGGTGCAATTTCACCGTGACAGTAAATCGTGAGTATCAAAAAAAAAAAAATTAAACATCGTGTATGAAGAAGAATAAAAGAAACTAACGCCTACACTGCGAAACTCTCCTGCGTGTCAATTGCGTCGCGATGCACAAAGATAACCGACAATTGGTTTCTTATTATTAAAGGAGCGGTGCAACGATATTCAATTGGAATGTTTTTCACTTTACACGAGCTTACTGGCACTAGTGGGACTCAAGGATACTCGTACGCAACGCCACTGGCTAAGGAACTCCTTTGTTGCGGTGTAATTTCAGAGACAAAAGCGATCATTTTCATTCAATCTCTCCTTTGAAAATTTTGATGACGTAACGTGGGGATCGCAGTACACCCATATGACGATATTTGAATGCGGTTCATAGACTGGACCCGAACATTGCGTGGGCACTCGATTTGGGCTCGTGATAATTGATAGCTCGAGAAGCATTCGGGCAGTGGCCCGTGTCCAATCGCTGCAACGACGACAATAAGTAATAATAATAATAATAATAATGGGTTTATTTCCATCGAACGTTGATGGTGGCGATCAAGGAAAAAAGCTGTATGGCACAGCTTGACAAGTCCTTGACCACCTACAAGGCACAGTAGCAGCAACTAAAAAAAAAAAAAAACATTCACAAATTTTGATTACCGCAATTTAACAAAGCGTGTTCCAGACTATATATTTTATCATCGGCTATAACAGAAAAGTGACTTATTTGCTGACAGAAGTTATAAGACCCCAAAAGTTTGATTCTTACTCAGATTCATTTGTGGAAAAAATTAGTTTAATTTCTCTAAGGGACAATGCACTGAATTCGAATCCTTCACCTTCAAGTAAGTTAAGTATTTTTGGGATAGTATGTTTGAGCATTTGTGTGCCATATTTAGTTCTTGCAGTGACCACCTCCCAACATTCTGCACGACGGGTAGAATACGCGTGAATATTTTCAGAGAGCTGTCCAAGGCTTATCAAAAAGTTTGTACCCCTAATTTGTTCTAGTCTTTGACTAGTGACAAGTCTGTAGCTAAAGAGAGCGTGTATATTGATAACCCGAAACTTCTTAAATAAACTAGCTGTGTGGAAGTCAAATGGAACGTCTTCTATAGCCCTTAACGCTTTTTTTTTTTTGCAACAAGTGTATTTTTTTTTTTTAGATTCGTCGACGTTGTTGTACCCCAGACTAAATTACAATAATTTAGGTGGGAGTAAAATAACGAATTATATATTAATAATTTTACCCTTGCTGGTAACATGTACCGGTGGCGGTTTATGACACCTACTACTTGTGGCAACTTAGAAATAAGGTAGTTAACATGACTATCCCATGACATAGTCTCGGTAAAAATAACACCTAAGAGCTTGAAAGATTTTACAACCTCTATTTTTGATGAGTTCAAAACGATATCTCTTGTAATTGTGACTACTTTATGTTTTGGGCGAAAAAGCACTGCCTTTGTTTTATCGACGTTGATTTGTAGGGAATTAATACGACTCCAAATTGATAATGCAGATAACGCCTGATTTGCCATGTCAAATAGCACATTGAAATTTTCAGCTGAAAAAAGCAAACTAGTGTCGTCGGCATAGTTGATAAATGTTGCATCAGAGTTAATATTCACAATATCATTAACGTAAATATTGAAAAGAAAAGGACCTAATATACTTTCTTGGGGAACACCAGTAAGAATACGCTTCGAACTTGACGAATATCCATCAATAGAAACTAGTTGCATTCGATGCTCTAGATAAGACTTCACTAACTGCAATGCATGCCCTCGAATCCCAATATGTCCAATTTTGCTAGTAAAATTTCATGATTTAAAGTCCAGGGCTCTCAAACAAGCGGCCCGCGGGCCGCATGTGGCCCGCAACTCACTGGGACGCGGCCCGCCGGCAACCGGCTACGAGTCCCCTTTCCACTGTCTGGAGCACTAGAAGTATGACGTAAGCCATCGTGATCTGATCTCGTGGATTCATTTTCGCTTGAAAAGAAGCTCTACTATTTATACTTTTATACTTATGTGTGTTCATTTGACCTTTGTTTCGCTTTATTTCTTGCTTCCCAGCTTTTTGTAATGTACAACGATTCTGCTACTAGGCTGCAAGCGCGAACTATTTGTTGAAGGATGCATTTCGGGTGCGCGAACGTGATTCTCCCCTACAAAAACAAACACCATTCCTGACTGTTTTTTTAGAGACATATTGAGCTTCGTTAATTCCTGCGTGAATTGAGCAACAGGAACAAAAGTCTACTTGCTCTCTTGTTGCATTCAAAATTTCAGCTCTGAAATAAATGTTAGGGCGCAAACGAGCTGATGTACATTAAACATGATTAAAAAACTCCGAGACTGCATGGTAACGACACACACTAAAAAGTCTTTTGAGTGTGTGTGTCAAAATACTTTTGAGTGTGTGTGTCGTTATTTGCCAGTCTCGGTTTTTTGAAGCACATTCCAGCACGTTGGCGGTGCGGTGTCATTTTAGTTCTTGTTATCACAGCAGGTCAGGGCCTAAAGTAGTCATATAAACAAATGAAATCTAAAGATGTCACTGGCAAAACTGTGGGTCTGCAAAAAAAAAAAAAAAAACACAGAGCACGAGGTTCTTTTTCATTAAAACCTCTAACCCCCCCCCCCCCCCCCCTCGTCTTACGTTGGCCCTCGACCTTTCCGGTGTGGGCTATTTGGCCCCCACACTAAAATGAGTTTGAGACCACTGATTTAGACAATCAAAAGCCTTTGTGAAATCTATGAATATTCCAAGAACATTTTTTTTTCTTCAAGATTTTGCAAGATGAATTCTTTCTGGACGAGGAGGGCAGGCTCGGTCGATTTACGCTTTATAAAACCAAACTGCGAAGCAGTTATCAAATTATGCTTAGTTGAAAAATTAGTTAGACGTGTATGAAGTACCTTTTCAAGGGCTTTAGAAAAAACTGGCAATATAGAAATTGGTCTATAATTACCCACATCATTTACACTCCCCTTTTTGTGTAGTACTGACACTTTGGCTATTTGCATTCGTTTAGGAAAAACACCAGTAACCAAAGAAAGATTAAATATATGCGTTAGCACTGATGCTAATAAATGAACAACATACTTAACAGGCCTTATTTGTAAACCATCCACGTCACAAGCTCCGCTATTCTTAAGTTGTAAGATCACATTAATGACCTCAGGTTCTACAACCGGTTCTAAAAAAACTCGAGCTGCTGTTTCTATCATCATCAAAAACACAAGACTTTACAGTATCAATCCCGCTTCCAATATTCACAAAATGATCGTTAAAAGCGTTCGCCAAAGAACATCCGGTTAATTATACACCGTTACGCACTATTTTATTAATTGATATAGATGAACGGTTTTGATTTAAAAGATAGTGTAACTCCTTCCACGTGACGTCAGTACGTCCCTCTGCTGCCTTGAACACCTTGAAGTGGTAGCGTTCTTTAGCACGCTTTAATTCTTTTGTTAAGACGTTGCGGTACATTTTAAATATTTCGAGGTCTTTCTCGTCTCTCGATTGAGCAAATTGGCTGTACAAAACATTTTTGGTGTGAATCTTGGATAATAAATCTGGCGTTATCCAAGGTTTTCTTACGCGTTTGGTTGTTTTAATTGATTTGAAGGGCAAGTATATTTTGTATAGATCCAAAAAATAAATCTATGAAAGCGTTGTAAGCCCCATCGGCTGTATCTTCATTTAATACACTGGTCCAGTTTGTATTTGCAACAGCAATTTTAAAACTATCAAGTTTATCTATGGTTATTTTTTGAAGTAGTGTTCGTTGTTTTTTGTTAACTTTGTTTTGAATACTCTTAACCGAAATAAATATTGGAAGGTGGTCGCTCAAATCAGAACCGATGACACCAGCCTTTAAGCAATCGTTAGAGAAGTTTGTGATAAACAGGTCTATTAATGTTTCAGAGCGGCAAGTAATCCTTGTGGGTCTGGTGATAACATTTTTACAGCTATTTGTGCTAATTATCAAGTCTAATGTTCTTGTAATAGTGGTATTCGTACACATATCAATATTAAAGTCACCACCGCAAACAACATTACACTTTTGCTGGTTAACGAATACCAAAAAAGATTCGAAAAATTTTACACTGTTACCATTTGGGGGTCGATATACTACAGCAAAAACACTCTGCTTGCTACGCAAACACAATATTTCGTAATCCTGTGTAATACAACTGAAATCGCTTACCAACTCACAAAGAGCATCTTTCGTTAAAATGGCTACACCGCCACCACGTTTCGCAGTACGATTAATATAAAATGATCGGTACATTGGCAATCTTAATACATCACTGTCATTCGTATACCATGTTTCTGTAAGCATTATTGCTTCGTTTTTCGCTGACTGAACATTTAAATGAAAACATGTCATGCATGAAATATAACCTTCACCAAGATAACGTTTCAGATTTTGCGGGAGTACAACGTCTTTATTGGCCATGAAAAATGATTTGACAAAGAACAAATTACGACCATGACAGTGATCATTTTAAGAAAGACCACGCAAGTCATTCTCAGTAGAGATAGGAATAGCGCTCGTTCCCTAGCCGAGCCATAACAATTTCGGGAACTCAGTGCGTGTCCTGTGCTTTGCCAACCCCAGCGCGCGGCTATGATCAACATTGGCGGCATATAATCGGCTCCAGATCACGTGGCCACTTGTTCTGGCTACGAGTTGAGGGGGTGAACGCTGCTCGTTTTTCTTTAATTTTTTTACTGTGACTTCTATGGCGTGGGGTGAAAAACAAACGCGTGTTTCATGGGTCATTAACGTCAGGGATTTGTTCTAAGTGGTATTTGCGCAAAGTACAAAAATTGTTGCATCGCCCCTTTAAGCGTAGACAATGCGAAAGGTGGTCGGCGGTAATGCGGTGCACGGCGCCGAAGAGGCAAACGACGTTCGGAAGCTCACACTGCGTGTCCAGTGAAGACCAATACCTTCTTATCTGTTCATACCTTCTTATCGGTTCAGTGTAAATATATTATTAACGCATTTGTGTTTCTTTTTGTTTTCCATACAGGCTAAGGCTGTTTCTTTTCTATGTATGTTTATATGCGTGTGCGAGTTTTGTATATTACTTTGCTTACTTATGTGTCTTGATAACCTATGGAGTGTTAACAAATCCATTTTTTGGTATTGTGACTTCCCCCTACTGCAATGCCCTTCGGGGCGATGTAGGTAATAAATAAATGAATAAGGAAATAAATCGAGTGTCCGACCCGTCTACGCACGCCGGAGTCCAGCGTCCCTTTCGTTCCCGCGCTGAAGGCACACGACCGTTACGGGAGCTCCTCGGAGAGCGGTCTAGGCGCACCCCCTCACCATGGGCACGCTCTGCGAACAGCCGTCCTCACTGTCTCGAAGTACGGACGGGTAGGCGGTGCGGCAGAAGTCCCAGCGCCGCGTCAGGTGGGTCTGCAGCACCAGCACGTCCAGCAACCTGCGACAGCGCCGCACCTGAGTCCGGCCCGGGTGGCGCAGCCAGGAGACACTCACTCGAGCAGGGGTCTCAGTCGGACGGCTACTTCACTCGGCTTGTCGTCAAAGTCCGGTATTTCGAGCCCAAGGACCAGGAACGCGGTCGAACCCAGAAATGTCCTGAAAGCCTGGTGACATCGTAGAGGACTCAAATTAAACATGTGTACACACCGCCTTTAGTCAACTTCAAAAAGGTGATATTCTTATCGCTTCATGGAAATTAAGATTGCGGCCGATTAGAAGGCTGAAGAACGAATCACAATGCAGCTCTTAAGCTCTTACGGAGAAATAAAGAAAGGCCTGCGCTTGCTCTCCTAAACGCATTTACACAGTCGTCTTTTTGTTTAGTGCCTTTGCGGCGCCTAGCTGGCGCTTTTCCCTGGAAGTGGCGTAGTTCGTGCATTCTAGCCGATTCTACATAATAATAAAACCGTACAAGAGACTCGTTAAAATCCAGATTGTCTGAAATTTTGTGTAATTCGGTAACGTAAGAGAAATATCTTAATCATAATGTGCGTACGTCAACACGGCTTTTTTGGCTAATTTCAAAAATATGCTTCGCGATCGCAAAGCTACTCCCGAGTCCCGGCCCAAGATTCTGATCAATTGCCGTCCAAAGACTTTTCGCGTAAACATTTGGCTAACGTGCCACATACACGGCTGTTTTTGTTTCTACCTTTGTAAGTTCTCGCTCGTTGGAAGAAGACATCGGGATTCCGTGCAATCCGCCGATAAACCGTCGCAAGCGCCAGCCAACACCGTTCATGTCGCCACCTTCCTCAGCCGTCGAGACAAGTCGGGCAGCCAGAACTATGCAAGCTAATTGGCAAGGGGCTATCAACCCGCGAGGCAATCGGCCGGTGCGTACCCAGTCGCTTCTGGAAACGCGATGCAGAAGTGAACAAGTCGAGCTCACGTAGATTCGCGGGTGCTCGCAAAAGCACTCAGCTTCCAGCGCACAGGAAGCGCGCAACGCAAGGAGGACACTCGCTGAGGCGCAGGAAAAGCGCCATGTGAAACATGCTGAAGGGTGCTCGAAATCGGGGATAGTTAAAAGACAACCCAAACACACAGACGCCTATGTGTTTGTGGTCCCCCGTTAGCAGCCAAAGCCGGGGGGGGGGGGGGGGGGGGGGGGATTCCCCGTGTTTATATTCACCCTCCCTCTCCCCCCAGCTCACTGGCATCCTCATATTTTGCATTACCGGCTCTAAGCAGCCTCGTACGCGTCGCGTTGGTAGCATCCCACAAAGGGCGCGATGGTGGCGAGCAGACGACACCGAGACACACGCGTTTTCTACTTTGCGGTAAATATAAGCTGAAACAGTCCTTGGTGTTTCGTCGGCGTACCTGCTGGCTTTCGAGAGAGCTGTTTACCAGCTATGAATGTAAAGTGAAGTTGAGGTTTCACACTCGCGACTATTTTTTAAATGGAGAAATAATGGAGCTTTTAGACGAAGAAAAAGGCCGAATCAGGTGTTTCAACTCATATTGTCCGCGTGTGTGCTCTTGTCGCGCGTCCGCGCGCTTGTGCTAGGATTGTGGCACCCGGGACTTGGCAACGATGACGTAATGCCGTGTCTGCTATGTCAACAAGCACAAATATCAGGCGCGAGTGGACGCAGATGGAGGAAACGTTGAATGGAACCGTACGCGGAGGCGGGTCTCGAGGGCAGGCAGAAGGGTGGACGGCACGTTTTGGTCGAGGAGGGCCACGCCGTCCGCCTTCCACTCGAGAAAGGCCCGACGCTCCTCGTCGCTCTGCGGAAGCCGGGAGACACGAGCCAGGTACGCGGGACGACCGGAGCGCTGGCCGAGCAACTCGGACGGTGGACGGCCTGCAAGAGGCGCGCGCTTCCACGTGGCGTCCTTCGGAGGAACCCCGCGCGGCCGCCTTTCGCTTACGCTGGGTAGCAGCCGACCGAAACAGAGACTCGTCGATCACCAAGTGGCTGCAGAAGTGGGCGGGAACTTGGCGCGGCCACGACCAGTTCTTGCTCAGAACGCAGAACAACGGGCGCTCTCCTGCGGTGCAAGAGGAAAGCGCTGCGGATCGGGTCCCGTGCGTCGAGAGATGACCCACCCGAAGGAAGAGTCCCGTTTCCGGAGGACCCGCTGAGTTGGAGGGATGCCCGGCGAAGGACTAGAGAGAGAAGGCGACTCTAGCGACAAGCTGCTGCTGCCCACTTTCAGCACTTACGGGAAAACTCGTCGTCGGTGTTGCGCGGCGTGTCTATAAGAAAACAATAAAACGAACTGTGACGAACGAACACCCCCGTACCAAGATGCGCCAAACGTGCGCACGCATTTTTCTTTTTATGCACCTCCGCTAGAGCGCTACAAGCATTATTAAAACTGCCTGCACTTGCGCCGAACGGGAGTGGAGTATAAAACGCTCCCAAATTGCTCGGGGGCAGTGTTTTGAGGCGGATCACTAACGCTAACTCTTCAAGCCGTCAAGCTCCCGGGTCGCACCCACGTACATCGTCTCAGGGTCTTTTCGCTCGCGTACCTTCTGCCGACGTTGCTCTTGGCGGTGTGTCGGGCGCGGGTTCTGGCGACGGCTTCAGCTTCGGAAACCCTGCGAGTCGCGCCGACAGTGTAGTATGCCGGCGGGCTTCGGTGGGTCGAGACCCCAGCCGTCGGCCCATCGAGGCCTTCTTTTAGCCAAACCCCGAAGAGCTTACTTTCGGCCACGGCGGCTAGGCGGCCAAACTGGCGCCCCGAGGGGCACGGGCTCGCGTCCAAGTCCACGTCGAAGAGCGCCACGCAGGCGGCCGGGTACCGCTTCAGCGCCCGCTCCACCTGAAGCAACGTTGTAGGTGGTACAGAAAACAATACGTTAATCCTTTCTCGCCAATAAAAAGAAGACGTTGCCAAACTACGTTACTTCTAAATAGAAGGAACGCGTTACCTATAAAAAGTAATGAACGTTACTTTTGCGTTACATCTTATTTGTGAATTATAACATTTTACTGCGTCTACGTGATAGGTATGCATAAATGACATATTTTGAGAATGTGATGATGTTTGCGTGGAAAAAAGCGAGCCAATATTTTGAAGGTACACATCGCGACACTGTTAGCGCGAACACTACATTGGCGCATTTTCGCATTTTACTTCTAAATAGTATTAGCGAGCACAAATTTTATCGCTTACATTATAGAAATAAATGAGCTCTTTCCGTGGCAATAATAACTTGAATGACATCCCTTGGTTTCAGAGAGAAAAACTGGAAAAACCGGCGATCGCTTGTTCGCGCTAACAGTGTCGCGCTCTGTACGTTGGAGGAGCGCATGATAACTCCGCGTCTGGAAACACTCAAACAAATTTGAGTCTAAATTTGTTCGAGTCTCAAGAAAACAATCTACTCAGTAACGTAACTTTATAGGTTACCCGTTACTCGAGTAAAGTAACGTAATTATGTTATCCGTTCCTGTTTTGAAGTTGTAACGAGTAGGTTACTAGATTAGAGAAAAGAGTACAGCGTTACCGGTCAGGCCGTTACTCGTTGCGCGTTACCCCCACCACTGCCCGAAGGGCGGAGGGCGCCAGTGCCGCGTCCGGCGCTTCGGGGAACGTACCTTGGCCCCGAGCTGCGCCTCGGACTCGAAGGCTTGCCAGAGGTCTCCGCGGCGTCGACTCGCGCACAGCAAACCACCGGGGTCCTCCAGTCTGGCCCAGCCCTTCTCGTCGCACGTCTGCCCAGGAAACAAAAAAAAAAAAAATCAGTTAAATGGGCCCATAAAAACGAGACATTTAAAATATAGCATCCCATATTTCTAATGACGGCGCATAATGTTAAATCCCCTGCATAAGCCAGCCACACCCAGTAGCAGTGGGAGTTAAAAAAAAAAAGAATGTCCCCTGCGCAGGAAATGCACGAGAGTGCGGGTCAGGGTAAGGGTGCGATTATATTATAGACCATTTCACTAAGAGCTCTTTTAAAGGCGCCATTTTGTTTTACTGCGGCTCCGCCTATATAAACCCGGCCATTTTATCGGATTCGGCCAGGTAAAAGAGAGAAAGGGCGCGTGCCAGATTCCGATAGCAGACAGTGAACCGGCCGTTCTCAACGTTTGGGCAGTTCCAATGGGCTGTACCGAACGTCTAACGCTCTCTCGCTTGCTGCTGCCGCTGGGAAGTGGTTCGCGTTTAAGGCTGTCCAAACAGAACTCAATAAATGCCGCGCGTGACAAAAAATAAGAAATAAAAGAATAAATTTTTTTTAAGATGCGAAAGTTGCGGCGCACGCGTTTGTTTTCAGTTTGTACATTAACGACACAAACATCACAGTTTTCCATCTCGCTTGCTCGCTCTCTTCTCGTTTTCGGGAGACGGGGGTCCGACAATATCAGCGGAGGCCTCGGCGACAGTTAGCAGAACGGGCAAGTAACTGTCCGTACAGAAGGGGCAAGTAACTGTGTGTTTGTGTGCGAGTAGTACGAATCTGGCGAGCGTCACTCGGTTTGCGGTGCGCGGTCCTCCTGCCTGATAAGGTTGCTTCTCTGCACATGCACCCTTGTAGAGGGGAAGCGTCAGACCCAGGCCACCCCTGGGTGCAGGATATTGAGCGTTGGAGACTGGCGTGAGCCTTCCAACTAAACCAATAAGAGCAGCAGGCAGGAGACTGGCGTTGCGGAAACGGGAAACGCCCATGATTTCCTTATAATTCTCGTTTTCGGCAGTCTTCCGCCTGCTGCTAAAGTAAATAGCTCACCCCCCCCCCCCCCCCTCCTTTCCGCGCTGCCCATCTGCTTTGAGCTTTCCTAAAATGATTTTGGAGTCGGCGATGACGCAAGTTTATAATCGGCAAGTTAGCAAGTTTCTAATTGAAACCACGTTTATTTTCAGTTGTTAACGAGAAAATTACTAAATTTTAGGTTTTGTTTATCAGTGTGCTTTTGCAATCCCTGACGTCCGCCGTGAATGGCCGTTTGTCCCAAAAAGATTTTTTTTTCTTGTCAACCACTTTTATTGTAGCAAATTTTAAGGTATTCGCGGAAACATCCGGTATACAACCACCCACCCACACACACACACAGAGGGAGAAAATTTGAGCGCGGCAGCGTTTAAAATAATTCGCTCACCACTGCGTAGGTGAGTCGGCTCTCGTTGTCGCAGGCTTGCCAACCGCCGAGCAGGTGGTACTGCAACACCGCCATGTTGGCGGACCAGCAGATCTGCCGCCCTCCGCCCACCTGCCGCATCCACTCCAAGGCTGTCCCCTGCGACGTGGCGTTACGGGAGCTCTTAACAGCGCTCCCTCGAAAACCGCAGGGTCGGTGGACAAGCGCGGAACCGAGCAAGCTCCGGAGAACCTCGAAGGTCCCATGCTGCTGAGCCTGACGGCCGTAATCACAGCACTGCGCTCCGAAAATCTCCAAAAACATTAATCACAGTTCTTTCTTTAAGTGACTAAATAACCGAAAAGGGTAATTGGCTTGATGCTAGATTATATACAATAATTCAGTGACAGAAAAGGGTGGACAATGTTTTGACACTGAAAATGCATCCACATTGAGGCACGATGCCGATCGCGTTCTTCGTTGGTTTAGTTAAGTAGAGGAAATTCAAGTATTGGTTTTCCAAAAGCATTCCGGTACAGTATAAACTCGATAACTTTCCAAAATATGCAGCCACCACCGCACTCGAGCGGAGCCAAAAGAGGTGCGATGGTGCACTTGAACGTGTAGCCTTCAACTACTCCCTGGCTCCTGTTCGCTTGTACGTAATAGGAGAAAGGGCTTGAGTTGATTTGAAGGGCGGGGTTCCCTGAAAGTAGTCGCTTCCTCTTACTGCCCAATTTAGATATACTTGGAAGTCTTATCTGACACTGGCTTGATTCTGACATTAGAGAGTTTTATGAAACCGTTTTGCATCTCCAATCGGTACGGATACTATCGATATTATCGAAACACGTCCTGTGCAAAAACGCGTCCTCGGTTCAACTACAAAAATGCAATTTCGCGCACCCAAACAAGACAAAAAGACTGGAAATATGACATAAATAAGCCGTCGCTGAGTGCTGAAGGAGCAACACGTACATTTCGGCCGAAAAAGGTCGTAGTACACAATGACTAACGAAAAACAAAAGGGTTCTATGCGTACATGAGCGAACTATGTTTATACACAATCTAAACAATCTTAAATAACCTCCGCATAATGGCCCAGTCGTCTGGGCTCTCAGCTTGAGGAGCTAACGTACGCTTAGTTTGATGTTTCCCAGCAGATTGCCTTCCCAAACTAATTTAATTGGGTTGACAGATACTAAATTAAAACCATAATTAGGTATACCTGAGGCTGTGGTAATAAATGGGATACGTCAGACAGTTGAAGAGACAAAAAGATTGGGACAAGACGTCGCCTTGAACCAATCTTACTGTCTCTTCAACTGTTTGATGTTCTTCTTTTCTTACCGAAGTCTCAGGTATAATTCATCGTGGTCAACCTTCACCAGCTCGCCGGCATGCTTACTCTTTTCAACTCGGAGTAATTTAATTCTGCAATAAAACCGGGCTACTCGATTGCCATACTCCAATACCTTTATGATTAAAATGCATGTTATCGGTATTAGGTGGCAATATCAGGACCGGGGTTTTATCTACTCAAAGGCTCTAAGTACCCCTAGCTGTGTGTAGTGGTACCCGTTCCTTCTACTCAAAGGTCGCCGTCAATAGATGCAAAGACCACCGCTCATTTACCCGCCGAATCTTTGGTAACCGTTAGGTCACCCCGCTTGCTAAACGCATCCGTTCCACAAAGACTTTGAGGAACGAAAATGCGGTAAAGAATAGCACCATCAAGCCCCACCATCCCTTAATGTGGAACATGTCTTCCATGGGTCATATGAGCGTGCAACAACCACTAGAATGAAGAAAGAGGGAGGGGGTTGGGGGTCTAAACAATCACGCTAGATAACGTCGCGTAGGTGAGGAAAGCTGCCGCACGACACAGACATAATTGCAAAATTTTCAAACGTGAAAACAGCGCAAAAATATGACAAAGGACGAGTGAAAGAAGTGCACGGACGAAGCGCTGACTATCAACTAAAGTTTAATTTTCAGGCGAACCATAAAAACAAACACAATGAGCATAAGAAAGAACCAATCGAGACACAAAAATACAACCCAACCGACAGCTTTCTACCACGTCCTCACCCTCACACGTGCCTGCTATTCTCCTTGATAAAAAAGCCTTTATCATCCCCCAAGCGTACCAACGGTGCGCTCACACATTCCCCTTCCCCTTTTGATAAAATAAGAAATGCCTCTTCAATCTCTCTGGCGGTCTTACTTTTATTACGCGCCAAGATCGTCAAGTCATTAAATATAGGTATGCAACCGCACCTACTGCAATGTACCGCTAAGTGCCCAGCGGGGGAGGAACGGAGAGAAAGGGAATGCTCCCTCGCCCTCACGTTCACGCACCTCCCCGTTTGTCCAATGTACACCCTACCACATGTGAAGGGGATCTGATACACAACTCCCAGTGCGCATGGTACAAAAAGAGTGCGGTGGTTGACATCACATTGCAAATCACTAGTACTCCCTCGGTTAACAGCAGAGCACAGCCTTGACAGCTTCTGGGGTGCTGAAAACACCACAGGTACGTTATACTTCTGAGCCACTCGCTTGACCTGATGGGAGAGGACGTGGACATAAGGCACCACCACCGATCTTATTGTCGGTTTTCGTCTAATCTTGGGACTGGGTCGGCCCCTAAAAACCTTTATGAGGGACTCTGCCACACCCACTATCAACGTCAGAGGGTATCCCGCCGATCTCAGCCTAGATACCTGAAACAACAGACTGTCCTCACACCTATCGTGGCATGACTTAAGCAGAGAAGCCCTCATAGACGCCGTAGAAACCCTAGTGCTAGTTAGGTATTCCCCGGCATATTACCCGGCGTTGCAGCGAAAAATACGTGATCAATTGAAGCGTTTTCTCGGCCACGCGATTCTTCAACTTCCCTTATATGTTGTACTCATTTTCCCGCCACGTTTAGGGCGGGCAATAATACGCAGGGGACATTTTTGTAGAGCCTCAGGGAATGGTAATATTTCGTCGTCCTCCTTAATAGAGGGAAAGTTTAACGTCCAATATACCCAGACTTGTACCGTACGCATTACAAGTAATTAAATTACTTGTAATCGATTACTTTTTGGAGTAATTTTGTAATCAGTTGATTACTTTTACTAGGCAGTAATCTCAAGAGTAATTTGATTACTTTTTGAAGTAATCAAATTACTTGTAACCGTTACTATTTTTCCACGGAAACACCCCCCCCCCCCCCCCCCGGCACACGCCTTTTTTTCTGAAATGACAAAAATAAAATTTGCTTTTTTTCGAACGGAAAAAAGAAAGATTTTTTCGGAGCTGTAGGAAACGAGGTCAATCCCTTTCTATGTGCAGTTTCTGTGGAATGTCCGTGTTTCTTTTTCGAGCTGGGACTGGGAAGCCCCAGGAAAGCCACAGTGCGTGACAAAGGCCATTCAGGGCGAAGTTTGAGGGAACAGAATGTAGCTTTGTAAGTCCTTCGTTCAAACTAGCCCCCTCACGCACACACACACAGAAATTAAAAAAATTTAAAAAATCCTGCTTAGGGTACCTACTCGCAGCCCGTAGGAGAACCAGAACCGAAGAATGCCTAAAGCGGATGCAAAATATAACAAAGCCAGTCGAAATATTTCCCCATTTCCCCTACGTGGTCTTTGTGACAAGCAATGTTTCGAGTTGAGAAGTGGTCGGGGCGATCTCTTCCGCTAATGGATACTACACATGATCCGTTTCAAATCCTGGAGCTGCTGCTCTTTTGTATAACATGCGAGCTCATCCACATGTGAATAATAAAATGAGCGACGCAAGCTTTGAGCGACAACCCTTGCTCAAGCTTAACAAAATCTAGAACCCCCTCCGCTCCCCCCCCCCCCCCACACACACACACACACTGGCGAACGCCCAAATCATTAAACTTCTTCAAACGAATTCTATCCTTGTGTCCGCATTGTGAAGGTGCAACGACCACGAAGAGGGAACCAGTTTTTCTTCTTCAATACTTGTGCAAATGTGAAATATAGATTGGAAGTAGTTCATTGTTATGAGCGCTAAAGATGTGTCTTCACACAATAAAGTAATCGGAAAAGTAACGGTTACTTCTTTAAGTAATGTCCAATTACTTTTGCCGTCGAGTAATCAAGTAATCTAATCGAATACTTTTTAGCCAAGAGTAATAGTAATTGTAATCGATTACTTTTTTTTAGTAACGTGTACAAGACTGAATATACCTAAGCAATGTTAGAGCGTCCAAGGAAGGAAGACCCCGCGTGCGAGAGGCTACTTGAGGCTCTCCCTCGGCTAGACCGAGAGGTGCAGGAAATCCCATCTCCATACAGGAGGTAGAGAGGGCCGTTGACGATTTGCCCAATGCGAAGACGCCGGGACCAGATGGTTCAAGGGCCGAGTTTTTCTAAAAGCTTATTACAGGCATAGCATTGGCCTGTCTGTTCCGTAGTTTAATGTGATAGCATTCTTTAGCCCCGCCCCCGAATTCCTTGGACTTTCTGGCCTCCTTCACATTAGCCCCTCTTCGAAGGACCTGACGACCCTGATGTCGTCCTCGACGTCAGGGCGACGTCATCTTTGACGTCGTCCTGGAGGTCGTTCTAGATCTCTTCCTTCAGGTCGTTATAAAGGCCGTCCTAGACGTCGTCTAATGGTGAATTCGGGTGGTCGCCTCTCTCCTCTGATCTTGATTCAGCAGAGCGCCCCGTCTTCGCCACCAGAGCTACTGGGAATCCTTTTCAGCCGATCACAACGGCTGGATTCAGAGCGCTCTGACATTCTCAAACCAGTCACGAAAGTAAAAGTTCTTGACACCGGTAATGCATTAAAAAAAGTTTTTACTGCGTATGGGTGACGATTGAGCAAACGTTACGCTCACAGCGTGATGAAATAACGGTTGGGATGGAAATTGTTTCACGCATCGGCATGTAAAAAAGAAAAGAAAAGAAAACAGCATTATGCGAAGTGATTTTTGCAGAACGGATAGAAAGTCAATGCTTAAAAAGAGTTGTCAACTCATCGCATTTTCGACGGTGAACGCGCTGCGATAGCTGTCATATGTACGGCAGAGCAGGCAAATATAAAATGGTTAATAAACCGCATTTTTCTCACGGCGAAATATCGTGCGAGCAGAGTATAGCACATATCGCCATGTGACACAAATCACGTTGCATTATATACGGCTCTCCTTTTATTTTACAACGCAAACCTTCGAACGCACTTTTACCAAATCTGAAAAGTTCTTGAAGCGACCACAAAACCCGGTAAAACAGCGGCAAGCTCTGCAAGCTGTTTCTTCGTCGGTTAGGCTTAGCGGATTCACCGCCGTGAGATGAACGATCTCGTGAAAGCACTGGCAATACTTCACAAGTCGATTTCTTTTGTTTCGGTCACAAACAATTGTCGTCCCGTCCGTCGTAATCCTCGCACCGTCGAATGCACAAGCACTTTGTAGAACCACACATCAATCGCCGCCATGCCGGTCCCCGCACACCACAACAGACTACTGCCGGACATCGTCAACAAAACCACGTAATCCCCGTCCAAGTACCTCGTGACGCCTGCGCCACTCCGCACTCCGACGGCTACCGACGCATTGCTAGGGAGCGCTCTGAGAGGGAGAGGCGCCCTCGGAAAGAACCAGCCGATCAGGCCACAGCACTCTCTTTCCACCACCCGATCTCGCGCGCTCTGGAAAGAGCGCTCGAGAGCGCGCAGAAAGAACCACGCGAATTCGCCATTAGATGTCGTCCTTTAGGCCTTTATCATCGACGTCGTCCTTAAGGTCATCCTAGAGGTCGACGTCTTGGAGTCTTGCTATCAATAGCCCAGTTTGAAATGGCATCAAGAGCTACAACAACCCAGTAGTACAGGTATTATACCAATTCATTCAGCAGCTTTCGAAAGTACATGATAGTAGGTTTGTGACTGACAGTTCGTAAGCAAACCAAGGCGGGCAAAAGAGAGTCATGTCACATTCTAAATGTAAAGAGCCCTCTACCAAAGTATTCGGTTGAATATCAAGGCGCTCTACATTGTCCACTATATTTCCGCGTTATTTTTACAGATTCTTTAGCTAAGAAATAATATTATAAGAAGAGTGAGCTCAACGTGCAGATACACTTACACGTCGGTCAATTTTCCAAGCTCATAATTTCTATCAATGTCATATGTCACGAAGTTTCTTTATGCAGAATCCCTCTGGCTACCGTTTTGATACGAATAATTTCATGAACGTACCCGACATGGTTTTCGCATACATGTCTGTCTGTGTGTGAATGTGGGTGCGTGTGCGTTCGTATATGTGTGTGCGTGTGTTCGCCCACGTGTGTATATCTTTTGCTTATGCCTGTACATAAATGTGTCTCGTATGTCTGTATACATCTCTCTGTCTCTGTGTAAGTGTGTGCGCGCGCGTGTGCGTGTGTGTGTGTGTGTGTTCATCTCGCTTGTCTTGTAGTCGTCAATCTCATTTGCAGAGCCCGAAAGACCCGGCATAAGAAATTGGCTTCGGCGCACTCTCTAAATGTTCAAATTCATTCAGCCTCTTGTCATGGAGGATGACGAGGGTGCAAGGCAGATACGCCTTTCTACGACACGGAAGGAAAACATATAGACTGCGAATTACTCCCTGAAAACGTAACTTAATAATATTGCCAACGAGCTTCCCGAGTGTATTTATTAAGTTTGTGTCTAAATGCGTTCAGTACTATGTGATCTTAAAAGCGCCTCCGCGCTGCACCTACTAAATTAAAAACTAGCCTTTTTTTCTTAAAAAGCTGACTCTGAAATACGCGTTAGATTATTGATTTAAGACGCGTGGGGACATTCGGTGGAGCACAATTGCCATGGACAGGTAGGAATCGCGATATCATTACGAAATAAAAACTGAAATAACTGTAAAAATAGAACAATTATTTAGTGGAACTCGATTGATACGTGAATCTAGAGATAACGAGAAAAAAAGCTAAAATAACAATTATCAATTATTTGGCGCAAATAGACTAGTATAACCCCATTCTACTCCACCAATACAAAGCGCTTCAACTTGGCCATAATTTTAGTGTCATAAGCCCCGAAAGGTACAATGTAAAAAAAAATATTATAAGGAGCCAAAATCCGATAAATATTTTAAGCCTCGACAGATTTCTTAAAAGTTCACGCACCAGCTATCCCGCAAAAAACAAATAATCAGTTTGTCGTGATTGCTACATGATTGCGGTATTTAGCCGAGTAGAATTAGGTGGGCAGAGTTAGTAAGAGCGAAAAAAGAAAAGAATAAAGGATCGATGAAGTTGGGCTCGAAAAATAACTTTACATTTTCGGATGGCTCAGGCGGGATATATGGTGGGTGCCTTTTTAAACGAAATACCCCGAGAAAATATTTTCCCGCTCTCGGAACTAATATAAGGTTTTTTTTTGTTTTTTTTTTTCTTTCGTCGTTATTTTTGTGCATTGGCTCCCCTAAAATCCTTCCGTGTAGGTACATACTTTGGTTGTAAGTGCATATGTTTGAAAGGCTTGGCTAAAAATTATTTTTTGACCGATAAATACACCGTGATTCAAAGAGTAGGAAGTTTAGACAGCGACGGGATATAGTCTATAAGAAATCAAAACTAGGAAAAATGTGGCAGAAATAAGCACGGGCGCGGGTCATCACTGAAACTATGCAACTGTTTTCGAATCAAGTGAAGGTGTGAGAACCCTGGCCAGCTTCCGGCTAGAACTAATTGCCGCCAGAAACACGGATCGTTGTGGAAAGAGAAAAGACACGCTCTTTTCGCGCCCATGGCGCCTGCGTACCACGGATACGGTTCCCACGCTGTTGGCCATGTCGAAAGTCGAAGGAAAAACCGGCTCGCAGTAGCCAGCGTGTCCGGTGTAATGCGTTTGAAACACCACCAAGCTGGCATACCTACGGACGGAAAACAAACAACTCTGTCTGAGTGCTCTGTGTAGCGAAAAAACAAATCCTCGGAACAAAGTTCCAGAGAATCGGGGAAACGTCGATCACAAAGAGAAGCGGAGCGGTCAAACCGAGGACATGGGATTTGACTCCCTCGTACAAAGACTCGCACTTCACACACTGATCAAATATCCGGCGCTCTAAGTGCAAAAATATTATTTATGTTTGTTTCAAATTATTACGCAACACCAGGCTCGTCAAATTCTTAGTGGTTTGAGGAACGGAGCCTGGCCTTCGTCAGCTCGCTCTACATTCGTTACTGCTGAAGACTACATCTTGCCTCGTAAAGAAACGAACAAATATTTATTGAACTACTGCCGCTGAACTCGCATCGCTCGCAACTTGAGAAATATATTTATTTACAAAAAGATCTAGGTTCTATGTTGTTGTTGAAAACATCTCTTATTTCAGGAAAGGAAGGGAATAAGGGGATGGAGATATGTTCTATAGGGAATCGCGCGGTTTTTTTAGCTCCTTCCCTACACAGGAGAACACTCAAAGGGGTCTCCGGAAGAGAAGCCGAGCTCGCCTACCTAAATACCTCCTCCAATCTGGAGGCCAGAAGACTCGCGGGCACCATGGTGTCGAGTACATCGAGGCTCACGATGATCTGCAGGTCGTTGCCGAACACCTGGCGCATTACCTGAAGCGAAAAAAAGTCCGTGGGTATCGGAGGGAGGAGACGCGTGCAAACCACCCACGTAAACGCTACACTCTTGGTGCAGAACGCAATTGGCGACAGTAACGATGCGCAAAAGCATTGCATAGAGCGTCAGGAAGGCAATAACGCTTTCGACAATTTCCCATTAAGTTTCAGAAAACTGGCGAGAACAATAATATGAAGCACCAAGACGGCTTGTCCGAAGCGATGCTTATTGAGTGTCTCTAAGCGTAAGCAGTGCCAAAGGACGGAGAGAGAAGCAGCACTGACTGGCAGCGCGGCGGACAGCGCCGCGAGCCGTGTCGAGGTCCGGTTCAGCCGAAGCAGGGCCAGTCCTCGAAAGCCGTGCTCACGAAGGGTCGGGGCTGCCCCCGTGGACAGTTTCAGGCCGGCCTCGGCGCCCGCAGCGAGCAGCCACTCGGTCAGCCGCTCGTCTTCCAGACCCAGGAACGCTTCGCCGCTGCCCGGCCAGAGGCGACGAAGTCGCCAGACGGCATCTGTCGGAAGAGGTCGCGCAGCCATCAGGACCCTCCTCGACCGGGACAGCTTGTGGAGGAAGCCAAGGGGGCCAACGGACCGTTTTCAAAATTCTAACACGTAACATCGGTGGCCGCCATTTCTTGCGGAAAAAACGGGTCACTTGATCCGAGTCCTCGCCGACCGCTGACGCGAGAGTCGTTCTCTTGGAGAACTGAGCCGAATTTACGCCGAACGCAGCTAAGTCCAACCCATGCTCGGAGTACGTGATCAAATTGTGACGGACCTCCAAGATTCTTGGCGCGCAAATCTCTCCTCTGGCCATTTCATTCGTAGGGAGAGATTGAGGAGAAAAAATGGCTCGAGGCTATTTCCGTGCGCAGTGGCGCTAGGTACAGGCCCGAAAAATCATCATTATCGACCTTGCTTGGCCAACGTACTTGTTTGCCCAAATCATAGTCGTTTTTTGTCACACCAATAGACTTTTTTTAGAAAAGAAAACTGTGGGTTTAAATTGGGGTGTTTACTCTTTGAAAACAGGAAGCAATATCAGTGCAGAAGCAGAATCAGTGCAGGCCCGACAGGCGGACTGGGCCTGTCCTGAATAGTGAAAATAGAGAAAAAATGAATTTAATGTCCTGAACTGAAAGAAGGAAAAAGGCTTAAAGGGGCACTGACACCCCAAGGGTCGTATTTGTTTTTATTGTCTAAAACGATGCACGTTGTAGTCATAGACACGCAAAAAAAAAAAACGCATCGCGAAAAAAACAAAAATTTCCCACGCGCGCGCGCCTTTTTATTTTTGGCTTTTTCCTCTGCCTCCTCGCTTCTTTTGATTCGTGACGTCAAGAATCGTAAAATTTACAAGCTTTGTAGGCGACATTTCTATAACATTTAATAACGGCAATCGTAAAACATATTTTTTAACGCAATTGCGAACGCACTACGGCCCTTCTTTTTGAAATACCAAAAATTGGAGTCCGTTGTGGTGCTGCCTCCTGTATTTGTATCCTCCCTCGGAAAACAGCGACACCACTCAAAACCGTTTTTTTTTTTTTTCGGTCCGCCGGCGCTCGCTCCTTTCATCCTCGCTTTGGGTCGCGATGGCAACAGCACGGAGTCGTGAAAGAAAGTGGACTCTGAGGACTCCGCAATATTTGACGTCAACGCACCGGCGCGGATCGCGCGGGAACTTCGAATTCGGCATTTGGAAATTGTTTCATTTTTTTACTTCACAAATACTGAATTCCCAGGTTTCGAATTTTAAGGGTAATGTCCCTGAATCGTTTTCAATTGTTTCGGATAATAAAAAAAAAATATAATTTCGATGTGTCAGTGCCCTTAATTCCTATGGAAACGCAGCGAAGCCACCGGTCTTCAAACCGTAGGGCGCCCTATGGTTTGAAGACCGGTGGCTTCGCTGCGTTTTCATAGGACTTAAGCCTGTTTTTTTTGTGTGTTTTTTTACTTCGTCGTCAAGTAAGTTTGCTCTTTGCAAGCTTTAAAAAGAAATGCACCATCTGTGGGTAACACTGCACAAAATCGTAGCGCAATAGGTTAAGAAACCGAATTTTGCGGTCGATTTAAAGAGCCTGACCGCTACTTGGGACACCCGGTATGTGTGTTGATCTGACTGGATTTGCTCCTTTGTCCGTTTTGATGATGAATAAAAATAATTGGTTTCCGTAAAAGCGGCCCCGCTGCTTTCTGCATGTGCGACCGTTGTGACTGCCACCACGGTTTCAATACCGAGAAGATATTTACGCAGGTAAGAATTTGCGAGCGATTTTGCTGGAGGCAATCGGGCGTTCTGGTCGCATCAAATTTGTCTAGGTATGCTCCCGTCATTTTGCTTCGAAAGAAAATTAGCTTGACGTTTTTCGGTGCACCTGGCCTGCCAATGCGAATAATTTTGGGTCGCGTGTTAGTTGTGCGGTATTACCAACGAGGTAGAGGGCTTTAGAGCGATAAACTGGCAGCTGAAAGTGACGCCCAGTTGTCCGTCGCCATGTTGCGCATTTTCGACCGTTACACACGTGACCTTACAGTCAAATACCATGAAAGCCAATACTGGCAACTCCCGGGGAGCGCGGGCGAAAAGTGATCGCAGCGCCCCAGGCGAGCTCGGAGTCTCCGCTAGCAGACGAATTCTTTACAACGAATTGATTTTGCCTATCTCCATGCGAGGTGACCAATGACAAAAAAAAAATTTATTACGTGTATTCGTTGCTTTGGATGTTAAAAAACAAGTGCCGCCTATTTTTTTTATTTGCCCCGCTGATTTGCCCCGCCTGATTCGCACCGCTGACTTCGATCTGTTTGCAGCAATAGCCATCAGCGGCTGTGGTCTTGCAGTCCATGTGGGCCTCGTGTACGTCGTGAACATTTATCGGGAAATCAGTGTCGTCACATTGTGACGTCGAACAATTTTTCACACTATGTTTAGGGCCACACTTTCTCCCTGGATTTCGCGGGAAGTTTCTCCGCTACATTTAGAGTCACGTGATGTCACGGGGCCATGTTGCGTCACGTGATGTCTTGGCGTCACGTGACATGACCATCACAACGTCCGCTAGATATGGCGGGAGGCGCTTGCCACGGCAGTGCTCCAGCGTCTCTGCGAGGATCTTTCGGCCCACGCGAGCGGGCTTGCGGCTGCGTGGGGGGAAGACGCACCGGGAACGAGCAGCTGTCCGCGCTCCAAGTCGAAGCCGGCGCCGGCGAACACCAGGTGGGTGCAGTGTCTCGGCGGCAGGTCGGCCACCAGGCGGGCGCTCCCCGAGACCAGGCACACCAGGGCCAGGCCGGGCCCCGCTCCGTCCCGCGCCTCCTTCGCACCTTCGAGGGCCAGAGACGACCGTCATTACCAAAACCCTCGGCCCAAGGAGAGAGAAAATAACGGACAAGACGACACGAAATCTGAGTTTTTCGAGTAATCAGCTCTCCGGCATATTTTCGCTTCTTGCAAATCAACGGTCACCATGCTTGAGTAGCGGTATTTATTCACCGCATCCGAATTGCTCTTGTTTTGGCACTCTTTCGAGCAGTCTGTGATAAAGGCTGCGTGTAGTTTGTAATGTTTTTACGTTTTACCTTTTCGCGTTTTTAATAACAATTTTTCTATTTACATTTTCGACCTCGCTAATGATTAAACCTGTTACCCAACATTTTCCATCGACGATGCCCAAAAAGTGAGGATAGCCCTTCACCGACGTATGGTTGGTGAATTTGACCATGTTTCACTTTTACTTCCAATTTCTGTCATAAAACGCGATGCTTTAACAATTTTACCTAGTAAGCAACGTAAAATGCGAACAGCTTCTAGTGTACTCCCCACTCGGGCACCGATCTAAAAGTTTAAATACAACAAAATGAAAGGCGCGAAACGTGAAAAATGGCTGCACAATCAATCTCTGAACAGTAGGGAAGACAGCGGACGCCTAATTATAGAAATAAAATCATAAACTGCCCAATGTTGCCGGGTTGGAAGGGCGACAACGAAGCGAGTAAATTACTTTGTGGATGCTGTTAATAGATGCATTTTGCGCAGCGGTACTTCTGTTTCTAATGACACATTTCTGTAGCCGGTGTACGCGACCCCGTTTCAAAGAGAAGTGGGAAACGGCAAGCAGCCAGTGGGAAGCAGTGACGCACGTGTGAACGCAGAAGGCCCAGCGCCGGCGGCCGAGGCTGCGTCTGCGAGGCAAAGAACGGAGCTGAGCCTGGGCACCACCGCCATGGGGTGTCAGCCTACCGAGGGCGGCCCGTAGTGCCCGGAGTCGCGCATAGGGCGTGTCGTGGCAATGCCCGCCAAAATCTTCGTACTCGTAGTTGAAGACCGCCACGCACACCGAAGGCCTGTCTCGAGACGCGGACAAAACCTGCGCAAAGCAACGATATTACACCAGTAGCCGGAAACTCCAAGTTTATAACGTCAGATTAAACACCCTTGGAACGAGTGTGACGCAACTGCTGAACGTATGAGGCTCTATAATGGAGTTTTCGTAGATCGTTTTCACCGTTCCGCAACGCTCTGCGCAACCCGCTACGATACCCTCAACTCTACAGTCAAGGACATCGGCGCGCAGGCGCAGTAGCGGCTTCCTCGTTGCGGTGGGTTTAGCGGAGGGGAAAACGCGGTCTACGAAAACTTCCTATAGACCCTATACACCTTTCCAAAACACGCTCCTAAGCCGCCGCCATGTTGCTGATGCTGATGCGGCTGGTGCAACTCTCGCGCCCCATATCAGCTAGAAAGTTTCTGTCACTCTCTTAGACTGTGGTTTCCTCATAATTTCCCTGATGCATGCTGCGTCCTTTTTCTGTGTTATCTTCCACTGTGAGAAATCGGGCTCGTAGGCGCCTGCCATTCAGGCGTTTGTACTCGACATTCCCGGAAAACGAAGGAGGGGAGGGACGTCGAACGGCCCTCGACGCGCTTTTGCGAACAATGACAACTGTTCTCCTCCCTCCCAGAGATAATCCGCGTAGAGTCCTCCTCAGTCATAGCCAAAAATAGTTGTTCGGGTTGGAGTCACTCGCGCCCGTTCCTTTTCCCTGGTGCTGGTGTGAAGACAGGAAGCTTTCCCCGAAACGTGCCCCGAAAACGAAGTCATCTTAGATTCCGTCCGATCGTAAAGAAGTGACTGTCATCGACTGTGACTGTTTTATTTGAGATCTTTCTTCAATAAATTCTTATCAGATAACGCTCCATCGTGTGGTACGTACAATATATTGTTCGAACGTTTAACACTTGCCAAATTGTATGTCCGTGTCTTGTCCACCGGTAAACACGTTATTTGTGGGCCTGAAAAATGCATGCCTTTCGGCTATTTTCTGTTGTAAATTATTTTCGACAGCTAAGCGCTTTGTCGTTTGACACGCGGCTAATCGGGCGGCGCCGTCAAAAATTATCGTAAAAAAAAAAAGATCGAGGTACACCTAAGCACTTCTTATGAGTTGTGAATGCGAAAGCATGTGCATCATTCTTGCTCTACGCGTGTTGGCGCGCTGACTGCCGCTGACCTGGCGGTGACGGACATGCAGCGCCATAAAGTGGCTGGCCGTTGAAACTGACGCCCAGCGTCAGTTTCAACGACCGGTCACTCCATGGCGCTGCATGTCCGGCGAATGGGGGCCTCGCCGACGCGCGCTAGCCAATGGGATCGAAGCGGTGTAAAAGGTGCCGTGGCTAGCTTTGCGCGTTGTTACAGTTTCATAGCTGGGAGCTGGCTTGATTTGGAGAAGGATTTAAGAGCCGTTTGGCGTGGTCTCAAAGCTGATGACGTCGGCTTGCTTCATGAGAGAGTTAATGCTTTCGCATTAAAAACGACAAGTAACAATCCAGGTACATTCGTTCTGTCGCGCGCGTACCCAACAAAAAAAGAGTTTTTTTTGCTTTTTTGTTTTTTTAATTGTGATTGAATGCTTTCTGAATGTCTTTGGAAAATACATGCATACACCATGAAACACAAAATACAGCGGAAAAAGACGATAATCTAGCCGCCAGCAGTGTATGAAACTGCGCCTACGCAGGCTGTCCCTATCAATATCCCAGTCCACTCGGTTAGGGTTAGCAGGGACGTCAGTGAGAGTCCAGCCTCAAACCCAGTGACTGGGCTCGAAAACGGTTTGTTGCCCCCGGGGGCGTGTGTCTGTTCCACCAGTAGCGCCACCTCATGCAGAATTCTCGCAACTCTGAGACTGCCCGTGTCCACCTTCTATTTTATGTGTGTGTGTGTGTGTGTGCGTGTACAATAAAGTTTTCGATTACCGTCACAACTCATTAGAACCAATCTCAAGCTCGAACGTCCGATTGTCCTGTCGAAATGAGACGTAGCGCTCGTGTTCAGTCGATCGATGGCATGGCCTTCCCAAAGTTGCTCTTTTTGGCTACCAGTGGTGCTGACTAGCTGCCGACCGAGGCGCCTCTTGTTCACCTCTCTATCTTCTCTTCACTAGTGCTGCCAACCTTAGGCATTTTCCCCTAGATCTAGGGATATCCGACATCGCTTAGGGACAAAGGGATTTTTTTTTTTTGATCTAGGGATTTTTTTTATGAGTTTTAGAGGATTTTAGATACAAGTTCCTTCCCCCTTTTTTTTTTGTGCCGGCCGAGCACAGCCGGAAAAAGGCTTCTTTGAATATTTTCGGGGGCATAGATAATCCCCAGGAGTAGCTAAAGCGATTGAAGGGGGGGGGGGGGGGGAGGGGGCACAGAAGGCCAAACGAACAATATTTATTTACGTAAAAAGGTTCCAAAGAAGCGAATTTAAATTTAAATGGCCACTCGACTAGAGGAATCTATTTTTTAGATACTTCATAACGATAATTTATATATCAATGTAAATGAGCTAATTTTCTGGTAATCTAGGGAAATCTAGGAAATTTTTGGATAAAAATCAGGAAAGGAGCAACCGCGGAGGTTGGCAGCACTGCTCTGTACTACCTCTTCTCTCCTCAGTATCCGACATGAAGCGCGAATGTGCTATCAAATCGTTTGAAGCTAGACGGAGGGCTGCAAGTTTCTTTTACAAGAACTTCAATACTGAATCGGGCTTAAACAAAGACGCGTCCGTTTTGCCAACTCCCAAGCGCTCAACGAGACTGAACCACTCGAAATTATCGGACTGTATGCTCTTAAAAATAACAACTACTTGTTTTTGTGCGTATAATCGTCGAATAAGATTTACTGCTTTCCGGCTGCGTGCATGCTCCAAGCGTTGACTGTTTTCAATCAACTGTTCGAAACTCGACGTAATCCTCTCCTGTTTGGATGATGGAAAACCGTCCGCAATATTTCTTAAAAAGAAAAGATGGCATTTCCCTCGTCCATTGGTGGCTCGCTCACCTTGTCGCGGAGGGTGTCGGGTGTCTCGAAGGACAATAGTGCGCCGTCGTCGTCCCTGCCCACTTGAGTGACGCTGTAGTCGTCCCTCGCAAAGCTCCAGGCGGCTTGGCGACACACCTGCGTCCAGCGTGCCCTGGGTTCCGGCGACTCGCGGGGCGGCGGACTCACCCGCTCGTAGCGCAGCTGCTCCTCGCTGTGGCAGGGCCCGTCCAGGACCCCGGGTCCGTACGTGTGGTAGCGGAACACGCGCATGTCCACCGAAAAGCAGGCCGCAGCCCGCAGTGACGCGCCTGCTTCCTGCATCCAGCTCAAAGCCGTTCTCTGTACGAGACGCCAGTACCTCAGTGGCCTAGCCGTTGCTATGGGTTACTCTGCGGCCGGCCTCGTTCGAGTCACCGACACATGCTTATAGGCACTCGTCTAAACATCCTCGAGGTGGTGCAATATACGTGGCACGGCCAGGGCGAACATGACGTACGTCCTTATATTCGACGGATATTTATCTCTCCGTTTATTTTTATTTTTACATACTGCTGGCCGCGGGCGTGGAAGAGAAGAGCATACGTTTAACGAAACAATAAGGGGTGTACCTCCAATAAAGTATTAAACAATACCATCCTTACAATATTAGATACAAAAGACGCCCAAAGAGCGAAAGACAAAAAAGGAGGACTTTATACACGTAAAAGAGAATGATTATCAAGTTTACAGTACGCCCCCAAACATCAGGGAAGGACGCAATGATGATTGTCAACAAGCCAGACCCAATGAACAGAATCGACTGATTTGTATTAACTCGCAGTGTCATAAATAAAAAAGAGCGCCTCGAACATGTTTTAATGTTGTATGGCCTTGATCAGTGAAATATGACTTAGGCCAGATACGCCTGATGACGATATCTTTCCTCCCTCCTACCACAAGTTTAGACGGGACCGCGTTTCTAGAGGAGGTGTCGTAGCCATGTTAGCTAAACAAAAAAAAAGAAAACATGTGTCGTTCATGAGCAGATAGAAAACCACGAAAGTCTTTACTGCAAACTAAATTTGGGCGGCACTAATGTTATGATAATTTGTGTCTGCAGAGCTCCTTCTGCACAATCTGAGTTTCTGTATAAGCTATATGATCACCTTAATAAATTTAAAAATCAGAAGTTGATAACTGATGGTGATTTCAATCTCCCAGATATCGATTGGGCGACTCTGAGTTGTGGCCGCACTAATACGCAATGTTCGGCGAGTCTTCTTGACATGATCCTAGCATATAATCTCACCCAATTGGTAAATCAAGCCACGAGAGTGACTAGCGGGTGCAGTTCTATTCTAGATTCGGTTCTTTGTGGCACTTGCTTTGAAACTACAACCATCTCTGTCAATGAAGATTTTTCCATCCACTAGATAGTCTTTTTTGCTGTACTCTTCATAAAGTGTCGTCTGCATCAACTTCCAATTTTGTGCGTGTCGAAAACTACAACCAAGCCGACGATGTTGCAGTTTTAGACTAACTTGATACATGTTTTGAAAAACATTTTTTGGTGATGTGAATCTTTTATTGGAGACGTTCAAGGCATAAGTCACTACTGATAACAAAACTTTATACCCAACAAACGGAAGCCTATATTCGTGGTAAGAGGCCGGGGATCACTAGAGAAATTATACAGTTAAAGCGTAGGATTAAATGACAGAGAAAGCGACGAAACCCACATTCTGGTGTCAGCTTACAACTAAGTAGCACGTTAAAAGAAAAACTGCAAGATTTAAGATAACTTTATACCCAACAAACGGAAGCCTATATTCGTGGTAAGAGGCCGGGGATCACTAGAGAAATTATACAGTTAAAGCGTAGGATTAAATGACAGAGAAAGCGACGAAACCCACATTCTGGTGTCAGCTTACAACTAAGTAGCACGTTAAAAGAAAAACTGCAAGATTTAAGATAACTTTATACCCAACAAACGGAAGCCTATATTCGTGGTAAGAGGCCGGGGATCACTAGAGAAATTATACAGTTAAAGCGTAGGATTAAATGACAGAGAAAGCGACGAAACCCACATTCTGGTGTCAGCTTACAACTAAGTAGCACGTTAAAAGAAAAACTGCAAGATTTAAGATAACTTTATACCCAACAAACGGAAGCCTATATTCGTGGTAAGAGGCCGGGGATCACTAGAGAAATTATACAGTTAAAGCGTAGGATTAAATGACAGAGAAAGCGACGAAACCCACATTCTGGTGTCAGCTTACAACTAAGTAGCACGTTAAAAGAAAAACTGCAAGATTTAAGATAACTTTATACCCAACAAACGGAAGCCTATATTCGTGGTAAGAGGCCGGGGATCACTAGAGAAATTATACAGTTAAAGCGTAGGATTAAATGACAGAGAAAGCGACGAAACCCACATTCTGGTGTCAGCTTACAACTAAGTAGCACGTTAAAAGAAAAACTGCAAGATTTAAGATAACTTTATACCCAACAAACGGAAGCCTATATTCGTGGTAAGAGGCCGGGGATCACTAGAGAAATTATACAGTTAAAGCGTAGGATTAAATGACAGAGAAAGCGACGAAACCCACATTCTGGTGTCAGCTTACAACTAAGTAGCACGTTAAAAGAAAAACTGCAAGATTTAAGATAACTTTATACCCAACAAACGGAAGCCTATATTCGTGGTAAGAGGCCGGGGATCACTAGAGAAATTATACAGTTAAAGCGTAGGATTAAATGACAGAGAAAGCGACGAAACCCACATTCTGGTGTCAGCTTACAACTAAGTAGCACGTTAAAAGAAAAACTGCAAGATTTAAGATAACTTTATACCCAACAAACGGAAGCCTATATTCGTGGTAAGAGGCCGGGGATCACTAGAGAAATTATACAGTTAAAGCGTAGGATTAAATGACAGAGAAAGCGACGAAACCCACATTCTGGTGTCAGCTTACAACTAAGTAGCACGTTAAAAGAAAAACTGCAAGATTTAAGATAACTTTATACCCAACAAACGGAAGCCTATATTCGTGGTAAGAGGCCGGGGATCACTAGAGAAATTATACAGTTAAAGCGTAGGATTAAATGACAGAGAAAGCGACGAAACCCACATTCTGGTGTCAGCTTACAACTAAGTAGCACGTTAAAAGAAAAACTGCAAGATTTAAGATAACTTTATACCCAACAAACGGAAGCCTATATTCGTGGTAAGAGGCCGGGGATCACTAGAGAAATTATACAGTTAAAGCGTAGGATTAAATGACAGAGAAAGCGACGAAACCCACATTCTGGTGTCAGCTTACAACTAAGTAGCACGTTAAAAGAAAAACTGCAAGATTTAAGATAACTTTATACCCAACAAACGGAAGCCTATATTCGTGGTAAGAGGCCGGGGATCACTAGAGAAATTATACAGTTAAAGCGTAGGATTAAATGACAGAGAAAGCGACGAAACCCACATTCTGGTGTCAGCTTACAACTAAGTAGCACGTTAAAAGAAAAACTGCAAGATTTAAGATAACTTTATACCCAACAAACGGAAGCCTATATTCGTGGTAAGAGGCCGGGGATCACTAGAGAAATTATACAGTTAAAGCGTAGGATTAAATGACAGAGAAAGCGACGAAACCCACATTCTGGTGTCAGCTTACAACTAAGTAGCACGTTAAAAGAAAAACTGCAAGATTTAAGATAACTTTATACCCAACAAACGGAAGCCTATATTCGTGGTAAGAGGCCGGGGATCACTAGAGAAATTATACAGTTAAAGCGTAGGATTAAATGACAGAGAAAGCGACGAAACCCACATTCTGGTGTCAGCTTACAACTAAGTAGCACGTTAAAAGAAAAACTGCAAGATTTAAGATAACTTTATACCCAACAAACGGAAGCCTATATTCGTGGTAAGAGGCCGGGGATCACTAGAGAAATTATACAGTTAAAGCGTAGGATTAAATGACAGAGAAAGCGACGAAACCCACATTCTGGTGTCAGCTTACAACTAAGTAGCACGTTAAAAGAAAAACTGCAAGATTTAAGATAACTTTATACCCAACAAACGGAAGCCTATATTCGTGGTAAGAGGCCGGGGATCACTAGAGAAATTATACAGTTAAAGCGTAGGATTAAATGACAGAGAAAGCGACGAAACCCACATTCTGGTGTCAGCTTACAACTAAGTAGCACGTTAAAAGAAAAACTGCAAGATTTAAGATAACTTTATACCCAACAAACGGAAGCCTATATTCGTGGTAAGAGGCCGGGGATCACTAGAGAAATTATACAGTTAAAGCGTAGGATTAAATGACAGAGAAAGCGACGAAACCCACATTCTGGTGTCAGCTTACAACTAAGTAGCACGTTAAAAGAAAAACTGCAAGATTTAAGATAACTTTATACCCAACAAACGGAAGCCTATATTCGTGGTAAGAGGCCGGGGATCACTAGAGAAATTATACAGTTAAAGCGTAGGATTAAATGACAGAGAAAGCGACGAAACCCACATTCTGGTGTCAGCTTACAACTAAGTAGCACGTTAAAAGAAAAACTGCAAGATTTAAGATAACTTTATACCCAACAAACGGAAGCCTATATTCGTGGTAAGAGGCCGGGGATCACTAGAGAAATTATACAGTTAAAGCGTAGGATTAAATGACAGAGAAAGCGACGAAACCCACATTCTGGTGTCAGCTTACAACTAAGTAGCACGTTAAAAGAAAAACTGCAAGATTTAAGATAATTTTATTTCACTAACACGCTTCCAAACTTTGTTGGAAAATACCCCCAAAAGTTCTGGAAATATCTGTCTGACGGAAACAAGAAAGTTGAATTCTTAAAGAAAAACTGCAAAAAAAAAAATTTTTTTTCTTTAAAGTGAAAAGATCGAACTCATATGTTTTTAAAACTTTTTACTCAAAAAACATTTTTTCTCGCGCAACATTTATGTTTTTAGACGCCATTTAGGCGCAGAATAAGGTGGAGGTCGCAGCCCGCTAGGATACGCCCCGTGCTACAAGGTGCTTACGTCTCTCATTGGCTGGAGAGATGACTGGCGTGTGAAAGGTTGGTTGTAAATCTGTATCGTTTTGCCGTAACAGTAGTTTAATCGGCTATGTTTTTATGTTTGAGAAACAAATATTATAGATACAGTCATTATTGTTTTCAAATATATCCCGAGACTGCATTTCCGCTTCGGTTTCAAACGATAACAAACATGGCTGACGGCGACTGCGGGGTGCTGATCGAGCGAAGCTTGCTGAGCTCGTCAATTTGTATGAGTGCGAGTGGTTTTGAGTTCATAGAGGCGTTTAGAATGAAGATCTCCTGAACCGATGTACTGGGTGTATCAAGGGGCGGCCAGGCTCTTTAAATCGACCGCAAAATTCTGTTTCTTAACCTATCGCGTTCCGATTTTGTATAGCGTTGGCCACAGGTGGTGCATTTTTTCTATGAAATTCGCAAAGAGCGAGCTTACCTGAGAAAAAAAAGTAAAAAAAGAAAAAGGCTTAGCTCCTATGGAAACGCAGCGAAGCCACCGGTCTTCAAAGCATTGGGCGCCCTATGGTTTGAAGACCGGTGGCTTCGCTGCGTTTCCATAGGAGCTAAGCCTTTTTCTTTTAGGGGCGAAGCTCCTTAGGGGCTAGCCATGTCCGTATGTCCGTCCGCCGTAGGCCGGCGTCGGGTGCTCGTGCTTCTGCTCGTGAGATCACGTGCTCACGAGCACGTGAGCACATGCTCACGTGCTCGTGTAGGGCAAAAAAAAAAATTGGAAAACGAAAGATGAAAAAAATTATGAAAAAAGAAAAAGAAGAAAAAAAGAGTTGGGGGTTCTGAGATGCCATCCCATCTGTCTGCTTAAAAAAAGAAAAAGAAGAAAACCACACATTCTCCTACTGACATGAATGAAAGGCTCAAAGAAAAAGAAGAAAAAAAAGAGTAGGGGGTTCTGAGATGCCATCCCATCTGTCTGCTTAAAAAAAGAAAAAGAAGAAAACCACACATTCTCCTACTGACATGAATGAAAAGGCTCAAAGAAAAAGAAGAAAAAAAAAGAGTAGGGGGTTCTGAGATGCCATCCCATCTGTCTGCTTAAAAAAAGAAAAAGAAGAAAACCACACATTCTCCTACTGACATGAATGAAAAGGCTCAAAGAAAAAGAAGGAAAAAAGAGTAGGGGGTTTTGAGATGCCATCCCAGCTGTCTGCTTAAAAAAAGAAAAAGAAGAAAACCACACATTCTCCTACTGACATGAATGAAAAGGCTCAAAGAAAAAGAAGAAAAAAAAGAGTAGGGGGTTCTGAGATGCCATCCCATCTGTCTGCTTAAAAAAAGAAAAAGAAGAAAACCACACATTCTCCTACTGACATGAATGAAAAGGCTCACGCAGACAAGCACCACCAGAGCTTCGCCCCAAGCAACATCATTCACCACGTGGAGATGCGGTCAATTTTGTTTTTACTTTTTTCTCAGGTAAGCTCGCTCTTTGCGAATTTCATAGAAAAAATGCATCACCTGTGGCCAACGCTATAGAAAATCGGAACGCGATAGGTTCAGAAACCCAATTTTGCGGTCGATTTAAAGAGCCTGGCTGCCCCTTGATACACCCAGTAGTTTGCAACAAACAACTGCCATAAATACGCGCCTTCGAAAGCTGCTTCGCGGATGCTTGATTCTCGTAGCTGGGCTAAGCGTGCCAGATCAACTAATTTAATTGATCTGGCTTGATTTTTCTTTTTTTTTGCCCGTGTTTATTTTGAATAAATATGTTGGTTTCCGTAAAAGCGACCCCGCTGCTCTGTGAATTGTGCAGCCGTCAGGATTGCGACCATGGTATCAATACCGAGAAGATACCTACACAGGTAAAGGTTTGCGAGCCATTTGGTTGGAGGCAATCGGGCGTTCGGCTCGGATCAAGTTTGGCAATGTATTTGGTCGTCATTGCGCCTCAAAAGGCAAGTTTCTAAGTTTTCCCGTGCACCTGGCCTACCAAAGCGAATATTTGTACGTCGCGTTTTAATTGTGCGTCCTGACGCTCACCCACCTTGCTCGAGGATGTCATGTGAAAAGAAAAAAACTGTTTAGCTAGAAAGACTGCATATTTATTTTGTAGATTTCGTTAGTTCTCTCCGGTCGCCTATTACGCGCATCGGTAGACGCTGACACAGACGCTTGTATTGGACCGTGGCTCGCGCATGATGGAACGCCAGAACACCGCTTTAGCGGTTGCGACTTCTGAGTTGCAAAGGTTTTTAGACGGCGGATGAATAGCAGACGGACGGAGGCAAAAACGGACGCCGACGCGCAGCTTTCGTGTCCGCAACTCACGGCACTACAGACAACGATAGACGGTAGTGTGGAGTAGCAGACAATGCCGGAGGCTGCCGCTCGTCTGCTCGCACGACTAGCAGGCGGTGTCAGACTTCCAGACTGAACACACCGGATGACGCGAATGGGAGACACTACGCTTCCGAGCATGTTCGGTCGAGCAGCCAAGCCAATCCAGCAGTAATGGGCGGGGCCACTGATCTGTGGGCGTGGCTTAGAGCGGGCTGTGACCGCCACCTAAATTGCACCTAACGGCGTAACTTTGCATGTTTTTTGTTGTTGTTTTTTGTGGAAAAATTATTTTAAAATATACGTATCCCATTTATGCTTTTAAAAAGACTTGTTTTTCCTTGTGGTGTCTCTTTAAAGAAAACGACAGGATAATTGAAGATGCCGTAGTTATTGCCGACACGTTCCATAATTACTTTCAGGGAGTTTTTACACCCAATAGTGAAATCCTGTTGCCTAATCTGGATGATGAAAGCGACATGACTTTTGAAATTTTATATCTTGGAGTAGTATCGATGCTTTTAAACACTAATTCAAAAAATGCGCCAGAAGGGCCTGATATCATACCGAGTTGTTTTTTCTAAACGGTATGCCAAAGCACTCGCTCACTTCCTAACAGTCATTTGTCGAGTCTCGTTTTCATCAAGTTCTCCACCCAATAACTGGCTCAGAGCACATGTTGTACCCGTTCATAAGAAAGATGACTACGTGTCAGTCGCTTTCGTCTAATATCTCTAACCTGTGTATCATGTAATCTTATGGATCATATAATGCCAACGTAGGTTAAAACTTATAGAACAAAGAATCTACTTTCAGAGCAGCATCGTGGGTTTAGACAAGGGTTTGCTACCGCCACGCAGCTGGTAACCACGGTACGTGAGTTTTCTGCAGTTCTTTATCATGCCGGCCAGGTAGACATCATATTTCTTGATTACTCGAAAGCCTTCGATAAAATACCCCCAGATAAATATTTATTTAAACTACATCACTTTGGTACCGCCCATAATATACTTAAGTCGGTCGTTGCTCATTTTCGGAATCGATCCCAATTCGTAGGCGCTAACGGAAGTCACTCTCGTTTTTTGAAGGTTGCGTCGGGTGTGCAATAGAGTTCCGTGATGGGTCCATTTTTATTTTTAACATAAATGAATGCAAGTTTCCTTCTTAGGCATGGACTGTTCCCCGCTTATTTGCCAATGACTGTGTTATCCTTTTTTCAATTATTACATCTACCACAAATCAATGAGTTCTGAACAATAAACTTAATCGCTTGGCCGGTTGGTGTGAGCAGTGAAAAATGTTAATTATGACTAAAAGGTTCACCTTTGTATGAAAAATAAGAAACAGCTTTTATAATTTCAATATACCATCAGAGAAACTGCCCATCAGTGAAGTGTCTGAAGAAGAATACTTAGGCCTAACATTAACTAGTGACTTAAAGTGGTAGTACATCAATAACATATGTTCAAACGCTCTTCAGAAGCTTGGCCTACTAAAAAGAAACCTCTACGAGGCACCAAACGAACTAAGAAAACTTGCCTATTTAACAGTCGTCCAACCCACAAAGAATATGCTAGCATAATATGGGATCCTTAAACCTAGAAAGATATAGGACACCTCGACAAGATAGAAAACTTAGCACTGAGATTTATTTACACACGGTTTGATAGCTGAGATTCCCCAACAGACATGTTACGGCTGTCCAACCTTCACACTCTTACTCAAAGACAAAAAATAGCTCAGTTAAACTTATTTTACTCCCTTCATTTCCATAGACTGGACATTTCACCACGAAGTCCTATCTTACAACTTGACACGCGCTCGACAAGGCATCATCATTCGCTCGCCCTAACCCTCATATTCGCAAGAACAAATCTGTACAAGAATTACCTTTTTCCCCCTAGAGTCAACGAAGATTGTATGCTTCCTAGAGTCATCGAAAAGAGCGCGGTTTACTTCCCTCGGCAGTTGCCACGAAGCATACCCTAGCGAGTAGAGCCGCGCACTCGTCGCCTTCCCCGTCCATTCACGCTGATCGAAAACTCCGGCTCGGAATGAGGCAGCCAATGCGACGGCGATAAGAGAGCGCCTTCGCGAAGGACCACTTCGGGACGCTCACCACGGCCACTTGAGGGCGGCAACCAGACAGGGGCCGGTTCAGCGAGGCGGCCGCCACTGCCCTGCAGGGACCTTCGCCTCCGCCGTGGTGCGTGTCCATCACCACAAGGTCCAGGTGTCTGCAGCGAGGAACGACGCGTCTGCTCCGGCGAGCCATGTGCCGCGGGGGTTTCCTTAACGCGGTCGACAGTACACAGGCGCGCGAAGCGAGACACCGAGGAACGGTGCAGCTGGGATGGCGCTGACGGGCACTCGCGTGTTCATAGAAGGACCCAGGGTAGATGCGGACGACTTACGCGGAGAGTTCTCGTAGCAGTTTTCCGACGGACGCCGAAGAAGTCTGGTCGTCGCTGAACCGAATGCTAGCCAGGAGGCAGAGATCCTCGGCGAGGTAGGTGGAGCGGAATGCCTGCGCGCGACGAGCAGGCCTGGCTCAGCGCCCCGGGGTAAGGATTATCGAGTGTATACCTTCAGGACGAGCGCCGTGGACGGCGAGGCATGCAGGAGGGCCAGGCCGTCCAGCTGCCTGCTCTTCAGCTCCCTGGCTGTGGACCGGACCAGCCCGTCCAGCGGGCCCGCCAGAGCGCGCTCGTGCACGGCCACCAGCACCAGGGCACCGGAACTCTTCAGCCCCAACAGGTAGTCTGCGGGACAGGACGCTCTTCGGGCAACGCCTTCCTCGCTAGAGGACCTCCTCCAAGTACCGCTCGGGGTTTCTCTTCCGTTGGCTGGGAACTTCCATCGAGTGGCAATAATACCTGGTACGCGCTTTAGGCTAGCGATAAGGAGGTAGCCCTAGGCTGCCTCAATGTTCGCTTTGGAAACATGCCACTCTTCGTTGTACCCGATGCACGCGATCACAATCGACACTTCGGGAATAAAACGGGAAACAAAATTCCGCCGTCGCACAGTCAAAGCAAAAAGCTTCGTGTATCGTGCATGGGATTCCTTCGAAGAATAACATCATTTTCTCTTTCTGCACATTTTGTGTATTTGCATTCAGATCTATAATGTCAGCAGAAAGCATTTTGGCATACCCCGGACTCGGTGTTTCACACTGCCAAATAGCGATAAAAAATATAGTTTCCACAGACTCAACAGCTGGCGTATTTTCGAGCACCGGCCTCGCGTGTCGGTCTCAAGCTGTTATGCAGTGTTGTACGAAACGGCGTTCCAAGGAACGGCGTTCCTGGATCGCGTTCCTTTTAGGAGGAACGAAGGCACGCCGCCGTTCCATTTTGCATCGGTGGAACTGGAACGGGAACGCGTTACATTTTTACTGAAACGGAAACAAGAACGGCGTTCCCTTTTTTTTTTTTTGTCCAGTGGGGTAATTTTTATTTTATTTCAAAGAGGGAAATTCTAAAGGTATTAAAACAATGTCGTTACGAAGAGCAGGATCTCGTTAACTTTTTGGTTACTTATGTTAGGGTTTATTTTGTGTGGTCGTCGCTTGGCAACAGTCGGGTGCAGGAGGGCTAGTGGGCATGGATTATTGTTTAGTGCCCGAGACTACGGTACAAAAAGCAAAACTTTTAGTCGAAGGAAAAGACAAAGCAAGAGGGACCTCTCAAACTCAGCTTTCTTTGCTGAGACGAATGCTCATACACCCAGAAATCTAAGGCCGATTACAGCCATCACTGAACTTCCACAAAAAAACCTACAGCTACAACCAAAGAACAGGCTACCAGACGTCGAACACACCCTTGTGTCCCGAATATTGGTCACTTAAAATATACGCAAAAATTAACCTTTATTTATTATTTCCTTTTTTTTCGCCTTCCAAATGAACAACGAATCCAACCTTCACGGAGAAGGACTTGTAGTTTTCAAGACCGACTTACCAAAAACCCTAGTCTCTTCTTCACTTGCGCGTCTTATGGACAGCAACATCGAGAAGCAACTGTTGTTAAGTTCGAACAAGGGACTTTGCGAACAAGGAACGTTTTTAGGGTAACATTACATTTGGCTCGTCTGAATCGCCCACCAGAAATATGAATATGTTTAAAAACTGAGATTTTAAAGGTGAAAATATAAAAAAAAAATGAAACCCTACTTCCGCTTGTTTTCTTCGCCTTTCTTCCATCACGGCATTCAAATACGTATGCTCCCATTTGATGGGAGAGATAAGAAAAAAAGAAAACTTTCCTTAATTTAATTAAATATGGTAATCAGCAAAACACAAAGGTAACGTATATGTAACGATAAGTTGCATTTTTTTTAACTGTAACGAGAACGACTTCCTCTTTCACATATGGAGCTTGTAACGGGAACGCGTTCCAAAAATCATAATGAACGATACACGATACTTCGTTCCTTTTTTTGAGGAACGTGTACAACATTGTGGTTATGTGAGCTTCATACAGTCAAATTTATTAGTCGTAATAAAAATGCATTTAATTACGGAATGGAGATTTGACGACATAAATAAAAGGCCAATCAACTCGAAGATATACCTCATAAGTAAATGCACACCCAAATTGTTTTAAAGACGGTCTGCAAATCGTTTGCGACGTTTTTATCTTCAATAGACACGTGTATAGGTGATTGGGGAGAGCCTTAAACAATATTTTTTTACGTTTAATTTGATTTAATTAACCGCGTGTTCTCGACCCATATATAACGTCTCAAACATACAAAAGTTTGATACTGCATCTTTTGCGTGATAAAAAGCCACTTTATGTGTCTGTGAGCTGGACAAAAGCAATGTACACAGTGGCCCGTAGCGGAACTATGACGACAACACACGCAAACCGTCAGAAAGTTACCAGTTAAGTTGCTGCCCTGTCGAAAAGAGCATGAAATACTACTTCGTTTTATTTAACAAAAAAACAACAATTAGGAAGGGTGATGCTAATTTGAAAATTGAATTGACCGGCATCTTGTTAAGAACAAACCTCAACAATCAGGCTATGCCAGTTTATCCTGTTAAGAAAATGTTCACTCGAGTACGCGTTTTTGAGCCAGACTTGATATGAGTACGGAGGCGCGTATAGATTAGAGTGAAAACGTTTGAACAGTCCTTGCTGCATGATTCTTCGCCTGCATCGTGGTGCTGAGTGTAAACAATCTTGGTTAGGAAAACAATCGTTGTGGTTGTTGCTCAGTGTTTCCGTATAAGGTAGTTCCAAAGGAATTGTCCTTCGGCCAAGAATGAACTACCGGGGTTTGTTATGAGGTATTGAGGTGTACCGTGGTGAGAGAAGAGTTAGGGCACGGGCGAGCTGGTTAATATTAAGCAACATAAGAAAACCGGAGACAACGGAAGAAGAAGACGGTGTTGTGTGTGTCCTTCTTGTTCCGTTGTCTCCGGTTTTATTATGTTACCGCGGTGAAGCAGAATAGAGTGAAGAAAGAAGTGCGACAAGGCATGAAGTTGGGCTAGTCGGTGCGTCATGAAAACTTGATAACAGTGAAAAATGCACGAAGGACAAGGACGAGAAGTGAATGAACACAGCGAAAATTAAGATTCTGGCTCGTCACCGCAGCAATGTGTCGAGAACAATTGACGAGGCATTATTTATTGCTACCTACGGAGCGGACAAGTGTGTGAGTGTCCCGTCAGTGGCTTTGGTGAATGACGAAGTTACTTTTATCAAGAAATGTGGCAAATATGTTTAAATGTTTGCAGGCGTGCCTCGAGGGGGTTGATTATATCTCATCCTATCTTGCCTCTTTTATGTTTTCTTTTCATGTTCCTCGCAGAGATAAGCTTCCGTTCTCAGTCATCATTGTGTTCGTTCACTTCTCGTTCGTGTCCCTCGTGTATTTTGCGCTCTTTTCAAGTTTTTACGAAGAATTCAGACTTCCCATGCGGTGACTGTTTCCACAGCTTTTGTCTCGACATACCTTGAAACCGTTATATCTGTTTTCTTTTTTAACTCTACACCAGTCTTAATTTTGTTTCATTTCGTATGTATACATATATATATATAGTACAAGTCTAAATTATGTTGAAAGACATATTTAAGAGAATGTTCGAGGTTGAGTAAAGTTTTACGCGAGAGTTCAAATACGGGGATATTGTTCCCGTTGATAATTATCCGAGACTGCGATAAAAATTGAGAAAGTTAGTAGAAGAAAACGGACACAGGAAAAGGAGTGTAGACACTTAAGGCGCGCGCCAACTCAAGGGCAGAAAGCTGAAATTTGAAATGGTGTGGCAGTTGGCTTGTTCTTACGAAAATTAATAAATCGTGAGTGCTAGAAATGGCACTGGCGAGAAAACCCTTTTTACGAGGAAGCTGTGTATGGCTAGGTTCTGGCGGATCGTCTCCGGCGACAGACCGAGCGTAGACCAACAATTTTCAAACGCAACGATGTATGCCCCACTTTATACTCCTCTCCACCGCCTCCGCCTCTTTCCCGAGTCGTGTATACTCCTGGCAACGCGCGGCGTCTCTCTCCCCCTGACATTGCGCAATGCCGCGGGCTCTTCGGCGGCCACCTGCGTGGCGCACTAGAGCCTGCGCCGTGATTGGCGTAGCCGCGCTATATTAAAACGTCATTGTCTCTACCAGGGCGCCAGCTTCGCTGGATTTCCCTCTTCACGGGATGGAAGGGATTCCATTTTTTTGAAAATGTTTATCGACAATTGCAAGCATGGCGCCCGACCGGTACCCCATGCGTGCAAGCAGGTGCAGCGAGAGCGTGAACCTAGATTTGGCAAGCTTGAAATCGTACTTGCCCGCAAGAACAGAGGCCTGGCGGCCGCCAGATGCCCTGCTTGCAATCCTCCATAAGTACGAGTGAAGAAGCAGCTACAAAGGCTGTCGTAGAGCCACTAAATGAGCTGCGCTTAGAGTATCGGCACTCGGTTCCCCAATATTGTTGTGGGCGCCGCCATCTTGATGCTTAGTGCAGAGCAGACGCAACTGCCGATCGTTATAAATCAAAAGTGCAACTTTCTCGGCATTAGATTCTGTGTTAGGAAGCTAATGTAATATTGCTTTGCTCTGTCGCAAACTGTTTAGGCAATTGTGGAGGACGGAAAAGCGTCTCCTGCGATTCACAAACTGGCAACCATGATTTCAAGCGCCAAGATGGGTAAGTGTCGTTACTATAAAGCGTAGCTTATTTAGTGGCTCTAGCCTAGTAAAGGCCGGTTCAGACACTTGCGTTTGCGTGCGTTTGACTGCGTTGCGGCGAGAACCGAAAGCGAGTCACCGGCACATTTGTGCTTCGTATGAAGGGCGGAATCCAATCCAAGGAATCATTTTGGCACGCGATATATGCAGCAGGGCTGTCCTGGTATCTCGCTGCCGCAACGCAGTCAAACGCATTCAAGCGCAACTGTCTGAACCAGGCTTAACGCTGTGAGCGGGCATGGTACGCACGCTCGCTCTTCAAGTGAAAGGGACGCTCGAAACAGCGTGTTCACGCGGGTTGTCTGGGGTTTACTCGCGAGCACCGTGCTCGCGAGTATGCAGCCGGCAGCCCACACGTGCCCTGCCAAGGAAGAGGGGGCATCCAGCGGCCAACGCTGCAGGCGCCAGAGGCGTGTCCTATAGACCGGCACGCGGCCCTGACGTCACGCAGCTGCGGTGGCGCTGTCGACGGCACTGCGCAGGCGCAGTCACTTCACTTCACGCGAATTCGGTTTCTGCGCACGCGCAGTGCCCACACCTGGTGTGGGCAAAGAGGGCTTGTTTGTAAACAGCGTGTCGGTCTATTGCCGACGTGCGCGGCCAAAAGGGTCGCTGTGGCCAGCTTTTCAAGATTAGCCAAACACTCCTTATGACATTTGGTAAAATTAATTCTGCTTTCTTCGGTGGCAATAACTTTAATACGACACTGTAACATTGACGTTGTTGATTTAAGAACGAGGTGACTCTAAGCTGCTACTTTTACAAACATCATCAATGTTCATGGGTGATGATCCCAACTCGTGACGTCAGGGCGAGGTAAATACCGGCCATGACGTCACAGCTCTCAACCACAACGAGGCGCCACGGCAGCATCTCCCCGCTGCAATAAAGATAATGTGCCAGCAATTGCTTCCGTGTCCGACGAGTGCCTACCGGCAGGCAGGACGTCGAGTCTGGCGTGTCCGTAGTGCCGGATGGAGAAGACGATGTGGGTGCAGTAGTCCTTCGAGAAGGTCCTGGCCTCGTCCGTGTGCTCCGACAGCACGCACACCAAGGCCCGCGTAGACTCTGCGAGGGGGTACTTCGTCCAGACCTTCGACGGAGGCCGCCACGCTGCTCACCTCTGCCGGCGGGCATGCACCGCAGCCGCGCACTCCCCGGCTGTCCGCTGGTCCCTGGAGACGCAGAGAGGTATTCTGTCATCACGTTAACCTCGGTGGCGGCCTAGGAAGGCTCCATGTTTTTCGTCCACTCGGTTTTGTTTAGTGGGAGGCTATATTTCTTCCTACATAGCAAACAACGCTGTGAAAGCTCTAGTCGCGAGCGAGTAGCTTAATTACAGCTTCATCTCGCGTCACAACTTCGAGAGAGCGCGTGCAGCGTAAATGACGAAATGCATCGAGCCACGCAGTCGTACCTAAATTATCTGGATCCTGGGAAAGTAGCGCCAATACCCCTCCTGCCTTCTAGCTGGACACAAACAGATAGTGACATGACGACGACATAACCTCGCAATATGATTGAATGATTGGTGTCAGTTGCCATGGCAATCGCCATCTTGGTCGGTTCAAGTCTTCGAAGCTTCGAAAGGGTCGTTCTGAACCAGTCACGGTAAGATCACTATGGAACATCATCGTATTAAAAGCGTTCCTCCGCAATATACGTGTCTTTTGCCCTGTGCATGCAACCCACTTATCAAGCATGCGTATCTCCACATATCTCTTATAATGGTATTCTTTTTCTCGCATATTTCCAGGCAGAAGTATTTTTCCATGCCTCCAAGCAACGACGCCACATGTGGTGGTAGTATAAAAATGTACTCTTGCTTCGCCGCGATGCGGATAGAAAAATTTCGGTACTTAAAAAACGTCTTTATAAAGCAACCCGTCAACGGGAATTTAGATCGATTCACCAAGAATGGAGAAATCAAGGACAAACTGTTCATTCCAAGAACCAAAATGGCGACCCTACGTGGAGCTAGACGCTACTTTTCGTGAATCCAGTTACTTTAGTCGTGCGCGCAGTACGACGTACCTGCACCTCTGAAATAGGTGTTTTCCGTGTATGAAAAAGAGTGGCATGGAAATGGTGTCTGGTGTGTCCGTTGTAGATGGGCAGTCTGAAAGTCAATGATACTGCAGTTCATGCAGTAGCACTGACTGCTAACCCTCGAGACTCGTAACCTTTGTCAGGTGGTAGTGGTAACACGAGCCCACGCTCGCACGGATGCTCAATCATTTTGAAACGGACAGAGATTGAACTTAAGATTCTTCGAAGGTTCTGCCACGCGAGTGAAGGAGGGCTAATCAAAATAAAAAGGAAACTTGAAAACCCTTATTCTATATGCATATGTAGAGGCCTTCCCGCGGCATTTCAACTGTTTTAAGATAATATGACCCTTGGGTTTCATTTATAGATGGCGTCTCCAACCGTCCATATTTTCGAAGGGTTCCTTTTCTCTTTTTATATTAAGAGTAGACTCAGCGCGCGACTTTTTTCTTCTGGTGGCTTATTCGAACCCACATACGTTCGTTAAGGGATATACACACGGGGGATGCCCTCGGGGAAGAATGTGCGTGACGTGAGCGGTTGACGGAGTCAGCGGGACTCTCTCACCGGTTCCCAGAATTCCCATGGACAGCGGTAAGCCGAGAAGGATGTCCGTATTGCCAGACACATTTCGCGGTCGCACTCTTGGCAACCAGGTACGATGCGGGCTGACCAGAGTAGCAAAACTTGAGGCGAATATGAAATGGCGGTACTCGATCATGGCAGCATTGGCAGTTAGAAACAGTAGATGACAAACTGCTTCCAGCAAATTTGCGCAAGCCATAACAAGTTAGGCAATCCCGACGCTACCGACAGCGTCCTAGAGCACGATGAGTACAGTTGCCAGACACACGAACAAAGTACCGCAAATTGAGAAAAGATCCTTCGGCAAGGCGGGGACTATTTGTGCAGCACGACATAAAGCTTCCCATACCCCGGAGATGTCTGCGTCAGCGCGCCTCCACACAAAGGTGTGGTGCTGTTGCCGCGTGACGCGCATGCCGAGGGAAGATTTGTAAACGAAGCAACCGCTCGTTGCTATGTGTGATAACACAGCGTCCTCCTCGAGGAGCAGCGAATCCGGCGCGAGCGGCGTTCTCATGCCGCGTATCACCTATCGTTCACAAAAACGCATCCCGGGAACCAAAGAGGGGGACTCCTCTCTCTCCCCCCGTGTGAATATCCCTTTATGCTCCCCGAGAAATTCGATCGGTTGACTCGTAAAATTGGCAGCGCGCCTCTGGTACTTCAATTTGTTCCTAAGGAAAACTTTCCAATAGTGTGAGGAAAAGGTTCCAACCAGGTAATCTAAGGACCGTGGCGGATCTAACGCAAAAGCACGGTAATGGTACTCAAGTTACATTTGTAGAACGATAACGAACCCTGGTACTCCAATGTTCTCTTTCCTTCCTCCGTGGAAAACAAAAAAGGAAAAAAAGTCTCGAAAAGTGGTTTTGCGCTTAAAATAACACTAGTCTTTCGGGGCAATGAGCGGTTAACAAATTGGAAATACCAAAAATTCAGAGTTATAAAAAAATGTGTTAATGGTACAGCGCACATTTTATTATGCCCAACATTCCCAAGGCAAGTCGTAACATATTCAATATTTTCGACGACTCGCATCTGAACCTTTTTGTGCCCATGCTTAGTGAGGAGATGTTAGTTAGCCATATATTGAAGACAATCAGGTTTTTGGTATAAATATAGTTATTTAGAACTGACCCCTCGAAATATAGCGCGCTAACAGGACACCATTTGCACACGTGTGTCATTAGCCGTTGGGCATATGGAACCATCGATATGAAGAAAAACCCCTTCCACTCATATCTCCTAGCCGGGGTGGAGAGGCGGCCGTTATCAGTCCCTGGGCAAAGAACAGGGTGCGCCTCCGTCGGCTGCTATTAGCGGCGAGAAGTTTTGGTGGCGCCCTCCTGTGGTTCCCCCTTCTGACGTCATTACCTAGCAAACAACAAGTTCGATGGTGTTTGTTATTAGCATGGTGGAAGCTTGAAATCATTGCGCTCTCAAAGGAACTCTGCCAACACCGTCAAAATTAAAGTTCTTTCATTCCTATTATTTCCGTCGATGATCAATCCTTTTCTGACGTCATAGTCAGCGTTCGGCCAATCGTGGAAGGCCGACCACAGCGACGCTTTCGGTCGTGCACGGGGCTAATAGTCGGTGACAGGTCAAGAACGAAGTGGAAGCTCCTCCCACCCCTTTCCACTTTGACAGAGTGAACGGTGGAGAGGAGGTGACCTCCTCTCCACCGTTCGCCCTGTCAAAGTGGAAAGAGGTGGGAGGAGCTTCCACTTCGTTCTGGACCTGTCACCGACTATAGTCACTCCAACGGGGGAAAGCCTGGGCAGGACAGGCTGCTGAACGATTGGACCGTAGGGCTACCTCATTGTTCGGTAGAGCGCTCGGACGTCCTCAGTGATTGCGGCCGCGGACCGTCTCAGTCTAGCGGAAGCTCCGCACAAGATGTCGCTACCCGCAGAAAGCAAACTTGATTGCTCAACCGGTATGGCCGGTAGCTATACTTCTTGGTCCTTTGTAGCAAATAAGTTACCGGTTCACCTCATCGTGTCTGTCCTCCTCCCTCTCGTTTAAGTTCCAACGCAGCCGACGCAACGATCGGATGGAGTCAATCGAGCAGAGCCAAAATGTCACGACGCTCACTGTCTCATTAAACTAATCACGCGCAGACAAAGGATCGCGGCCTGATTGGCTTAGTCGGCGATAGAAAACGCACAATCGCGATGAGAGCCGTGGCGGTTGGCCCCATCGGGTGGGGAATCGTTAAAGGGAGGCACAAACTCGCGTTGTCAACTCCAACTGCCCTCCTTTTAGCTCTCCCAAACGAGGGCCTCCTCGAGCGTACCTGGGTCGGCCGGTAGCGTCTCGGCGTCGCCCACTGCGGATAGAGAGGTGGTTAGAGGGAGGCTCGTGGTCCAAACGGCGTCGGCACCTTGGGCACGTCGCACGGCGCGCAGTCTGTCGAAGGCCGGCGCCCCGCAGGCGCCCTCGTAGTCGTCGCCGTCCACGTCCAAGGCGGCCACGCAGGCACCGGGACTCCGGGACAGGGCGACGGACACCTGCACCGCCATAAGGAAGCCGTTTTTCGCTCGAGGCCGGCGAGCCGTTCGCGCACTACACACTGTAGGGACACTCGGGGACAGCTTTTGATGGCACTTGAGTAGTTGAAAAGAGTGCGTGAAGGGCACAGCCTCGCTCGACGTCACCCTGATTGGCACTCAAGGTGCGCGAGCGCTCACGCGCCTATAGGTTTCACTGCCTCGGTACTATAGACCATTTTTATGGCAAGCGCCACCAGGCGGTGCGCCAGTTTTTGACGTCCCGGAGAACTTGCGGTTCATAAAAAGAATGAACAAAGCCCACCCTCACACCGCTGCTTGAAATGACGATGGAACGTTTAACCACCGATTCTCCGGGAGAACAGCAAAATAACGAAGAAGCGCGAGATTTCTTCGAATTTCGAATAATCTTATAAACCAAATTGCCTAATATTTTTCATTTATTTTGCTTCTAAATGCCCACGGGGGCTTTACTTAAGGGGGGGGGGGGGGGGGGCAAACGTGAACTTTTAATGAGACAATAAAAATGAACACTAGGTTACTTTTCTAACGATACAAACATGATGTTAAATGGCGTGGAAAGCGGCAATGGCAGATCGGAATGTGCCAACTGCTGGGATGCAAACAATGTGCTCGTGTAGATTATTCCAGTTAGAGATAGCCTATTGTAATAGAGAAAACTTGAATTCATTCACCCTAGGTCTAACTAGGTTAATTTTGAGTGGGTGATCTGTGCATGCCTCCTCCACGACGTTAAATTGTAGAGTGCCAGGTCTTCGTTAAATCTCGAACTTTGTTGTCAGTGTAGCATTTATGCTTTCTAGCACTGCTGACACAAGCAAGCTCGACAGACTTGCAAAGAAGGCGCGACCGGAAGTCGCTTAGGGCGGAAGCGGCGGTTCATGTTTGCAATTAGTAAAAGGGTCTATAGAAAGTATTCACTGGACGCCCTATTTGAGGGCGATGTTTAGAGCGCATGCTCAGAACGAGCTGACATTAATAGCCTTCTAAGTCTGGCAATCCTGATGATGCGGAATGCGCGTTGCAAAAAAAAACTGCGGAAGCTCGACCTCAGCGCGCGCTCAGCAGCCGAGCACACAGCTATGGCCGCCAGGGAATACTCTGTATTCATCTTTCCGAGAAACCTTCGTCCCCAGTGACATGAGAACCTTTCTCGAGCACACAGACTGGGTTGGAGGGTAGTCATTCACCGGCGTCCCTGCTACCCCTAACCGAGTGGAGTGTTGATTTCGATTGGCGCAGCCTGCGTAGGCGCAATTTCAGACACTGCTGGCAGCTAAATTCTGTCCTTTTCCCTTTTTTTTTTGCGTTTCATGGTGTTTGTATTTTTTCAAGGAAATTGAGACGGCATTGTACCACATCTGAAACAATAAATGAAACAAAAAATAAACTATAAAATACTTTTGTCGGGTACGCGTGCAACAGACGAGTGCGACTGGAGTGTGCTTTATTTCACTATGAGCTTTAACGGCGGCGCCCGCTCCTCCGTGTCAATTGACGAAGCACTTAACTGTCCAAAATAATTTCCAACGGAAGATAGCCGAAAAGCACGCATATTTCACGCACGCAAATAACGTGTTTGCGGATGTACACGACAGGACTGGGACATAACTTTTATCGAGCGTTAACGTTCGAACAACATATTATACGTACCACACGGTAGAGCGTTACACGAAAATAATTTACTTGGGAAAGATCTCAATTAACGCGCCACTACAGCGTCGAAGACAGACGCATCTTGACGATATCGGACGGGATCAAAGATGGCCTCGTTTTGAAGCACGTTTAGGGGAGAGCTTCCTTTTTTTTCTTTTTTTTTTCCCGCAACACCAGCAGCGAGGCGAAGGAACGAAGGCGAGTGATCCGTTAACCATTCAACCCGAACAGCTATCTTCTGCAATGACTGAGAAGAACTCTACGCGGATTATCTCCGCAAGTGAGAGAACGGTTGTCATTTTTCGCATTCCTTCGTTTCCCTTCGTTTGTTTCCCGCGAATGTCGAGCAGAAACGATTGAACGGCAGACACTTAGCAGGCACATATCTCGCGGTGGAAGAAAAGAAAAAAAGGGTAAGCCGCGTGCGTAAGAAAAATGAAATGGAAACCTTCGAGAGAGGCAGGAAAGCTTAGAACGCAGAACTGGCAAACAGAGGCGGAGAACCGCACTGAGCAAGTTTCAACAGTGCGAGAGACGGGCAGAACATTCCTAGCTGAGACGGGGCACGAGAGTGACACCAGCTGCATCTTCATGATCAACCTGGTGGCCACCCAGAGAAGCTTAGTCTCAAGGGCAACGCAAGAGAGCGTCGGAGCAAAGTCGAAGCTTCGATGGAGCAAATCAAGTCCTCATAACACCAACAAATCAGGCGAAAAAAGATATAGTCGCTGACAGCGAACGCACAAAGAGGACGCTTCATTGGCTTGGTCGGCTCCACTCAAGTGTCAAACAGACAGTCAACCAAAATGACGTTTGTCAGATGCTCGAAATGAGCTCTTTTAGACCAAACATAAAAGTAGACCGAGCTTGTGCGGGAACGATTTCATAAAGCAACCTCGTGTAAGCCTTAGAATGGCAGACACTAAAACGCGTCGCTCGACACGCGGAGGCTTCCAGTTGCCTTCCTCTCGAGAATAAAGCGAATTTCAAAAGAACGAAACACTAAATGTAGATTGCGCGACACCGCTTACGCCAACGCAACATCCGCGTTTTGTTTTGTTTTTATTTTTTTCCACGCAAGTTTTTTTTTTTTTTTTTTTTTTTTTTTTAATGAAGAGCCTTATATTTGATCTTTTACGTCGGTGCTTCGAATGGTTCACCCGCGCAATACTCCATTTCGCAAATGTCTGCACTGCGGACAAAGTGGTTCGATTTTGGTCACCGTGAGAGTGAGGTCTAACTTACCTGGCGCAGACCGAGCGGAGATAGCTTCACTAGAAGGTTCATTCGCGAGCGAAGAGCGCGGTTCGTCCACTACAAAGCGCCATTCGCGGTCAAAAATAAAACGAGAAAATGACGTACGTCCTCCGCTAATGGTAAAACAAAATGGGGCTTCAATCCACGCTGTGAAGGTGGTTTGTCAGCGAAGCTGTGGTATCACCTGCAACGATTGCCTCCTGCACTATACGAAATGCCGCCGCTGGTCGTATTGACGTTTCTTTTCCCTTTGGAGTCCTAACTATGCGTGGCCTATTCATCGCGGTGCTGCAGCAACAATGAAATCAGTTGCTTTACTCCGTTTCATCTTACGTTTAAGCGCAGCGGATGTTACGAGCCATCGGAGCCAATCGGAGGTGAGTGTCACGTTACCTTAGAGAGGAGGCACAGCGGCGCGCGGAAAGCGTATCACAGGCCACGTCCGCAGAACGGGATTGGCTAAGATAGCTCGTAGCATCCGCTGCGTCCGGACGTAAGGTGAAAGGGGGTATAGGCGGGTTCTTCTTTTATATGTGAAAGGCTAGTGACGTCACTCCCCACGTCGCAAGCTGCCGTTGCCGCGGCAGCACGCGCCGTTATCAGCCATTATGCGGTTCGCACTTCACACGAGGGCTTCAAATGACGTCAACCCATTTCGAAGCAGCTGCAAACCTAATCTTTACCGGAATGCGTTGAAGGGTGTTCCTATTGGTCACACGTGCCTTATCATCCATCATGTGGTTTTGATGCTTGCTTTGTGGTTTTCTTTATTGAAACGGATACTGAGCTGTATGCTGTATGCCTGATGGAGATATGCTGTTTTCCCTTCAATCGTTCGCCGGGAGTTTTTGCTTACAGCGACGACACAGGAAATTTCCTTGGCTCGTAGAGGTATACAGCTTCGCTGTAAAAACAATGTCCAAGTGCCGAATTTGAAGTTCCCGCGCGATCCGCGCCGGTGCAGTGACGTCAAATATTGAGCTGCCTTGCAAGTCGACTTTCTTTCACGCCTCCGCTGCGAACCACCGTTGCCGCCGCGACCCGAAGCGAGGAGGTGAGGAGCGGGAGAGAATGGCGCCAGCGTATTGGGAAAAACCGGTTTCCTTCGTGCGTGCCGTGCCGACTATCGCTGCGGGCAGACGACGCTTGACGTCTGAAAGGCTGCCCCGGCAGAGTCACAATCGAAATTACGATACATAGACACCAATCCCAGTCGTTTTGACGGTTTGACGATTTCCTTTTAGATGTCTGAGAGGTCGTCGGGCACCTGAAAAAGACCACTTCGTCCGACTCCCCGACTCACCGATCAGCCATGTTTTCCGAGGGAGGATAAAATTCAGGAGGCGACATCACAACGGACTTCGATTTTCGGTATTTCAAAAAGAAAGGCCGTAGTGCGTCGCAATTGCGTTAAAAAACATGTTTTTTGATTGCCGTTAATAAATGTTATAGAAATGTCGCCTACAAAGCTTCTAAATTTCATGATATTTGACGTCACGAATCAAAAGAAGCGAGGAGGTGAGCGGCGGGAAATATAAACGCCAAAAATAAAAAGGCGCGCGCACGCGTGGGGATATTTTTTTTCGCGATGCGGTGTGTTTTTTTTTTTTTTTTGCGTGTCTAGAACTACAAAATGCATCGTTTTAGGCAATAAAAAAATACGACCTTTGAAATGTCAGTGCCCCTTTAAGTACACCACAGCTACAAAAAAAGTCTAGCTCAGTGAAAGGCCGATTTAGCGTGCAAGAATCGTCGCGATATGCTAGACGAGTGTCGACGGAAGCTTCTTGACACGGACTTCGAGGAGTACCAGAACCTGCGTCGCGTGAGCCGGACAAGGTTTCAGCAGTTTCTTTCACGTGTGGAACCAAGAATCGCGCGACAAAATGAACCAGCGAACGCACAAAACACAACGATGCGCCATTTTTGTTTTCATCGTTCAAAAACAAAAACAAGAAAACATTGTACCGTTGCCAGACTAAACGCTTTTCAATTCAATCTCCCGCCAAAAATCAGCGAGTGAAAAGGCGCTCGACTTTGTCAGTCCGCGCGTCCTCGGACGAGGGGCGGATCCCAGAAATCGGTGACGTGACGGTCATGTGGTCCACGTTCCGCGGATGAAAATCGCGATTCGATCCGTCGTGTGAATTGGCTATAACAGACCGGAAAACATTCGGTCATCAGTTACGAACCGAGCGGCGTTGCCAAGTGATATCGGACTAAGGCCAAAATCGGGATTGTCTGCGATGTACAGTGCACTCCAAACTTAACGCCGCCAATGGGTTTCCAAACATTGAGCTCGTGTCGGCTACTTACTGCTAAATTTGTCACCAAAACGTTCGGGAGGCCTTCTCAGGATCGGATAGAAATCGGGAACACAAACATTCTTCAGATAGTTCAATTGGCCACCGCAGGGACTGACAGAAACGGCAAATGTCGTGGCGGTGTTACGTTTGAGGCGCACTGTACGTTGGAAGCCATTGACACCCCGCTCATCGTTTCCAAATCTCAGGTTGCTCTGCTGCCGTTCACAAGCTGACATCGACCGGTGGATGAAGGAGTAGACCAGCGCATGAGAAGACCTCTTTCGTAAAATTTGTATGTTGCTCAGACGTTCTCGGAAAGTTTTTATGTGATTGTGAAATCACGAACCAGTAAAAAAACATTAGTTGATTAGGCGTAAGCTACGGTGCCACGTCCAATCAGCGGCCGAGAATGGCCTCGCTCTCACATCGATCAAAATCGGACCCCACGGGCGTGAGCCATGGCTCAGCAGAATGCTTTGTTCGCACTAGAGCTCGCGCATAGAAAGCACTATCTAAAATCACGCGCTCGTACCCGTGCCTTTGTCAGCGCTGTAGATCTTTGTGAGATGGAGTGTAGTAATAGGGCATGGCTCGTTCGTGCTAACAGTGTCGAGCACTGTACGTTTTCGACAAACTCGCTCAGGATGTACTCGTTTTTGCAAAAAGGCGATTGTAATTAACGCAAGAAAATTCTTATTCAGAACACCATCTAATTGTAGACCACACCGATTTCGATGCGTATCATTATCCCCCGATAAGATGATCAAACTCGGCTCTGAGAACGTCCAGTGGTCAGACGGCCTCGCGCGTGTTTCGTACGAGCTGCTCGGTACCTTTTGGGCGATGAGCCGAGGCGTCTCGAAGAAGCCCAGGACGTCTCCCTGAAGCAGTGTTCCGTCCGCGCCGGGCCCCACCACCCACGAGGCCCGGTTGCAGACCTGCGCGAGGCCAGCGTCGGTTTTCCGCCCAAACCCCGGCGCCCGCAGGGGCACGGCAAGACGCGGCATCGGGGTGCGTCCTCCTAACGGCCGAAAGAGAGTGTGGCGTTCCTCGTAACGGGAAGGATGAGACGCGAGAAGGATAACAGATACGGATAGCTGGAAGAAACCCTGAAAGCAAAGGAAACAAGGACCTACCACGCCACTGTCGTCCCCCCCCCCCCCCCCCTAATCCCGAAAAAAAAGTCCTGTCTACCCCACGGCAGAACGATGTCCATTGCTTTATCCTACTGTTGCAGCAAGTTTCAGCAAGATTTGCAAGCGGTTTACAGCCGAAGCGACCAAAATCAAATGCTTCGCAAAAACCTGATTTGCTGTGGTGGCATATCTGACTCGTTTGACTTCCCTTTGAGGTTCCACTAACCAGTCTCAAAGCTTAGGATCTTCTAGCTCCCTTTTCAGAACGCAGCTCTTAGGCGCCCGTCCGGGTTTCGCGGCGTCGACGTCGGCGTAACCAAGCTAAATTTAGCGGAAAAATTGGCGTCACATGACTTGGTGTCACGTCACCTATGAACAAATTGAGTTTTTTCGCTAGATTTAGCTGGAATATCGACGTCACGTGAGGAGGGGGAGGAGGGGAAGGTACGGGGGAGTAGGAGGAAAGGAGGAAGAGGAGGAGGGGAGGAGGAAAAGAGGGGAAGAGGAGGAGCAGAGGAGGACAAAGGGAGGAGAGGGCACGAAGGAGAAGGAGGGGAACACTCTTCCCCGCGTACCCTCGCCTCCTCCTCCTCAAGAGCTGCGCTCCAATTTCGCGTTACGGAGAGATGTAAAAGTCTTTAATTTTTTATGATATATCAGTATGCTTCGCCTTAGCCATTCTATCACGGCAGATTTTGAAAATTAATTCATTCATTCCCGCACAAATTTGTAGAACGCAAGTTCCAATGTTAGCCACCGTAATATATCAACAGCTTCGCGACCGTTCCTCTCACTCCCCACTATTTTGTTGAGAGTAAACAAAGATGACGACTCTTTGACTCTAATACCTATAGTTACGCGGGCAGCTTTAACCACAGTCAAGTGCTGAGGTCGACTTAACTGCGGTTAAGGGGGTCATCCTAAGGCGCAGTTACGCTTTGGTATGGTTAGAAGTTACTACCCACTATACCCTAGTTATACAAGTAGTAACCTTAATAGCAAACAAGTCTGACTTTAGTCACACTTAACTGCAGTTAAGAGTGCCCGTCTAGCTGGAGTATAACTTACTACGAAGCTCGGCCTATTTATGACTGACATAAAAACTATAAAACATTTCGTACCCCTAAACACACTGTAACATGATTTGGAAACCGCTACAAATCCCTCTATTTGCCAGCGGCAATGTTATCCGCTAAACAACACTTAAAACTGCTATATTTAACGGGAAAACTGCAAAATTGGCAACACAGCTTCCGAGGAAATCGGAAATCGCCGCCTCGTGTCGGGGCGCCGGTCGCGTTTCCCGCATGAGCGACGGTCGCTTCCCGCCATACTTGGGGGTCTAGATACAAGACCACCGCTATGCTCTGCTCCGCCAGCGGAGCATTTCGAGTTCCTCTAGCCTCACCGGACGCACAGAGCAGAGCGCACCTTCATGAAGCTGACCGACCGAGTGTCGGGGCAGGAAGCGTTCGGAGCCTTCCGGAAGACAACAGCAGCCAGCGTGAGCGCGAAGCAGACGGGCTGCTCGGCCAGAGCGCTCATCCAGTCCAGGGCGGCAGCCTGCAGGGCCCCGAGACGGGCGTCAGGCGCAAGTCCAATAGCACCTACAAGGAACCCGTCATCGCTAGTGGATCCCAGCAGTGCCGAATGTGGCAGCGATGGAACCTCAGCAAGCTGCAAGCTCGCGACCACGCCGGACGGACGAGTCTGTCGCCTACTCTCGTCGAGTTTCAGAGTGTTTGGCGCGTGCGGCGGGGATCCAGAAACGATGACGTCGGGCCTTGTCTCGGGTCAACACTCGACCGCACAGTGGGAGTCAAACCGGCGTTCCGATGATCAACCCTAAACACCGACAGCGAAGCGGTCCTGCAGGATTCGCGCAAGCTTTGCTGGTCCGTGCGCAAGACGAGATAATTCACGTTCCTGAAGAAAAAGAACGCCCCGTCATAGTTTGTGACAGTGTCGGGCGACTACCGCAAACCCACCGAGCGACGTTGGCTAGTGCCGCGACCACGGTGCTCGGCGGCGCCCACCAGTCTCGCACCGCCACCCCGAAGAGTAGCAACACGCTCGGGGACCCGAGCTTGTGGCGGAGAAACTGCGGGGATATTGTTCTCGGTCAACTCGCTCGCGCGCGGTCTGGCAGTACCTCGAGTGGAGGGGCAAACTCGGCCAGGTTCCCCGAGTCGGACGAGTAGTCGAGGAAGGCCAGGCCCCGGAGGCCGTGCAGCGAGAGCCAGCGGACCGCCGCCTTGGCGAAGCGCTCCGAGAGGCCGGTGTCCTTGCGCAGGTCGAGCAGGCCGGGCCCGCTTACGCTCACCAGGGGCACGACCGGGGACGCTCTGGCCAGTTCGAGGAAGGCGACCAGCGTACGCTCTGCGTGCACCGCGTGCGCGTATAGACCTTTCAAAATGTTTACAAAATCACAGTCCAGCGTGCGATCTTCACAGTCCAGCACGTGCGTGTTCGTCGCTTCGGAAAGCGAGCAAAGCACGCGCCATACGCACGAACAGTCAAAATGACACCGGCCACACGCTCTTTTTGGAAAGGTCTATACCGGCTGGACGCATCGGGAGCTACTGAGAGAAACGCGTCCGTTGTGAGTCCACAGACTGCGCCATTGAAACGCAGAAATCCGGCCGAGCGTTTCTTTCGATGTCAGCGAGTCTCAGAAACCTGGAGCCTCTCCCGTCAAGCACTTGGTAGAGCTCCGCAATTTCCGGACGCCGCTCAACCGATCACAGGGCCGATAACAAATAGAGGCCCCAAAAAAGCTCGTCGTGACACTGTGCATGACCTATCACCATGCCATAGCGAAGAGAGTTTTGCGGGGTCTAAACATATTTGAGGATTGTCATTCGGTGGTCCTAATAATAGGTAACGATGAAAAGAAAAACGTTGGATAAAACTGACTACCAATCAAACAGAACCCGGCAACCTAACGACGCGTGGAATGAAGGCTCTCCGTCCTCCCAACTAAGCCACCGCTGCCAGACGACGGACGTACCGTTGGCGGGGAGGAAGCTGTCCTGGATGAAGCGCACGTCCGAGTAGACCAGGTGGGTGCAGTGTTGCGGAGGCATCTGCGCCCGGTGCGTGCAGGCCGCGGACAACACGCACACCAGAGCCGGCCCGCCGCCGCGCCGCTCCGCACCTCCTGCGAGGGGCCCCGCGCTCAGGCACCGCCAACCGGGGCACCTACAAGACGAGGCCTTTCCCCCAAACGTCATCACTCGCAGGCAGCGCCGCCCAGCTCGCGTCAGCGACGCCGCCAGCGCATTTTAGAGCGCCTCACGACGAGTGCAACTCTAGCGGGCAGCGACGCCAAGACGGACGCGTGTGCCGCTTGGCTCTCGTCGAGGCGTCTTTGCCGCTTTGGGACGGATGGCGACGCGCAGGCCTTGTCTTCTAGGTGGCATGCCAGGATCTTCCGGCCTGACCCTCCTCACTCTCGCGGATCTCCGTACCATTGGTTCGATTGTCAAATACTGCGGACGCGTTCCCGGACACCAGGCTGCCATCGGTCGGGGCGGAGGAGGCGCCGTTGAGGCCTGCGAAAGCGGAGTACATTTCTCGATTCGACGTCTAAGTGTCGCCGGTTGTCACGTAATGCCTTTTTAAGAATCACTGTAGAGTCGGTGACGGGATAATAGTTGAGGGGAAGCCCCTCCCATCCCTTTCCGCTTGAGCAAAGCGAAAGCTGGAGAGGAGGTGGCCTCCTCTTCAGCGTTGCTATGCTAGTGGAAAGAGGTGGGAGGGGCTTCCCCCGAACTCGTCATCGGCTGTGCTGTAAAGCTCCGAAAATGCCTGAAATGTAAAAACAAAAATGGGCAAACGCTTTGACGCATTCTCTTGTACAAACACACATAGTTGCCTGACAGTTTCTCATTTGGTTGTGGTACGCCTCGCGTCTCAACTCCGTCTCTTGCGCCCCCCCACTGCATGAGACACACATTTGCATTTGACTGAGCCCGAGTGTGTTGGGCCCACATGTAACCGCTTACAAGGAGACATCATATCTTGCATGTATATACTCATCACATTGTCATGTTCACTAGACGCGGCACCGCGGGCCTCGATGGTAGGGCTGCTGCCTTTCCGCGGTGCCGCGGCTCTCCAGAGCCAAAAAATAAACACTAAAGACTAAAGACTAGAGACAATTTTCTGTCATCTAGCAGCTATTCCTGGGACACTTTGTAAGGTTCGCTTTTATACCTGATTTGATTGCGCGAGCGCTCTTTCCGTGAAAGCATATTTCAATACCACAATATCGTGCGTGTAGCCTTCATTGCGCTGTATGGTTAGGCGTGAACAGAGTATAAACGATTGCGAGCATTGGCCACCGCCACGTCTCTGCTCTTGCGGACAAGCTCGTGCAATTTCAAGCCTGCTAGAGCTAAGTTCAAGCGCAAGCAGCACGTGCGTGCACTCGTGGGGCACCAGTCGGTGCACCATGCTTGAAATTGTCTATCGCTCTAGCTTTGCAGTGCTTTCTTTTTCTTCCAGGCAATCTGAAATGAGACGCTGTTTCGAGCAAGCCTTATCCATTGCATAAACAAAAAACAAGTTATGGTTACCCAGGGACAATTGTGGATGAAGATAGCCACTGCTTTCACGATAGACTTTTGCTAAATTACCCAGGGAACGTTCAACAGCGGTTACATCTGCTGCGGGTACAGGCGTCTGGAGAAAGAACTATTCTAAAGTAAAGGCTGGTTCACGCTGCACCATTTTCTTACGTTACGATGCTTACGTCCGCTTATATCGAAATAGGATCGCAACACGCCGGCCATTCATACTAAGAGGTACAAGCAGTTAAAAGAGTAGGATGGCACGCCACGGATCTGGTGGCTTGTAGTGGGGACTCGACGTTAGCGTACGTAAACTTCCTAACATGGGACAACAGTGCTGTCTGAACTAAGCCCGCTGGATCCTGGAAAAGTAGCGCCAAGCGCCCCGTATAGTCGCCATTTTTGCTCCTAAAATAAGCAATTTGTATTTGACCTCTCAGTTCTTGTTGAGGCAATCTATATTTGCTGGACACGGGTAGCTTCATAGGGAGGTTTCTTGTTGACCGAGATTGTTCTATTCACACACCTGCGAAACAAGCGTACATCTTAGTGCCTAACCACATGCGGTGTCGGTGCTTGGGGGCATTGAAAAAATGATTTTCTTGTTTTGAAATACACAAGAAGAATATAAATGTAAGAGATCTGTGGGAGGGAGCATGATTAATATGTTGATTACATACACAGTCCGAAAGATGCAAATATTGGCGCCTTCATTACGATGATGCTCCAAAGTGATCTTGGTGCAACTGGTTCAAAACAACCCTCGCGAGACTTCAAAGATTTGAATGGACCTAAATAGTGATTGCCATGGCAACGCCTTTTGGTTAAGATCGTCAGCCGAGCGTTTCCTGCAAGTCCCCCCCCCCCCCCCCCTCGTGGGACCAGCACGACCCAAATGTCCTTCAAGTCGCCGACGCCTACCAAGGCGCAGTGTTTCTACTTCAACGTACAGGCGGAAATGACGGTAGATTCCGTCATGGATAGCATTCAGTCAGTCGCCGGAGCAGACAGCCTCCAGTACCTGCAGCACTACGGAGGTGCAAGTTTCATGGAAGCGGTCAGAAGCACGGCCGTCGCCCAACGTCTGAAACCACGAGGATCCCTTGTGCTCGGAGAAGTTGAGGTCCCCCTTTAGCCAGTAAGGTCCCACGTCATGTACGTCTAGTCTACCGCCTTTCACCGCATGTTCCGGAGGAAGGCTTGGCGCAAGTCTCAACCGGTATGGCAAGGTGAAAGCCGAAACCCACGCGACGTTTCGAGATCGGCCGGACATCAGGACCGAGACGCGTTGGACAAATAGTAATGTCTAAGCTTGTCTCGAACTTCATCAGCGTCCAGGGACATCGGACCATGGTAGATCCCCGTGGCTTGCGGGGCGTGTGCAGCAGATGTGGAAAGGAGGGCGACATTGGACCCCGCTGCAAGACGCCGCATTGTCATGGGTGCGGCATGTTTGACCACGCAACGGAGGGCTGCACTGCGCCATGCCTGCAATGTGGCCATGCCCATTCCACCACAAACTGTACCCAGCGGAAATCGTACGCCGCTGCCCCGCAGCAGCCCACGGACACCGGTCTAGCCCGCCGTCGCGAGCTGCCGTCACCGAGGAGCCCCAGTCCCCCAGGCAACCCAAGAATAGCCCGCGGTTATTCCCATCGTTTTCCTTGGTACTTAGGTAATTTGGCAAAGGGTCTACTGACTTAAGGCTCGGAGGTCTGTAGCTTAAAAAAAAGTGCAACAATCTTGAAGTTGTGTAAGACTCCAAAGAAAGAGGAACCCGGGCGCCAAACGTGACGGTCACTTCCAACTAGAAAGTCGCAGGAGACCGCGAATGTTGACGGTCTTTCAAAACCACAGAGCAAGTTCCAGCGTTCGTTCCACAGACGGAAAGCAGTTTGAAAATATATACCGATTCCTCAAAGACCTTGTGGCTGCAGGAGCCCTCATTTCATTAATGACCACCGCCAGTCGGCGAGGGGTCCTTGATGCTTCCGAGACTGCTTCTCAAGACTGCCGTAATTCGTGCGTCCCGCTACTTACCGGAACGCTCTCTGGCCTCTTTGGCTTTCATCCGGTAAGGTATGACGAAACCCACGTCGGAGAGCTCGGAAATAGACCGATCTTACTAAGCGTTCCACGCATGCGTGACGCCACCATAACTGTAGTTCCCAAGGGGTAGGCGCCTCTGAACAAAATAGCTCGCGCCGTCTTGTGCTCTGCTCGCGCGTGCAAAGAACACTACAGTTCCCACGTGGTTCCCACGATGCATGTCGACAGTAGTGGCGTAGACAAACCAGCTGGTCAGATCGGTCTAATTCACTGGGGGCTATAGACCTTTCCAATGTTTACAAAATCACAGTCCAGCGTGCGATCTTCACAGCCCAGCACGTGCGTGTTCGTCGCTTCGGAAAGCGAGCAAAGCACGCGCCATACGCACGAACGCTCAAAATGGCACCGGCCACAAGCTCGTTTTTGGAAAGGTCTATAGACGATTGCAAGCATGACGCCTCACTGGTGCCTCATGCTTGCAAGCCTGTCCAGCGTGCGCTTGAACGTAGCATTGGCAAGCTTGTAACTGCACGCACTTGGCCGCACGAGCAGAGACATGGCAGCGGCCAGATGCCCTGCTGGCAATCGTCTATCCATGGCGGCCATACCTGTGCGCGACTGCTGAGTTCCTGCTGATGGTGAGCTTCCACAGTTATTTTGCAACGTGCACTCTACACCATCAAGATTGCCGGTCTTGGCAACCTAGCATTGTGAGCTCGTTCTGAGCATGCGCTCTTAAACATCGCCCTCAAATATGGCGTCCAGTGGCGACGTGCGCTATCGAAAGCGTCGCAGCGTCGCTGTGATCGGCCTTCTGCGATTGGCCGAAAGAACTTCAGTTTTGGTGGTGTTGGCAGTGTTGGTTTCAGAGCGCAATGATTCATGGCTTCCAGCACGGAACTCGTTATTCGCAAGATAATGACGTCACGAGAAGGAACCATACGAGGGCGCCACAAAAACATCTCGCCACTAATAGACGATTGCAAAGAAGGCATCTGGGCCCGTTTGCTCGAAACGCTAACCGCGGCTAAAGTTAGCCGCAGTACCTAGGAGAGGGGTTTTGAAATCACGTAACTGACTCGGTTGGGATGCGGGGAAACATGGCGGTGCCCGGTCACTGAGCGCCGCTAATATGTCGTTGTAGCTGCAATATCGGGCGCGTTAGTCAGCAACGAATGGTGCAGGAGGCTTTCGTTTTGCCTCACCTCACTTAAACCGCAAAGCATGAGCAATGACCTCGCCGAATTTTTTATATAGTCTTTCAATTCTGGCCATTCCTAAGCCTAAATGAACGCGATAAATATCGGCATGGCAACGTCTTTGGAAAGCGGATTGGCTTGACTGAATCGTCCGGGTATTGATAGCACACAAAAGCAGACAGCGTCCAAATAGACCTTTTTCTAAATTTTCTAAGCACCGAGGTGCATGCTACGAGTGTAGTTACACGCGTTGCACGTGCTGGCGTCTGCAGTAGTAATGGACCTTTTCCGAGAAGCGTTCTGCGCACGCGCGAGCACTCGATGCCAAGCGGCGGAAGTCGGCAATAGAAATCGAGGAAATTCGGAAGGAGGCTGTGGATCAGCGAGTAGAACACGTAATTGCAACATATATATAATTGCGTTACGCAAAAAAAGAAAGTGGACGGAAAGAAAAACATGACGTTTGGGTGGACGCCACAGATCCCCCTCTTTAGAGTCGCGTTGGGCACGCGCCGCTGCTCGGAGAGCGAAGAAACTGGTAGCGTAGCTCCCATTATCGATTGGTAGCGCAGGTAGGTCACTTCCTCAATTTTTAGTTCGTGCAGCCACCGCCTGGTGCCGTCGGTATGTGAAAAAGGTTCATTGTTCTAAAGCAAAACGTCCAAAACAAGTTTTGCCTTGCACGCGCGTTCGTCAAAGCCTTATGATTATTTACTTCGAATCTTTTATAAGAGGAAGGCCAGCGCGCGCGGACCATAGAATTACAGTTCCAGCGTTCTCTTCTATGCGTGGGTAACTTAGAAAAAAGTCTATTGGGACGCTGTCTGCTTTTGTGTGCTATCAATACCCGGCCGATTGAGTCAAGGCCCAGAACAAGCCCCCACTGACCTTTCATGAACCACGATCTTGGGGTTGTGGAATGCACTTTGCGGAAGAGGTTTGGAAGATCATTGCAAGCTCGTGCTCAGCAACGGCGGGCTCAACTGTGGTTGCCAGTGAACGCTACCTACAGCGGCCTGGTATATTCGGTAAAATATGGCGGGAAAAAATTTTACTTCATCCTGTCCCCATCGGATTGGTACGCCAGTGCACGGGGATTCATTTCTTTGGTCATGCAGTCTAAGAAAAGAGAGCGCGCGCGAAGCACCTTGAGCGCCGGTAACTCTTTCCCACTTGGGAAGAGGGACATAAATTTGCCCAGTCTCTATTTTGCGGGTGTCCTCGCTTTTTCTACACTCGCGATTCCAGTGCTCGGAAGCGGATTTCACATGCAGCAATAGACCCTTTCCGAAATTCAATCTGGCCACCTTGATCACTATCATCATCTGTGGAACGGCATCTGTGCCATACCAATGGCGGCCTTCTAGTGACTGATAAAGGAAGACGTTGAAGATGCTCCTAAGTGGATGATGCGAGGCCTGTACATTCGGGGGGTCAGTACGACGCGACGTAGGAATGGAACACAAGAGCTACGTAAGCGTTTATTTCTAATAAAGGCTAGCCCACATGGCGCGTTTTTCAGTGCGTCTAGACGCGCGTCTCGGCTTGGAAGCCAGACGCGTGCGCCCAGTCAAACCACACGCAGCGCTACCGGGCAGCGGTTCGCGTCTGCGTTTCCGAAGCGTCTGCCCAACGTAGCCAGACGCGCTTAAGAAACAAACGCAAATTTTAGATAAAAATCGCGCGTTAAATGATGGCTACATGCCGAAATATTTAATTTTATTAATAGTAAGCACGCAGTTTTATTACATAAAATGCAATGAAGCTCAATTTCACTCATTTTCATCCTTTTTAGTGCGCACGCCTCATCCACCTTTCGGTACGCCATCGGCATCACCATCTCACGAGCCAAAACATTTACAGCTGGCCGCTACAGAGGTTGTGTTCTTGCGGCTGTTGCCGATAGTATTAATTTTGTTCCTTTGTCTCTCGGTGTCCTTGTATTCTTTAAATTTCGCCTGCAAGAGTGCAGGATGCTTTTGTACTTCGCTAGCTCCTCTCTGTTCCGCTGAAGGAGTGTCAGCGTCTCCCGCGGAGCAGGGAGAGGTCCCTGGATTTGTGCAAAAGGTATTGTAAACTGATGTCCGCGGGGGGAAGGACGTAACTACCCATGTTCGCCCTGCTGCGAGCGTTGGCGGGCGCTCTGCCGTGGAATGGCACAGTGCTGTTACTCGTTTTTGTATGTGTATCTTTCTGTTTTGAGTGTTTGCATTTTTATTTTCCCCTCCCGTATCCCTTTTCCTAATTGGCGGTGGGCTAGCAGGCGCACCTGCGTAAGGGTCTCAACCTGTCTGCCTAGCCTTGCACGCTGCCGAGTAGGTATCGCAATCTGTGCAAATAAAAATTATTATTATTTTTATCACCTTTGTCGCAAGGTCCGTGGCGAAAACTACAGTCCTACAGTGGCGAAAACAGTAGAGAAAATTCAAACGCTCCTTGCAACTAGTGAACACGGCCGTTCGTTGGTTGTTGCTTTCTAGACGCAGCGCGAAACGCGACGCCTGGACGCAAAATATCTGGCTCCTCCAGATACGCCGGAATGCGCCTAAAAACGCTGCGTTTCGTCCCGGCGCCGGAAGTGACGTCAAAGCGCAGGCGCAGACGCGACGCAGACGCGGAGAAAAACGCACCATGTGGGCTAGCCTTAACTCAGATTCAGTCAATCTGCGGGCGGCACACAATCGGCTTTAAAGCACTTTGGTGGATAGAATTTTCTCGAGACATCTGAGTGGGTTGGCGCTTTGTCTGAATGCAGCTTCTTGGTCACCATCGAACTGAAAGTGATTGACAAAGACCTTACACTGAACAATTCCTCGCGTGCAGTTGACTTGCGAAAGTGACGGTGCCGATACAAGTTCATTTCCGCCATTGATATGGCAAAACCTAAACTGCTTTACGAACCACCAGATGGCACTGAATTTCGGAAAGGGTCAATTCCGCGGCCGAAATTGCTGCCGCTAGCGGCTCGGCGGCACGGATTGCGAGGTTTCATTTCACATGAGCGTTTTCTGCCATTGCGATGGCCAATGTTGCTTGCAGCAAACAGATGCGCACAGTCCGTTACAGCGGCTTCTAACAACAATTCTAATGCCTTAGTTTCCAGTTTCCCCTTTAATTTCGCCTTAATAAAACAAACAAAAAGCGTTTAAATTACTAAATAAACCTTGGTATTATTTTTTTTTTTCTCAAACATTGTGGTCGCGGAGGATGAAACCTCGGATATCCTCGGCAGCGTCACGGGCAGCGCCTTCCTCGGGTGTAAAAACACCAACTGATATGGCCGACCCGAATCTCCTAGACCCGAACCTCCCATAGTAGTGCAGTGGTTTCATACCAGTCTTGTCGATCACTTTCACAGCCTCAGTCACCTCTTCCCAGAGTTTCTCTGTGGTCCCATTGTTCCTAAATTCCTTGAGATGCGCGTCCCAAAAACCCGACGCTCCGACACTTCACTGATAAGTAGTTCATTGACTTGGGCGCGATACATTTTATATTACTTGGTGTGACGATCTGTGTTGGAAAAGACACGTCAATGTCGCCCAGTTCTTCTTTTTCTTTTGTTTTTCTCACTAGCGCTCGCACGAGCCGCTTCCGATTAGCGTCTCTTGCGCTCGCTACAGTTGGTACTCTGGCGAGGAAAGTAAAAAAGAGCCCCGTAATTCATTGAGAAAACAAATTCCGAGGAAGGGGACAACAATCCCCCTCCTCCATAATCTCCTGAACAGTTCAGACGCGACTGCTAAAGCAAATAAGCTCGACCCACCGGGGGAAAAAAAAAAACGCAAACCAGTCGCTTGCGTACTTTCTCTGCTTGTCGTCTGCCTCAAGAACGTGAAAACGCCGCCGTCCTATGCGCCAGCTTTCCCGCAATGTTTCTCCACCTGTCACGTGATTTCCCACCGCGCTGTGAGTGACCAGCGTGGAAGCTGCCGCTCCGCCGTGGTGAAAAATTTCCAACCTGGTGGAAGCGTGCCGCTCAGCCGCTGCGGCTGGCCAGAGCGCCACGACGGCACAAATCGCGTCCTCTAGGGCCAAACTCGCTGCATGGGCAACCCGCTGGACCGTCAGCATCGTGAACAACGAGATTTTTAGTCCGCCGTACTCTGCGGAGAGCGCACTCAGAGGGTACGTGTTCAATCGATGCTTCGAAGTGACGGCACCAGCTGTACGGCAAAAGCGCGTACAATCACGCTTCGATCCCAACTTGGACGGTCCGCATAAGTTGGTCTCTTAAAGTGTCAGGCTAGAATTTCCTGCAGAGGTGCCCGAAGGAATCGGAAGCACCTTACTAAAATTGTGAAAACAAATGGCTCAACTGAGTAAATCAAGAAAACAAAAATATTTTCCTTACACTTCGCATGTAACTTAAATTATACTTTGTGACACGGTGGCGCTTATTTATACCAAATTAAGCGAAAATACGTAAGTCAATTGTACTTTCTTTACTTTTCACCGATGTTTTAGTCGTCATAAACGCTAGAGAAGGTCAGAATAATTATTTATTTGTTAATTTATTTATTTCGAAAAAGAGGCTTTGCGATAATTTTTTCATAGACAAAACCAGTGCCTATTTTGTTTCTTTTGACTCCGAATATTTCATATATTCTTACGATCAGTTAATAAATGCACCACCTTTGGGCACCTTTGTAGTAAATTCCAGCGGGATACGTTGAGAAACCGATTTTTAAGGACCGTCCAAAATGGGATCGAAGTTTTCGTGCACACGCGGAAGACCACGGTCTACTAAAAGTATCTAATGTCGGCGAAAGAAACCAATGGATCGGGAGTCATCGCGCACGCGGCCCAGAGGTCGAGGCTGACGTACCCTTGTCCTTGGCTGCTGGGGCTGTCTTGACGGTGGTAGCGAATACCAGTGACAGTGCCATGACCACGCAGGACATAATTGCCAAAACCCTAAAGCTTAAATATCCTCGCGGTAATTTTCTGAAACAAGCGAGAAAGGAGAGGTGCCTCTGTCAGCTCCGAAAGACTTTCTGGACGCTAGAGTCGAGATACTCACGGGGGTACATTCTCAGCCCCTGCAAGAAGCACAAAATACCGTAAGACAAAACCTGGACCTCGTTTCCCGAGCGGGGCCCGCGGTCGTCGCTCGCTTCGACAGATTGACCCCCGCTAAGGAAGTCACCTTTGGAGCTGAGGTCGTCCCCCTGCATGTCTGGGGCTCTGCTGTCTCGAATCATCCGAGGTCTGTCTGGGAGTGTTCCGAATGGCGCGAGCGCAGAGCCGGCACGCACCAACACGAGCGACAGTCAATTTTTATATATATATATTATAGACGCTTTTAGCGCGTGCCGAATTGCGCCGCCATAGGCGACCTTTTGTCTTACCGAGATGTCGAGCCACTGAAGCAGGCGTTGACGGGTCTCCACAAGGGCCTCCCGAAGGACACGGTAGAATCTAAAATGGCAATGACCTGCCCTGCTGTGGTAATGATGAAGTGGAGCGAATGGAATACGAGGGAACAAAAACTGAAAGTCGGTTATGGCGGCGCCCATGCACAGCTGCCTGAAAGCGTCTATATGATGTAGCAAGACATGTTCGCGCAATAAGAAAAACCTTACTTTTCCGAAATACTTCTTTTTTTTCTTTTTTTTAGAAAAAATTGAGTTTGAGAGGAGGCGGAAACAACGACATTCCTATACTTCGTTTCAGCTTCCGTCCAAGCGCAGCCGAAGCTACGTGTGGCCGGATCCAATCACACTCCGGCAATAGGTCACGCGATCTCCCCTGCACTCAACGCCTGCACTTTTGTATCACTCCGCTGCACCGCTGGTCGTCCGTGCCGCTGGTCGTCCATGCCGCCCGCGCTCGCCGAGTATTTCGTCTGCTACGAGTGTGTCAACTGTATCGTCTGCAACGGTTTAAAAAGTGCCCTTTCACGTTCTGAAATTTAGTCACAGGGGATGTCAATACGTAGGCTGGCCGCTGGCGTCTGTGTCCAAGCTTTCCACCTGTTCGGCATAGTTTCAAGATGTAAGTACACATTGCAAGGTGCCCGATGACCCGGCCGTTGATGTTTCCTTGTATTGTCTGGATATACGGCTCGAGGCGCAGTACTCTCCAACAGCTTCTCGGCGTTCAATGTGATAAGCAGGTAAAGGGGTGCCCTGATTTTGCCGCGTATTAATGAATTGTAGTGAACCGGACGCTTTTCTTGTTTACAACGCATTCGCGGTACGACGCGACCGGAGTCTCCTGCCGAATTTAAAAGAAGACATTCTTCACGACCTCTCGCGCCTCACGCGCAAGCGTGCTTTAGCGAAAGGACGTTTTGAAGCGACTCGGCGAGGAAAGCAACGAAGCACACGATTTGGCAATTACGGGAACGAAATCACACAGAAAAACCGAGCTCTGCAGCCGTGTTGCCAGCGGATGTACGTGTTTTCACCAAACCAGAATGAATTTACATATATTAACAAAAACATAAACTTCAGATATCTAATTCCTTTAGTTGCAAATCATTCTCAGCAGTACACATCTGGAATATAGTGCAATGTTTAAGCACAAAACAGTTATTTAAAAAAAATTACCTTTGCGGACTACTTGGTGCGTAGGAATGCTCTTCTCGAAGTTGCCAACCGTCCCTCAGCCTTTGGCTGCGCTCGGACGGATGCTGAAACGAAGTATAGTGGCCCCTCTTTCTCCCCTCGCCCTCCCTTGCCCTGTTCTCCCGTCCCATCTTCCTAGTGCTCGCCTTTTCTCTCTTCACCTGGCCTTGCCTTCGCCTCCACTGCACACAACTGGTGACACGGAGTGTAGGTCTACCTAGAGTCACTGAATGTTCCCAGAGTACCGAAATTCCATTCAGTCCGCTTACCCTAAGTCAATCCCCGCAGAACCTAGTCCTGATTATCTGGTTTAACCCTTGGCGGAAGTTAGTAGTCGGCCAAGGGAGATGGGCCAAACAACAAAAAACATATATAAAACATGTCCGCGTTACCACGACTAGGGTGGGTACGCATGGGTGGGAGCTATGGGCATCGATGAGTTAGAGCGAACGGAAGGTGCGTTGATTTTCTCTAGATTTGTTTTTATCAAGTAGCCGCTACCCTGATTCGCAAAAAACGATTTCCGGATCGTTTGCTCGCTCCTCTTGCGGTGGTGCTGCATTTCAAACTCTACGCTTGTTGACGTAAGCAGCGCAAAAAACGTAAGGAAGGAAGTCGCCCAGCAACTCATTTTGGTGGAAACTCTACGCCTCAGACGCTAAGCCTAACGCTCGACTTCGATGTGTTTCGAGGCGACAGAGAGAGAGAGAGAGGGGGCGAGACTAAACAAGGAAGGAAGTCACGCACCACTCGGAACGAAGGAAACAACTTTAATTAAAGGGAAACCAGTGTCGCCACAGGCCTGGAACGAGGATTGAAGAGCTCACACGAGAACGACCGCTACACTAGTGCGCGCTTCGCTTCGACCGCGCAGGATAGCGCCGGTCATGTTGGGGAAGATTTGAAGTGGCCAAAATGGCGATTTCCACAGCAACCGGTCGCGGTCGCTCGTTCGTGTGAAGCGTCTCTTTTGATTTTGCGGGCGCCCAGGGACCTCCATTTATTTGTGGTCCCCGGGGATCGAAGCCTCCGCGATGTCGACGCTTACGAAGGCGCGGTGCTTCTCGTTCAACGTTCCGGCGGACACAGCATTTAAACCGTCGCCGGCAGGGATGGCCTGTCGTGCCTGCAAGACCACGGTGGAGCAATGTTCATGGCGGCGGTCAACACCATGGCCGCCGCTCAATGTCTTTGTAGCGCAAGGGTTCTTTTTGAGTGTGCGTATCGTTTGAGTGTGTGTCGTTTGAGACTTTTGAGTGTGTGTATCGTTATTTGCAATCTCGTTTTTTTTTAATCATGTTTAATGTTCACCAGCTCGCTTGCGCCCTTTGATATCTCAGGCGTTCTTGTCGCTTGGTAACGTGGAAGTTCCCCTGGAGCCAGTGGGAGCCCACGTTGTGTTTGTGCCTGCGTACCGCCTCCCCCCGTTCGTGTCTGAGAATTCTATCGAACGCGGCCGCCCCTACCAACGGCCAAGCACCGTATATTCCACGGAACGCTGCCGCTATATGCCACCTTAGTTGGACATGTTAGGGGTGCTAGGGGTGGCTTTGCGAGCGCGGCGCGACGAGCGCTGTGCAGCTGTGCTGCAGCAGTTCTGGCCGCGCGAGCACAGCTGGCGGTTTCCTGTAGGGGAACGCTTTAGACCCTTGCTATGGGGCAGGTGCGCGAGCGTCGGAAGCTAAGCGAGACGCACATGTATGAGTGCATCTTCGAGTGGCGCTGTAGATTTGCACGTGCAGTTCGAATACAACAGTGTCAACGTAGAGCGCGGTACAAAAAAAAAAGAAGAAAAAAAAAAGAACAGAATATGCAGCTCGCGGCCGCAGCGTCCCAATAAACATCCTTTCATCTTTGCTTTCTTTCATAGCTTCCGCGAGCACGCATATTTCACTTTACGTGATAGCGAAGCCAAAGCTACCCTCGAAAGCGCATCTTCCTGAACGATGCTCGCACTGCACGAGCGCGCGTGCTTGGCAGGGACGCTGAAAGCTCGCAGCTCGCTCTTGTACCCTCTGCTACGCTGGCACTTAAAATGGAACGGAGTATAAAAAACTCTAGTGGGGAAGCGTATTGATGCATGTTTGAAACGCGAGCCAAATATTCCATTTTTCTCGCCTGAAGCGCTGCTCAAAACTTGAGAGCTACGGGCCTATATTCCACGGAACGCTGCCGCTATCCCCGGCAGCCAAGTCTCGCGCGTTCCATTGAACGCGGCCGCTATGCCTGGTGTTAAGAATGGAACCTTCGGCAACCTTCTTCCGAGTTTCAACGCTGCGGAAGCGAGTCCCAAAACGAGTCCCGACGTGTTCAGGACTGACGCCCACCTGTCGAAGGCTGCCCAAAACGTGTCTCAACGCGTCCGTGACGTCAACGGGACGTGTGTGTGTGTGCGTGTGGGTTCGTGCGCTCCGGAAGGGGAGAGAGGCCTGGCCTAACTGCGGAGAACCTTGGCTATGACTCATTTCTGACTGCGACGCGACGGACCCAGCTGCAAAGCACGTGGCTGTCGCACCTGCTGCCCTGGCGGAGAGAGAGGGAGAAAACGGACCCCTATATAAGGCGGGGCGTGAGAGCTCCATTTGTTCTCTTGGATTTGACGACTGTATAGCTACCATGTAATTAAACCGTTCGTTACGTTACCAATTCTCCCACCTCCACTGGACCCCTGGGTTCTTCTCTTCGGGGAATGGTCGTCGTCACGAGCCAGGAAGCTCCCGGACGTGCGGCCTAAGCCCCGCCTCGAACAACTGGTTGGCAGCGGTTGGGATCGGACCATGCGACATCGTGCTACATCTGCGGGTGAGCGTTTGGACTTTGCTTTGAGATTCGCCAGGCTTCAGATTATGGGTAATTAATTTTGAACTGCTGGGAATCCTTAGTGTTTGACTCGTGCGCTAGGTTTGTGTACAACCTCGCGACAAGTTTTATAGCAAAGCCAAAGCTAAAGAGCAGCGATCATGGATCTGATGAGGTTACTGAGAACAGATTTACTCTGTTTATGTGAAGAATTAGGTGTGGAGGTGGAGCAAAAGATGAAGAAATCGGAGATCAGTAAAGCGATTTCAGAGAGCGCGGAAGCAGAGGAAATTAAAATTACGTGGGAACTGCTTCAGAACGCTAAGAGTGAAGCTGCATCAAGAGAGGAACGAGAACAGGCTGCAGCGAAAGAGGAACAGGCTGCAGCTAGAGAGGAACGAGCGCAGACTGCAGCGAGTGAGGAGCGAGCGCTGAGAAGGCTAGAGCTCGAAATTGAACAACAGCGATTAAACTCGCAGAACAGTAGAGTTGGGGCTCCGGTACGAGCAAGTGAGACCGAGTCGTATCAAATGAAGAAGCTCATGCAGCCGTTTAAAGTTGGGGAAGACGTGGGCCTATTCTTAGTTAACTTTGAGAGGACATGTGAGAAGTTGAGCTTCGCCCCAGAAACGTGGCCGCAACGGCTTTGACTCTGTTGCCCTGTGAGGCTGCAGAGGTTGTCGCGCGCCTTAGTGCCGGAGACGCGGACGACTACGACAAGGTGAAGTCCAGCCTTTTGAAGCGGTACCGCCTTTCTGCCGAGGCGTTCCGTCAAAGGTTTAGAAACGCATCCAAAAAGAGCAGCGAGGGCTACTCGGAATTCGCGTACGGGCTTAAAACCAACCTGATAGAATGGTTGAAGAGCGAGGAAGTGTACGAAAGCCGAGACAAGGTAGTCGAGTGTGTGTGCCTCGAACAGTTCTTTCGTAGCATTCCGCAGTCAGTCAAGCTCTGGGTGCAGGACAGGGTGGGAGTCGACTCTGTCGAAAGGGCCGCTGAGCTAGCCGAAGAGTACGCAACGCGTAGAAAGCTGAGCGGAGAGGAAAGCGAATCCGGCCGGAAGCGATCAGCGCAAGACCTTCCGACAGGGTAACGGCTCGCGAGAAAACGGGCCCGAGAAGCCCGAAGCAGGACAAAAGGTCCCATAAAAGAGCGCAGAACACTCGAACGGAGACGAGGCGCGGAAAAGCCCAACAGGGCAGTTCGAGGCAAGAAGCCGTTCCTGTGCTACAACTCTCAGGAGCCTGGACACACAGCGGCCAGATGTAAGAAAACCGCGGGTTGTGTTCTCGTACGTGAACGGTAGTGACAAGGACCTGAAGCTTCTTCGTCCCTATCTTCACGAGCTCCAGGTAAACGGAAAGCCGTGCAGGGTGCTTCGGGACAGTGCAGCGACGATGGACGTTGTCCATCCGTCGTATGTAACGCCATCCGATTTTACGGGAAAGGTAGTTTGGATAAAGCAGCTGCTCGAAAAGCACAGTGTCTGTCTGCCTATGGCGACAGTAAGGATAACTGGCCCGTTCGGAGAGCTAGTGACAGAGGCGGCTGTCTCGCAAACAGTCCCGTTGGAGTATCCTTATTTGTTTTCTAACCGGTCAGATTTCCTGCTGCGCCAAAGGGGTCAACAACTGGGAGAAGGGCTAGTTCAGTCATGTACGAGGTCCAAATCGCGTCAGGTCGCCCCTTTGTTGACGAGTGATCCAGAGCCAGAGGCAGCTGACGGGGAGCAAGCACTCCCAGAGTTGGAGGCAGAAAACCGGGATGAGAGGTACCAGGTTGTAGTACAGCCTGACCTCGCAGCGCTAGAAAGCGTACGCCGTCCCAACGAGCCCGCGAAAAAGGCGGAGGAAGACGGGATCATTAAAGGATCTCTCGTAGCTCCGACGTCACGTAATTTTGATCGTCTGTTGCGAGTGGACAGAAGGTCTCTGACAGTCGAGCAGAAGAGCGACCCTAGTGTGTCAGGGTTTCGCGATACAGCTCAGGAGATTGCTAGGACCAATGTGACGGGCATGAAAAGGCGGATGGTTTATCGGCGCTATAAGGACCGCATTTTCACGTCTAGAAATCACGTGAAAATCGATCACTATGACTTCAGCGTAAGAAAAAGAAAAGGCAAATTTAACGGCAATACCGATGGGTTGAGCAGATTTTTCTGATATAACCAAAACAGTAGGGATGATCTCAGAGGTTTTCGTCATCCACGGGAATGAGGATCAAAGTGTGGGCACTTTGCCCAAAATGACCTCACAAATTCCGAAGGGTTTTGTCTTTTGTATTTTGTTCTTAGTGACCTCGTTGGAAAAATGAGTTTTTTTGGCGACAGGGGGTCTCAATACCCGGAATTGTACCAAATTTTGGTAATCCGCAATCCAGTCTGGCGGGTCTTTGGCGAATTCCGAGCGTTTGAATGCGGTTGTGGCGTGGTGTTGTGGGGGGACGTTTCCGCTGATGCCTCCGTTGTGAGAGGTTTGGGAGTTTGTTTGGTGCTTGCAGCGTCTTCTCAAGGCCTACTCCAAGCCCACCTCTTCAGGCCAGCGATTGTACCACCGGCCATTCGAGGTTTCCCTGGCCCCGGAGGGGCTGTTAAGAATGGAACCTTCGGCAACCTTCTTCCGAGTTTCAACGCTGCGGAAAGCGAGTCCCAAAACGAGTCCCGACGTGTTCAGGACTGACGCCCACCTGTCGAAGGCTGCCCAAAACGTGTCTCAACGCGTCCGTGACGTCAACGGGACGTGTGTGTGTGTGCGTGTGGGTTCGTGCGCTCCGGAAGGGGAGAGAGGCCTGGCCTAACTGCGGAGAACCTTGGCTATGACTCATTTCTGACTGCGACGCGACGGACCCAGCTGCAAAGCACGTGGCTGTCGCACCTGCTGCCCCTGGCGGAGAGAGAGGGAGAAAACGGACCCCTATATAAGGCGGGGCGTGAGAGCTCCATTTGTTCTCTTGGATTTGACGACTGTATCGCTACCATGTAATTAAACCGTTCGTTACGTTACCAATTCTCCCACCTCCACTGGACCCCTGGGTTCTTCTCTTCGGGGAATGGTCGTCGTCACGAGCCAGGAAGCTCCCGGACGTGCGGCCTAAGCCCCGCCTCGAACACTGGCAAGGAAGCCTCGAACGTTCTATCAAACGCGATACCTACCAACGGCCAAACGTATATCCACGAACTTGCCGATCCACGCGTAGTCAGTCTCGCGCGTTCATGAACGCGGACGCTATGCCTAGAAGGAGCCCCTCCGAACGTTCTATCGCACGCGGCGCCATACCAACGGCCAAGCCACGTATATTCCACGGGAACGTGCGCGCTATCCCCGTCAGCCAAGTCTGCCGCGCTCATTGAAACGCGGCCGCTTGCCTGGCAAGGAGCCTCGAACGTTTATCGAACGCGGGGCCCAGACTTTTCTACAAAGCGCCAAAGCATACTTTCGTATATTCCACGGAACGCTGCCGCTATCACCGGCAGCCAAGTCTCGCGCGTTCCATTGACGCGGCCGCTATGCTGGCAAGTAAGCATCGAACGTTCTATCGAAAGCGGCCGACCTACCAACGGCCAAAGCACGTATATTCCACGGAACGCTGCCGCTATCCCCCGCAGCAATCTCGCGCGTTCCATGAACGCGGCCGCTATCCTGGCAAGGAAGCCTCGAACGTTCTATCGAACGGGCCGCCCCTACCAACGGCCAAGCACCGTATATTCCACGGAACTGCTGCCGCTATCCCCGGCAGCCAAGTCTCGCGCGTTCCATTGAACGCGGCCGCTATGCCTGGCAAGGAAGCCTCGAACGTTCTATCGAACGCGGCTTCGCCCCTACCAACGGCCAAGCACCGTATATTCCACGGAACGCTGCCGCTATCCCCGGCAGCCAAGTCTCGCGCGTTCCATTGAACGCGGCCGCTATGCCTGGCAAGGAAGCCTCGAACGTTCTATCGAACGCGGCCGCCCCTACCAACGGCCAAGCACCGTATATTCCACGGAACGCTGCCGCTATCCCGGCAGCCAAGTCTCGCGCGTTCCATTGAACGCTGGCCGCTATGCCTGGCAAGGAAGCCTCGAACGTTCTATCGAACGCGGCCGCCCCTACCAACTGGCCAAGCACCGTATATTCCACGGAACGCTGCCGCTATCCCCGGCAGCACAAGTCTCGCGCGTTCCATTGAACGCGGCCGCTATGCCTGGCGAGGAAGCCTCGAACGTTCTATCGAACGCGGCCGCCCCTACCAACGGCCAAGCACCGTATACACTCTTAGAAAAAAGGGGACCAAAAGGAGGTAACAGACCGCCTTACCACCCTCCTCCCGCCAGGGTAAAGCGCTCCGCTTGATACCTCCTCAAGCGCAGCAAACACGAAGGAATGCGGTGCTACCAGGTGAAGTTCGCCGCGGAAGGGCGCCCCAGGAGTCAAGCTTTTACCTCCCAGAGGGTGCAACTGTTTTTGCACTGCCAAAGCCTGGGCGCTGCGATTGGCTGAGGAAAGGCGCAAACGAGTTCGCTAATTGGTCTCCAGTATGACACGTGATACTTTCGCGCATGCGTGGAGAGACGCCTGCCGGTCGACCGGGAGCGTCGGAGCGTCGTCGCGTCGTCGCCTTCGGTCTTTCTTCTCGAACGTTCGACGGAGGCGTCCCAGCGCAGGAACGTTCTTTATGGTTCTGCTCGGCTCAGTCTCTTCTTACGAGGTCACCGAGAGCGCTGTATTGACTTCAGTCGAAGATCCAAGTCGTGTGCACGTATGAGGTAAGGAAATGTTCTGCGCGGGCGGCAGTTTGGCGTTGGTTATGACCGCCGGGAAGACGACCCCCGTCTTCCTTAGACAAGGGTTGGCGGACATGTTGGCGCGTCTGAAGGCGTCGAGCGTTCGATAAAATTAGTGTGTGGCGCGAACGCAAACACGGTTTAAGCCATCGAAGTCATAAAGAGCAAGAACAGGAATGACTGTCGCTTGCACTAGCGCATCTTTAGCAGGTTGACATACTCTACCCAGTGGCGTAGCCAGCAGCTTTTCCGGTTGTATGTGTGTGCGGGTGGACGAAGGGGGAGAGCGGCGGTTTCTGCCGGGCGGCAGGACGCCTTTTCAATCGGGTGTCGCCTACGTTTAAGGCGTGAGGGGGTAGGAGGTTTCTCTTTTTGGGGCCGTTGGTGTGTCGCGTCGGAGAGTAAATAGCAGGATCTATCAGATATTTGAAAATCTCATAAGGTGGTTGTTTTTGTATTTATTTTGTTTTTCCCCGCAGAGCAGTAGTCGATCAGGCATTCATTGGCGGCACCGGCCAACCGGCGCGATTTATTCTCAAAGTCGGTGATATTTGTAAAAATCAGTGTTAAACACTGATTCTTAATATCAACGTTTTTTTTTTTTTTTTAATTTTTAATTTAACGAGGTTTAATAAATAGTTTGGTAAAATGTCACGTTACCTTGAAATACCGAATATAAATGTCTGAGCTAATTATTCGTGCGCTTCGCAAACATTGATAGTATTATATTACGGAATAAGGTCATGAAGTTGTTACAGGCAGCGGGCTAGCAATTATATTGTCTTGGCATTTCCTTTGCGTGTGATCAGGCATTTCTAAAACTCTGATCATTCAGTAGGCGAGTTAGATATAACTCTTTTTTTTTTCTGCGTGTGAGAAGTCATTTTTAAAAGCTGATCATGCAATAGGCGAGTCAGACGGCTAAGTTTGCATTATTTGAAGTTGATTGAATATATTTCTTTCCTACTGCGTCAACGTTGTAGGGTGATTTCGTCGAGGGTACTGGATGCCTGCTACCTTGGACGCAACTGCAGGTAAGCGTAGTCAGATATATTATTTTGATGTTCTTGTTCGCATTTGGGCAATTGAAATGAGGTTCTTGATTTTTTAATTTTCTTTGTGTGTGTGGTGTTCGTTCATTTTCCAGAGAAAATTGAGGGTATACTTCGAGTAAATGAATTAGAGTAAACACACAAGGCGCTTGAGTGTGTCTTTTTCGGTGTGTTCTTTTTATGTGTTCTCGTCCTTGTGTGCTGTTCTCTCATGTCTAAATAAACAATTCAATTTTTATCTGGCAGAGCCCTTTCGGCAAAAATATTTGCATATTTTCCGAAGTTCGGCAGTTAGGGTTGGCGGTCATAGCGATCTGCTTGTGGTGCTGAGTAGCTAATGTGGTGTAGGCCTCTGTGGTGTATGTTCTTCCTCTGTCCTTGTCTTAAAGCGCAATCATGTTGTTTTTTTTTCACGTACAATACCAACTCGCCCAACAATCAGCACTTGTATATACTAACCTGCTACAGTAGTTGTACCCCTTTGACTAAGATTTGTTAGTCACCTAAGTAAATCGGGGGTGACAAATTTAAACATAACCGGTGAATACAACGTGCTTACCTAATCTATGATTACCACCTGCCATGTGATAATTTTAGTCAGTGATAGTTAGTCAACAGTTAAACTGGTCACGTCTGGTAAGTATGGTCGATGCTTTATAATCTGGATCTGTGGCCCATCAAATGCTCCAAATGCGTCTTAGAAAAATCTAATATTTCTTCACAATTTCTTCAAATTGGGGATGATATGTTTGAACTTCATATCACATGATTTCCACATTTTTTTTGGTTCCAGGCAGGCAGTGCAATCTACCCGGTGGCTGTCAGCTCAAGCCTAATTAATCCTGAGGCGCCCAGCTATGTGGCAGTGGAGGGAGATCTCGAAGCCGCGTTGCCTGCTGAGGCAGTCCTGGTTGCATTCTGCCTCTAGTTCATCTTTAGCTACGACTAGAGCCCCGAAAGTGTTGTTCCAGATGCCTTTATTGCGCTTAGTGGTTTCACCTTAGAACTTTTATACGATGTCTAGTCATGCCATTGATTTTTATGCCATTCTGTTTGTGACAGCCACAATAAAACATTGTCATGTGATTCCAAAGTGATTCCATCAAGTGTGCATTTAACCTGTAATAAGGTGGTGAACTGGGCCAGTTGGTGCTGTTATACATGATGGGGAAAACAGCTCGGAAAGCCTGACTACGAAGAACAAACATGACAGGACAGCACTTTTCTGTCGTGTTTGTTCTTCGTAGATCGCGATTTCTGAGCTGTTTTTCTCATCGTGTGCATTCAACCCCAAAGTGGATCATAGTTCCCTCCAAAAGGAGGTAAAAGCAGCGCCCTCAATTACGTCGTCTTACCTCTCAAAAGGGTTGAAATTCCTCCCTAAAGGAGGTAAAGGCTGACCCGTAAAGGATGCACTTTTAACACCAAAAGGAACTAAGGTTACCTCCAAAAGGAGGCAATGTTGCACCCTAACCCAGGGGGTAAGTTTGCACCCTCGATGCAGGGGGTAACGATACCTCCAAAAGGGATTGCCCTGTGTGCAAGTCGGTTACCCCCTTAAGGAGGGTACTACAGTACCCTTGAACGTTCTATCGACGCGGCCGCCCCTACCAACGGCCAAGCACCGTATATTCCACGGAACGCTGCCGCTATCCCCGGCAGCCAAGTCTCGCGCGTTCCATTGAACGCGGCCGCTATGCCTGGCAAGGAAGCCTCGAACGTTCTATCGAACGCGGCCGCCCCTACCAACGGCCAAGCACCGTATATTCCACGGAACGCTGCCGCTATCCCCGGCAGCCAAGTCTCGCGCGTTCCATTGAACGCGGCCGCTATGCCTGGCAAGGAAGCCTCGAACGTTCTATCGAACGCGGCCGCCCCTACCAACGGCCAAGCACCGTATATTCCACGGAACGCTGCCGCTATCCCCGGCAGCCAAGTCTCGCGCGTTCCATTGAACGCGGCCGCTATGCCTGGCAAGGAAGCCTCGAACGTTCTATCGAACGCGGCCGCCCCTACCAACGGCCAAGCACCGTATATTCCACGGAACGCTGCCGCTATCCCCGGCAGCCAAGTCTCGCGCGTTCCATTGAACGCGGCCGCTATGCCTGGCAAGGAAGCCTCGAACGTTCTATCGAACGCGGCCGCCCCTACCAACGGCCAAGCACCGTATATTCCACGGAACGCTGCCGCTATCCCCGGCAGCCAAGTCTCGCGCGTTCCATTGAACGCGGCCGCTATGCCTGGCAAGGAAGCCTCGAACGTTCTATCGAACGCGGCCGCCCCTACCAACGGCCAAGCACCGTATATTCCACGGAACGCTGCCGCTATCCCCGGCAGCCAAGTCTCGCGCGTTCCATTGAACGCGGCCGCTATGCCTGGCAAGGAAGCCTCGAACGTTCTATCGAACGCGGCCGCCCCTACCAACGGCCAAGCACCGTATATTCCACGGAACGCTGCCGCTATCCCCGGCAGCCAAGTCTCGCGCGTTCCATTGAACGCGGCCGCTATGCCTGGCAAGGAAGCCTCGAACGTTCTATCGAACGCGGCCGCCCCTACCAACGGCCAAGCACCGTATATTCCACGGAACGCTGCCGCTATCCCCGGCAGCCAAGTCTCGCGCGTTCCATTGAACGCGGCCGCTATGCCTGGCAAGGAAGCCTCGAACGTTCTATCGAACGCGGCCGCCCCTACCAACGGCCAAGCACCGTATATTCCACGGAACGCTGCCGCTATCCCCGGCAGCCAAGTCTCGCGCGTTCCATTGAACGCGGCCGCTATGCCTGGCAAGGAAGCCTCGAACGTTCTATCGAACGCGGCCGCCCCTACCAACGGCCAAGCACCGTATATTCCACGGAACGCTGCCGCTATCCCCGGCAGCCAAGTCTCGCGCGTTCCATTGAACGCGGCCCGCTATGCCTGGCAAGGAAGCCTAGAGTTTCTATGACGCGGCCGCCCAAACACGGCCAGCACGGACACCCGTCCCGCGACTCAGGACTCCGGCATGGAAGGTCGGTCCCGCGTCTCAAGAACTCTCACGCGAAGTCTGGCATGTCAGCTGTCGTCTACAACGCTTGGCGCTGACCAATAACACGAAGACACAACGGCGAATGGCTCAGTACCTCCTGCACAAACGTCCTCCGTTTTCAAACTGGAATTGAAAGTCATCGCGCCTGTGTCACCTAAAACTCCGGCTTTCCAGCAAGGATACAAAGTTGGAGTCCAATGCTTTTCTCGTGCTCAGGAGGTGAACCGTTCCTCATGATTTAAAAAGAAGCGTCTCGGCCCGGGCAATATTGACTATGCGGAGTCAGTGGAATTCTAGCCGACTGTTTGCCACGGTTTGATTTTCTTTCTTTTTCATGGGCTTATACATTCTGACGTTAAATGTGCAGGGTGTTTGAAATCCGAACAAGCAGCGCGAGGTGATTCATTTTTCCCAGTCTAATCACTGCAATATGCTTTTTTGCAAGACACCTTGTTTGTTTGTTTGTTTGTTTGTTTGTTTGCCCGAGATTTTTCGATTTCTTGTTATTTTTCTTTCGCAACGCCTTTCGCGCGTGGGGTTGGCGTTTTAATATTCCGCACTTCGTTTCTGCGAGGTGCTTTTTCACTGTGCGACCCGGACGGTCGCATCCTTGTGTACAGTTTTTTTGTCCGTCATGTCAAGTTCCGGGCGATAAACGTCTATGCTCTAGTTCGCCACGGCCATACGCCCGATAGAGATTTTGTAGCGTGAGCTACAGTGGCCGAGGTTGAGCAGTTTCTCTTGTCTTACCGAGATGCCGATCCACTGAAGCGGGCGTTGACGAGTCTCCACAACGGCCTATGCTGGGGAGAAGGACGCGGTAGAATCTAAAATGGCAATGACCTGACCTACTGTGATAATGATGAAGTGGAGCGAACGGAATAAGAGGGAACAAAAACTGAAGGTCGGTTATGGCGGCGCCCATGCACAGCTGCCTGAAAGCGTCTATATCCGCGCTGTTCCATCCAAATAGATGATGGCAGCAACGCAAGGCAATGACAAAGGTTAGTGTTTTTTTTTCTTTTATATGTAGTAGCACGTAAACGAATGTTTCGATCTTATCAACTGTGTGAAAGTTGACTCGGTAGCAAGGGCATCTTCCTCGCACGAACCGCAACTGCCACAACCATCCTCGGCGCTGTGTTTTTTTCCTGAGTTCGATAAAGATGTGTATGTGCAGTACCAACGTTTTCTGCTGTGACTGTCGTCACAAATCAATGTTTCAGGCGCAGTGAAAGCAAATGTTGGGTTAACAAACAATTCAAGCTGACGTGTTTGATCATCGTCAAGGTGTGGCTGCGCCACGCTGGAGAGAAACTGAAAAAGCTGCAGTCGAAAGCCGGAGATGTTCGACATGATGGTAAGTTTCTCACATTACCTGTTTTCATTATTAATGCTTATGGAATCGATTTTTTTTTTCTAGATCCTGCTGAGTATTCGGACTAGTGCTGGCCAAGATGCGAAGCCAGACTGCATGTCTGGTGCAGACATTGAAAGAAGTCATGTATAACAATTGCTCTCTAATAAAGCATTTCTTGAACAGTTACTTTTGTTTGCAATAATGAATGGCGTGATCATGCTCATAGTTACAGGCTAAGAACATAGCGCAAGGAAAGGGAGAAAGCAGATGGGATGCTGGAGGGGAAAGGTTTTCTTCTCTCCTCTTCAGCATTCCGTCAGCTTTCTTCCGCCTTTCCCTTGCCCTATGTTCTTAGCCTCTCACTGACTAGTAATCTCGAATTAGTGTGTGAATTTCACTTTAAAATTGTACACAACAATTAATTTCTTGCTGCAGGCAGCTCTATCAGGCATGTTCAAGTTCAAAATCTAGTTGGAGAAAACCTAGAAACAATAAAAATGAAAGCATCCTAAAGGCCCGTTCACACTCTTGCGACCGAGTTCGACCGAGATAGACCAGACCGGTTTTTAAGCCTCTTGCGATCTCTTAAGACCAGCTCCGCGGAGCTGGTCCTAAGAGATTGCAAGAAGCTTAAAAACCGGTCTGGTCTCTCTCGGTCGAACTCGGTCACAAGAGTGTGAACGGGCCTTAACAGCTCAGTGAACAGCTGCACCTGCAGTGCATTGTCCTAAAAATGTACTAGAAAAATCCTTGGCTGCCCTCCTGAGGACGTTCTGAGGATGTCCTGAGGCCGGACAATAGGACGTTTTTAGGATGTTTCCAGGATAATTTTAGGACATCCTTAGGACATCATAATGTCCTCAAAAGGTTGTCTTGAGGACATCCTGGGAATGTCCAAGTGTTGTCTGGGACCGTATATTCCATGGAACGCTGCCGCGTCTCTGCCCCGGACGACCACTTGGCAGCCAAGTCTCGCGCGTTCCATTGAACGCGGCCGCTATGACTGGCAAGGAAGCCTAGAGGTGTTGCTATGCCTAGAGGTGTTGCTATGCCAGCAACACCTCTAGGGTGACCACCCGTCCCGCGACTCGCGGGACTGTCGTGCATGGAAGGCTCGTGTCCCGCGTCTCGCAAGAAATATCAAAATCTTCCAAGTCTCCCGCATTTCACGCTGTCGTAAAACTCACTACGCAGCTTATGGCGCTGCCGAACAACAGGAGAGGCACAACGGCGAATGCGCGTCAGACATCCTGCAAGAACGACGGTCGCTTCCCACAATGCTTGGATAGAAAATGGTGCACCATCGCGATTCCTATGTTCACCAGCAATCTCCGCGCTTCCCTGTGCCCCGGACGACCACTTGGACACCAAGCGCGTTTTCTCGCCTGCTTGCGGCGGCTCGGACGCGGCTCCCGCCTCATGATTTAAAAAGAAGCGTCTCGGCCCGGGCAATATTGACTATGCGGAGTCAGTGGAATTCTAGCCGACTGTTTGCCACGGTTTGATTTTCTTTCTTTTTCATGGGCTTATACATTCTGACGTTAAATGTGCAGGGTGTTTGAAATCCGAACAAGCAGCGCGAGGTGATTCATTTTTCCCAGTCTAATCACTGCAATATGCTTTTTTGCAAGACACCTTGTTTGTTTGTTTGTTTGTTTTTTTTGCCCGAGATTTTTCGATTTCTTGTTATTTTTCTTTCACAACACCTTTCGCGCGTGGTGTTGGCGTTTTAATATTCCGCACTTCGTTTCTGCGAGGTGCTTTTTCACTGTGCGACCCGGACGGTCGCATCCTTGTGTACAGTTTTTTTGTCCGTCATGTCAAGTTCCGGGCGATAAACGTCTATGCTCTAGTTCGCCACGGCCATACGCCCGATAGAGATTTTGTAGCGTCAGCTACAGTGGCCGAGGTTGAGCAGTTTCGCGTGGCTCCTGGAGAGCCGTGCTGCGCATGCGCGAGGAGCAGTGACGTCACACGGCGCACAGCTGTCGCAAAAAAGTCAAATTTGGGGGTTTTACGTGCCAAACCAACGACGGGCATCTGGCACGCCCCAGCGGAGGACTGAGGATTAATTTGGACCACCTGGGGATCTTTTGACGTGCAACCGAGTGCTCGGTTACACGGCGCCTGCTCCGCAAAAGCCTCCGTCACATTGCGGGCACCTCGGCGGGGATTTGAACCCACCACATGGGAATCCGTAGGCGCCAGCACTCTCGCCTCGGAGCCACCGAGGCGGCCGCACAACTGGCGCGCCGGAGCCACCGCCGCCGCGCGCGCCTCGGTGGTCTGCGCATGCCAGAGTTGTGACGTCATAGCCGCGGCAGACGCACTGGCGCCGCCACGTGCCCAGCTGTGCGCCTCCGTTGCGCAGTAGCCAAGTCTGACGCTGCACCGGAGCCGCTTGATAGCGCCTCTCATTTTGTGCGCATGCGCAGAGGTATCAGTGGGGGTATACATATAGTGGGGCGTTTGCCAGTGTGGTATAGCCATGGAGAAGGAGAGCGAAATTGCTGCTCAGCGGCGCAGAAGAGCGGAGAAGCTTAACTCATCGGATCCCGAAGTAGTCACATAATGCGTATACCGTGCGTGTGTGTCACTGAAGCAGCAGTAAGCGTGATAATCGAGGTAATCCTAGACAACCAGGAAAACTAAGAATAACCAGCAGAACCTAAGCTCACGCTACATATATCCTGGCATAGCCGAGCTAATCCACCGCATTTGTTTTAGAAGCCCTCCGCAGTATGTGCCCGCGAACCGTTTTTTCTTCCTCTGCGGGGACTTGAAGCGTGTGAAAGACTCCTCGCGAGGCGTTCGCGGGCCCGGTTGTGGGCGCACTACTTTCGACGTCCATGGGGTGGTTCGGCTTTTCGGGCTTCATCACCTGCGAAAAGCTGGGTCAGACTACGCGGCACGGCGTACGATTCCACCTGGTCGCGGGGTGTGTCGTCGAGCCGGCTGGACTTGGTCTGTGTCCAGCAACATGTGTCATCGCGTCTCCTCAGCAGCGAGGTTCTTCCCCTTCCATCAACTTCGGTGGCTATATTTCAGATCACTGCCCGGTTGCAGTGGCTTTTGATGTATCGTGTTTTTTTTTTTTGTATTCCGTGGTGATAGAATGCGTCTAGACATCTCGCTACTGTGGGATGAACTATTTACAGCTTACGACAATCGATTCGGGCGTCGCTGATGGCCCTTCCTTTGTCCTCCACCCAGTGGGACACGATAAAGTCGAATGTAGATGGTTGAGCGTGTTGGTTTCCTATTTACAATAACGAAAGAGGGACATGGAAGACGAACAGACTGATCACTGGCAAACTTTCGCAGAAAAATCGGTCGAACATTTGTGATTCAGCGGGAGTTTTTAGCATTGCTGGAGAAATCTCAATATTACCTAAAGGTTTATACCGATGGTGCCAAAACCTCGTCCTACGTAGGTTCTGCCGTTTTTTCAGCGCAGTACAAGAGAGCGTGACGTATCGATAGCATTGCAAGTATTTTTACTGCCGAGCTTTAGTGTAATGATTGCCCTTGAATATACCAGGTGATGAAAGCTATTTTGTTTGTTGACTCTTAGAGCGCCCCCTTTTCGGTTTGCTTTCTTACCGACACAAAAAACCGGCTTACACAACAAGTGCGTGTACCAATGCACCTTGCACTCTTACCTAGACTCGATATTAAAGTTTGCTGGGTACAAAACCATGTAGGCATTATTGTTAATGAAGGAGCAGATAAGCTAGCCGCCTCTATTAAGTATAACATTAACGCATCCCTTGGACTACGACATGAAGATTTTAAGCCAGCTTTTAAAGGCTTGAATATCCGCGGATTGCTCGCGGATGACCGATGGATGATTCGCGGATATCCGGCGTAAACTGGCGGATGCAGATAAAAAATTATTCAGATTTGGCCTGTTGCGGATCGGATCCGGATATCCGCGGGTCCGGATCTACATTTTTGCCGAGGCGGCCCATAAACTTGTGCGACCACAAAGTGTAGAGTGAACAATTGAGCGACACTATATGAAATGTATCATCGAATGTATTGCGGGAGAAAACTACTCTTAGATTAAAGTGCTAGTCGGGAAGAAAATTGTACTTTACGTCAAGAAAGACTTCAGTTTCTCCAAAGATCGCTTTAGAACGTTCTATCCCTCCAAAAATGTTGTCCTTAAAAAAAGTAAAAAATGCGGGAGCATCAGTCGTCCCGGGAAAGCGTGTTTTTTGCTTTACATGGAAAAAGCAAAACACGTTATTTGGGCAAAGAAAACCCAACTCATGCAAGCCACATAAAAGTAGAAGCCTGCAAATGGTTTTTTTTCTTTTTTTTTTCTACAAATAGAACAAGGAGGCTGAGTTCTATCCTCTGGAGTGGTGGAACTTGCGCCAGCACAAGTTTCTGCACCTCGTTCTAATAGCGCAGTTCCTCCGTGTCATCCCAGCATCAACTGCACCAACGGAGAGAAGGTCGGATGAGGGTCGGATGCGATTCGGATACGGTTAGAAAGTCTGGGAATCGGATGCATATACAAAGTCTATTGATGCGGATCGGATGCCGATGATCAAACTGTTATCCGTGCAGGGTTCTACCAAATTTCAAAAGAGAAATTGATAAAGTTTGCCGTCAAAATGAGATAAGGGAATTGACAATAAACTACAGGCTATCAAACCAATTGTTTGAGAGTGTGGGAGAGTTCCGATCACAAGAACCGTTTCCATGAATTTGTTATGTCCCTATAAAGTATTTGCAATCGCGCTTGACATATCTGTATTTCCTTTGTGTTGAAGGTGCTCCCCAGTGTGGGCATTGCGGCAAAGTATCTGCATTACACATTTTGTGGCACTGCAAGCCCCTATATAAAAAACGACGGGTGCGTTTTCCAGCTCTTTTTAAACACCATCTTCCGTTTCACTCTGCCTTCCTTCCTGGTGATCAACCACCAGTTCCTTTTACGGCGTGTTTCAGAGTGTCTTAAATTGACTGGCTATATACACCCGTTGTAACTTTCATTCATAAAGTATGTCGCTCCTATTGTAGATAGCTTAAAGTGTGGAAGATTATGGTCAGTTTGATTTCAAAATTTATCGTCATCATAATTCTATTTATATAACCAGAACTCGTGTCTATCTGTTGTACACGACCCATGCTCATAGTCTTATTAGATGATCAGCTACTATAGGTCTGTTTCCTCAATCCTTGTTTTTGCAATAGTCTATGCACTTGGCGCGTTTTTGCCCAGGTAGTTCTCGCGCCATAAAACTCCAATTATTCCGTTCTATATTTGAGCTGCTGCAGCAAGTACACTTGACGAATGCAGCACAAATGGAATTTCAAGACAACAGTGACAGAAATATTTCCGGTGGAGTAACGCTGCGCCTCCGCCGAAGAACCACCGTGTCGAAAATCGGCACGGCATCCTGAGCCTCCTCCAGGTTGGAGGCGCGCCCTGGCGACAGCTAGGGCGCGTCACCAACCCGGAGGCTAAGGCCGTCCTTTCATGAGCTGTAGCAGGCGCCGGGCTACAACGCCACCTAGTTTTACGCAGTTGGGCTCCCAGAAGCTGCCAGTAATGGCGAAGTGCATCGTGTCACGGTGCAACGCCGGGTACGAGATATGCACGGAGGAGCACTCCCTTTTTGCTTCTCGACAGTTAAGAGGACCGCCTGAATGTATCATCACGCGATCCCGCGCAAAGACCTCCTGCTGCAGCCGACAGACTTCGTCTGCTTGAGACATTTTGAGTCCAAGTTTTTGGCCAAATTGTAAGAAGCTGTCTACAAAACCCAAGTTCTGGTAAATGTGCTACGCAAAGCAGCTCTGGCCAAAGATGCGGTGAAAACGAAGTTCCCGAGCCGCCCTAGGTAACTGACAAAAAAAATTGTCTGCACTGTCAAACGCAATGAATTCGGTAGCTTTACAGGGACAGTGTTAGCGAAAAATATTAGGAAAGAAAATGGTACGGCGATGAATGGTTGTAGTATGCCGTACACACATCGAGGACGGCGTCAAGAACGACGTCTAGCACGACCTCTAGGACGACTTCAAGGACGACATCTATGACGGCTATGAGGACGACCTTAAGGGCGATGTCTAGGACGAGGTCAAGCACTGCGTCTAGAATGACGTCAAGAACGACGTCTAGAACGATCTCTAGGACGAACTCAAGGGCGACGTCCCAGAGGACTAGGTCGAAGACGTCTAGGACGACCTTAAGGGCGACCTCAAGGACAACCTCTAGGACGTCAGATCATGTCACGTCAGCAACCGGCATTATGCGCCTGGCGCTTACGACCTTACACGACCGGAGCTTACGCTTCAGCCACTGGCGTTACGTTACCTTCCTAACGCGACCTTCGCTTCAGCCACCACCGCTTCAACCACGGGTCTTACGTGACCCTAATAATGCGACCTTGAGCGTGGTTGGGTCTATAAAGCTACCACCTCAACAGCACCGGCGGATTGTCAGTGCCTTCCATCCAGCACACTGTACCATGTTCTGGCGATATTAACTGTATCAAAGATGTTGCAAAGTTGGTTTCTGCTCAAATTTGACCCCTGCCCGGAAAACAATTTCTGAAAACCACGTTTCGCTGAATTGTCGAAATATAATGAGCCCGAGAAAATGAAGGCGTTTACAGAATGTGTATGTGTCTTCCATCGATATATTGCCGCGCGCCCAGCTAGCCAACAAGGAAGCGCGGCCGTGGCCTAACGGTTATCGTGCCTGCCTCCCACGTGAAGTGCCAGTGTACGATTCCTGGAAACGACGCATCTTTTGTTTATCCTTGCAATTTAGTGTTCTAGTAAATTCGAGAATCCTGTTGCTGTCGCCGAACCTTTTAGGCCGATTGATCCAGAAGCCAACGGGTGTACATAAGGGGCTCCGCATGGCGATCCTCAGTCAGTTTCGCCCCAGCGTTCGACTCTGCTGTCACGCCAACTTCGACGCCCGCGACGCTCTGCTTTCTTCTGTTCCCTTTTTTTATTTTTGGACACAAGTTCGCCCCACTAAACGTTTGTCTCCTCAGTTATTATCGCCTCATCAATTATCATTCGTGACAGTTTGGTGGAGGTGCGGGGTATCTCTGCAGGCGGAACAGGCGTCCGGAGCGTCAATCTGTTCTCACCAAGGTCGATGACGGCGCCGTATTCGCAGAGAACGTTTATGCCGAGAATGACGTCTCTGGAACAGTCTTGTAGAACGACGAACTTCACAGGACACGTTTCGCCGTGAATTTCGACGCGAGCAGTGCACCTTCCGACAAGCGTGATAAGGAGTCCTCCGGCGGTTCGAATTTGTGGTAATCCCCAGGGCGTCGTAACTTTTCGCAGGCGGCGAGAGAGCCTCCCACTCAAAACTGAGTAGTCTGCTCCGGTGTCCACGAGGGCAGACGCGCCGTGGCCGTCGATAACAACTTTTAGGTTGTTTGGCATCGTTGGAGGAGTGTCGTTGCAATGAATGCGTGGCGTCGGGAGAGTGGGTGCGCTCCGGCGTTCTTGGAGGCTCTTTACTTTGGTCATCTTCGGCAATGCCACCTTCAGGCGTTGCCGCATTTAGTTTTCCCGGCGACGCAGGGGAGACAGGCTTTCTCGGCGGGGTCGTGGCGCTGGAGACGCTGAACGTCGTGGCGATGGCGAGCGAGATTCACGGCGGAAAGACGGCACCGTAGATGGCGAGCGTCGGAGGTACTCCTCGATATCGCGAGGGCGTTCGCCGTACCTCGGGCGTGGGTCGTTCGGGCGAAAACCACGCAGCCCAGGTCGACGGTAGGAGCAGCCGCGATAGATGTGGTCGGCTTCCCCGCAGTCGTAGCAGAGCGGGCGTCGGTCGGCCGTTCGCCACACGTCGGTCTTCCTCGGCGAGGGTCGCTCCGGGCGGACGTCCTGGACTTGTCCTCCCTGGCGTCGAGGATACTGCGGCGTCGGAGGGTCTCGTCGGGGTGGCGCCGTGGCCTGGCGGTTAACTTGCGGCGGTCGTCGGGCCATGGCGGCGTAGCTCAAAGTCGGTTCCTCTGGCGATGTCGTGTTGATCGGAACCTCAGGTTGGAAGGCTCGGTGAACCTCTTCTCGGACGACCTCGGCGAGCGAAATTGAGGAAGGGCGATCCAGAGCGGGGAGCATCTTGCGGATTTCTTCCCGGACGACTTCACGGATGATGTCACGGATGCCTGAAAGGTCGGCACCAAGGTCGGATCCGGATGTCGCCAGAGTAGTCACGCCAGGGTGTTGCTGGTAGTGTCTGGCGCGTGCTAGTAGGGCACGTTCCATATTCGTCGCCTCCGTAAAGAAGCCGTCGACAGTTGTCGGAGGATTGCGAATGAGACCGCCGAATGTCTCGCTTTTCACACCCCTCATCAGGTGTCGCAGCTTCTTCTCCTTTGTAGCCTGAGGATCGGCACGGGCGCTCAGGCGAAGAACATCCTCGACGAAGCTGGTGATGCTTTCATTCGGGCCTTGGGCCCTTGTTCGAAAGATGACTTCGGCCCTCTCACGTCGGTATTGGCTGGTAAACGTCTTCTTTAGTTTAGCTATAAAGGGAAGCTGAAGCGGTTTTGTATTTGAATAAAAACGCTTAAATCATCTTCATTCGGCCTACAGTACCACGAATATCAAGATTATTTTTAAGTTGATGCACGGAGGCCGCAGAAAATCGTTTTCAAAGTACCGCTGAAGCCTCTCCTTCAAGGAGCGTTACGTAATAAAATACGTTTTGGGCATCTCCGCTCTCGCGCATCGGCAGCGCCTATCAAAGCTATACACAAGCACTCTCCCCTATTTATAAACAAAAAGGTCAGAAGAAGACGACACGATTGGTACCAGTGAGGGGAAATGTACCTGACAAGCTTGCGACTGCACGTGCTTCCCACAAGAGCTGCATGCACGCGCTTGACGGCCGTAAGATCCTTTTTTGACGTAACGACTGGTCGGTTTTTTTTCGTGTTTTCTTCGTTTTGGTTACATCTTCGGGTGAAACTAACGTGATATTCAGATTCACGGGATAAAAATACTCGAGGATTCCCCTCTAAGTCGTTTTTCTTTTTTTTCAAGTACTTCTTCAGCTTCTTTTTAAAGGGTAGGCGAATAACGTGACTTTAGTCCTCTCTGACTTCATTCTAAAAAGGCCGATTGTGCACTTCAATCCGAGGGCCTCCAATGTTTACCACTGCACAGCCCAGCACGTACGTGTTCCTTGCTTTAGGAAGAAAGAAAGCACGTGCTATGCGCACGAACGCAAAAAAAAAAAATGACACCGGCCAACAGCCCTCTATTTATTTGAATGGTCTATGCTCCGCCACCACTTAAAAAGTGCCAAACTGTCACAGTTCATTACGTGCGAAGCTTCGCTGCAGTTGATAATGGCCAATTCGTCGGGGCCCGCATAGCACCGATGCAGTGCGGTTCGGGATACAGGGAAGGCTAGAGGGGAGAGGGGAAATTCCTTCTCTCCCCGCCAACCTTCCGTGTACTAAAATGAAAAGAGTTTACTGAACTGAACGGGTGCGGTGTGCCCCAGACGAATAGGTCATAAGACGTAGCAGACGGACGTCGTCTGCCTCGACGACCGTGGCGTCATCTGGTGGCGCGCATCAGAAACGGGGACGAAAGCTCGACGCCTCCGGAGATTCCACCTAAGTCGTCCTACACCGGGATCGAGACAACTCCGTTTTAAAGGACTACAAAGACACTTAAGTTTTGTTGTTTAAACATTAATTTTTATCATATTTAATTAAAACCAGTCCATTACATTCGCATCAACCTGTAACAGGTTAATTTCACTGAGCACTTTTATATGGTGGCAAAGTAACAACGTATCATCTGCGTTATGAAAAATGTCACCAGCTGACACAGTCTTAGCAAGATCGTTCACATACAGATAAAGCGGAAGACGAGACAAAGAGGACCTCGAGGAACGGCGGCTTTAAGAGATACTATGGCGCTCTGGGTATTACAGACAAAAACCCGCTGTGTCCGGTCCGTCAGTAGGTTTTCAAGTATATTAAAAAGGACCTCTAAACTCGTAGTCGAAAATGTTTTCAACTTCAACACGCCTGGGCAAGGCAGCACAATCAACTTTGATTGTGCTGCCTTGCCCAGGCGTATTGTGTGATTGTATAGCGGGTTGCTTTGACTCGTTTTGTTTTCTTATTCTTCTTTTGAGCGGGGTCGTTGAAATGAACCCTGGTCCAACTATCGACGAGCAGCTGGCACAAATCATTGAAAGTGAAAAAGAAAACTCAAAAGAACTAAAGTCAATTTAAGGAAAATTGGACTCACAAATATCGGAAACAAATAAAAGATTGACTTCTATAGAAGGAAAGCTGGAGTCGTTTTCGCGTACAGTAGAAAGAGTGGATGACTGTGAGCATGCAGTGAACAATCTAAATTATTAGGCTGCAGCGCTAATGAGCAAAATCGATGATCTCGAAAACTGCAGTCGACGGAATAATTTGATTGTATATGCAGTCAATGAACGTGAAACGGAAACGCCAAATTCTCTCCGGGAGTTTGTCTTGGCAGGAATATTTGAGGAGAAGCTGGGCATTAAGGTCAGTAGTCTCGAACGTATTCATCGTTTGGGTAAAAAGACACCAAACAAAACACGCCCTGTGATTTTGCGTTTGTTTGACTTTAACAAAAAATGGAGCTACTAAGAAACGCAAGAAAATTTAAGGGAACAAAAATTTCAGTATCAGAAGATTTTTCGCTTAGAATTCGGAACATCCGGAAACAGTTATGGGCAACTGTTAAAGATAAAAGAAAACCCGAAGATAAAGTATATCTTAAGTATGACAAGTTTATTATTAATCAGGATGTGTATGTGCGGGATGACGAAAATTGTCGAAGGTGTAAGCTTACGGGCTCTGGGATTAATGACGTGAACGAGGCACAAGATGATTTTGCTAGCACTCCCCAGTCCGGGAGAGGTAGAGCCGGTGAGAGGCTACGTGAACAAACACGCGAAAGACTGGCTGGCGCCAAAACTAATTCGGGCGACCATGACCGAGTACGTTCAAATGAACAAGCCTATTTCACCCGTGCTCGTAAAAATTAGGCAGCGACATCTTCGAATTCGCAGACACTATCAGAAGCGTCATAGCTACGTGCAAGAAGCAATGGCGAACATGTTACTTTGTTTCCATCTGTTTCAGTTACGTTTACTAACATAAGAAGTGTTATGAATAAACGAGATCAGCTTAACTCTGTTGTAAGCTCAACAAACGCAGACCTAATCTTTCTTACGGAAACATGGCTCAGTAAACATGTCTGCAGCTCTGAAATTTTCCAAGGAGATAAAACATATAATGTATATCGTTTTGACAGAGACGGTAGACATGGAGACGGCACACTCATAGCCGTATCACAGAGCATACCTTCATTTTGCGTAGATGTTGCTTCCGATCTAGAAATGGTTTGGGCTTGTATCACTTTAAATAGCGCAAGAATTCAACTGGGTGTCTGCTACCGCCCCCCAAACAGCGCGGCGAAATTTATTGATGATTTTCATGACGTTATAAATTATATTGTTTGTCAGAATCCCAGTTCTCCTATTTTTTTATTAGGAGATTTTAATTTTCCTGATATCATGTGATCTGATCTAACTTCTTTTCAACCTGTTTCGACTCAGAGTCAACATTTTTTGGATCTGTGTGCGTGTCTTAATTTTACACAGCTGGTGACGAAACCAACAAGGTATGCCAATGATACAGCGAACACAATTGATTTAAGGGGGCGATGCAACGATTTTTGTATTTTACGCAAATACCGCTTAAAACGGATCCCTGACGTTAATGACCTGTGAAATACCCGTTCGTTTTTCACCACACGCAATCGAAGTCGTAGAAAAAAAATACAGAAAAATGAGCAACGTTCACCCCCTCAACTCGCAGCCAGAACAAGTGGCCACGTGATCTGGAGCCGATTATATGCCGCCAATGTTGATCATAGCCACGCGCTGGGGTTGGCAAAGCACAGGACACGCGCTGAGTTCCAGACATTGTTATGGCTCGGCTATTGTCGTCGTTGCAGCGATTGGACACTGGCCACTACCCGAATGCTTCTCGAGCTAGTAATTATCACGAGCCCAAATCGAGTGTCTACGCCATGCTCGGGTCCAATCTATGAGCAGCATTCAAATATCGTCACTGGGCGGTACTGCTACCGCCCAGCTACGTCATCAGGTTTTGCGAAGGAGAGATTGAATGAAAACACTCGGATTTGTCCTCGAAATTACAGCGCAACAAAGGAATTTCTTGGTCAGTGGCGTTGCGTGCGAGTATCCTTGAGTCCCACTAGTGCCAGTAAGCTCGTGTAAAATGAAAAGCCTTCCAATTGAATATCGTTGCACCGCCCCTTTAAAGGCCTGTTCACACATGCAGCGGAGCGCTACAAGCATAGCGCTAACCTCGCGCTAAGCGCGTGCTGACCGGAGCGTTCACCAGCTTTGTATCGCTCCGCCAAAACTGTTGCTCGTGGCAGGCGATAAGTAGCTGACGGCACGTGAGGAGCACTACATCAGCGCTTCGCTCCATGTGAGAACCGGCCTTAAAGGTCGGTTCTCACATGCAGCAAAGCGCTGATGTAGCGCGCCTCACGTGCCGTCAGCTGCTTATCGTCTGCCATGAGCAACAGTTTTGATGGTGCAATACAAAGCTGGTGAACGCTCCCGTCAGCACGCGCTTAGCGCGAGGTAAAGGGCTGTTTATACTCCGACGTTGAGCGCAGTGAACGCAGCGTAGCGCCGAACGCGCGCCTTTCATTGGCCGGCAACCAGGAACTCGATATCTGCGACAATCAGTATCTGTGCGCGCTGCGCTACGCCGCGCCCGTCGACGTTACGTTGGAGTATAAACGTACCTTAAGCGCTACGCTTGTAGCGCTCTGCTTAGGAGTACTCCGGCGATTTCTTCATGGTCCCCGATTTGCTTGAAATTTTGCTAAACTCGCCAAACAACATCGCTAAAATAGTATCCTAAGTATTAGGTTAAAATAATTTTTTTTCGCTAAGTTATTGAATTTACAATTTTGGTCTTAACCGTGTTTTTCAAACTGGAAGTCTCTACTGGCAACAACGAAAAAGTGACGTCAGTGGAAGGCAGGAGTTCACTCTTTGGACTGTAGAATTTGTTCCCAACTGATTTGAAGCAGCTTCATGGTGTCAAATGAATGCTTTGGAAGCTCGCTCCAGGATCCGCGCTCCAGCACCGAACAAATGATTGGCATATTCTATTTTTTAGACTGTTCGCTCGACTGGCAAGCCTGCCCGCCACTGACGTCACGGCACTGAAAAGTGCGGGTAAATTTGAATGTTGGTTTTTGCATCATTTTCATTTGCCGATTTCGCAATAACTATTATGAATTTCGCGATACTAAATAGCATACCGGAAAGGGTAAAGGCCGGGGAGTCAGAAAATATAGTTAGTTGAGGTAGCTCAAAAATCGCCGGAGTACCCCTTTAAGGCCGGTTCTCACATGGAGCGAAGCGCTGATGTAGCGCTCCTCACGTGCCGTCAGCTACTTATCGCCTGCCACGAGCAACAGTTTTGGCGGTGCGATTCGAAGCTGGTGAACGCTCTGGTCAGTACGCGCTTAGCGCGAGGTTAGCGCTATGCTTGTAGCGCTCCGCTGCATGTGTGAACAGGCCATTATGTGTGAACAGGCCTAAATTCTGTCGACACACCCTGACCTTCTATCTTCCCTTACGTATCTTCCAGATTGCCTGAAGCTGAGCAGGTTGGTTATTCATGCTTGTGGGAATTGCCAGCTGAACGAAGGAAGAAATATACAGGACAGAGAGAGAGAAGGAACAAACACATGCACTCCGCTGGTACATGTGTTTGGTTACCAGGTACGAGGCTTAAGTGAGGCTAAGTGATCACTCGTTGTTAAATTTTGATCTCAAAGTTGCGCCCCCAATCAATATTAAAAAAGTAAAGCTTATTTCTGACTACAATAAAGCCAGTTTTGAATCTTATTAACCAAAACCTGTGCAGCTATCTGGACATATATCTGGCACAATTTGATCAACGAAGCGTGCAGGAAAATTGGGGATTATTTTGTTTAAAAGTGAACGAACTGATTGATGCGCATGAACCCGTCAGGCGTATTCAATCTGATGCTAAAGCACCTTGGTATACTAACACCCTTAAACGTCTTTCCAATAAAGAAAAGCGACTTTTTCGTTTAGCTAAATTACGTAACACGATTGATCGGTGGGAAGCCTACTTTGCGGCTGAGGTCGAATATTCCCAAGCTGTATCTGACGTCAAAGAAAAATATTTTAAGAACACCTTACCGAGTTTATTTTAAATGACCCCAAAAAGTTCTGAAATACTGTTAATATGAATGACGACGGCTTAATTTCTCTTAGCGATGAGTCTGGGGCGTTACTCCCTTCGGCAGAATTTCCACCAGTGTTTAATAACGTTTTTTTTTTTGCAAATAGTTCTTCTGCAGGTAATGGAAATGTATTTTATGACGTTCCACGTTGTGAGTGTAGCCCTATGTTTCCAATTTTCATGGAGCCTACTGGAATTGTAAAGTTTATTGATTCTTTGAAAGAATCATCGTCATGTGGGAGCGATAATAAAAACTCGAAATTTCTAAGACAAAATAAAATGTACTCATCCTTTTTTTTTTTTGGCCAAACTTTTCCAGCAATCTCTTGAGTGTAGAACGCTCTCAATAGAATGGAAAACTGCGAAGGTGGTTCCACTGTATAAGTCCGGTAACGAGCATTCTCCATTAAATAATCGACCCATTCCACTAACGAGTATTCTCTGTAAAATAATGGAGCCCATACTGTACTCTCATATTTTGAATTACCTAGAATCAAATTCATTTTTCGCCCATGCTCAACATGGTTCCGTCGCTCATTTTCTTGTGAAACGCAGCTGCTTCATTTCACCCATTGTTTGCACGCTATACTGGACAAAAACCATCAGGCTGACTGTATTTTTCTTGATTTTTCTAAAGCATTCGACAAGGTTAATCATAGTTGCTAATGCTTAACTTTCTTAATTAAACCTAGATCGAAATTTGTTACCCTGGCTGGAATGCTTTCTTACCAACCGCTCACAATAAGTAACTCTAAATGGCCTTAATTCATCCCTGACTGATGTGGTATCGGGCGTGCCCCAAGGTTCGGTTTCAGGCCCGCTTCTGTTTCTAATATTCATCCTCCATGCATTTATACGCGGCTGTCTGTGTGATTTATCGGGAAGTTCATGATGATGATGATGAGCACATTTTGCAATCTGATTTAAATAATATTACTCTTTGGTGCAAAATATGGCGTATGGAACTAAACCCTAACAAATGCAAACTAATGCGCGTTTCCCAGCAAGGCGCACACCCTTCGGCATTTACACTAACCGACATTCAACTTGAATCTGTAAACTCATACCGTTATCTGGGTGTTACAATATCGTCAACATTAACCTGGAAACCTCATATCGATATAATAATCGCCAACCCTAACCGCATGTTAGGATACCTACGACGAAACTTCAGAACGGCCCCAGTTAACTTAAAGCTTCTTCTTTATAACACTCTTGTAGGGTCAAAATTAGAATACGCAGCCTCTATTTGGGATCCTAATCACGCCTTTCTACATAAAGCTCTAGAACTAGTTCAAAATAACGCCGTTCGTTTCATTCTGTCTAATTATAATCGAACAGCCAGCGAATCATCAATGAAGTCCAGTTTGTTGTTACCCTCTTTGTCATGGCGCAGAAAGTTTTTTCGACTTTGCCTGTTTTATAAAGTGTATCACCATCAGTCGTTGCGAGACCATTTCTTTACACTGCCTATACTCTTCCCGTCTGGACCATCTGAATAAAGTTGGATTAACACGTTGCCAAACAAACACTTTTTTTATTCATTTATCCCGCATACATCAAACGACTGGAACCACCTTCCAGCAGATATCGCAACTATACCCAATTATTTTCTTTTTCGCCAATCTTTGTTTACATTTCTGTTTGATGAGCCAACATGAGTCATTTTATTTTGTTTATTTTGTTCGTAACAGATATTGCCGCCCGCAGGGCCGAGAAAGCAACGCTCGGTAACGGACCTCTAGAAAGTTCCCGTTTATTCTTGTTCCGGACGTAACTTCTATCATTTATTCCTGCTTTTTGTTTTTCTAGAAAGTGCTTGTTCATTTTCGCCCCGAGCGCGCTACGCTCGAACCTTCTCCGCCGAATCTTCGAGGTAGTGACTCACTCTAGATAAGAGGCCGCCCGCGACCTTGTCGAGTCAATTTTCGCCTCAGCGTTCGACTCTGCTGTCACGCCGACTTCGACGCCCGCGACGCTCTGCTTTCTTCTGTTCTCTTTTATTTTTAGGCACAAGTTCGTCCCATTAAACGTTTAGTTTACTCAGTCATTCGCCGCCTCATCACTTGTCATTCGTGACAATATTGCTTACAGCTTTTGCCAATCGCAGTGTATTTTTGATATCTGAATTTTTTGCCGCATGTTTTTTTGTTTTGTCAGTTTGTTTTATTTTTGTTTGCTTTGCCCTTCTCCTCTACAATGCTTCGGCGCTTGAGGGTATGTACAATAAATAAATAAATAAATAAATAAATAATATTTTGTTACTAATGAAATCGAAGGCCTTAAACACGTCTAAGAGAAGAGCGCAGGCATATTTGTTGTTTTCGAAAGTGCCGCGTAATTTATTAACAAAGTATTCGAGAAGCGAATCCGTGCCACGTCGTGGGAGGGATAAAGCCGTGCTTGGACAGTGAAACAATATCAAGCTCTCCAAGGAACGCCGTCAATGCTTTAATTTTTTTTTTTTTCAATTAATAAAGATAAACATGGCAGAACAGATATTGGTCTATAACTTTCTACGTTATCACGTTTTTTCTTATTTGTAAATTGGCCTAACAATGTCAATTTCTAGACCACTGGAATGACTCTGGAGCTGTTAATCTCATTTATTACTTATAACAGAATACCAGCCAAAACATCTAAATTTCGCTGCAAGTTGCTGACACGAAGTAGTAACCGCCCCGGTGCCTTGTAGCGCTTGAAGCTAAATACAAAAGTACGCAAATTCTGCGATGTCATGTTTTGTAAGAAATGCTGAGGCGGAGGATAGTTCCAAGTTAATAGGTGTAATATTTCGTCTTTGATACAAACTAACGGAACCAAAGAAGCAATGAATGCGTCGGTAATTGATTATAAATCGGTACTGAAGTGTTTCGTAATTGTGTCATCGATAGAAGACTTGTATGAAACTCCCTTGACTTCATTTACCAAAGCCCAGGTTTATAAACATCAAAACGTGACCTATAAACTTATCCTTAAAATGCTGACGTTTTCTGGCGCGAATAATTCCATTCTTAGGATTTCTACTTCGCTTTGGTATTGCAATCACAATTCTTTATCTTTCGGAAAACGGCGAGATCGTGGCCATAAACACATCCTTCTCTTTGATCGCAGATAAAACGTCTGTGGCAAGCCAAGGTAATCAAAAGTGAAAATTTTATTTATCAAAAGGAAGGGAATCTACGAGTGTTGTTTGGGTTTGTTGTTCTACAAGCTTTTGTTAAATGGTACAAAGTTAATGTGACACGCCACTAGGCAATGACCCGCCAATTTCCGCGAAATTACTGCCGATGTTACAGGTATCTCAAAGTTTCTGACGCTTATATGATCAATGCATGACGAAGCCAATTTTTCGGACAGGTGTTATTTTCTTGTATTAATAGTAATTATGCTTTCGATGCCATTGTTTGCGAGAATATTTAAAAAATCACAATAAACAAATTGAAAGGATTCATTGCGTCAATATTTATGTCACCCACGATGCATAGTTTATCCGTAGATGCTACCTTTTCTAAAACAGTGTTTACCTCATCTAAGAAATTAGTCACATTTTCCTGAAGGCGGTTATATATCGCAAATGGATATATTTCAAAATTGTTTTTATATACTTTTAGCGAGAGACACTGGCCAGCTTGAGGGATACCACTAAATCCACTACTGACCATATCTCGTTTACGTACACGGCTATTTCACCTCTTCTCGCTGTGCTCACGCGTCAGAAGGAAAGTATTAACTGACCCTGTGAAACATAAACGTCGCGAACATTTATTCGGTTAACACGAAAACGTCGACAGTGCTCTCAACTGTTCGAGCTATTAACTGAAATTCATCTCAATATGTACCAATGCTTCTAAGGTTAACATGCAATGAATTACCTGTATGTAACATTAACATTACCATTAAACATTAACATTAATAATAATAATAATAATAATAATAATAATATTAGTAATAATATAATAATAAATCAATGTGTTTATTATAGTGTCCAAAACCAACCAATCGGTCTTAGTTTTGGCACACTTAAAGAACAAGCAAAAACACGCATACAAACCCACATACACACGAGTGAAGAGGGGAACGTATAGTCCACCAGTCTGAGACTAAGAATATTAACAAGTACGAAAGACACTCAAATCAACAAGGGAAATCAAAAGCACAAAACAGAAACATAACCAGGTGTGAGAGCAAAAAGCAAATACTTGGATATCGTACTGACAAACATCAACCCTTCAACTGATCAGTCCTTTTCTTGCGAGAGAAAGTTTCAAACAGCGTTTCCTAACTTGTTCCCGCACTAGTTAAAAATATCAAGTGTATCGGAGTAACTGTTATAACAATCAGCCGATCTTCGGATCGGGTTCAAGTGGCTAAAATGTCGAGCTGTTAGAAAAGATGATTGAAGCCGTGCACTCACACGTGGAACTCAAAGGCCCACTTTGGACAGAAAGAAGCTGGGAGAGTTAATCGAGCCGTGCAGTGTCTCAAACAAAACAACAGATCTGCATTCACCCGACACTGCTACAGGCTTAACAAGGTGAAGAGTTGCGAGTTACCCCCAACGTTTAAACAAGGAGCACCTTTCTCGAGGTAACGATATTTAAAGATAAAAATAAAATTGTTTTGGACCCGCTCGACAAATAAACTCCTACTTTTGAAAATTCCGTTCCATACAACCGAGGCGTATTAAGGAACAGTACAGCGTGAAAAAAGCGGACGGGCGTTTGAATTCCTCGTTATGCGAGACGTGGTACCTAACATGCGCAAGGCCGATCGAACCACTCTGGTAACGTGAGCGTCAAATCTCAGGGTTGATTTAAAAACAACACCAAGGTCCCTCAGTTCACTTACGCGTGACAGCAGTTCGCCATGATAACTATATGAGAAAACAAAATATCGTGGGTCTTGCGGGAATATGTCATTGCTTTTGTTTGAGAATGATTCAAACGGAGGTCCTTCTCTAAACACCAATGACCAATGATATAAAACTTTTGTAAAGTTTTATATCATCAGCGTATCGCAGAAATGAACAGTTTGATATACCCTGAGAGACATCATTCACAAAAAAAAAAAAAAAATGAAAAGGAAGGGGCCCGAGACAGATGCAGGCACTCCAGAGCTTGCCTTCTACGAGGACGAGGTAATATTGTTGACACGGACGTACGCTTGCATATTGGACAAATAGTTTTTTTTTAACAAATTGTACACGGAACCACATACTCCGTAGCAGCAAAGCTTGTATAAGAGGATGTGGTTGACTACGTCGAAGGCCTTACTCAGGTCGAAATAAAAAACATCATGCTGACGTAAAAGATACGAGATTTGTAGATGTCGATCTGCTAGACATCAAGCCACGCTGATTAAGAATGATTATGCTACGAAACTTGAAGGACAGGAATTAATGGATGACCACTTCAGAGAGTTTGGAAATAGAAGAGAGAAGATAAATCGGTCTGTAATTAAAAACGTCACCAGATTTCAGGACCGGAATAACCACTGCCACTTTCCAGTCGTCAGAGAATATTCCTGACGTCAAGGAGCTATTACAAATTCTCCAGAGTATAGGCGGAAATACCTCATAATTACCCTTAAAGGGAAGCTGAAACACTTCTTGAAAAAAACAAGCTAGAGGTGAATTCTGGCGTATTTTTATCCTGTGAACCTGACTATCACCTTCGGTTTCCCAGAATATGTAACTAAACGCGAGAAATCGCGAAAAAAAAAAAAACCGACCAGTCGTGACGTCATACTAGAATCTTTGGGCCACCAAGCGCGTGTCGCTCGTGTGAGCGGCGCGTGCAATTGCAAGCTTGCCAGGTATATTTTTCCGTACTGACATCAGTCATGACGTTGCTTTGACCTTTTTGAAAATAGCAAGAATGCGCTTGCATAGCTTTGACAGGCGCCGAAGATGCGCGAGAGCAGAGATTCCGAAGACTCCTAGTATGACGTCACGCCCCGTGAAGGAGGGGCTTCGACGGTACCTTAACAATTAATGTATGCAGCCTCCGTACACCAAATTGAATAATAATCTTGATTTTCATGATCCTAAAGTCCTGAATGAAGGCCATTGAAGTGTTTTCTTTCTTACAAATTCAGAACCGCTTAAGTTCCCCTTTAAGTATTGCATCGGGTATCCCGTCATGACGTGCAGACAATGTGGGGTCTTATTTTCTTAATACATAACCTAGCACATTTCTCATCGACCACAACAAAACCTAATTGGTCACCAAACTCATCCCAGTGAGGCAATATAGTTGAGGAGCAATTATTCTTTTTATTATAGACTGACGCAAGTGATCTGCAAACAACTCAGACATGCCCCATTCGCACTGTCGCTATGCTGATTCAAGACAATTTCGGACTAAAAAGACTTCCCCAAGGCGGGATATAGCATATCTCCAGAATTTCTGGGGATTGTTAACGAGATCTGATTCTACCGAGTCACAGTGCGCCTGGCGATCACGGCTTACAATTTTCTTACATTGCTTTCTGCAAATTTTAAATTCAACTTCCCACTTGTTGTTTACAATGAAAGTTGTCAGTAAGGAGATTGCACTATGTCCAGTTAATAGCGGAAGCGTTAAAATCCCCCAAGATTAAGATCTTGCTTTTTTGTGAGTCGTTCATTGTATATTCAATGTCAGCGAGACATCTGCGGAAATCAGCTGGTGTCGTCTGAGGAGGAAGGTAAAACAGACCTATAGAAATTCATTTTCTCCTAAAACACTCAATTTCCACCCGCAGAGACTGCAACCAATACACCACCTCCTACTCGGCCCTTTGAAAGAGAAATCACGATCGTGACGGAAGGCATCAAAACCTCGGGGGGAAGGGGAGTAGTCGGAGGAATTAGCACTAGGACGTAACCAAGTTCCCGTTAAGCAAACAACTGAGTAATTAGAAAGAGTAATGTAGGTAAATATTTATTGAGCTTTCGTCTACAGGCGACGGATATTCTGACATAATAAATCGATGTTACTTATCTTTATACTTAGTTTTGGGATCGTGGGCTTGTTCGGACGAGTGAATAAGTTCCTGACGAAGTGCCCCCCTGAAAGGTTTAAAAAGACAATCTTTCGGACACAAATCAAGGTCAGGGAGTTTCTCGAAGTCTTCGGCAGCTACAGGGACGCGAAAGGAGGCGTACGTGTTGTAGCGAGTCTTCAGTCGGTGGTGCTTCAAGTTTTCCACATCGAGTGAACGCAGATGCCCAACGATGTCAGTAGAGGTGGCGACCGGATCCAGCTTGGTCACAAACAATGCTCTCCTGCGAGAGGATGAGGGGGCAACGCTCAACTTGCATGCCACGGACACTCCGGCTTGCGCAGAGATTCGAGCCTTCGGGCTGATCGGGTTCGGCAAACCAGGCAGCGCATCATCTTTCGACACCACGCACACTGGTGCACCTGCAGACTTTGCAAAGAGAGCCGAAGCGGGAGGAAAGCGCAGGACCGCAGCGAATGTTGTTCCACCACAGGGCTTTGCCTGAGCTTCAGCATCAAACCGTGCTCGCTTACCAAGCACGTCGCGTAAGCTGCGAACTTCCGCCTGCAGGCAGGCGATGGAGCCTCTCTGGAGTTCCGCCTGCTGTCTCTGCTCACGGCGGAGACGCGCGTTGTCTTCGCCGAGGGAAGCTGCTTCCAGCGCGTCGAGGAAAAGGGACTGGAGGGACTGAAGTCTGGGGGCCCCACGTGCGTCCACGTCATCGGGAGACGGGGCGGGTGGCATCACCGGACGAATAAGGGAGGCCGATGGCGGAGGAGGAGAGCGGGTGGACAGGTCGCCGGGGTCACCGGAGACCACGCTGCTGACGTTAAGCCTAGCTCCCCACCGTTGATCTTCACACAACTCTGGCAGACAAATGAGCTCACTTCACGCTGAAGAAATAAGTGTTCGGTCTGCGGAAAGCATACGCACTTCGTATGCGCCCGAAGTTGGCACTCAGTGCAGCGCAGAAAACTTTGTCAACCGCAAAAGCAGCGAAAGCAAAAAAAATAAAAAAAATAATAAGAACAAGAATATAAATAATAAATAATTAGTAATAATAATAATAATAATCCTTTCCCAGAGAGCACGAGGAGTGGAGCAGAGAGCACGCGACTGAGTTTAGATTCACTGACACTAACCACCGCATTCGTGGTTCCCCTCATCCTGTTAATGCTCAAAAATAGTACTATAAAGAAAAACGTCACACTAGGTTTTGCCAGACAACATAAAACCCAATATCTCACTTCACTTTTTGTCAAAACAGTCGCAGGAATACTTCACAAATACATTTCGAGTTTTTAGACACGAAAACAGATACTGAGCTTTGGTCAAATCGGTTTACGGCCAGGAAATTCACACCAGGCACGTAGCCAGGGGGAAAGGGGGGGGGGGGGGCATGGGGCCCGGGCACCCCTCTCCCGAAATTTTCCGTTTTGCTGGGACCTCCTCTTCCCCCTCCCCCTCATACAGCATTTTATCATGGGCTGCCCCCCCCCCCCGAACCAAAATCCCGGCTACGTGCCTGATTCACATCTTGTAGACCCTGATATGGGGAACGATAAAAAACGATAAAATCTCAGGGTCTACAAGATATCAATTCATTACCAGGTCACCACTCTCTCACTGCTTACAGGATATTCATTTTTATTTGCGCACGTGCGACTCGAAAATGAAATCAGACTTGCGCAAAAAACACACAAACCCTCTGCCCTTGTAACAGATTGCAGATTACAATATTCTGATGACAAAACTTATATATCTAAAACTACCACTCTATATGACCTCTTGGATTCAAGAATTCTTTTTTTACAGGCCGTTTTACTTTAGTCAGGATTGGTTAAAATCACGAATATTTCAACAAACGAGAGGATTGCCTCAGGGTTCCGTCCTATCCCCTTTGCTTATCAATATACCCAAGAGCTATATTCTTTTGATGACGGATATCGCAACTCCAGTTTCAATAACGGTTGTGGAGAAGTCAATGACATCGACTTCTCCACAACCTCCGCCGATATTCAAAGCCTTTATACTATGCTTCAGAACTGTCTTGATACACTGCTGGCTTGGTTACCAAGTGTACGACTCTCAATTAATTCAACAAAAAGCTCACTTTAATGTTTTCAGTTGATGCTCAGGTAACCTTTGAACTGCATATTATTTCAACGTTAATACCACGAGTTAAGAACTTGAAATATTCGGGTATGACTTATGACGAAAAAATAACCTGAAAATTACATATTGACGAAACTGCCATCCGTGGGGCAAAAGCCATACGACGATTAACTCAAGGTGCGAGATACGCTCGGTGTTGCGCCGGTCGGCCCTCGTCCTTTTGTGCAATAGTTATGTGCGCCCCATACCGGAACTTGGATCTATGCTGTTTCGAAGCCAACCGGCATGTAGAATAGAACCCCTCCTTATGCTAGAGCAAAAAGCACTTCGCCTGTGCTCGGGCCTCCTACAATACACAACGAACAGTGTTCTTTGCCTGGAATCTCGTATTCCACCCTTCATAACCCGACTCCGAGTATTAACAGTTCAGACGTACTCACATATTTTTGACGTCGGCTTTCTAACCCCTGAGATTAAACGACAACTTTTTCTGACCCAAAGTTGGTCATTTCGAAGGGCCCCACTTCCACGAGTCCAATATTTCAGTCATTAAATCATCCTTTACAATTCTTGCTTCAAAACTTGGGCCATATAGATACGCTGCAAAGACGCAAAGTAAGAATTGCGATGGCGAGATATTTGACAGTTCTTTGGGGCACTCTCCACTTTCTTTGATTGTAGAGATGTTGCAGGATTCCCCTCAGTCTTTTATGAACTACCTTCTAATCGCAACCGGTGGGTCAATGGCGAATGATAGATCAGGCGTTGGCGTCTACATCCCAAGCCTGGGGGACGGCTTTTTTGTACGCTTGCCTGACTCTACTCCGATTTATAAAAGCGGAATTTTTCCCCATTGTCCTGGAACTGAGAAAATTACCATAAAATATTTCGAAGGTCCTCACACTAACTGACTCCAAATCTGTCTACAATTCGCTGACTGGAGCTCACCTCTATCTTAAGTACTTTTGCGCTCTTGTCCCGACGCAGAACTTGGGTACCTAGCCACATAGGTGTTGAAAATGAAGGCTCCCTGGCACGAGAATCACTAGCATGTCCTGTTATCGAGACTGTCCTTCCACTTCACTTTGTGCTCAGTGCACGGTTCCGCAGATACCTCATGCTCACATAGAACCAAAATATTATTCTCTACACTATTTTTGATTGTACGCATCTCAAATATTCGTGGAACGCTGGTTGCTGTGAATCCCGACAATGCGAAACAACGTAACACGTTTACGGTGCAGAGTCCCGAATCTTAGCTTCTATCCCCACAGAATTGGCTTCTCCGCTTCACCTCTATGTCCATATTGGAAAATTCATGAAACTCTAGACCCTTACTTTTGATCCTGTCGTAGTCACTGATTTTAAAAAGTAACATTTGTAATGTATTATTTGTTATATTAATTATGTTCAGCGCCTGCCATTGAGTAGGAAGTAAGTAAACAGAGGCTCTAATCTGGACACTTGGCGAAAATGTCGGCGAGGAATTTGGCGACCGTGATTTGCCGGCACCGAGCGTGACCTTGGTGCCGTCGAAGCAGGGCCCTCGAACTCCTCGCCAACTTTTTCCCAAAGATCAGAGCCTCGGAGGGAGAGTCCTCTTACTCACCGATCGTCTTCTGTGCAGGAGTGCATACAACAGACTTGAGTTGAGCTAGTTGGTGCGTGAGACTAGGATAGGGCCAGCTTGAATTGAAGAAAGGAAAAAAAAATAACAGATATCGCTGGACTACCAACTATGCTTTTAATACTCCTTCCTCTCGGTGTGCCTCAGCTATGTGCTTTTTTGTGTCATTTTGGCCGCCGCACATCCGAACTTGAGCGTGCCTCGCTTAGAGCTCAAGATGCTCCATTGCTCTGATTTGTAGGTGTACTCTTTTTACGCATCATGAGCAGCAGCAGTGCGCTCTTCCGTTCATTTAAGGTATGTTTATTTTGAAACTGTTACTGTACACAGGGCTCGTTTTTCTCAGTGTCCTCTAGGGACAGCGCCGCTTGGAGCGCACCCAAAAAAGACCGGCCGTTCAGACGTCGACGGGATGGGCACGAACCGTGGCGTCTTCCCAGTGCACCGCCGAATCTGCGTATACGTACAGAGCGGATCCCACTCGGCGTTAGAGTGTTAGCCGTAGACATATTTCAGCATGACGCCCTCTGGTAAAACTACGCTTCATCTCGCAAGTTTCCTTCGATGCAAACTATACTCCGTTTCATACTTAGCATGCAACGCCGTCAAAGCCACTAGCGCGAGCGCGTGGCTTCATCTATGGTTTCATTTGTGCGAGAAGGCGTGCAAATGATCTGCGACATCAAACGCTATGCTAACGCCAGCAGCTTTGACAGCGTTGTACACTAAGCACGAAACAAAGTATAGGGGATATTCACTGGACGCCATATTTGAGGGCGATGTTTGGTCGCATGCTCAGAACGAGCTCGGACCGGCAATCTCTGTGGCGCTGAATGAACGTTGCAGAAGAACTGCGGAAGCTCACCGTCAGCACGCGCTCAGCAGCCCCGCACATAGCTATGGCCGTCAGGGAATACTCCCTATAATTGGGCAAATGCGTCATTTACACGAACCCTTGGGCACGGAAGGCGCTTTCGAAAGCCACGCGCTCAAGCTTGTACAGAGCGCGACACTGTTAGCGCGAACAAGCGATCGCCGGTTATTCCAGTTTTTCTCTTTGAAACGAAGGAATGTCATCCAAGCTATTATTGCTATGGAAAGAGCTCATTCAGTCCTATAATGTAAGCGTTAAAATTTCGTGCTCGCAAATACTCATTAGAAGTAAAACGCGAAAATCCGCCGATGTCGTGTTCGCGCTAACAGTGTCGCGATATGTACATTCGCTGGCGCTGAAGACCACTTACGAAAGAGCGTCAGTACGCTGTTTACGAACAAGACCGCGTTTGCCCCCACCGGCACTGCGCGTGCACAGAGTCAATCGTCTGCGCATGCGGAGTACGGAGAGCAATGCCACCGCAGTGAAAATTCGACGTTACTATAGTGGGTGACAGGTGCTTAGTTTCCAATTTAACAGAGTGGAGATCTCCTCCTCTCCGAAGTCCGCTCTGCTAAAGTCAGGGGCGGATAGAGAACTCCGTTTCGGGCGGAAATTTTTTAAGGATCCTATTCTCCCATTCTTTTGTGTGCACCGGGGGTTCCACCCATGTCAAATAGCCTTCCGAGAGTCGGCCCCGTCGCCCCCCTCCCCCGCCCTTGGATCCGCCCCTGGCTAAAGTGCGAACAGGTGGAAGGAGTTTCTCTTCAACTCTTAATCTGCAACCAACTGTAGATGAGCTCCGTTAGGGAAGTGCTCACAGACGCCGCTTCCACGAGCAGCAAGCACCCCGACGAGCCGCCTCCCGGCGCTCGACGCGCCACCGTTTCGGAGACTGCTGCTAGGGTAACAGGAGTGTATTCTATGGAATACGTATGTTTCGAAGCACAGCGTCTAGGTGGCGTTTTATCGTACTCCCAGGGGAATGAAGCTCTCGGCTACTACGGTATAGACCAGTGTCTGCACTGTTCCATGGGCACCGCCATGTTTGTTTATGCTGACGCCATGACACAGTAGGGGGCTGCGCTTTTTGCAAGACTCCGTTTTAGAGCGCAGCTTTTAGGCGCCCGTTTCAGGGTTGAATGGCGTCGCCGTCGCCGTCGGCGTAACTGCGCGCGTTGCATTATGGGACGTTTTCCCGCTTATTTTAGCGAGTTAAGTTTTCCCACTAAATTTAGCGGGAAAATTGACGTCACGGGACCTCAACATCAATTCAGGTTCCCCGCTTAATTAAGCGGGGAAATTTACGTCACGATTTCGTGTCACGTCACCCATGAACAAATTCAGCGACAGAAGGAGAAGGAGGGAAGAAGGAAGAGGAGGGGAGGGGAGGAGGAGAGGAGGGGAGGGTATGGAGGAGGATTATGGGCATACCTTCTCCTCCGTACCCGCCCCTCCTCCTCCTCCTTCTCCTCAAGAGCTGCGCTCTAGTTTGGCATTACAGGGATTTGTAAACCTCTTTCATTTCCTTTTTTCAACTTTTGGACTTATTATAGTTTATGAACGTCAGAAATGCATAGTCACAATGCTCCAAGAACAACACCGATTCCAAGTTTGCTGTAAAAGACAAAACTCGTGTTTTATGCGCGGCCCCTCTCTTCACAAGAGCCTGCGTTTGAGATTTTTATTTGGCATTTTTATCGCTTCCGGCTAGGATTTCGGACATTGGTCTATAGGCAGTTTCACTCCTGTGGTGCTCCACTGAAGACACAGTTTGTAAATGAAAACCTAAGTGGCGCTTCAAATAATGGGAGGACTGAGGGGGGTGAGAGGGAGGGGGGAAGAGTACCCCCCCCCTTTGCGGGAGTTCTACGACGGAGCTAACCTAGTGACGCTGGTTTGTGTTTACAAATACTGCGAAGTAACATGGGCTAAAAACACAGCAGAATCTACATGCCCGAGCGCGTACCATATGCGATCGTGAAAACGATGGCAATCACAAGTAACCGCAGTCCAAGTCGAGATGAGACTGAATAAAGTTTGACTTGACAGAGTCTAGGTACGGGAATCATCATAACTCACCGAGTGCCGCGCGAATTTCGACTAGCCTGGCGAAAGGTTGCGTGCAGGACGTCGAGTCCAACTCCGTGTGGAAGGCAGCCACACACAGTGAGGGGTGCAGCGTCTTGAGGAAGAGCACCTGCGAGGACGCCGAACACGTTGCCACCACCTGGGGGCCCTCCATCTGGCTTTCTCGGGTCAAGAAGGCGCTTCCGGGTATTTTGTTTTTTCTTAAAAAGTAGCGGTTCAGAGGGCAATACAAAACACTTCTTTCCAGTGTCTTTTTGTTTTATCTTGCATGAATTCTAGTGCTCTTTACCCATGTCCGCTCTGTTTAAAGTGAATACCAAAAAAAGTTATTTCTACTATTCGTCTCACAGAACCAATCGGTAGTCCTAGCCAGTGGGCAGATCGCGCCTCTGGGGACGAGTCAATGACCCGGTGGAAACATTACGAGCGTCGTCACCTTGGATAAGAGCACGCCTTCCTTCTCGAAGGTGTACAGCACATCTCCGCTTCGCAGAGAGGCACTCATCCAGTTCATGTCAAAGACGGTCCTCGAGCTCGGCAGAGAGCACACCTGCAACACAGAGGAGGCCCGCGAAGTGGTGCTTGCGGACCACAAGAACTGCCTCTCACCTCAGAGTAGCCGGCGAGGGACTCGGCGCCACACTGAGCTCCCAGTGACAGCCTCTCGGGGCTGGCCTTGTACTTTAAGACCGCCAGGTTAAGTGTCACGCAGAACGTTTTCTTCCCACTTCCTTTTGACATCAGCTCTTTGGTCCGGAGAAGAGATGACGTCTAGGGGGAAAATAAATGGATGAATGGATGGATGACTTCGAGTAAACCCATTTAATCGGGTGGTGGCTTGCGCCCCTAGCGCACTCGCGCCTTTCCCGGGCAACTCACCAAGGAAGTTGTTTTACTGGATACGGACGGAAACTGTATCTTGCAGGAGCCGTCGTTGCTGGGCACGTGAATGTCCGCGTAGACAAAAACATTCGCGAGCCTAAACAAAAATAATAAAAATTATCATACTCGCGCCATCGTTGCACTGTCTGGTGAGATCGACTTACTGGACCAATTCCGCTTGGAAAAGCTCGCTTCCCGAAGCTACGACTAGAATTAACTGGAATGGCTGATCTGTCGAACTGCTCAGAGAGTCCTTGAGGTCCTGTGGTACGAAAAAAAAGTGAAAGCCGTTTACAACTCCCTGTAACGCCGAATCGGAGCGCAGCTCTTGAGGAGGAGGAGGGAAGGGTACTCAGGGAAGGTATACCCCTCCTCCTCCTCCTCCCCTCATTCTTCAATCTCCTCCGGTTGGGGGGTCACGTGACCTTGGGGGGAGGGGGGCCACGTGACCTCGGGGGGTCACGTGATCTCGGGAGGGGGTCACGTGACCCCCCCTCCCCCCGAGGTCACGTGACCCCCGGGGGGGGGGGGGGGGGGGGCTCGCGCGGTGCATTATGGGACATTTCCCATAATGCACCGCGCGGTTACGCCGACGGCGACGTCGACGGCGACGCCGACGCCGACGCCGACGGCGACGCCGACGCCGCTCAAGCCGGAAACGGGCGCCTAAGAGCTGCGCTCTAAAACAAAACAGGGTGCCTATCTGGGTGGGTGTCCGTCCTCGCTGGAGCCTACCTTGAGGATACTGTACATCAGTAGCTCTTGCCGTGCGGACAAGCCACCGATAAGCACGGCCACACCTTGCACGTCATTACGCTCCAGCCAACCGGGAACAGACTCGATTAGGAGAGCGCCGGCCTTCACGTCGTTTGTGTACGTCGACACGAGCGTATGTGAGTTCACTTCAACGGCCAACGGCGTGGTCGGTCGCTGGGCGGGCAGGAGAGACTGCCAGACATCTGGAAGCATGAAACTCGCCATTAACGCTCGGGACATTGGGGCAGAGCTTCGTCTTACCCAGTATAGACGAAATGTTCTCGACAGAGCGAAACTTGTGTCGAGAAAGGACTACGTAGTCGCAGGCATCGCTAGGGAAGTGACTGAGGACCTCTGCTGAGGGTGCCAGAAAACAAACCAACGTATCTGCAAGAAGAAAAAAATACCTATAAATAATTTCCCCATTTTCGGCTCTTCAACGTGCAGCCCAGATATTTCACTCCGAGTGCCGAGACTTGGACGAGTCTCTTTGTCTTTCGTGCCTGGCGAAAGAAAAACACGGCTCAGTATCCGAAAGTCCATTTTTGGGTCGAGGATTCACTTACGGCTTTTCTCGAGCAGTCCAGCCAGGCTCTTGAGTCGAGAGTATGCACGTCGGCCGGGACACTTGCCCCTCGAGTCTTCCAAGTCGGCGTTTATGGCCGCGGCACACCCGTCAGGAACATCGTTTAGGTACGATGTCATCTGGCGAGCCAAGAAATATACGTTGAAAGCCAGTCATCCGAGGAGTCAAGTTGCCCACCTTCTTTGCAATGGTGTCCTCGTCTTCAAAGATCTGTATCCAGCTGCTGTTTCTTCTGTACGACGTCACCCATTTGGCATCCGACAGAGTCATTGTGCTCTCGCTGGGACAGGTCTGTAAAAAAGCAACGTCTTATCCCAGGCTCGTTTTTCTCAAGTGAGCTCAACGTACCCGCGCGTAGGTTTCAAGTCTCGTGCTGATGCAGCTGTCTCCGATCACGGCCCTCGACGACTTAGTTTCAAAGCCAAAAACAGCCAAGTTCACGGAAAGGCAGACGGCCGCGTTGTGCCGCGCTGGCGCTTGAGATGTGAGCTGCGTAGTATCGATTGTTTTCATGTATATTCAAAGGCGTTTAACGGAAGCATTTCTTTTGTATGGCTTACAATGTTGATAACGTCTTTATATTTCGGGAGCTCCGAGGAGGGTGAAACAACGGTGCACTTCTCTCCATCCAAAGTAGGGTGCGTGAAGAATATTAAAAGGTCGACGTGACTGCAGTGAAAGTAGTAATTAAGAGTACCTTAGGAAGCTCAACTCCGTGAAGAGAATTACACCACCAATAAGTGAGTAACTTTCCCCGACGGCACGTTCACTTTGCGCGCGACGTAGCGGCCACTGTGCTGATGCCACGCGCAGAGCAAAAGCCGCCAGGCAAAGTCCGCTGATATTTCGGGGGATATTTGTCCCATTGAGTGCAGCTTTTAGGTTTATTGCTCACCGTCCTTACCTGACCAGACGTTTTAGAATCGCAGGGTCAAACTCTCGGTAGTACACCCCGGCCAGCAATCGGAGGGGCGAAGCTCTCCTACGGTAGTAGCTCGACATGCCCTGAAAACGGAAGCCCGTTCATTCGCCAGATTAGGTACGAAAATGCGAAAAGGTCTTAGTAAACGTACGAATGGCGAGAGCATATGACAAATTTAGGTGGTTGATTTCGAATCCCATAAACCAATGTTCTCCCCGTTCTCTTTAATAAGGCAGACATAAAAATTGAGTGGCATAGATCCTCGGAAAACTCGTCAACTCTGCCACGTTGCGCGAAATAAAATTAGTCGGTGTTATTTAAAGAGCCTCTGACACGCCGAAAAAAAAAATTTTTTTTTCATGCTAGGCGTTGAAATGGCATATCAGGACATTACAAAAAATTTGTTTCACTATAGAGTATCGTAGTTTTTTTTTTTTTATAAAAAATAGAAATACGAGGCCCGATTCAAAGTTCCCGCCGTGCACTGTGACGTAACAGTGTACCGCAAGGCGTCGGGGCGGTCAGAAGGGAGGCATCGACCTACGTCACTAAAAGTATGTTCACCGGAAGTCACGTGAGTTTTCCTCCTCGTGCTCTCCGCGACCGTGCCTAAGACTTTTTTTCTTTTTTTTTATTCTGCTCTTTGTACGAGCGACCGTGGAAAACGAAGTTTCAGTTCCACTAGCTCTTTATCGCTGCACCGTTGGTTAGTTTGCGTGCTGTAAAATTTGAGGACAAAGAGTCAGTGGATCGACGTGATGGAGGACAATGATGAAAGCGTTGCGAGTACAAGCCAGTGTACGAGTGCATGCCATCAGTCCGATGATAAAGAGCTATACTGGGCACAAACAAGCTATAAAGTTTTGGAAAAAAAATTTATAACGCTCGCAGAAATTAGGATTGCTAGCATACGACACGCCCGATCGCATTGCTGAAGGTTCAGACACCGAGGTCGTTGAATCATCGGATACTCTCCAGGCTGAAGATGCCTGCCGTCTAAAGAATACGAACTGGTGAGTGTAACAAGCACAAGTAAACGTCGAGCACAAAGTACTATTTTGTCCAGAACATGAGTATAGAACTTGTTTACTAGGTGCACATGCGGCCGATGTATGTCTCTCAGAAATGCATGCAGTGTGATCTCTTCTTCAGTTGCTGAAATACCGGGACAGTCCCTCACATAGAACCTTCTAGGCATTGTAGTTGATCACGTCAATTCACTGACTCTGCTTCTTCTACCTTTACAGTAACATTAAAGGCTGAACTCCATGGGACGAATATGCTTCGAAAAATCGACGAATTTTGCCCAGCGGCTTTTGCTCTGCACGTGGCATCAGCACAGTGGCTGCTACGTCGCGCGCAAAGCGAGCGTGCCGTCGGGCGGCGTTCGCCAGTTATTCGTCACATAATTCGTCCCATGGAGTTCAGCCTTTAAGCGGTGAAAAACAAATAAAAGAAACCTTGTCTGCTTGGATCGCTCGTGGAGGTGCGGAGAATAACAAAAATATTTAAGAAAATATTACACGCGCTTGCGGTAAGCCCGAGGAGGGATACAACTCACGTGACTTCCGGCGATGCCTCCCTTCTGACCGCCCCGACACCTTGCGGTACACTGTTACGTCACAGTGCACGGCGGGAACTTTGAATTGGGCCTCATATTTCTATTTTTAGAGCGCAGCTCTTAGGCGCCCGTTTGCGGCTTGAGCGGCGTCGGCGTCGCCGTCGGCGTAACCGTGCGGTGCATTATGGGAAATGTCCCATAATGCACCGCGCGAGCCTCCCTCGGGGGGGGGGGGGGGGGGGGGTCACGTGACCCCGGGGGGGGGGGGGGGGGCTCGCGCGGTGCATTATGGCACATTTCCCATAATGCACCGCGCGACCCCCCCCCCCCCCCCCCCGGGTCACGTGACCCCCCCCCCCCGGAGGACATTGAAGAATGAGGGGAGGAGGAGGAGGAGGAGGGGTATACCCTCCCCTGAGTACCCTTCCCTCCTCCTCCTCAAGAGCTGCGCTCCAATTCGGCATTACAGGGAGTTGTAAACGGCTTTCATTTTAGAGCGCAGCTCTTAGGCGCCTGTTTCCGGCTTGAGCGGCGTCGGCGTAACTGCGCGGTGCATCAGGGGTAAATTTTCCCGAAGAAACCCGAGATCCTCCCGAAGGAACCCGAGGTCCTTCGGGAGGACCTCGGGTTCCTTCCCGAGGACCTCGGGTTCCTTCGGGAGGACCTCGGGTTTCTTCGGGTTCCTTCGGAAGGACCTCGGGAGGTCCTCGGGTTCTTTCGGGAGGACCTCGGGAGGGCCTCGGGTACCTTCGGTGACCTCGGGGAGGGGGGGTCACGTGACCCCCCCTCGAGGTATTGGCATCGTCATCGTCACTGATGACGTCATTAGTGACGTCACTGATGACGTCATCGGCATCGGCATCGTCACATGACGTCATCAGTGACGTCACTGATGACGTCATCGGCATCCGCATCGTCATCGGCATCATCGCTGATGACGTCATCAGTGAAGTCACTGATGACGTCATTGACCCCCCCCCTCCCAAGGTCACTTGACCCGCCCCCCCATGTACCGTTCCCACCTCCTCCTCAAGAGCTGCGCTCCAATTCGGCGTTACAGGGAGTTGTAAACGGCTTTAATTTTTTATAAAAAAAACTACGCAACTCTATTCTGAAACAATTTTTTTGTAATGTCCTGATATGCCATTTTAACGCCTAGCATGAAAAAAACATTTTTTTTGGCGTGTCAGAGGCCTTTTAAGGAAATCTCGAAAATATATTTCTAGGCTTGTATGTCCGAGCGCGCGAGACGATATATTCGCAAGCTCATGCGCCAGCTCTGGTAATGGTTAGATCTGCGAGTGTTTAGACGTGGCGCGACTCATATTGTTCTCACAAATCCTTCCCATGATACCCCGAAAGAGTGTCAAACCAAAATTTTGATGGGTTCGGTTCGAGTACAGGTTTACGGCTTTCGGTTCAGTTCCAGTTCAGTTCCGGGGACTCAAACCGGTTCGAACTGCTAAACTGATAATATATATATCCCGCGTTGTTTTGGCTATAGGCACTATTTCCGCGTTTGAAACGGGCAACTACACTCTATAGTTTTAAAGCGATATTAAAGCGATAGCCTTATGGGCGACACTTTGTAGAGATTTCGTCCTCGCGTCTCGTTGTCGCCACGCGCGCGAAACGTGGAAAATCCTTTTTTTTTTTTTTTCTCCCCTCTCGCCGCGAGGAGAAGAAAGTTTGGGATTTCCGTCCGCCCTGCCGCGCGAAGGGAGCGAAGAGGGCAGCCCTGGCGTCCTGCCATGAAGCGACCAAAGAACCCGGTAACAGAGCGGTGACCTCTGCGAGCTGTTCATTCGTTCGTTAGGTTTAGCGGGTCCACTGCCGTGGGATGAACGATCTCGTGAAAGCAGTGGGAATACTTCACAAGGCGACATTTCCTGTTACGGTCACAAACGAATGTCGTCCCGTCCGTCGTGATCCTCGCACAGTCGAATGCACAAGCACTTCTAGAACCAGATATCAATCGCCGTCATACCGGACCCCGCCCACTACCATCGTCAACAAAACCACGTGATCCCCGTCCAAGCACCACGTGACGCCTGCATCCCTCCGCACTCCGACGGCTCGAGACGGAGTGCTACGAAGTGCTTTGAGAGGGAGGGGCGCCCTCGGAAAGAGCCAGCCGATCAGGCCACCGCACTCTCTTTCCACCACTCGATCTCGCGGACTCTGGAAAGAGCACTCGAGAGCGCACGCAGAAAGAACCACGCGAATTCGCCATCAGTAAGCCACGCCGTACACCTCACAAGTTTCCGGGAGTGGGAAGCTACCTCGAGGTACTGGTCGAGCAGTGCGAGGTTCTCGTCGGGAGCGGCGAACACGGCCATGCCGTCCAGACCGGCCTTGAGCAAGGCGACGCTGAGCCGGTGCGCAGGAGCCTCGCTGAGGGCACCGCCCGCGAAGATGGGGGACAGGGCCGATGGCACCGTGGCCACCACGGCCGGCGTTCGTGTCCGGGCGCACAGCTTCAGGAAGGACGCGTACCTGGAGCCTGCCGAGCGATCGTCGCACGTGGCGCCAATGGAAATAGAACACCATGCACAGAGCCCCTGAAGCACATTTCTTGGCGCCCACGCGAACAATATGAACTCCAACGCTCGATCTGGTGAGAACATATGCGACGCCTGCAGTCCCCACAAGCTTCATTGTCTCTGTAGTCCCCACCCCCGCCCGTTCCGGTCTGGATGAGCATCGTACCCGAGCGCGGTCGTGTACCACTGCTGCCTGATGCACGTTAGAGACCCGAGGCTAGCGGTTGTACTGCACTGGCTAAAGTTCTCATCTACAGCTGGGAGACACGTCACCCGTTGAGGCAGACTAAGTTCTAGGCTGTATAAACATACACACACCCCAATTTTTTTATCTTCTCTCAACTGGCCCGAGTTGAGAGATTGAGACCTACTTTGCGCTTCAATTTGGACTAATCGCGGCGAGAAGTTGTGGGATTTTTTTCACAACCCAGAGCGAGGGTACTTCAACTTCTTCTGCTGGTACAAGCACGTGCAATGAAAAGCTTCTGTGCGCTATAAAAATTGATATTGTCAACATAAATCCACTCACTAAATTCATAGTATACGCAGATGACACGAGCCTTTTCTTTTCTGGTGAGACTGACGGCGATCTTATCAGCTGTGCAAATGTGACACTAACAGCGTTCCAGAAACGGTCCTCAGATAACGCGCTAAACATCAATGCGAGTAAGACGAAGGCAATCATCTTTCGGCATAAAGACAAAAATGTTTCTACAACTAAGACCCTTGTCTTAAATGCAAAGGATATAGATATTGTAAATAATTTTAAGAATTTAGGCGTCAGAAGAAGAAGAAGAAAATAGATGGTGTTATGAGTTTAGGCGTAATTTTCAATCTGTACTTATCTTAGTAAAATCATGTAAATGATTTACGCACTAGATTGTCAAAGGTCATTGGACTAGTTTCTCGTAATCCTTTTATTCTACCGAGAAATGTTCAGCTTCTTTCATACCAGACTTTATTTCTTTCCCACCTGGATTATTGCTATCTCGTTTGGGGCAAAAACACCCGCAGAAATCTTCAAAAAATACTCCAATTGCCAAAACAAATATGCGCGTCTCATTGAGAATGTTTCTTACGACTCTAGCACCCAGGGTCTGTTCATAAAAAAAATAGTATACTTTCTGTTTACAACGTGTACAAGTATTGACTCGCAATCAGTTTTAAGTCAGAAAATAAAATAAATCGGGATAGCTTAGTAAACCTTGCGGATCTAAAAGAACATGCAACTTCCTGCCCAACTCGGTCGGCGGAACATTGGAATGTGCCACTGTGTCATAACAACGATTCAACGCAATCACTCAAATACACACATCCTACTATATTGAACACCCTAATAAAAAATAACATTGATATCATGTCTATTCCAATTCAGAAATTACGGAACTAATGTGGATCGAAAACGAATGAATCAATTTATGAGACCCGTTTGATTTTTGTATTTTACTTTGTTATGTCGGTTTTTTCAGTGATTTTCGCTGTTTTTTTTTTGTTTTTTTTTTTTACTTCTGCAAATGCCACTAGAAGGGAGCAAGGGGCTCCGTCAAGCTGTTATTGCTGCTTTTGTTTTTTTGTTTCCTCCATTTATGTATCGAAATGGAAAATAGAGTTCCTTAATAAAACATAACCGCGTGGGTAGCACGTGCACTACCTATAGTGAGAAAAACAGAAGCCGCTAGCGAGCGTCTCACTGCGTATAGTGCCTACATAGGGGCTCTGTTGAGGGTGATGATATGCGACCCATTTGTTCCGAATGGTTTTCTTATGACGCAGAGTGTCTCATACGGCCGGCCCTGTTTTCGGTTCTCACCCTTGAGGCGGAGGCACCCTAGTCTGGACCAAAGTTTCTTCAACGACACAGAATAAAAACACGATAGGCTGTTCAGGCTCTTACTGTACGCTACAGTGCAGTCTCTGACGCTTCTGCATGTACTAGCGCCGGCACCCTGTTATAGCTTCTGTCCGTGACGTCACGACCAGGACTTGCCTTGGCGTGATACCAAGAGTTGCGATCCAGGCATCATTAGTTGCGAGTGACAAACCGAATGGTGCGTGCAAAACTCACGGTGGAAGCTCAAAGCTGTTCTTAAACTGTCCAAGTGAACAGTCTGACATTATTTTTGTCCAGGAAATTAAGCCCACTCAAGACGTCATAATAAGCGTTTGGCCAATCGAGGAAAGCAAAGCCGATCACAGCGACGCTTTTGGTCACGCACGTCGCCAATAGTTCCCCGCAGTGGGACACCGATACGACTCTTCCTTGGGTCGGCAAGGAAACAAGGATTAGGGGAAACGGGCCTTTGTCCGCAAGGCTGACTGACCAGGGAGAGGAAGGACGTCCGGCGGCGTCGCTTGTTCGGCGTCCAGGCGACGCGTGAACACCAGGTAGCTGCAGAGGTGCGCGGGAAACCTGTCCAGGTGGGTGGCCGCGGGTGACAGCACGCACACCAGGGCCCCTGCAAGCAGACGCGCCGGTCGGCCGAGAGCGCCCCAGTCAAGCGGCAAGTCGCACTCACGGGAGCTGAGAGGCCTCGCCGCGCTGGTCGACGCAACGTCGTCTGCAAACAAGGAGTCAGTTGGGCTGTTGTGCGCCTGCTCGCGGAAGACCGCCAGAGCGTAGCTTGGTTTTGCTGCTCAGCTGACCACGGCAGCTGTCGTACTATGGTGACTGGAACGCGTCTCAGGATCATGTGTTTGGCCAATAGCACGCTCCAAGGACACTGTCTGAATGGCGCAGCCTCGCTGTGCTGGCTATAGGCCTCCTGCTCTCCAGCTTTGAGCAAACTATGGCGACCTGTTTTTTTGTTTTTTGGTAAGTACAAGCTCACCTGATTAAGCCTCGCACTACTTGTGATTCCCCCACTGTTTTTTTTTGCAAAACGTTTTTATAGTGCCGAAGAATGGCAAAACACTTTTTGACGTCCGCAGTCGGCTATATTCAACGCCATTGAACAACTGAAGTGCGGTATTCATGACTCCAACGCAAGGGTACACGTCTCCTACCTCTGGGTGGCGATGTCGAATAATCTTGCATTGCGACGCTTTTTTTTTAATTTGGAACGCGAGAAACGGCGTCTCTTAGCAAAAAGACAAAAATAGACAAAGTCACTAAAATGACTACAGAAACGCAGCAAATATATGTAAACTGTAACAAACCACCGTGCGCGGCTGTTAGAGTGTTTACAATTTGACTACTTACATTGGTTAGTTTTTATATCTTTGCTGCGTTTCTGTAGGTTTCTTTCTTTTTTTATCTCAGTAAAGTTTTTTTAGTTGTATTTATGACAACTTCGCCTTCAAGTTCGTTAGCTCTCCGCCGTCGGCCTCAACAAAAAGCAAGAAGTCCTCTTCAACGCCTGCCAGCATCCGGAACCATCTTCCACAATGTCCCGTGGTCCCCTATGGTAGACAACCTCCAAGGAGTCCGTTAGAAAAGTACCTTTCGATCTCTACTCCGCCTTTCAGCAACCTGAGGGATCGTAAAAACGCGCTATCGAAACGCGACTTAAAGCTGCTCGATTTTGCTCGCGAAGTGCACTGCTCAAAACTTGAGAGCTGCAGGCCTACAGCGTGAAGCGTCTCTTCGGTACTTGCTGTGTACTGAGGCTTTGTGCTCGAACACTCGGGGCAGGATGACATCTCGTACTCTGTATGTTCATGCAGGAACACGTACTTTTACGCTGAGCCTTCTCCGGTAGAACTTCACTTGTTATCAGGTCTAGTCTTAGTAATACTATGGGCACATCATTGTAGAAATTATCCTAATCTTTGGTGAGGACATATATTTAACAGTTGAATTTTTCCTTCATCTGTATTTAGTAGTACTTCTCGGCTAAAGTCGGCGGTGATCTCTCGTTCATAAATGCGTATCAAGAAGGACAACAGCTATTTCGCGTCTCACTCCAAGACATTCTACAAATTCGCAGGAAAGGATCTAAACTGTCTTCGTTTTATGGTTTTTTTTTTCTAAATAGAACATCGCGCTTTTACCAAGAGACAAACGCTTCAGTCCGAATTAATGGTTCGTAAACTTCTTAAACAAAACAAAAAATCTTCGTACTGCATTTTATTTAGGCGATCTACGGAGAGGTTATCGAACTCGCAAGAGGTCGTCCGTACCTCACAAAGGATCCCGTCCCCTCCATCCTGCTGAGCGCCTCAGATACCTCTCAACGAAGCTCTCGGCTAAAAACAAGGGTCAAAATCCAACGGACCATCTCCCGTCTACGCACGCCAGGGCCGGTTTATTGGTGAAGGCTGGTATCTTTTCCGGCGGATAAAATAGACGCGAGAGGAATTCCCGGGTCATGGGACCGGCTTCGCGTGGACAAGGTACCTAAAAAAAACGAAATTCCGCGTCAACTACTGTTTGCTCCTTTGTCAAGGCTCGCGTAGCTTCCACAGTGCAGCAGCTCAGCACTCCTCGCAAAGCACGTGGCTTCGTCTGGCGTCTCATTTGCACGCTCTCTCGCGCGATGGAAACTCTAAACGAGTCGACGCGCTCGCGTAAGTAGCTTTCCGTTTTAGAGCACTCTGGAAGCTGCGTTAGCCTCGACTATGCAGCACAAAAGAGTTGACGACTAGATTGTCAAATGGCTGCCGTAGTTCCGTCCTCGCTTCGAATTTTAAAATACAATTCCGCACGCAGAAAACGGGGAAAGGGGCTAGAGCTGTAAGTGACATAAACCGGATTTGCGTGCGTTAGGAGGGGCAGGTAAAGTTATTTCTGCGCAAGATAGCGTTAAGGGCGGTTCAAACCAGCACGCAAAATGTTCGTGCATGAACGTCCGAGAGCCGGAAGTTACGTCGCCCGTGACATCAACAGTGACGTTTTCCCGCTTCCGAAGCCCGGACGGAAAGTTGAGAATAGTGAAGCAGTCGCATTCGCTCTATTCTCTCCCTCGAAGTCACTCCCCATCCCCTCCGCTAGCCGCCGGCGCGCTGGCTTTTCTCTAGACTCGTTCACACACATCCGCACACACGTTCTGGCATGCGGATATTCTAAAAAGAAAAAAAGAAAAAAGTTCCGTCTTCCAGATTGTTTTGGACGACGTTTGGCGGGCTGGTTTGGACCGCCTTTTAGGCGAGAATTTGAGAAAACTTTAGGCAAGGCGTCTTCTGAGCGGAATCGGCTAGAACACTAATTCGTTTTACGTCCCGACTGAGCTGGCGCTACGAGCTGATGCGACCAAACAGACAGCGAGAAAAGAGCACTATCGTGGTGGTTGCCATGTTTTTGTACGCGTTTCATCATCGCCGAAGCAATCGTAAACAGAAAAGGTCCAGTGACTCGCGCTTTTCGCGTTGCCTTAGCTCGTAGCGTCTGGACATAAGCTGAAACCAAGTGCATCCTTCAATCTGAGCCGGTCACGTGACCGGAGAAATCCTCTTATTTTAGCCGCCGGGAGAGATAGCCGCACTGATCAGCAAACCGCCAATGAAAGTTTGGATCAAAGCATCTGGCGTATTCAAATGCACTGCCGGACCACCACAAGTTTGCGGCGGAGGGCGACCTTGCGCATTTATGAAATCACTCGGTCCGAGACTCGGTCAACACGCCAGTCGGGGGACGCGTTCCAGACGCCAGAGTTATTCGAAGCACCTCATACACCCGGACTTTCGATAGCGTGGCAGGCGAGCCGAGAAACCCAAGCGAGAGGCGCAGTGCGCCTCAAACTTAACGCCGCCACGGCATTTGCCGTTTCTGACAGTCCCTGCGGCGGCCGATTGAAATATCTAAAGAATGTTTGGGTTTCCGATTTCTATCCCATCCTGAGAAGGCATCCCGAACGTTTTGGTGACAAAGTTTAGTGTAAGTAGCCGAGACGAGCTCAATGTTTGGGAACCCAGTGGTGGTGTTAAGTCTGGGGTTCACGTACCTTTCATATTCATGTCGGATTCGAGAGAACCTGCGATTGCGCGGGGCACAGCAATCAGGCAGCGCGGTCCTTCTGACGCCTCGGCTGAGCACCGGCGTCGGTGCGTCGATATTGCTCACCCGTTTGGATAGCCTTTAGAAGTGCGAAATACGCGCGGAAAATTTCAATTTGCTGCGACGAAAGAGACACCTGAAGATTTCACGCCTCGATTTTTGTAAACGTGTGGACGGCGCATAGTCAATAACGGGGCAAGAAGAGCGGGGCGTTTCGTTCGAGTGACTATCATGCAACACGTGTTCATTGCTTCGCTTTGTCGCACTCTGAGCCTTCCGAATGTCATCTTGGATATGAAGCACGTGTTGGAGGCCGAACAACTGAGAGACCTCCCTGACGGTCTGATCCTGGGAGTTGCAGACGCGCACGTTTGTACAACCTATGACCAAGAAACAAAATTGCTTTAGGCAGCATCTGTCTGTGAGCAACGCAGGAGGCCGAAAAGTGGTGTTGGCTTTTCTCCAATTGCTGCGTATAGTAAGCTAGCTTCGGTAACATTTGTGTCGTTTGCGCTTACAACAAGGAGCAAACCGGCAGCAGCGTCAGGGTGGCCAGAACTACCGTGCTTTGAATGCAGCGTGACAACCATCTTAAAAAAAATAGATGATCGCTGGAGAAGACTATGGGCGCGTATCTTTATAAATCGCGATTACTCGTTGCAGTTGTTGCATTTGTTTCCCCCTAATGTGCGGCACACAGTTATTTCTGTGATCGGATCTGCGCTTTAGTTTCAGTTGCAGTGAACAAAACCAACGTCTGAACCAGGCTCAACAGACGGCCAGTAACCTACGCAGTAGCAGCAAGTCAATACCATTTATCTAGACACCCCACTTTATGGACTTTTAAACTGAGTAATTCAGGCATTTTTGTTTAGATAATACGGTCTCCCACATAAGGTTCTTGAGGGCAGCGGAGCTGTCTATATTAACGAGACTCTCAAACACACTCTCCTAGACAGGTTTTGTCGCGTGCACAGCGGTGAAGGGTCGAATTCGAGGCTCACTTTCAGTCTTCCGCAGCCCCCGCTCGGCGTAACCTGGAAAGGGAGCGAAGCGCTGAGCAGTGGCCTTCGCTGTCCGAGGCAGACACTCACGAGCAGAGCGCGCCAGCTCCGAGACTCGGGGAAAGGCCTCGTCTCCCGCCCCTCTGCACCTAAACGCGGGGCTGTCCATGTCCACGTTGAAAAGGGCCACGCACAGCTTGGGAAGCCGCCGAGATGCCATCAGAAGCTGGGAAATAAAAGCAGGATTCCGCCGCAGTCCGGGCATTAAGAGAGAGCGGCTTACCTTTTCCCGAAGCAGCGCACCCGTTTCCTGGGAAATCCAGACGTCGTCTCTGTACGCGTGAGCTGTGAGGGAAGCGTTCGAGTCTCGGCCGCTCTGCCAGCCGTAGCCGGCGCAGGGCTGAAACGCGGTGTGCGCTGCTGAGCGGGCAGGCGGCCGAGCCGCGACGGCTGGCCACTCGACCCACCGGCGCAATCTCTCGGGACGTCTCGCAGCGCGACCCCGCCGACGGATAGGCGAGTCCCCGAAACTCCACGGCCGCCATGTTGAAGGACAAGCAGACTGGCGTCGATGAGGGCTCCAGCCGCGACATCCACTCCAGCGCTGTTAGCTGGAAGGCCGTCGAGGAGAAGCGCCCAATCATCCATGCTAGACATGCCACCAACTTCTCCCCAACCTCAGGTTCGAAGATGGACCCAAGGGGTCTGAAAGGCTCGATACGTTTACAACATTCGAACTTTTTACGTTCATAAACTCGGTGATTTTCTAACTTGCAAATTTTTTGCGCTTAGGATTTCGATGACTTACTAAATTTAGACGTTCTCACATTAAGAACTCGGACAATTGTTTACCTTTCGAACCTTCGATGTTCAAACGTTAAATAAACTTCAAGCATCTGAAAAAAAAAAAAAAAAAAAAAAGTTCAGCAAAGTTTGAACCGATATTACTTCGAAGGTAAAAAAATATAAAAAATCAAAATCAAACAAAGATATAAATTGAACTGTTGCACTCAAGCTTCGCTCGGCCGATCCTGGGTGGTGCCACTAACGACTCGCTTTGGGTAGTATCGGGGTCTCTCCCGTGCAAGGCTCCGTGGGTTGAACACCGAGGTAGCCTGTTTACAACTCGACCGCGGCGGGTCGCTGGTTGTCGTTCCTAGCTTCAGCTGTATTCGTACGTAAGGGCTTGCGTAGTGTAAGCGGCCGGTCGGGAAAGGGTGCGCGAAGAAAGTGACGACGACGCTGACGGTGTATCGGCGCTTACTCAATTCTCGTTAGTAACCGCCTGCATTTTAGAGTTTTGCGCGCTTCTTTAGCCTCGAGCTATGTCGGATGCTGTGCTCGTGTTTCTGTGGCCAGTTCTTTCTCTATTCCGCGGGCCATCCGACCGGAAATAAGCGTCCCGAGGAACATTTTTACGAAGCAAAATGTTTTGCCCCGGTGCCTTTATATGTCCATACGTCTTCTCGTGTATTTCTCTCTTTCTCTCTCTCTCTCTCTCTCTCTCTCTCTTTATATATATATATTTTTTTTTATGACAGCATTGCAGTTGGCCGGAATTCGATCGGAACGCTGACAGTTTACAAAGGTCTGGATCACTTCAAGCCTTTTTGTTGAACCGTTCAATCAGTTCAACGCTTGTTTTGTGAGGTACCATTAATGAGGAGTAGCAACCTAAGTGTTACACTACTGAAACTGAAGGAGTCTGAAGGCATAAAAAAAATGTTCAATCCTTTAAGAAATGTATTGCATCTTCATGCAATTCGTCAAAATAAATATCTGAAACATTTTGTTTTTACAAAATTGGAACTTAGTTCTGTTCTTTGCGATTAGAATGCTTCTAACTTAAACTCGTCTTCATTTTTTTTTTTTTTTTTAGTAGAATCTTGGAGAAATTTGACATCTTGAAATTTTTCAATCTTGATCCGCAGATAAATTTGAAATCTTCGAGCCCGAACTTTTAGAAACCTTGCCATCCTCGAACTTTTGGAATTCGAACCTCGGTAGGGTTCAAAAGTCGCATACTTTTTGAACTCTAATCTTTACGTTGTGGAAGTCCTTTAACCCATTCGAACTCGAACCCCGAGAGGTTCGCAGCATCTCTAGTCAATACTAAAACTCGACAGCGCTTCCGTTTTCCCTCGAAGCACTCCGAATGCCTATCACTACCACGCAGAGAGGTGAGCTGATTGAATGAAGGTTCGAGGAATTGTTTGTACCAAAGAGTAAGGCGTGCACTACGAGCCCCCGTACGTGGCGTACAGGTGAAAGGTGGTGTTCTGTGGGACATCGCTGTCTACGACCTGTTTGGTTGAAAGCCTTTTTCTCCCCTTTTCCTTCTCTGAGCGCCCTCTTCAGATCACCGTGAGCGGCACCACAAGGGCTCCGCGTGAAAGTACACGCGCGGGGAAACATTTTTGCTCGTGAGCAAAATAAATATTCCCGCTTGACACCAAATAAAAAACAAGTATATTAGACGCTTCGCATTCCCAAGCGGGCCCGCAAGGAAATTGTCCAACGAAATATTTTTATGTTGCGTCAGAGTATTGTTTTTTTCTTACGATGTCCACCGGCTTTAGGAGTATTTTCCATTTCAATGTGTATGCGAGAGCTGGCGTTTGTTTTTTCGCTTTCTCTGACTGAGTGCAGCCTATTCCCTTGAAAGTTGGAAACCCACACTGCCAGGCACGTCTTAACCACTGACCACTCCGCACAATGATCACCTTGAATTTCGATATCATTTAAATGTACCGGGTGTTTCAGCGAAGGCTTTCAAAAATCCCTAAGAAAGGGTGGTTGAAAAAGCGAATCTTTTTCCTGGAACAAGTTTCCAACTACGGCGGACGTAAAAATTAGAAAAAAAAATATAACAATGAGGTAAATAGTTAACTAAAATTTACGAATTAGCTTTTAATCGGTGAAAATGAACATATGGTTTCAATAAGAAACTTGCTCAGCATTTTCAAAAACAACTAAATTAACTCACTTTCAAAAGATATAAGGGAGGGGCAGCATCCTACCGGATTCGTAAAAACACTCAACTTGGACTCTTTTCTTTATGTTACGGTTTCTTATCCGAGTGCATCTCTGCGCCAGCGGCCCTGCGGCCCGGCGGCCGAGGCGCCAAGACACAAGCTCGCCTCCCTCGAAGAATGCGGAGAAGTATGGCGCGCTTGTGTTGCGCGGCCACGGTGTAGCAGGACCGCGGGTGCAAAGATGCGCACCGATAAAGAAAACGAAACCAAGGAACACGCCCAAATAGGGCCTTGCTTTCGGGACGCCAAAAAATGCTGCCTCTGGTTAATATCGTTCTAGAAAAAAAAAGTAGATTCGATGGTTTTCGATGATGCTTAGCAAGTTTCTCGTTAGAACAATATGTTCATTTAATTATTTTAAAGTGAATTAGTACGTTTTAGTAAATTATTTAGCTACTTTGTGTTTTTGTTTGTTTACAATCCTTTATGTCCGCCATGGCTGGCAGTTTGTTCCCGGAAAGCTCCTTTTATTCTCAACAACCCTATTTTCGGAGATTTTTAAATCCTTCGCTGAATCACTACATCCGATGCAAAAAAAAAAAATTCAGTTTTGTTGGTCTCCAAATGACATCTTGCATAGTTTTATGCCTCGATGCTTCGATAGCCGGTAATGGTTGTCTCCGGAAACATTCGGCTAAGTGCGGTCGTTCTAATTTCGGTACGGACACCTCTATGCGGAGAGAAACTCAGGGAGGAGAAGAGAGGGGACGTCAGAACACCGGGCTCTGGTTCGAAATGATTAGTGGGTAGAGCCAAAGCGCCTTTGGCTCCGCAGTATACTCGTCGAACGCGTTCGAATGCGAGAGCCAGACGCCGCCGTTTCGCGTTCTAACGCCTTCGACGAGTGCACTGGAAACAAAGGCAGCTAGCTTTGGGTCTACCCACTAATCATTTCGAACCAGAGCCCGGTGTTCCGACGTCCCCTCTCTTCTCCTCCCTGAGTTTCTCTCCGCATAGCCTAGCGCATAGAACAAGGTGACTCTGAGTGTGTCACCATATCTTATACGCTACGAGCTTTCATGCTCGTTGCCTCAGTGAACGTGGAAGGAAACACAAATTTGACCTCGAATATTGGAAACAATCGCGCTCTGAAAATCAATCACCCTTCAGAGACTCAAAACTTCGCGGACCCTCGATTATGTTTGTTCCGCGTTCGCTGCGGAGAGTGAAAGGAGTCTCGCCAATTTCTCTATCCAAGACCATAAAAAAGTCTTTCTCCGTGCCCATTTGTACAAAACGTTGGCGTTTTTATTCTATAACGCAACTTAAAACTCAAATATTTTACTGGCGAAGCCGCACGAGAAAACTCGCCCGTCAAATTAATCGCGATCATCCGGGGATCTTTGGACGTGCAACTGAAATGGTGGCGGTGCCTTCTGCGCACTGAGCCTCCGTCAGATTGCGGGCACCTCGGCTGAAATTTGAAGCCGCCAACTGGAAATCCGTAGGCCAGCGCTTTGCCTCCGAGCCACCGAGGTGACTCATAGAGCCATCGAAGCGAGGAAGATTGATCGAAGCAACACTACAATAAGTAGAACGCGTGTCCGGCACTGTCACTTTGTCCCCTCGATTTCCGGCTGGCACATCACGACCGTATACCACTGCCGTTCTTCGGGATCCTAGTGGTGGCGCAACAGTGGATCTGGATGCGACCTTTTTTAATGTGGGCTCTATGGGCTACATATATCGCGGTGAAAACTTTAGCGGGTTCGCACGACGACGGTGATGCCTCCAGCGTCAGCTCGCCTTCTTCGTTCATTCATTCATTTTATTTGCTCCTGTACGTTGAATTACAGTCGCTGGAGGCATGAACAAAATGCCGACAGTTGTCGGCTTGACTAAGTCCACGCCCCCCACTTCATTTGCAGACAGAAAAAAAACAACGAAACATTAGGCAGAAACATTTAGGGACATTACTGTAGTTTATGTCGAACTAAAAAGTAAGCTATATATCTTAAATTTGCATGTCACAAAATCTCAAAGAGACATCAATTTTAAAACATGAGATGTTAAATGTTTGATGATGGTGTTTTTATTAATAGACACAGGATGGGCAAGCAGTCGTCTCCTTCTCTACGCAATAAGACAGAGTCTATTTGGTGCCGAGTTTAACTATCCAAAGGAGGCACTCTAGTCTTGGGCACCGACTATCGTCCCCCAACCATAAACGGCATAGATGAGCTTAGTCATGTACTATCTTCGATTCCTGATAGCTCTGTTATTATGGGAGGCGACTTTAATCTTCCTAGCGTCGATTGGACGAGTACATCCTTTTGCGCCGATAACTCTAGTTTGTATAAGGGTTGTAAGGACCTTATTATCTCGTATTCTCTTAAACAATTTGTTCTCTCACAGACAAAAAACAATTGAATTTTAGATTTGTTATTGAGCAATAACCCAAGCCTTATGTCTAATTTCACTGTAATCCCTGGTAGTAGCGACCACAGTTCCGTCGTCTGCGATTTATCACTGAATCAGACTCATAAGACGGCAATGCCGCCATGAAAAATCATACTGTACAAGAAAGGTGACTACAAAAATATTTCTCATGAACTTTCAGTTTATTTTCCTCACTTTTTAAACTTGAGCGTGGAGAGTGATGTTGAACATTTGTGGGACGTTTTCAAACAAAAGATTAAGGTACTCGTGAACTCTTACGTACCATTCAGAATTTATAAGGAAAATAAGAGACATAAACCATGGATTACTCTTCCAATTCAAAAACAAATAAAGCGTAAACGTCGAGCTTTTAAGAAGTATCGTAAATATTAGTCTGATAGTGCTAGGCAAAAGCTCGAAGAAATATCCAGAGACATTAAAAGAAATATACGAGAAAACAAAGGGACCTTCTATGACTCTTTTCAAGATAAACTCAAGAATGATCCCAAAGAGTTCTGGAAGTTTGTGAAAGTAAATAAAAAAGAAGATACCTCTGTTCCTGGTTTGTTGCAAAATGGCAAGTTAGTAGACAGCGACTTGGCAAAGGCAGAATATTTCAATTCATATCTTAAGTCCGCTTTTTCGCTTCCTGCACCTAACTATGTCCGTCCCTTGTCTGACCGGATCACAGGAGTGGTTATGGCCCAAGTGAATAACGTAGTAGATGGGATTAAGGCCTTATTACGAGATATTGACACGTCAAAAGCGTACGGACCAGACAAAATTTCACCCGTAATTTTTCACAATTGTAGAGAAGAAATAGCGGAGTACCTTCGAGTAATATTTATAAAATTATTAAACACTGGCTGAGTTCCGACTGACTGGAAGAGAGCAAATGTAACTCCAATTTTTTAGTCTGGGTCAAAAAATCTAGTAGAAAAGTACCGCCCGGTTTCACTTACCTGCATTGCTTCCAAGATATTTGAACACATTTTATATAGTTCAATATATAGTTTCCCAGACTCTAGTCATTTCTTTTCCCCTTGCCAGCACGGCTTTCGTCGAGGTTCTTCGTGTGTTACACAGCTTGCAGAATTTATCCATTTCGGTCAAGTACCATAGAGAACAGACAAAGTGTTGATTGTGTATTCTTGGACTTCCGCGAAGCTTTTGACACCGCGCCACATCAATTATTGTTAAACAAACTTGTATCTCCGGGCATTAACGATAAAACCGTTAACTGGATCACTGACTATCTTTCCGACCGCGAGCAAACTGTGTGTACTTAATGGTAAAATATCTTCACCAGTGATTGTGGCCTTTCGGAGTACCACAGGGGAGTGTGTTAGGGCCCTTGCTATTTCTTATATTCATTAACAGTATTTGTGAGAACATACAGTCTCATATTAAGTTATTCGCGGACGACTTCATAGTATATAGAATTATTGAAAATGGCGTGGACGCCAGTGTGCTTCAAAACGATTTAAATGTGCTCGAAGACTGGTGTGACCGTTGGAAAATGAGCTTAAAAATCTCCAAGTGTAAACACATGTGTTTTCTCGCAGTACATTTCCCCGACCAAATACAAACTGAAAAATGTAATACTTAACCGTGTAGAAAATTTTAAGTACCTGGGAGTTCATTTGTCGTCCAGTTTGAAGTGGAATGATGACGTGGATTACACTGTTGCTAAGGCTAGTAAAATGTTATATTTTATTCGCAGCGATTTTAAAAATACGACTCGCAGTGTAAAACAAACATTATATTTTCTTTCATTAGAGCAATTTTAGAATATGCTTGTGTCATCTGGGACCCGCCACAAAGTTACCTTGAACAAAAGTTGGAACGGTTTCAAAACCAGGAATTACGGTTCGTTACAGGTGACTACAGCCCTTATACAAGTTGCACAAAAATGAAAAACAGCTTAGGTTGGGATTCACTAAAAGAGCGGAGAAAGTGCTTAAGATTGACATTCTTCCACGGCATATATTACGGACGGACTGGTATTTAAAGAAGTCTTTACATTTTGAAACCACACTATGCATCATGCAAGACGGATCATTTTAAAAAAGCCGAGGAATTTCATTACAATACTGACTGTTTTTCATTTTCATTTTTTGTTTAAACCATTAGAGAGTGGAATACACTTGGGGAAGAAATTGTATCTATTACTGATAATGATCTCATTTATGATAAACGAGAAATCTGTATCCGCGATTAATAATGTATGTTTTATCGTTGTTCAGTTTATCTATTGTATGAATATGTATTGTTATTGCATAATGTTTCCTGTACCCCCTGCATAATGCCTAACGGCCATGAGGTATTCGTGTAAATAAATAAATAAATCTTATATTAATTGGTTTAGTAAAGAGGGAAGGTGGTGTTTCAGCATTTGCACTTCATGTCTTGTTCTAGTGTATAGTAGTTTTTGAATTTCATCGTGACATACGTTCTAAAATTTTATATGCTCGGTTAATTCCGATATGTTACTAATATCAGATATTTTATGTTTATTACTTCATAAAATTATACTCGTATAGTTTCTTCGCAGAAATAACGTTTAAAGAGTTAAGCGATGGTGTTTTGTGGGTTGATTGTGGCACATTAACTTTAGCTCGAATCGCCTTCTTTCGAAGAATTGTTAACTTCGTCAAGTTAGTTACAGTAGATATGCACCAGACCAAGTGACAGTAATTCAAATGTGACATAAATAACAAAGTGTGAATAAGCAGATTAATTTTATTCGGTGAACTACAACAGAATTTGTTAAGTATGTCGACAACCTTAAATTTTTTCTTATTGCAATTTGAGTTTGCACGTCCCTCGACATCTGCTCATGAAACATTATACCTATTGTTTTTACATTTCGTTCGACTTCAATACTAAAAGGGCCAAGTTTAATGCGCAGGTCAAGACTGACTGATTTATTTCGTGGTCTAAAAAAACTGCTTTCGTTCTAGAAGTATTAATTTGGAGAAAGCTCGCTTAGCTCCATTTGTACAATGATTCTATTATGTTGTTTTCGGTTCCAGTAAGTGTGTTTCGATTGTTATCGAAAATGAGTAGTGTAGTGTCGTCAGCATTAATGATGAAAGTTGTGTTTTGGCTTCGTTTAATGATGTCGTTTATATAAATGTTGAAAAAGAGTGGACCTAATATACTTTCCTGAGGGAGGCCTGTTTTTAATGGTTTAAAGTCTAAAACATAATTACTGGTGAACGCAGATTGTTGACGATATTCTAAATAAAATCACAAAAAGGTTAAGATTAATGTTCAAAAACCATAAAACTGAAGTTTATGAAGTAAGGTGGTACAATTTAGATGATAAAATCTTTAGAGAAATCATAAAAACACCGTGAGTTGGGAGTTTTTATTCGAATGACTTTAAGATTAATTCTTTATGAATTAGTAACGCGAGTTCGGTTGATCTGCCTTTTCAAAAACCATATTGTGATGTGTTTTTTACAGAGAAACGGTCCCAGAAGGGAGTAATGCGGTGGCCAATATTTTTTCGAGACATTTTGGGAACACAGGAGGAATATAAATGGGTCTGTATTTTGAGTGGTTGTTAATGACACCACCTTTCAAAATAATGATGACTTTAGCATTTTGAATTCTTTGGGGAAAAGTGCCAGATGAAATTGAAATGTTCCAAGTATGGGCAAGCGTGGGTGTTAATATGTCTAGTACATAGTTAACAGGCTTCATTCCAATATTGTCGATGTCAGTGCATTTGCTATTTTGAATTGTGTTAAACGTATGAAAACCCTCATCAGTGGGGGTGAAAAATGCGCCGTTTTTATTGGGTGTTCCTAAATAACTATCTGCATTGTTGTTTTTCATTGGCTGTATTAGGTTGACAAAATAATTGTTGAATGAGTTTTTCTCTCAAGGGTAAATTCTCTAGCTTTCTTTTTGTAGTGCTGTTGTGTTGAACTGACCGGTTAAGTAATTTATTAATTGTTTTCTATGTTCAATCTGGAGCCGACATGGCGTGGTGATCGCTAAGCTGCGCGTTGATAACTCCACCAGTTGGCGGTTAACCATTTGTACGGGAAACCGCCAGGATTGTAAGCATCCCGAGCATTTCCCCCGGAAGCTATTTGGTCGCCGTTTCGGTGCCTAGAAAGACTCTTCGACAACCGCGCCCTTAAATGTGGTTCCTCGATTATGAGGTCAGAGATGTGTCGTGCCTGCCGCGATCCTTGCACAACAGCAGAGGCGGCAGACGCCGGTAGAGCTCCACAGTTCACGGAAGCTTCTGCATGTCTATGTTGGGACGCCGCGACAACAGCGCCCCTCGCGGCATTCGACCCACCGATCCCTGTGACGTAATTTGTTTCTACTCGGGGACCACTTTGCATGCATGGGCGGGACCCGTCGAGGACGCCCTCATGGCGCGGTGTCGCATCTCGAGCCCACTCACCACGGGAGTGGACTGCGGGCAGGCGTCGGCGGTCGGCGGCGCGTACAGGGACACGTGCGCGGCCCTGCAGAAGCGCCAGTGCCTCGTGAAGTGCGTCTGCAGGACGACCAGGTTCGCCAGCCTTCCGGCCCGGGAAAAAAAAAAACGAATCAGCCACGTCACTCACTCGCTCCCCACAAGTTTCGATCCAGGACTAAGGACGAAGAGGGAGTAGCCAACGCGATTCCTCCACCTCCGCCCAAGAAGCCCTTTGAAGGGTTCAGATGCTCACGTTAGAACATTGCAGCGCGTCTAGTTGCTGCCTCGACGGGCGCGCACTTTCTTCTTCACCCATTTCGCAGCTATAGTTGCTTTTGCTTCAACGCTCAATGCCCGAAACGGCACAAGCCACGTGCGAAATCGGTGACGGTCGGATTCCCAAATTCCCCTTGTGTCACTTTTGTTTCTTCTTCGAAATGGGAGGTAGTAAGCGCAGGTATATGTTTTTGGAAAACTTAAAAACAGCGCAAAATACACCAAGGAAAAGAACGACAAGTGATCAAACACACTGCTGACTGGCAACTGAAGTTTATTCCTGGAAGGAACAGAAAGGGAAACATAAAAGAAGCCACATAGATAGAAGATAATCAACCCCTTTGGGGCACACCTGCAAACATTTATTCATATCTGCCGAATTCCTCGATAAAAAGCAACTTCTTCAATCGCCGAAGTCAGGGACGGGGCACTCACACACTTGTCCGCTACGCAGGTAGCAATAAAGAACGCCTCGTCAAATTCTCTCGCCAATTTGTTGTGGTGACGAGCCAGAATATTAATCTCCGCAAAACCGGAAAACATGTACACCTATCACAGCGATCTCCAAGGTGTCCCGACGGTGAAGAACAAAGGGAAAAATGGATGTTTGCTGGCCCTAACATTTTCAGGATCAGAGGGATCAGAGACACAACGCCCGTCGCGCACGCAACATACCGGGTGCGGTGACTAACCACACACCGAGAGCCAAATAACCCGACACGATTAACTGCGCCACTAAGATGGAACAACCTCGAAGCAGCTGGGAACACAACAGGTACGTCAAAATTCTCAGCCGCCTGCTCCCTCGAAGTTGTCCCATCTTGTGCCTCAGTTAATCGTGTCGGGTTATCTGGCTCTCAGTGTGCGGTTAGCCACCGCACCCGGTATGTTGCGTGCGCGACGGGCGTTGTGTATCTGATCCCTCTGTCGTGTGGTAGGGCGTACATAGGTCAGACGGGGAGGTGTGTGAATGTTAGGGCCAGGAAACATCCATTTCCACCTTGTTCTTCACCGTCGGACAACCTTGGAGATCACTGTGATAGGTGTATTTGTTCTCCGGTTTTCACGGAGAGTATGATTCTGGCTTGTCACCACAACAAAGCGGCGAGCGAATTTGACGAGGCGTTTTTTATTGCTACCTATGGAGCGAACAAGTGTGTGAGTGCCCCGTCCGTGGCTTTTGGCGAATGACCAAGTTGCGTTTATCGAGAAATTCGGCAAATATGTTTAAATATACTAGTACTGACTTTGCAAAAATTCAACATAATATGAGCCAACAGTGTTATTATTTGCCGAATGATATAAATCGGCTTGTGTGTCAGCTCCAACCTACTTTACTAAATGTATTCATTAAAAACTATACTTCGTTTCACCTTATGTTATACCGCAGCGAATGCTAGAAGCGCGAGCTCAGAGGGTTGGCAGCAGCCCTTAGTGCACGAGAGCTTGTGCCGCCGAGACGTGCCCTAGAGCAAGGAGCTCGCGCTTGTAGCCTTCACTGCGGTACATCATAAGGTGAAACAGAGTATAGGTCCGTAAGAAACAAAATGTCTTGTTTAGAAGAATTGTTTATGGAGTTTTCTTTTCAATTCTCTGTAATTATGTTAATTGAGACTTGGAGTACAACTGACTATGATGTTTTCAAGTAACCCAACTATAACACTTACTATTTAAACCGATCTAGCAGTCGAGGCGGTGGAGTTGCGTTGTTGGTCAATGATAACACTTCATGCTATATACTTGATCATTATACTGTAATTACGCCTGACTATGAAATGCTTTCGCTCTGTGTAGACAAGATAGTGTTTTCTGTGTGTTATCGGCCGCCAAAATGGAGGTATTAATACGTTTTTAAAATTCTACGATGAATTCCTAGATTTTGTTGCTGACAATAAATATATCTTGATTGCAGGAGGAAACTTCAATATCGATATGAGTAATAATAGCCAAACTGCCAGAGATGTTGACACTGTAATACTTTCAAGTGGGTTTATTAATGTGATTAAGGTACCGACTAGGGTCACAACGGAATGCCAATCTACACTTGATCTTTTTATTACAAACTGTTTACAGGCAAGTATTGTGGCGGGAGCTATATCATGTTGTATTAGCGATCATCTACCTATTTTTCTTTGCGTAGAAATGAGTGCAATTGTAGCAAAAAAAAACCCTTAAGATCTTTTACCAAAATATAACAGAGTCGTCCCTTAATGCATTCCAAAACGCACTGCTGCACTCAAATTACAGCGACATAAACAATTCAAATGATGCGAGTGAGGCCTATAACTCGTTCATTAACATTTTTAAACGTTTAGATTCTGCTCACTTTCCTATAAAAGTGCGTAGAGAACCCCGAAAGATACGCAAGCCGTGGATTACGCCAGAATTGCCCCAAGAAATGAAAATAAGGGACCAACTATATAACAAATTTTTAAATACTCTTAATCCCGATGATTTCACTACTTTTAAGCAGTATCGAAACAAAGTAACAAAGAAGCTGCGATCTGCTCGGTCTGAGTTCCATTCCTCATTTTTAAGCGATAAGAACGGTCGACATGACGTCTTATGGTCTAGATTAAACACGCTCCTACATCGCGGTCACCCACATAACCCTCCTTTAAAACTACGAGTTAACGATGAAGAACTGTCTGGTGCGAAATTAGCTGACGCGTTTAACAATTTTTTTACAAACATGGGAGACGGCAGTGTCTCGCCTGATACTTGGAGAGATTATCTTTGTAATCGAAATGATAAAACCATGTTTCTGAAACCAGTCATTGCGCAGGAGGTGATATCAATAATCAAAAACATAAATAACAGCAGTAGTTGTGATATTGATGGATTTCAGATACGACCGGTGAAGCACGTACCTGATATTATTGCGCCTATTCTTACTCATATTTTTAATCTATGTTTTGTCGATGCAGTTTTTCCAGTGGATATGCAAGTTGCGAGAGTTACGGTTCTCTATAAAAAGGGTGATCGAAACAATTTAGGAAATTAAAGGCCAGTTTCTATTCTACCTGTTTTCTCAAAGATATTTGAAAAAATCTTGCATTCGAGGCTCTCAAACTCAAACTTTACAGATAAATGTAACTTGTTAACTTCTCAACAATTTGGTTTTCGTCAAAACAAATCAACGGAATTGGCGTTACTCGAACAAAAATAATATATTCTTACACAATTTGAAAACAAAGCGATTGTAGCTGGTGTATTTGTGGATTTTTCCGAGGCCTTCGATTTAGTGAGTCATGATATTCTGCTGGGGAAACTTATACGTGGGAGAAGAGCGTGTTGGTTGAAGTCAATGATGAAGAAAGAATAAAACATTTAAAACTGGGACGACACGACACATCTTTCATAACTTAGTTACTACGGTATTTGTGGACAGGTTTCATTACTTTTGAAATCCTATTTATCAAACCGAAAGCAGGTTGTTCAGATAAACAACGTGTGTTTTAAGGCTCTATCCGTGACTTGTGGTGTACCACAAGGTGGTATAGTAGGGCCGCTGCTATTTAATATTTATCTTAATGATATCGTAAAAATTAACCCTAGTGCCAAATTCATTATCTACGCTGATGACACTAGTATTTTCTTTGCCGGCACTGATATCCATGAATTGGTAGATACATGTAATCACACAATGAAAGCACTAAATAACTGGTCAAAATCTAATTCCATGCAAATAAATGAATTAAAAACAAAAGCAGTGATATTTAGGTCGAAAAATAAGCCAATTCCAGTGCATGGAGATATTTTCCGTAATTCCCGTCCAATAGAAATTGTGGAGCACTTTAAATGTCTCGGTGTCGTGTTTTCCGCCAATATGTCATGGGATAGTCATATAAACCATTTAGTAGGCAAAATAGCTCAGATAACTGGAATAATAGGCCGTGTTAGATACCTTCTTCACACAAGAATCAAGTTACTTCCGTATAATTCACTCTTTTATTCCCATTGGAATTACTGTCAACTAGTTTGGGGGACAGTCACATTTTCAAACTTACAACGTGTTTATTTGGTACAAAAAAATGTCTTCGACATATTTACAACGCGCCCTACAGAGCGTCATGTGCAAACTTTTTTTATCGGTCCCACGTGATCCCAGCATACCACCTATAGAAATATCGATTGAGTGTACGGTATAAGTTCGAAACACGGAGGAATATAAATAATATACGTAACCTGGCACAACTAGAGATAAGAGAATTGAACTATACTACGAGACATGGAGAGAATTGGGTAGTACCTACACCTCGTTTAAACTACAGAAAAGAATGCCTGTGTTATACACTTCCGTCATTATTAAATGCTTATCAGCTTATGCATTTTGATTTATTCGCCTGTAAGTACAGTGAACTGCGTGCAATGTCTGTAACCATGGGAGTATGATTTTTGTTTTGTATGCCTATATACTTTTGCGTTTTTGTTCTCATTATCCTTTTTACGCATGTTCATTCTTCCCACCGTAGTGCGGCTTAGTTGCCATTCATATTGTCACGAATAAAGGCGACGAGAACGCGAAGATTGAACTGAAAATAAAGGTTTAATGGGCGAACTTGTGCCAACCAAAAATAAGTAACGAAAGAGCGTCGAGGCAGCAGAAAAGCAGGCGGCGATTCGGCGGCGAATCAGAGAGCGCGAGCGAGACTGACTCGACAAGGTCGCGGGTAGCTGCTTATCTGCCGTGAGTCACTATCTCGAAAGTTCGGGAAAGAAGGCTCGAGTGTCGCGCGCTTGGAGCGTGGATGAACTGGCACTTTCGAGAACAACAAAGCAGGTGGAAAGTTACGTCTGGTGCGAGAATGAATGCGAATCTTCTAGAGGCCGGTGACCGAGCGTTCCTTTCTCGGCCCTGCGGGCGGCATTATCCCCCCGTTTTAAAAGTGCATCGTCCCGATGCAACGCGAACAAAAACAGAAATGGCTAAAAAAAATTACGGTGAAACGAAATGAACATGCAGTGTCGTAATCCTAGCGCGCGTAGAACGGCTTGAGTCGAACTACGTGGACGACTTCGGGTCGTGGCTGGCGGCGTCCTGATGGTCGGGTTCCGTCGGGGAGCACCTCGTAGTTCAAGTCCCCAAGGCGGCGGATGACCTTGTAGGGTCCGAAGTAGCGTTTTAACAGTTTTTCACTGAGGCCGCGGCGGCGAATGGGCGTCCACACCCACACCCTGTCTCCGGGCTGGAACTCCACGTCGCGGCGACGAAGGTTGTAGCGGCCAGCGTCCACACGTTGCTGGTCTTTTATTCGAAGACGGGCCAGCTGGCGTACTTCTTCTGCTCGTTGGGTGACCAGCTGAGCGTCGTCGGTGCCGTCGTCCGTCGGGTCGTGGGGCAGCATGGCGTCGAGCATCGTCGTCACCTTCCTGCCGTGCACCAGCTGAAAAGGTGTAATGCCGGTAGTTTCTTGAATCGCCGTGTTGTACGCAAACGTGACGTAGGGCAACACTTCATCCCACGTCTTGTGTTCCACGTCTACGTACATCGAGATCATATCGGCGATGGTCTTGTTTAGCCGCTCCGTCAGTCCGTTGGTCTGCGGGTGGTATGCCGTGGTTCGGCGGTGGTCGGTGTGGCTCAGGCGGAGTATCTCTTGTGTCAGTTGCGCCATGAACTGACGAGCCTCGGTCCGTAATCAGGACTTGGGGAGCGCCGTGTCGGAGGACGATAGACTCCACGAAGAACTTGGCTACTTCCACGGCGGTCCCCGACGGGAGTGCTTTTGTCTCGGCGTACCTGGTGAGATAATCAGTTGCCACGATTATCCAACGGTTTCCCTGCGTCGACGGCGGAAAAGGTCCGAGAAGATCCATTCCAATCTGCTGGAATGGTGCAGTCGGAGGCGCGATCGGTTGCAGGAGACCTGCCGGCTTCGTCGGTGGTTTCTTGCGTCGTTGGCATTCGTGGCACGAACGGACGTAGAGGTGGACAGTCTTCGGGAGCTTGGGCCAGTAGTATTTTTCTCGGATCCGTGCAAGAGTCCTACTGTAGCCTAGGTGACCAGATGTTGGGTCGTCGTGGCAGGCTTGGAAGATCTCTTCTCGAAGACTTGCAGGAATCACCAGGAGCCACGTCGAGTTGTTGTCCCCGAAGTTCTCTTTATAGAGGATCCCTCTCCGGACGGCGAATCTTGGCAGGTCACGTGAGAAGGCTCGGGGAATCATACCCCCTCGTCCCTCCAAGTGGTCGATCAGTGCACGCAACTCAGGATCGTCCCGCTGGAGCGCTGCCATACCGTGAATGCTCACCGCGCCAAGAAAGTGATCGTCGTCGTCGCCGTCGTCTTTCGCACAGCCGGTAGCTGACTCGACAGGGGCTCTGGACAGACAGTCGGCGTCGCTGTGTTTTTGGCCTGACTTGTAGACCACGGTCACTTCGTACTCTTGCAGTCGTAGGCTCCACCGAGCGAGGCGTCCCGATGGGTCCTTCAGGCTCGCTAACCAACACAGCGCGTGGTGGTCGGTGACCACCCGAAATGGACTCCCGTACAAGTACGGGCGGAATTTCGTGATGGCCCAGACGACGGCCAGGCATTCTTTTTCGGTCGTCGAGTAATTGCGTTCCGCGCTCGACAGCGTCCGGCTAGCGTATGCGATCACGCGCTCCGCACCGTCTTGTCGTTGGACCAGTACCGCTCCGAGTCCTGTATTACTGGCGTCCGTGTGAACTTCCGTTTCGGCTGATTGGTCGAAGTGGCCGAGAATCGGTGGTGACTGGAGCCGTCGCTTTAGTTCATCGAATGCCTGTTGTTGTTCTTCACCCCATTCGAAGTTCACGGCGTCTTTCGTAAGGTGCGTGAGCGGCGCAGAAAGCTTGGCGAAATCCTGAACGAATCGCCGGTAGTATGCGCAAAGTCCAAGGAATCGTCGGACGGCCTTTTTGTCGGTGGGCGGTGGAAAGGCCGCTACGGCGCGAGTTTTCTCAGGGTCAGGACTTACACCTTCGTTGCTCACAACGTGGCCCAGGAACTTCAGTTCGCCATAGGCAAACCGGCACTTCGTCGGCTTGAGGGTGAGTCCTGCGGTCCTGATTGCCTCAAAAACGGCCCGAAGTCGTCGCAAATGCTCGTCGAAGTTGGCCGAGAATACCACGACGTCGTCGAGGTAAACGAGACAACTCTGCCACTTGAGGCCTGCCAGGACGGTGTCCATGACACGTTGGAACGTTGCCGGCGCCGTGCACAGTCCGAAGGGCATTACCTTGAACTCATACAATCCGTCGGGCGTGACGAAGGCAGTCTTTTCTCGGTCCCGTTCGTCGACTTCGATCTGCCAGTAGCCACTCTTAAGGTCCATCGACGAAAAGTATCGGGAGTGGCGTAGCCGGTCCAGCGTGTCGTCGATGCGGGGGAGCGGATACACGTCTTTCTTCGTGACCGCGTTGAGCCGCCGGTAGTCAACGCAGAATCGAAGCGTTCCGTCCTTCTTCTTTACCAGTACGACTGGAGAGGCCCACGGGCTGCTCGAAGGCTGAATGATGTCGTCGTTGAGCATCTCTTGTACCTGGTCCTGAATGGCCTCTCGTTCCTTTGGGGAGACCCGGTACGGCGGCCGATGCACAGGGAGCGCATCCTCGTTGGTAACGATGCGGTGTTTCGCAACTGTTGTCTGGCGCACCCTCGACGTCGTCGCAAAGCAGTCGCCGAACTCGGCGAGGAGGTCTCCGAGCTGTCGTCGTTCCGTGGCACTGAGCTTGGGGTTAACGTCGAGCTGCGGCGGCGGTGTACTGCACGGCTTACATGGCGAGGGCTCGTTGGAGATCGCGGCGATTTCGGCGTCGCCCCGGAGTTCCTCGACGTGTCCTACAGCGACACCTTTCGTGAGGTGCTGCGCCTCCGGTCGAAAGTTCGTCACGAGGACCACAGCACGTCCATCCTGCAGCTCCGTTACGCCCCTTGCGACGCCTATTCCTCTTCCAAGAAGCAGTTGGACGTTGCCCTCCAGAATGACTTTCCCGCGGGCAACTGCATCGGTCACGACGGGCACAAGAACACTCGACCGTGGCGGCAGGTTCACGTGGTCCGCAATGACTCGGACGGCGGCTGGCGACGTTTTGGATCCTTCCGGAGGTAGAACGGGCTTTCGCAGCGTCAACCTGTTTGCTCCAAGGTCGATTACCGCACCGTACTCACAGAGGAAGTCCATGCCAAGGATGACGTCTCTCGAACAGTCTTTGAGGACGACGAATTTCACAGGACAGGTCTCTCCGTGGATGTGCACGCGCGCAGTACACCTTCCCACTGGTGTGATGAGATGTCCGCCGGCGGTTCGTATTTTCGGGCCATTCCACGGCGTCATTACTTTCCGAAGGCGGCGAGAGAGCTTCCCACTTAAAACGGAATAGTCTGCTCCGGTGTCGACGAGTGCCTTCGCGTCGTGGCCGTCGATGGTAACGTCGAGGTTATTCGACACCGTCGCAGAACCGTCGTTCCTATTCGTCTCGTCGCTAGTGTGGGAGCCCTTCGACGTTTGTGGAGGATATTGGCGTCGTTCGTCATCGGCAATACCACCTCCCGGTATTGCCGCACTCAGTTTTCCCGGCGGGACACGGGAGACAGGCTCTCTCGGCGGGACCGATGGACAGGTGATGCTGCAGGACGTCGAGGCGAAGGCGAACGGGACCCACGTCGAAGCGCAGGCATCGGAGAGGCTGTACGCCGTAGGTAGTCGTCGATCTCGCGTGGTCGCTCACCGTAACGTGGGCGCGGGTCGTCGGGGTGGAAGCCGCGTAGCCCCAGCTGCCGGTACGGGCAACGGCGGTACACGTGGTCGGCTTCCCCGCAATGGTAACAAAGCGGGCGTCGGTCGGCCGTTCGCCATACGTCGGTTTTTCGCGGCGAGGGTCGCTCTGGTCGGACGTGCTGCCGTTCTTCGCGTCGTTGGGAGTACTGCGGCGCTGTAGGTTCACGTCGTGGCGGCGCCGTAGCTTGACGGGGAGCTTGTGGCGGTCGTCTGACCATGGCGGCGTAGCTCACCGTCGGTTGCTCGAGCGGAGCAGGGTTGACAGGAGCCCGTGGTTCGATGGCTCTCTCAAGCTCTTCCCTTACAACTTCGGCGATGGACAGCGAAGCCGGGGGGTCGGCAGCAGGCAGCAGTTTCTTGAGTTCTTCGCGAACGACTTGACGGATTATCTCGCGAAGCTCGTCGGTGCTCGGGCTGAACTCGGAGCTTGCCGATGCCAGAGTCGAAACGTCGTTGAGCCGATGGTAGTGGCGCGCTCGGGCCATCAGCGCCCGCTCGATGTTTGTCGCTTCAGCAACAAATTCTTCAACCGTCGTCGGGGGGTTGCGAATAAGTCCGCCGAAGATTTCGCTTTTCACGCCTCTCATAAGGAAGCGTAACTTCTTCTCGTCGGTTGCTTGCGGGTCGGCGCGGCTGCTCAGGCGGAGGATGTCTTCAACGAAACTGGTGACCGTTTCGTTGGGGCCTTGAGTCCTCGCCTGGAGAAGGTCTTCGGCCCGCTGCCTACGATGCTGATTCATGAACGCCCGCTTCAGCTCGGTGACGCAGGCGTCCCACGACGTGAGCGCAGCCTCGTGGTTCTCGAACCAGTGCCTCGCAGTGCCCTCCAACGAAAAGTAGAGGTTCTGCAGGTACTGCTCGGCGGTCCATCCGTTATGGCGTGCCACGCGCTCGTAGTGTTGGATCCAGTCCTCGACGTCCTCGTGGATCTCCCCGTGGAAAGGCGTCGGGGTCCGAGGGGCGACGGGCAGGTAAACGACGGGGGGTGCTGCTGTGGTCTGCGCCGTTGGTGAAGCCATCGTCGTTATCGCTTGCCTTGTCCTCGCCGGGAGTGGTCCAAATTCAGGAGCTTGCCCTTGAAGACGGCGGCTGGCACGATGCTCCGGGTCTTCAACGGAAGGTCGTCGGGAAATGGGGCTTGCTGAACGTGTTCTTGTAGGGGTACGCTGCACGGGTTTCATACCCCGCACCTCCACCAGAAATGTCACGAATAAAGGCGACGAGAACGCGAAGATTGAACTGAAAATAAAGGTTTAATGGGCGAACTTGTGCCAACCAAAAATAAGTAACGAAAGAGCGTCGAGGCAGCAGAAAAGCAGGCGGCGATTCGGCGGCGAATCAGAGAGCGCGAGCGAGACTGACTCGACAAGGTCGCGGGTAGCTGCTTATCTACCGTGAGTCACTATCTCGAAAGTTCGGCAAAGAAGGCTCGAGTGTCGCGCGCTTGGAGCGTGGATGAACTGGCACTTTCGAGAACAACAAAGCAGGTGGAAAGTTACGTCTGGTGCGAGAATGAATGCGAATCTTCTAGAGGCCGGTGACCGAGCGTTCCTTTCTCGGCCCTGCGGGCGGCAATATAGGGACTATGGGCTCGTCAAGCTGCTAACCGCAGCTTTTTTTCCACAGCCCCTCCATCTGTATTTTACAAGGTGGAAAATAAACTCATTATTTGCAGGCGTGCCTCAAGGGGGTTGATTATCTTTTATCTATCTCGCTTTTTTTATTTTTTTCCTTTTTGTTCCTTTTAGGAGTAAACTTCAGTTTCCAGTCGGCGCTGTGTTTTTGTCACTCCTCGTTCCTGTCCTTCGAGTATTTAGCGCCGTTTTGAAGTTTTCATAATCCACCAACTAGTCCAACTTCGTACCTCGTTATATATTTTTATTTCTTGAAGAATGATGGGAACTAAACTCCTTCACCACATAATACGACTGACATAAAATACAAAATATATCCGGGCAAGACGCAGTACTGAACGTAGTCCAATGGCAAACTCAACACTACCTACTATTACATTTCTTGCTACATTGTCCAAGTATTTCTAAGAATCAGTGAGAAAACGAGTTTCTCTCACTGATTGGGGCGACAGATCAAAGCTGTCGCCCAAATCAGGAAACAGTTTATTGGCCATCGTCCCGTTCTGATAGCCATTCCGTTGACAATGTGCCTTGCCTTCCCACTCGCGACACGGGACAGGATCTTTCGGCAAAGAAGCAAAAGACGAACATCTTGACCAACTGTTGACTCGCACAAAGATGTACGCGCACGACGTTGTTTCGCCCGCGTTGTGGCAATCGTGAGTTTTTGCAGATCGTTCCGATGACTCCGATAACGACACTCGATACTCCGCCGTCGCCTTTGCGCATGCATCGTATCGTAATCGGGTATTGTTAACGGGAGGTATCGCAACGATCTACAAAAACTCTCTAATGTGACTGGTCTCACGCTCGGGCTCTGCGAGGAGAGTGGCTGGAAGCTCGCGGAGATGTCGCGTTGACTCACTCGAAAAGCGGGGCCATCCTTCTTGCGACGAGGGCGCCCTTCCCTTCCCAGTCGGCCAGCTCGAGGCCCAGCAGCAGGGACCAAGGCTGGGGCAGCACTCCCAGCAGAGCCTGAAACCGGAAGGCACGCGGCTGACGTGGGTCCCCTGCGCCACGCTAGGTCCACTCCTCCCACAGCATGACCCCCTGGGCCGTGTCCCCGACGGGTGGTTATCATTTGAGCCCGTTCTCGTTTCGCCCTTCTCACTTGGCCCTTCTCAAAACAACCATTCTCAAAAATATCTTCTCTCTTGGACCTGTCGCAGTTGGTCCTTTCCCGTTTCGTCCTTCGCGTTTCAACCCTCCTCATTTGAGTCCGTTCTCGTTTCGCCCTTCTCACTTGGCCCTTCTCAAAACAACCATTCTCAAAAATATCTTCTCTCTTGGACCTGTCGCAGTTGGTCCTTTCCCGTTTCGTCCTTCGCGTTTCAACCCTCCTCATTTGAGTCCGTTCTCGTTTCGCCCTTCTCACTTGACCCTTCTCAAAACAACCATTCTCAAAAAGATCTTCTCGCCTCGACCCGTCGCATTTGGCCCTTTCCCGTTTCGTCTTTCGCATTCCAACCCTCCTCATTTGGGCCCGTTCTCGTTTCGCCCTTCTCACCTGGCCCTTTTCAAAATAGCCATTCTCAAAAGTATCTTGCTTTGACCCGTCGCACTTGACTCTTTCCATACCAAAATCGTTTCTTTAGGGTAATATTTACAAATACATTGATATATTTTGTGCGTGTGTGTGTGTGTGCCACGCTACAGGAATACTCTCTCTGCTAAGGATTTTAGCAGTGCGTCAAGGTCGTCGTCAAAAGATATTAGCTGACAATAAAAAAAAAACTATTTATCGCAGCCAGATCATATTCTGATATGTCACGTTGTTTGAGGTCTCTCGACATTGGAACAATGCCACCACTTCTATAATGTAGTGGTTCTCAATTGGGGGTCTGCGAAGGCATCCTAGGGGTCCGCGAAGCCCTGTCTCATCAGTCAAGCACGGCAATATTAGATGTCTTTCTTCACGTTGAGAAGATACGTTGCAATTTTCGGGTGAGTACTCTCGTGTGTATGTCCATGAGATAAGTCTACTTCACACTAGCAATTAGTTATATTCATTTATTAAATCATTATCATGATAAACTATACCTTTCTATTCCCCTCACCCCGAACGGGGTCCTCCATCATCTTCGCCTTTCTACAAGGGGTCCGCGAAACATCCATAGTTGAAAACCACTGCTATTATGTATGCTATTTCTGTTCAAACAACGTTTCCAAATTAAATGTTCATCGCTTTTTAGGGGCGAAGCTCCTTAAGGGATACTGAACCAAAGAATTTAGTGTCCATAATAAGTGGCGCACGTTCTTTCCACGAGCCAGCAGCCGCCGGTGTGCGCGAGCACACGCAACGAAAATGACGTCAAAGAACTCCATTCGCGCTTAAGAGGACAGTGCAATGCATGGGCTTCGGTCCCAAGGAGAATAAAGGCAGGCTTTTCATCTCTACAAGTGAAAGCTACGTGCTTGTTAGACCAATTAATCGCTTACCTTTTACACCAGACACCACTGTGTAGATGAAAAACTTGTCTTTATTCTCCTTTGGCCCGAAGCCTATACATTTCACTCTCATCTTAAGCGCGAATGGAGGTCTTTGACGTCATTTTCGTTGCGTGTGCTCGCGCACACCGGCGGCTGCTGGCTCGTGGAAAGAACGTGCGCCACTTATTAAGGACACTAAATTCCTTGGTTCAGTATCCCTTTAAGGGCTAGCCATGTTCGTATGTCCGTCTGGCGTCCAGCGTCCGGTGCTCGTGCTCCTGCTCATGACCTCACGTGCTCGTGTAGAAAAAAAAAAAGATGAAAAAATGAAACAAAAATGATGAAAAAATTATGAAAAAAATATGTTTGCGCAGTCGATAGAATTCGAACCTGTGCGGGGAGACCCCGATAGATTTTTAGTCCATCGCCTTAACCACTCGGCCACGACTGCGGGACGAGTAGGGGCTCTGAGATGTGGTAGTAACTCAAGAGCTGGGGATGTCATGGATGAAACGTTGCATGTAGCCGCTCAACGTCTATACAGGAGAGGGCGCTGCGGTCAAATGCGTATATAATTGCGTTAAACTTTGCATGCATTGGCTCAACGTTTATAGAAGAGAGGGCGCTGCGGTCAGATGCTCAAATGCGTATATAACCACGTTCCATACCACATTATCTTTCTGACATGGATGAAAACGAACGAAAGGCTCGGCATGCTACGGCTCAGCATCTACGCAGACAAGCACCACCAGAGCTTCGCCCCAATCAACATCAATCACCACGTGGAGATGCGGTCAATTTTTTTTGTTTGCTTAGAGGAAGGGAAGCAGGCTCATTGTACGATTCTCAGTGCGTACCTCTACACTTAACATATATCTGATGGTATTTGGGGGGGCCCAAGCAAGGTAAGGCTCATCAAGAAGCCGCGAAGGCATAATGACGTTAGAGGCATGCCCAACTAGTGCCATTCGGTCGTAGCGCGAACGGGCGAAATGAGAATGGGTCCAGTTGCGAAAAACACGATCCGGATCTTATGAGAAGGTTCAAACGAGAAGGACCAAATGCGAATGGGACGTTTTGAGATACGCCCGTCTCCGACTGGCATGTTCACCGCGTCCTCGTCGCTGCTCCCTTCGATTCCGTTGATGACGTCGACATTCGTCACGATGTAACCTGCCGCGATTCTGTCTGTGGCAGGGCAGCGAGGCTGGAGGCGGCCATGGCCTCCGAGACTATTGGAGCGCCAAGCTTTCCTCGGCCGTTTCACTGGCCGGAAAAGATTGACATGAAAACTCAAAAATACCTCGTGGCTATCGACCCCCTAAGTGATGACGTCACAACATGGCGCTTTCCTTCAAACAAGCCGTTGCTATGGCCGTTGTTATGGACAAATGCATAGGGGCTCGACGTGAGCTTAAAAATTGTCCGATGAAAAAGTAAATAATTTTTATAAGCATTTTTTTCTTCGCAATATCTGATCATGAAAACTTTTTTCTAGCGTCTCAGTACCATAAGGCGACGAAAAATCCTGTAATGAAGTTTCGCAACCGGTTTCGCCTTGCTAGCAGACGACACGATGGCTTCGCGGGTTCAGTCGTTCTTTCCGAAGGAGCGCGCGACTGCGTTGAATGAAATTGGTGGCGATCGACGAAACTTCTATTCTCGGGGTCAACTTTTTGTGAGAATTCGGAAGCGGAGAGTGCCCGTGCACAGCTTCGATCCACCCTCCAGGTGCGCGAGTGCGTCAACGCATTCCCGTGGAGCTCGCTTCCGCAATATTGGAGAAGGTGAAAACACTGGGAAGACGAATCACGTACAATGACGATGTGAAGTGTATCAAGGTTGAAGCGCAGACCAGCACACGTTTCAAGAATTTTGGACCGCACAGTTGCTTCAGTACACATTTGTGTGATTAGACGAACTTTTCGTAAAGGACATACACAACTTACCAACCCCATGTAATTCCCTGCTCTTTCGCTATTTCAGGAAAAGAGGGGGAGGGGGGGGGCAGTAGGCTAAAGCGAACACCCAGCTCAACGCACATGGAGCGAAAGCTCGCGCAGCAGAACCCAGGTGTCCTGGGCTCGAGCCCCAGCCCTGCACGTTTCGATCTGGATGAGCATCGTACCGGCGTGCGGTCGTGTATCACTACTGCGTGATGCACGTTAAAGACCCCAGGTTAGCAGTCGTACTGCACTGGCAAAATTGCTCATCTACAGTAAAACCAATGTCGCCCCATCCTGGCAGATTGATCTTACGCTGTATAAACACTAAACGTCCAATTTGACTTCGCTATTTGGGGTTTTACTTAAAGGAGCTGTGCAACGATATTCAATTGGAATGGTTTTCACTTTACACGAGCTTACTGGCACTAGTGGGACTCAAGGATACTCGCATGCAATGCCACTGGCCAAGAAACTCCTTTGTTGCGGTGTAATTTCAAGGACAAAAGCGATCATTTTCATTCAATCTCTCCCTTGCAAAATTCGATGACGTAACGCGGGGATCGCAGTACACCCGTATGACGATATTTGAATGCGGTTCATAGATTGGACCCGAGCATTGCGTGGGCACTCGATTTAGGCTCGTGATAATTGATAGCTCGAGAAGCATTCGAGTAGTGGCCCGTGTCCAATCGCTGCAACGACGACAATAGCCGAGCCATAACAATGTCTGGAACTCAGCGCGTGTCCTGTGCTTTGCCAACCCCAGCGCGTGGCTATGATCAACATTGGCGGCATATAATCGGCTCCAGATCACGTGGCCGCTTGTTCTGGCTGCGAGTTGAGGGCGTGAACGCTGCTCGTTGTTTTTTAATTTTTTTCTGGGACTTCTAATGCGTCGGGTGAAAAACGAAGGCGTGTTTCATAGGTCATTAACGTCAGGGATCCGTTCTAAGCGGTATTTGCGCAAAGTAAAAAAAATTGTTGCATAGCCCCTTTAAAACCGAAGAATAAGTACGATTTTTTTTAGTGTGAATATTAGTAGCAGGTACGAAACATACCCATGTTGCGAGCTTCAGAAACGAAGTTAGAAGTCTCGAACCGTTCATCTTAGAGTCAAAATAATTTCCTCCTTCATTACAATGCACGTCAACTGCAAAATCAAAAGGGTGGCCCGAAGCTACTTTGATATCATGAGCTAAACAGATGCCTTTCTCGCCGTATTTTTAACAGATCTCTACCCGTGTGATGATTTTCGTGAGGCAGTATCCCTTATGGCACGCAAATAAAATTCGTTTCTATAAGCCTGATGAGGGTTTTTAGGCATACCACGTTCCAAATATATACCAAATCAAAATCGAATTATTGTGGAAACGATTCGGATTCTTGCAGATGGCATAGTTCAGTCAATCCGTGTGCGTTCGTCATGCCTTCGTCGTCTGCAGCAGGCCTCTCGATACGAACAATGCTTGGATTCGGGCTAGTTGGTTCTACATTCCGCTCTGCGGAGTTACACTTAACACATAAACACGTAAACTATGAGATATGAAAGACAGATAAGAACATGACGTACTTGCGAAAGCGCAGACTAACAACTGTTTATTTTTCGTTTCTCCTTGTTCCTTCTTTATACCCTTGTTTTGAAGGATGAAGGCCTGATAATTCACGGAATTGAAAATTAATGTCATTGCGGGCAATCGTAGACATAGGTGTTTTAGTTGACGTATATGTACCTGAGAAATCTCGGAAAGGACTGGGACGATTAATGTCTTTTCCGTCATTTGTAGACAGTTGGTGTTGGTGGTGTTTGCGTTTATGCCGTTGGTACCCTGGAGCTGATGTTTGCCCTGTTGTGCTGCGCGACCTTTGTAAGCAGTTATATTTCTTTTAAAGCGCAGCTCTTAAGCCTGGTTCAGACAGTTGCATTTGACTGCGTTTGACTGCGTTGCGGCTGCGAGAAACCAGGACATCCCGGCTGCTTCTATCGCGTGCCAAGATGATTCCTTGAATTGGATGCCCCTCTTCATACGAAGCACAGATGTGCCGGTGACTCGCTTTCGGTTCCGGCCTTTAGGCGCCCGTTTCCGGCTTGAGCGGCGTCGGCGTCGCCGTCGGCGTCGGCGTAACCGCGCGGTGCATTATGAGACGCCATCGGCATCCGATGATGACGTCACTGATGACGTCATCGGCATCCGCATCGTCATCGTCACTGATGACGTCATCAGTGACGTCACTGACAACGTCATCGGAATCCGCATCGCCATCGTCATCATCACTGATGACGTCATCAGTGACGTCACTGATGACGTCATCGGCACCGGCATCGTCATCGTCACTGATGACGTCATCAGTGACCTTACTGATGACGTCATTGGCATCGCCATCGTCACGTGACCCCCCCCCCCCCGAGGTCACGTGACCCCCCAGGTCACGTGACTCCGCAGGTCATGTGACCCCCCCTCCCGAGGTCACCTGACCCACACTCCCAGTACCCTTCCCTCCTCCTCCTCAAGAGCTGCGCTTTAATTCGGCGTTACAGAGAGTTGTAAACGGCTTTCACTTTTTTTGTTTTGAAGCTATTGAGGATTCACTAACGCACGTGCCATACCTTCTAGAAGCCACGTGAAAAGCTTCCATGATTTCGCGCTTGGTCCTGTTTTGTGTTCTCTCTAAGATGGTTATAGTTCCAAGGAGAGCTTCCCAGCTGCATCTTGTACAGTGTGCTGCGAGGTTACCAGATGCCTGCAGCAGCCCGCATGCCTATTTGTGCTCTCTTAGACTGTCGTTTAAGCATCTCACTGTTTGTCCTATGTATGATTTTCCACACGTCAGTGGTATCTCGTATACTACTCCTCAGTGCAGCAAACAAACTTGTGTTTGTGTTTCATCTTACACGATGCTTGACCTTTTGTGTTGTTTTCCGGTTCATTCACCTTCTTGCGTATTCCTTTTAGCTTGAAAGGGGCGTATAAGGCTACTCTTACTTCATGTTTTTCTGCGATTTTTTTCATTCTATGGGAAATCTGTGAATGTATGGCAGAGCAACCACTGGTTTTTTGTCTACATTCGTCTCCTTGGTTTTACCTTTGCCTGTGAGTGTGTTTATGCATTTCTCTGCTATGGCCACCATTAGCGGTTTTCGATAACCGCTTGCTTGTAGTAGGCTTATGATTATTTGTAGGCCATCCGACACTCCGTGGAAACACGATGTTCTTATGACTGTCCAGACACATCCTAAGACGACGCTCATCACTAACGTTGAGTGTCCAGAGTCGTATGGCAGTATTCGTCGTTCCCCTCTCGTCTTATACATGCAGCACCTGTGTATTTCCCCGAATGTCATGTTGAAATCCAAAACCTGTAGGCTGCCTCTATCCGGTAATTCGAATGTGAACTCCAGTCCTCTGTGTCTTTCCTTTAACTTCTTCGTGGTTCTTGTGCACATCACCTTCGTTATTTTGTTAATCGGAAAGCATTCGCAACTTTCAGCGATGGTGGTATCACGGTGTGAAAATCGCGCTCCCTAGCTCCTGGATGATCGGCTTGACAATACAGGAGCTTGCCTACAGTCTCCAGACATGAAAACATAAAGTAAGGCTTTAATGCTGATCGTGTAAAACAAAACTAGAATTACTTACGCGTCGCAGATCCCGCCTCATACTGCTGTTCTAGAACGATTATCGAGATGACAGCCATTTTGATAGACGCCGGCGCGCCCCCTATATGTCGTGAAAGTTGCAAATACGAAAAAAGGGTATAAAGAAGAAAGAAGAAGAAACGAAGAACAAACATGTGTTAGTCTGCGCTTTCACAAGTACATCATGATCTGTCTTTCATATCACTTCATAGTTAAAGGAGCTGTGCAACGATATTCAATTGGAATGTTTTTCACTTTACACGAGCTTACTGGCACTAGTGGGACTCAAGGATACTCGCATGCAATGCCACTGGCCAAGAAACTCCTTTGTTGCGGTGTAATTTCAAGGACAAAAGCGATCATTTTCATTCAATCTCTCCCTTGCAAAATTCGATGACGTAACGCGGGGATCGCAGTACACCCGTATGACGATATTTTAATGCGGTTCATAGATTGGACCCGAGCATTGCGTGGGCACTCGATTTAGGCTCGTGATAATTGATAGCTCGAGAAGCATTCGAGTAGTGGCCCGTGTCCAATCGCTGCAACGACGACAATAGCCGAGCCATAACAATGTCTGGAACTCAGCGCGTGTCCTGTGCTTTGCCAACCCCACCGCGTGGCTATGATCAACATTGGCGGCATATAATCGGCTCCAGATCACGTGGCCGCTTGTTCTGGCTGCGAGTTGAGGGCGTGAACGCTGCTCGTTGTTTTTTAATTTTTTTCTGGGACTTCTAATGCGTCGGGTGAAAAACGAAGGCGTGTTTCATAGGTCATTAACGTCAGGGATCCGTTCTAAGCGGTATTTGCGCAAAGTAAAAAAATTGTTGCATAGCCCCTTTAACGTGTTTATGTGTTAAGTTAACTTCGCAGTGCAGTATACCTCAGAATCACGATATGTCTCGAGGACCGGAAGTTGTCGTCGCAAATATTTCAGAAACAGGCGATTCTCGGCAAACTTCTTTTGTGGTAATTGTGAAGTCTAGGCTTCCTATATCTGTTTCTAGGCGTTTGAATTCCAAGTCCGCTTTTCGACCGATCGTTCTTTCGGAGCGACATTCAGTCCCATGTATTCGTCCATAACAACGCCCCTAGCAACGGTTTGGTTAGAGCAGTGACGACACACTTACGCAGTCAATTTCCGCCGCACGTCAACGCTAGGTGTTGAGCGAGAGCCGCCAGTTCTCATTATCGTCATTATCATCGGTCTTGCTTTGGGAGCTTGGGGGCTTGGGTGCACAGGGAACGGCGTTTTCTGGCCGGATAATGAATATGCGCCCAGTTCAGATTGTGTTACAACAGGGGTTCTAGGCGTCCTAATTGGCGAAACATTTTAAGTTAAATCGTTTAATTTGTGTCTGTTTAATTTTCCGTCCTGTCTGCTCGTTCTGTTGTTTGTCACGTTTTTCTCCGGTGTTTCTCGGACGACGTCTCGCCGTGACTTTGCTATCGGCAGGGCTTTGTAAGTTTCGGCCCTTTCGCGGCAATGGCACTTTTTGCGACAAGCTCTCAGCTCTCTCGCTGTTTCCTGGTGATCAGGGCGGGCTTACTAGAAGCCGCTCTTTAGCAAAGACTGTGTGAAAGAAATCACTGCCAGAGCCAGCGAAAGAGCTGAGTAGCACTTGAATCCCGTCTCAGTGCCCACGAGTGCCAAAGCCTTCGGTGATTTTTTATAAAAATACGAGCTCTACACCGCGTGCACAGATTTAACCTTTGAGATGCTGATGTCGCCTCTAAGTAATCACTGCCTTATAAACCTCGGGAGAAGCTGCGCTAAACGCTCCTTCCGTCAGGAGCATTTGGAAGGGCCGCAAAAAAATGAAAGCCGTTTACAACTCCCTGTAACGCCAAATTCGAGCGCAGCTCTTGAGGAAGAGGAGGGAAGGGTACTTAGGGGAGGGTATACCCCTCCTCTCTCCTCTTCACCTCGTGATCCTGCCTGCTACTCCTCCTCCCCCTCCTTCTCCTTCACCTCCTCCTCTTCTCATCCTTCAACCTTCTGCCCTCGCCTCTTCCTGCTCCTCCCTCCTCCTCCTCAAGAGGGGTCACGTGACCTCAAGAGGGGGAGGGGGTCGGGTCATGTGACCTCGGGAGAGGGGGTTACGTGACCTCGGGGGTCACGTGACCTGGGGGAGTCACGTGACCTCAGGGGGTCACGTGACCTCACAGTTACGCCGACGGCGACGCCGACAGTGACGCCGCTCAAGCAGGAAACGGGCGCCTAAGAGCTGCGCTCTAAAAAGCTCAAAGTTCATGATGCGACAGACACCTGCTCTGCTACAGGTCACTCTTCATCCCGACAGTCTACGGAAGCACCCGGAGCCAGGAGCCAAAAGTAGGAACACCACGACGTTATTGACAGCCACGTTCACTCGGACTTTCTGCCCGATCCATTTGGAGCAATGATCGCGACACCCGACAGCATGGCACGCCGACACCTGCGACGTCATTTGTAGCTGCTTCGGAACCCCTTTAAACGCACGGGCGGGATAGGAAGCAGTCGAAGACGCGTTGCAGGCACTGCTGCGTGTCGAAGGGCCCACTCCGTCGACGTTCACCTCGAGTTTGGCGGCGAGCAGCGTGATCTGGCCGGAGAAGACGCGCACGTCGGTGACGGCCACGCCACGGGCGCCGACGCGGCCCAGCGCCCTGAGCAGCAGCGCCCTGGTGTCGGGTCTGTCCAGCCGCCGCCACTGGGCCGTGCGCGCAAGGAGCTGCACGCCGGGGCCCAGTCTGGACCGCAGACGACCTGCCAGCTCCGCTCCGAGCGCTGCAACAGGCGGCGACAGGTCCCACGAGTAACGACGGCGAAAGGGCGCAAGGCGGGCGCCTGCTACAACCCGGGGATCGAGACGCGCCATCTACGCCGAGAGTCGGGACCTGCGTCCCTGCGCGAATCACGGTTCTTTATACTCTGCGTTAGCTATTTCCTGTTGTTCAGGCTAGCTTCCTCCGTGGTCCAGGGCTGTCAAGTCACTCCTTCGAGCGCCTGCTTTCGCAGCAGTGTGAGGCTGCAGCAGTGTGAATCTACGCGTGTTCGACCACTCCCGCAGAACACGAGCTTTTCGGCCCTCTCCACCGTGGCAAAAAGTGGCGTATTGATTGAGCGGGGCACTCCGTCAGCGCGTGTTCACGCTCGCGTGGCGTGACGCTGCGTGACGCCCGTGTGCCGAGCGCCGCTAGACAGCGCGTCTTCCGACCAGTGGCGGCGGCAGACGACCCACTTGCCTCCGGCGTCGGACTCGTTCCGGAAGAGCTGGACGTCGACGAGGACGTGAGTGCAGAGCGACTTGGGCAGGGCCGCGGTGTCGCCCCGCCAGGCATCGCTGAGGAGGCACACGAAGGGCCGCCGGTCTGCGCCTGAGGAGGTCGCCAACGGGAACATCTATGAGCTACTCAACCTCCTTCCTCTTAGAAAGTGGACTTTCTCGCATCATCCTGAGGCTACCTCAACTCCGCAAACAAAACCGCTTATGATTGTGCTTGTTGGCGTTTGGACGTTTGTTCAATGTTCTTATTTGGGCAATTTCTCGATGTTTCCTTCTCATGCTTTTTGTCCACGCAAAAATAGTTTATATGTATTTACTGCTCACTCTGCTTATTGCCCCTCTCAGTTTTAAAGAGTCAGGCAACAATTTGCGGTAGAAATGTTTCTCACGTTACGCAAGCTTACTGCCACTAGTGGGACACAAGTATACTTGCGCGCAACGCTACTGACAAAGAAGCGTCTTTGTCGCCGCGTAATTTCAAGAACAAAAACTTGCGGGTTTTTTTAAGTTTCTTTTTCGCAAAAAAGTTAGGACGAAGTTGTGGGAATCGCATTGTTGACAACCTCAAGAATGCGAACCCAAGGATTTCGTCATCGAACTTTACGATTCTTGCAGTGATGAAGAAACCACTACGCAACTGATTGAAACAACTAGTGACACTGCAAATATTTCGTACCGACAGGGAGAAGTGGACATTATATTCATCGGTTACTCAAAAGCTTTCGACCGTGTATCACACCCTAAGCTACCGTTAAAAATATGACGTTTCATAAATAACTCAAGGATTACTCCTTGGCTCGAAGATTCCCTCACGACTCGACGTTGTTTTGTCTGGCTTGGTGTAACTTCTGAATCCGCGGTCTGGTGTCCCCCAGGGCTCCGTTCTAGGGATCACTTTTATTGATTATGTTTATTCCCGACGTCGAAACGTTTGTTGATGTAGACATGAGACTTTATGCTGATGAGTGTATTGTGTACAGAAGTGAAAAATCGCGACGATCAGCTGTCACTTAACCGTTGTCTGGGGAGGATTTCTCAATGTCGCGTTACTTGGAAATTGTTCCTGAATATTAGAAAATCTTTGCAGACTACTTTTTAATGCGGAACCATAACTGTCTCATGGAGCGAAGCCTGCGTCGTCTGTAACCTCGAAAAACGAGCCCAAAATTCCCATTTTTCCATTGGCGGAACGAAACGGCAGCTATAGGGAGTATTCACTGGACGCCATATTTGTGGGTGCTGTTTAGAGCGTGTGCTCAGAACCAGCTCACATCAATAGGCTGCTAAGACCGGCAATCTTGATGGTGCGGAATGCACGTTGCAAAAGAACTGTGGAAGCTGCCCATCAGCACGCGCTCAGCATTCGCGCACACAGCTATGGCCGCCAGTGAATATACCCTATACTCCGTGTCACTAGTTGTGTGCAGTGCAGGCGAAGGCTACGCCAGGCGAAAGAGCAAGGGCGAGCACTATGAAGGCGGAAGGGGAGGGGAGGGCAATGGAGGGCGAGGGGAGAAAGGGGAGAGCACTAGGAACGTTGCAGAGGAGAGGAGGTTCCTCTCTTCCTCCCCTGGCATTCCTGGTGCTTGTCTTTTCTCCCCTCGCCTGGCGTAGCCTTCGCCTGTACTGCACGCAACTAGTGACACGGAGTATAAAGCCCCATTGGCCGCGGCGCGTTGTAGTTCCAAGGAACGCCACCCCACAAAGAAGCCCTCTCCTGGCGCTGCGGCCCACGCGCCAGCTAAAATAGAGAGGGTGGCGCGCGCGCGGCCACCGCACCTTGGGTTACGTGTCAGGCGTGGCCGGAAAAGGGGGGGGGGGGGGCGTGAAATTCATACTCCCTCTTCCTGTGCACTACTGTATCACGTGTTCTACGCTCTGCTTTCAGCAATGTCGCGCCGCCCGACCGGCCTCTGCGGAGGACAGCGGGGCGCGCTGCTTATAGGAATACGCTGCGTGACCTAGTTTTCTTATACAACGTTGTGAATGGGGTTCGACACTGACTTGCTTTTGGGCAGTGTTAATTTTCACGTTCCTTGCCGTGTTACTAGACGTTTTACTGTTTTTTTACACTTATTCAACTTGCAGTGTGTTGCCAATGTCTCGTTTGCAAATTTCGTTCAATAGAAGCGCGTTGTCTAGCCTGGATATATTCGGTGACATTTCAGTTTTCTGTAAGAAGTTAAGATACTTCACGGTGAACATTTAGCGCGCGTACTTAGCGTGCATCTCTTCCACTGGTCAATTTTATGTTATCTCGTCCTATGATCGGCCTTGTTCGTTCGCTTGGTTTTTACTTTTTTACTGTGTGTACCAATGTGAAGGCCACTATGGTTGTTTTAGGACACATTAAATAAAGGTTTATTATTATTATATTATTATTATTAATATTATTATTATTATTATTATTATTATTATAATTATTATTATTATTATTATTATTATTATTATTATTATTATTATTATTATTATTATTATTCGCTGCGGGATGGCGCCGAGTAGAGACGCCTGCCTGATCTGTTCCCGCTGCTTCTACGGACGACAACAATATCTGCGGTGTTCCGGATGCAGACTGCGTGCGCATACCAAGTGCGTATGTTGGCCTGCCGACGTACACGAGTTTCTGCAATCTGGCGTGCCCTCTTTCACGTGTGCGAGCTGTGAGAAGATCAGCGGTGGTGCTAGCCCTAACGACGTCGCCATGGCCTCCAGCGACCGCCGCAACGTGGCCTCCCTCTCTCACCTCTCTGTGTCGCCCTCACCCGCCGACGCCGCTCGTCCCGAAAAGGGTGAGAGGTCACTTCCCTCCTCTCCCTACATCCTCAACGCGGGCGTCGACTCTCTGCGGGCCCTTCTGCTCGACGCGCTTGAGGGAATCTCATTCCTCACGGATCAGGTTGCCGCGCTCAGGGATGAGAACGCGCAGCTCCGTCGAATGCACAAGCACGACGCCCAGCAGCAGGCAACCACGCTGCACAACATACAAGCGGAGTTGAGGAGCTTCCGCCAAGAGCCCAGGCAAGGCGGAAAACAGCCCCCATCGTCCTACGCTGCTGCGACCAGCCTCCAGGACCCGGTTGATTTGATGCGAGATGAAAGAGGCAACACTCGCCCCGTAACGAAGGCTACGTGTGCGCCAGGCGCCGCTGTACCTGCTGCCATTGGAGGCGCACGCTCCGTGGCCTCTATTCTGGATTCCAGGATGCACCCCCGCCATCAAGAAAAGTTGAACCTGGACGGAGGAGGCTTCCACGAGACAAGGCCAAAGCTCCCCAGGACGAGGCGTCCTTTGCTCAAGGGAAGCGCGTCCGCCAGTGGTATTTCCGTGGCACCACCTCCCTCTCAACCACGGCGACAACGTGCTGTGTTTGTGACACGACTCGGCCCCAACTGCGACGCTGCAAGCCTCCAGGCTCACATCGAGCAGAGTGGCACCCTGAGTGAGCTTGCGTGCACGCGACTGAAGACGCGTCACGATGGTTACTCCTCGTTCCACGTGACAGCTGCTGAGCAGGATATCGAGAAACTGTTTGACCCCCTTCTCTGGCCAGAAGGAAGCCTTTTTAAAGAATTCACTGGCCAGCTTACAGAGAGCCGCATCTATGAAGCGGTCAGCCAATCATTGCCCTCCTCCGGAAATGCCGACGAAAATACATAACCTAGATATCTATTACCAGAACGTCCATGGTCTTCGCACAAAGGCTAACGAATTTTTTTCTAACGTCGCTTTTACTGCTGATTCTATTATTGTTCTCACTGAAACTTGGCTTTGTCCAGATATTTCTTCTTCTGACTTTTTCCCACCAAATTTTAGGGTATTTCGACGTGATCGCGAATTTTCTAATAAGAAAAAGACGGGGGGAGGCGTTTTGATAGCAGTTGATGCGTCATTACCGTGCATAAGACGTCCTGACCTGGAGACATCGCTTGAGTCAGTGTGGATAGAACTGCAAAGTGTCAATGGTGAACGCATTCTGCTTGGCGCATACTACTTGCCGCCCGACACCTCTCCTGATGAATTTAACCAGTGTCTTCTTGCTATTGAAAGTACAACTAGTGCTCTAGACAAATTCAAATTTATTGTTCTTGGTGATTTCAATGTCCCCAATATAAGCTGGGGAACAGCCACCGCGTCCTCTAATAATTACTACCTTGCTCAGAAATCTACGTTCTTACTTAACTTTGCATCATTTACGAATTTAAAGCAACACAATTGTATTCCCAATTGCCAGGGAAACATGCTTGATTTGTGTTTCTCAGATTTAGATGGTGTACGTATAACTGAGTGTGCCTCAAGTTTAGTTCCACCTGACAGGTATCACCCCCCTCTGGAGATCGTGGTAGCTCTTCGAGAGGGCATGAGGCGTTGTTTACAGAGCCATTCTAATGTGACTAGTCACAATTTTCCCGCTGGAGATTACGTTGGTTTATATAAACATTTTGCCGAATACGATTGGTCATCGATCATTCGATGCACTGACGTTGATGAACAGGTTCGTGAGTTCACCCGCATCGTTCGAGAAGGGATGCACCAATTTATTCCGTTACGAAGAACCGCAGGTTCTAGGTTTCCCTTGTGGTTCTCACATGAATTACGCAGATTAATGAATAAGAAGTTGCACGCTCACAGAAAATTTAAAAAGAACGGTCTCCCTGGATGGAAATCAGAATTTAGGCGTCTAAGGTCTTCATGCAAGGAAGTTATGAAGCGTGATCGTCAGAGGTACGTTAATTCTGTTGAGTTGCATTTGACTCAGAATCCCATGGAATTTTGGAAATATGTTCGGTCTCGATCAAAGACAAAATGTGGGAGGGAGATCACATTGCTGAACTCACAGGAAAACTCGACCACAGATGTTTGCGAAATTTTTGCCCACCACTTTCAGTCCGTATTTAGGCATCAACCGAACTCTCCCATTAACGCCGCGCCAGCTGCCTCTAGTAATGCAACCTGTATTGCGTTTTTTGATGAGGAGCTATTACATGAGTGTGTAAAGAAGATGAAGCCGTCTTTGTCCTCTGGCCATGACGGCATTCCGTCGGTCCTATTGAAGGCCTATAGTGCAATATTTATCCCTATTTTGGTACACATTTTTAACAACTGCGTAAAAACTGAAGTGTTTCCCGTCTTGTGGAAAACAGCACTTATTGTACCCGTACATAAGTCCGGTTCAAGAACAAGCGTCTCAAATTACAGGCCTATATCTCTTTGTACATTTTCAAAACTCTTCGAAACAGCTTTGCACAAAATATTGTCGTTTAAGCTCAAACATTCCCTCATTCCTAGCCAACATGGTTTTATGGCGGGTCGCTCAACCTCGACAAACCTCACTTGTTTCATGTCAACTGCTGCTCAGGTCGTCTCTAATAGAGGCCAACTTGATGTAATTTACTTTGACTTAAGCAAAGCGTTTGATCTTGTAAATCACGACATGTTGCTAGCAAAGCTGTCAAAGCTTGATGTCCACAGTTCGTCACTTTTATTGCTCAAAAGTTACTTGCGTGATAGAATGTGTTTTGTCAGCTCAAATGGTAATTCGTCTGCTGCTTATCAGGCTACGACGGGTGTACCTCAAGGTTCTGTTCTCGGCCCCCTTCTGTTTTCAGTTTTTGTGAATGATGTTTCGGCTGTGATCCGTCACTCCTCCTTTTTACAATATGCAGATGACATTAAGATGTTTATAGAGGTACGAGACGAACGCGACTGTGTTTTGCTACAAAATGATGTATATGCTTTCGAAAACTGGTGCAATCAGAATGCCCTAAAACTAAATAGTTCTAAAACTAAAGTCATGTCCTACACTCGAAAGACACATAATATTTTATTCTCTTATGACATTCAGTCAGTTCTTTTGGCACGTGTGAATTAAATCAAAGACCTTGGAGTTGTATTTGATAGTACATTACGCTTTTCGAGTCATGTTGACCACATTGTGAGCTCAGCTTTACGCACGCTTGGTATTACGTGCCGCATTACTAAAGAGTTTAATAACCCTAGTACTTTTGTCACACTGTACAGTGCTTTATGTCGACCACACGTCGAGTATGCCTCTGTTGTATGGAATGGAATCTGCGCGACAAACTCGGCTAGGATCGAACGTGTTCAGAATAAGTTTTTATGTGTCTACAGACATCGTTTCTCGTCGCGCAATGCGTCTACCTCAAGCAATGACCCAGCAGTCCCAATCCAACATAGCTTGGCATTGCCCACCCTGCGGCGTAGGAGGGAACATGCCGATATCCTATTTCTGTACAAACTTGTTCATGGCATCACTGACTGCACATCATTGATCTCAAATGTACGTTTGAAAATTCCCGTAAAAACTACACGGCAAAATGCATCCTTCTACAATGCTCGCATACCTAATCTTCACGACCCCGTGTCAAGGATTGGGCACACCTACAATTCCTCTTTTACAGACACTATTGATATATTTAACAATAACACACAGGAGTTCATCAGAGCACTAAAGGTCCTCACCTAAATTTTGCTTACCATTTTTTTTTTTTTCACTTGATTAAGTTGCTCAGAACCAAATTTTATACTCTCGCTTTTCTTTTCTCTCACTATCGTGGTGGTATACCGTAGAGAGTTTATGGGACATATGTGATCTGTTTTAAGTGTTTTTATTGTTTACTGCTTGTTTGTTGTGTGTAGTGTTGTTTTTTTATGTTTCCTGAGTGCACCCGTACCAAGACCGCAAGGTTGTTCCTGGGCACTTCAATAAAAACATTGATTGATTGATTGATTGATTGATTATTATTATTATTAGTATTATTATTATTAAATGGAAGAACTTGCTAAGAAAGTATACGTATTCAAAATGTCCTAATAATATTATCAGAATGTAAGTTAAATTCTAACTCTCACTAGCATTGTCTGTTCAGCAAATGGATTAACTGCATTTGTATTTTTTCCCCTAGCTGGTTTGACGTTAAGTATTTCACTCGTTGAGGCAATTGAACAAACTCTAATTGTGCATGAAAAAAAAAAGAATAATACTTAAATTCTTACAAGTTTTACAAAAAAAAAAACTTCTGAAGCCACACAAAACAAATAGAATTTCTAAAATGGAGGTTAGTAATAAAGAAAACTATTTGAAAGTCAACGAAATATCTTGCTAGGAAGAAATATACTAAAAAACAAATACTGAACGGTTATAAAGTTGTTTCTAAATAAATGTACCGAGAAACTCTTTATAATGACCCGGAAAGAGGGTATTTTAGAATAGATGAGCTTCGAAGAAAGTCCAACGAGTCAATTAAAGAGGAAAGAGAAACAAGATGTCTATACAAAAGTTCAACCAATTAGAAACAAATTTGAGAGACTTGTAGTGATCGTTCGAGGAATAGACGATCAATGGCAAGCTGATCTTGTTCAAGTCAAAAGTTTTAAATATCTTCTAACTTGTATAGATATATTCTCTAAATATGCATAGGTACTACTGTAAAAGAGCAAAACAGGTGAACAAATAACACGGGCATTCCGTGAAATATTTAAGTCAAAGAGAATACCCAAGAAGGTACAAACAGATCAAGGACTAGAATTAAATAATAGTAATGTACTGAGATTGTTTCGATATAAAATAATTAACCTTTTTAGTACTTCTTCAGAACTTAAGGCATCCGTTGTCGAAAGGTTCAACAGAAAATTAAAAGAGAAATTAGAAAAGGTTAAAAATCCGCGGGGTTTTGATCATGTCGTTCGAAACTATAATACATCTTATCATGGATCTATTAAAATGAGTCCGACCAAAGCCTCTTTAAAAAAAAATAAAGAGCTTGTCAGAAAACGTTTGTATCCTCCATCGAAACGTAATAGAAAGTCGAAATTCACTGTTGGTGATATTGTGAGATTACGGAAATATAAGGGGTAGAAATTACAAAAACAAAGGAGTCCAAACACAATCATACAACCTTAGTCTTTCGAATAATGGAAGACCGTATTACCGTCTAGTTTACACGACGGCAGAATATATACAGGAAACAATTTATGAACAAGATAGGTCTTACATCTTTGTAATAACAGTCGGAGGACATAAAAGTCTCGTTCATTGAAACGGTCAAGGTCGGGGGAATGGGGGATGGTCCGGAACTTTCATTTTTTATGCTACTCATTTTTGTTGTTTTCGAGCGGAGCGGACCGAAGCGGGAGGTGAGCGCGCATAGCGTGGCCTGCTTGGAAGCCTACCTTGAAGCCCGAAGCTATATGTAATCCAGTTGACATTAGCAAGTGGCATTCGAAAAAAGGCGCAGGCTGACTTCAGATCCTGCTTTCGCGTATACGTCTACTCGTAAAACGCTTCATTGACACGGGACAGGGAGCATTGAAGACGGACTTATGAGACGGTGTGGTGGCGAGATCAAGTGCTTGCTTGGATTCTTTCGCCTTGCTTTGGAATGGACGGAACGTGAACAAAACAAAATTCGATATAAAGACTCGACGCGGATGAATAAATTTTTCCATTGCCTAGTATACTGACTACAAAACACACGTTCGTTTTGGCTATCCGGTGGCCTTTTTCCCTGGAACATGGGGCTATGGTATCAAATTGTCGGCCTTTTGCTTGTGACCTCAATTGACATCCGGCATAGTACCGGTATATTCATTCTCATAGTACTGGTATATCCATAAGTGGCTAAACTTGAGGAGCACTCTCTGCGGCAGTGAAGTCAAAGCTATGGGCGCCCTGTGCGCTCCCGCAGCTCGAGCGCCGACAACGCTATATGTGCGCACTCTCCGTACATTTGAAAGGTCACTAAAGGTTCTTCTGGTAGTTGCCATTCGATATGTTGGTTCGTCCAGCTAGCCAAAGCAGTAAGCACGCACCACTGGGCCGTTACTTTTTGTAAAACGTTAGATGGTCTATTAGCGGCGAGATGTTATGGTGGCGCCCTCCTGTGGTTCCCCCTTGTGACGTCATTACCTTGCAAACAACAAGTTCGATGGTGTTTGTTATTAGCATGGTGGAAGCTTGAAATCATTGCGCTCTCAAAGGAACACTGTCAACACCGTCAAAATTAAAGTTCTTTCATTCCTCTTATTTCCGTCGATGATAAATCCTTTTCTGACGTCATAGTCAGCATTCGGCCAATCGTGGAAGGCAGACCACAGCGACGCTTTCGGTCGCGCACGTCGCCAATAGTCATTGTAGCGCACTGAGTTAAGGCTGGTTCACATATAGATGTCGGTTGCGTTCGCAGCAACCGAAGCGACAGCAACGGCAAAGTCACCGGGACATGTGTTCGATGTGTACAACGTGGCGAGCGATGCAAGAGGCAGCTCCGCGAAGCAATCATGAGTCACGGTTGTTCCGGTATTCTGGTCGTTTTCGTCGTTGTTAACGCAGCCGTCGCGAATATGTGAACTAGTCTCACGTTTCACTTTTACAGCGTTACATAAGCGTTCGAGACCAAGCACTCACTGCTTAAACATGCTCAGCGTCTTATCTCTCCTTAGTAGCTTCAGTCGTAAGCTCCCAGTGGGAGAAAGAAATGCGCAATACCGGCGATCGCTCGCTCGTCTAAACTGTGACGCACTCTGCACATTCGTACATTACGCGACACAGTTAACGCGAACGAGCGATCGTCATTTCATATTAAAAACGAGAACTTGTCAAAACTTCTAGTGTGATGGACTCCTTCGGGGCACTGACGTACGGGGCAAAGCTAGGTTTTTGCGAATGCCGTTTCGAAGTAAAACAAAAATAACGCAGATGCCATGTTCGCGCAAACAGTGTCGGGCGGAGTACGTGAGAAAAATCAGGGTCCATCCCTAACAGCAAAATGTCCGGCTCGGCGACTCGCCCTCGCCCGAGGCCCACTGACAGGCGGCCCCGCACTTACCCGGAGCGGTAATGATGTCCGGGCGGTAAACGGTCGTGCGAGCTGAAAGGGAAACCCATTCTAAGAGGAGCCCAGCAGTCACCTGCCTGGCGACGCTCGAAGGTCGGCCAACACCATTTAAGACAAGAAGCTACAACCTCAGGCGCCGGGAACAAATTAACGTTCCCTAACTCGCAGCCAACCGGCGGAATATCACGCGAGTCACGCCCCTAGACCATCCCTCTCAAATACGAGCAACCTGATTAAATGGAAACCTGTCAAACACGCCAGTGCGGACAAAGGATCAGGTTCAGGGAACGACAATACGACACTCCTCAACTCTGGGATATTCTATATGCAAAAAACTCAACCCAATTTTTTTTTTCAAGTTGCTTTATTGCTATAGTTTAAGAGTAAAGAGAGCTGAAAAGAATCCAACCTACGCTTAGATAGAGACAGGGGGAGAGGAGCAGACGAGAGAGGACTCCAAAGCCGTTCTCTCTACTTACTTTTCGAACACTGAGTACGGACAAAGTGAGCTAGTTTTACATCTACTCACTAATATTTATAACCAGAAACCGGTGTCCTCACGTCCTCGAGCGCTCCCGTCTCCTCGTCGTCAATTTCAATCCGTATAGCACGCATACGCCCGTTTCTCTCGGCCAGGGGGCACTGGAGAGTCCACGAGACGCGACCACGAAAGAGCCGTTTCCGCTAGCGTCTGCAAGATGCAACCATAAGGTACTGGCGTGAGGCAGTCCTAGCCTCTCATCATGCACGATGCATGGGCCTAAGCTAGCGTCTATCAGCGTCTGTCTACGGCCACTACGAGAACATTTGAAAGGACGACCGAATGCGAACGCGAAGACGCCGGACGCGGGTGTTGCGCGTTCTAACGCCTTCGACGAGTGCAGTGGAGAAGCTCGCTTCGGCTCTGCCCCATTTCAACCAGAGCTGAGTTCTGCCGTCCCCTCTCGTCTCATCCTCTTCCTCTGTTTCTCGATGCATTCCCGTATAGGTAATGTGATGTCTCGTTAATATGGACAACTTCGTTCCCGTAAAAAATCGTCCATAATGTGAGTTGTCCATAATAACGAGACAAAAATGCACGTATTTTCCCAATGTGTCCCCGAAAGCGGTGTCCATATAGCGGGGTATCCATATTAACGGGGTTCATATTAACGAGACATGACTGTAATGCGAAACGGCGCGTTTAACGGGAGTCTTCATGTCCCCGCAAAGCGTGCTTTACTGCAAGCCTACCTATTATGTGGGGAAGCCGTTCAAAGAGATAAACATTGGCAAGAGTGCTCCCACTCACCTCTTGTGCTCTGCGTGAGCTTCCAAGGCTCAGGATCCACATATCCTAGAATAAAAAAAAAAAAGAGACGTCGCTCTCACCTCTACAGCAAATATACAATCCACATCGACCGGTGGCTATCTATGCTGTCGGAAGGAATCCTATATTCATTGGCTGGCTTCCGATGCATTTTATATGGGACATTTTCGGGTGGAATATTTCTCAAGAAATGGTGCAAAACTTGTTAGTTTTTTTTCATTAAAAAAGTATAAAAAATAGAGTCCTTTCTTTCGATATATAGTAACATTTTCCAAATCTTTCGAATAATCAGAAATCGTTGCGATATTGTTGATTATATTCGAAATACAACGAACCTAAGACAGCACTGTATGGAACTCCATGACAAACATTTAATTCATTCGATAAGTTTTTTTGAATACTTGCGTGTTATACGTGGTATTAAGATGACTAACGGCTGCCATGACAACGACCTGAAATCACTCGGTTCGGGTATTGCCTTTGTGCCTTTAGTGAAGTTTTGTGTCATCCGCTATTCGTCGATCTTTCATGGTGTTCTGTGTATCCAGTAAGTGTGGTATGCAGCCCATTTAGCTGACTGCGCAACTTGAAGCACGTCGACTTTATGCCAAACAACATTAGCTAGGTCTCCGGTAGTTTCACGGTAGTACGTTCTCAGAGCAGAACATGGATTAAAGTTTTGAGATACGTATGTATGTATGTATGTATTTGTGTATCCTTTGCTGGAGCAAAAAAGACGTCTTCTGACGAGGCTCCAGCCCCTTCTTACAGAACTCGAAGGAGAAACGGGAATATAAAACAAAATAGTTACGCAAAAATACAGCAATTTCAAAATCCAACAGACAGAATAACACAATCTGTCAACTTCGTACTAACTGCAGATCATAAGAGGCTTAGTATATACTCTTTCTTTTTTTGTAACGAAAAAACAAAATGTGTGTTTCGGCCGTTTCTGCTATGGTTGGATGTGTGTTTAGTAGGTTTGGTACGAGATATGTAAGGTACTGTGTACCGTAATGAGTTCGAACCCTAGGTATTGTATATTGTGCTCTTCTGAAACTGTAATTTGCTGAGGTTTTCTGGTAGATAAAAAAATGTGTTTTGTTCTGTCTCATTTCATTCAAAATAGAAATCGATAATTTAAGCGGCAGTATTTGTACTGTATTCAATATTTTATACTTTTGAAAGATTGGTACGAATGGTCGTCCTCTCTCTTAAGGTTCTCAATAAATCGAGCGTCTTTCTTTTGCAAAGTAAATATTTTGCGTTTATTTGTTTGAGTTGTAGTTCGCCATACTACCATACAGTACTGTAGGCATGAGTAGGGAAGTGGATAATATAATTGCAGTTTCAACCTCTTTGGTAGTAATTGTCTGAACTTGTTTAATGTTCCTGTAGATCTTGAAATATAACCCTAATGTCTTCTAAGTGCACAGTTCCACTGAGTGTTGGACTTTACACATATATGTATATGCATACACATACATGTGTGCATCCTTGTGTTTTAGGCCATGAACGCCTCCAGCCCTTCCAGCAAGCAAGGAGATTTTATCAGCTCGTGGCGGTCATTGGGTGAACACAGTTGAGGTCGTAGCAAATTGAGAGAAAAAGATTGAGAAAACGATTTTTAAGAGTTTATCAAATTGGAATATTCGTCACTACCGGATATTTAATGACGTGAAAATATATAGACGGTTTTTTTCTTAGTACCATAATGGTGCCACCGTTAAAGTTCCAGATCATATTTATTATTAAAAAATGTTACTACTACGATAACTGTAAGTTTTCCAGACGTAAAATTCTGGCTAAATATTTCATCTACACCTTAGACACCGGAACCCCATTGAGGCTGACTAACATCCGGCTGCGTACACACACACATACACACAACAGTTATTTTAGGAAAGTCCGGGGTTGTGTTGGACTCAGCCTGGGTGTGTGTGTTAGGGGGAGCGTTCGGGAGGGGGTGTATAAATAATTGCCTCGAACAGAGGCGCTTGTGTGTGCCCGCTCATACGCAACGATTCAACTAATAATGGTATTAAATCCCAGGAGTACCGCGATATCCTCAGGGCATTTTTCCGCAACTTGTCTTTCAGCAAAACCGTGTCCTCGCCTACACTTGTGACCGGCTTAAAATTTGACGTGACACGGCATTTATTACCTCACCGCCCTCATTCGCAAATTCACGGTAATCTTTTCGCTGTCGGTTCGAACACTCAGAACGTTGAACTTCCTCCACACAAAGTATAATCACTGTGGCTTCTCTACAGTTTTATTGGTGGGATCACCAAGGTACGCCGACGTCTCGGGCGTCAGGCATTGCAGTCAGGATTGTATCGCTGTGAGAACTTCTACTTACCGTCGAGCTCGCTTTCCGGAATTTTTTCGAGCGCACCTGGAAAGTAGTGGTGCGGCAAATGAGAAGCGCTGTGAACCGAAAATTGAAAAAACAAAACCTCACCCGCTGGAATCGGTGGTAGAAGCAGGCGTCCCGCCTCAGCTCGCTTCTCAAGCTCCACGTAGCCTGCACGAGCAAAACAAGAAAAGTTTGCGTTTCGGTTCGCTGTCTGCCGGGTTCCTCTCGTACTTTCGGCGACAGCGGCGACGCGACCAAACTTGCGGCTGTTGGCGTGGCATCCCGATGCCTCCTTGTCGACGTCGAAGAGCGCCACGCAGCCCCGGTCGTCCAAGCTCCTGGACACCTGCCAAGGACATTTCTCGCGCATTGCGTTTATTTCCGAAGACCACGAGAACAACAAAAGCATCGAGGGGAAAAAGAAAACTCCAGCATTCTTAGGTTTAGTTCCCTTTTGTGTTTTCCTTTGGAGAGATGGGTATTTTCCCGTAGATTGGATGCTTGTCGGTGTAACTTTTCCGTGCTGAACAAATAAGTAGCACTTATCGACAGCGTGAGTTTTAAATGACACTTGTCAAGAGTGGTAGGAAGCGCCTCCACGCCATCGTCTCCTCCTTTCTTGTCTTCGGTACGTTTTCGGGAAGGACAGCAGCCGCGAAGGCCTCGACTGACAACCAGCAGAGGGTGGTATTGCCTGAGTTGATCCTGTGGACTTTACAGGATGCGAGCGGGTGCCCACTTTACCCTCCTTAAAGGTTGCTCTAACGTGGCGAAGGGACATCTACGCTTCCTTCCACTAAAAGCCTCGAACGGCTCAAAGCGCGGTAAACTTTGTCCTGTCGAAGAGCCCTTTGGTCGGAGGTTTCCAGGGCACAGAGAGCCTCTGCCGGTTCCAGGGACGCACCTTGCGGGCCAGAGAGTCGGCGGACTCGAACGTCTGCACCAGGCCCTTCTTCCGGCGCACCACGACCGACTCGAGCAGGCGTTTCGCGTCCACGCTCCAGTCCTTGTCGTCGCAGGTCTGCGAGCCGAGTGCCTCCATGGACCGCAAAAGGGGCGGCGGCGCGGGCGATTCCGACCGGCGGCCGGACCACTCACCGCGCCGTAGTCGAGCAGCGACGCGCTGCTGCAGCCCGCGGAGCTGTTCTCGATCGTCCGGAACTCCAGCACAGAAAGGGTGAAGGAGACGCAGACGTGCGCGCCGGCGTCCACCCCCTTGGCCCACCTGGCGGCAGTCGACTGCGAATACGGCGGGCGTCTAGGCAGCTCGCACGGCCGACTCGCGCTCTACCCCGAATCCATGCTGGTGGAGCGCATGAGGACGGGGAGTGGCCCAATAGATACGCATCAAAATGAGCGCCTTCAGTTTGTTCAGCAATCGCCAACCTTCTGCCAAATATTAAGTCTGGCCACCGCGGCTATTCCAGGCTCGCTAAAGCGGTTTCTTAACTTGTCCCCTTAGGGCTCGGACACATAGTTTTAGCCAGAAGTATGCAAACTCCGGCCGACGGGCCAAATGCGACCCGTGCAGTTCTTCTGACCTACCCGCGGCCTGCCACGGTTCTTCCAATGAAGCCAGACCCGCGGCCCGCTTCCAGCAGGTCCGCCCGGAGAAAACTTAAGCGCGTACAAAAATGGCACCGCAACGCAAACCAACCGCGTAAACGAACATACCAGGGAAAACTAGAGAAAACTTCCTATTGTAATCTGTGAAGACTTCGGTCGTTTTGAGGCGCGGAATAATCAATAATAATTACGATGATGATTAGTTTCCTGTTTAATATCTGCGTAACTACGTATGTTAGATTTCCTTTGTTTTCCCACGTATACATTGTGCGTAGTGTCCTGTGTCGCATCTATTGCATATTGTCAGCATCAGTTCTATCATTGTCATTAGTATTCTGCCCTGTCGGGACACGATAAAATGTCTATGCAATTTGATCTATGCCTGATGAGTTTTCTAGGTTCCAGTTATTGTACAATGTCATAATTGGCTAAATATTAGATTTATAAATAAAGTTGATATATTCGCTCACCTTATATTCTTATTTTTTACTGTATATACTCAACTTTCAATTTTTGATGAAAATGCTTGTCTCTAGGATTATATAGTTAGCCTTTTCTCATTTACATTTACTTATTTATTTTCTGGCCCTCGATAAAGCGACATTCCCCCTTCGCCAAGAGGTTTGAAGACCCCTTGTCTAAACGCTTCCCAACGCCTAAAAATCTGGAGATTATACGTACGCTCGCTTCTACCGAGCGAGTCAAAGGGACATCCGTACGAAGCATATATCGGATTCTGGTCGGTGACCGCTCGAGAGACGCCTTTCTCGAGCTAATATATATATATATATATATATATATATATATATATATATATATATATATATATATATATATATATATATATTATTCCGGTTTTTCTGTCGTTTTGTGTTGAACACTCCAGCTTAAATTCAGACGGGTCCGTGGTACTGACAAATAAAAAGGTCGAGGTACACCAAAGCACTCTTTATGAGTTGTGAATGCGAAAGCATGCAAGCCGCTCGTCCGCTCCCTTTGTCGTCTGCTGCATACTTTTCGTCGCCGGTCAGCGCGCGTTCTCCCCTAGGCGCGCTGACCTTGGACTCTCCGTGTTAACGGCGCGCTGATGGACACGCAGCACCATGGGGTGAGCGGTCGTGGAAACTGACGAGCGCAGCGGCCAATGGGAGCCCCGTCGAGACTCGCCAGCCAATGGAACCGAACGATCGAGGAAACTAGGTTCCGTTTTCGAGCTTCAAACTGATGACGTCAGCTCGCTTCACGGGACAGTTAATGTTTTCGCATTAAAAAAATAACCGACCTTCACTTTATTTATTCTAATTTATCACTGCAGTAACAGAAGGTATTATTCTAGCCGCTACAGTGACATTTTGCGTTGGCTCTCGAACGCCAGCTTCAGTGGCTCGGCTCCCCGGCAAAACAACGGAAAGTCAACGATGGCGATTCCGATTTAAGTCGCGCTGAAAGCGTTTACAGCTGTCAAACCGACAATTTTCACGAGCCAAAAGCAGAGGTCTGCATTTTAGAGCGCCGCTCTTAGGCGCCCGTTTCCGGCTTGAGCGGCGTCGCCGTCGGCGTCGGCGTCGGCGTCGGCGTCGCCGTCGGCGTAACCGCGCGGTGCATTATGGGAAATGTCCCATAATGCACCGCGCGGTCACGTGACCCCGGCTCGGGGGAGGGGGAGAGAAGGGTCACGCCCCCCCCCCTCCCCCGAGGTCACGTGACCCCCCCCCCCCCCCCCGGAGGAGATGGAAGAATGAGGGGAGCAGGAGGAGGAGGAGGAGGAGGGGTATACCCTACCCTGAGTACCCTTCCCTCCTCCTCCTCAAGAGCTGCGCTCCAATTCGGCGTTACAGGGAGTTGTAAACGGCTTTCACTTTTTTGGTTCAACTCCTTCATTCGCAGCAAGTTCAAAAGATTAAAAACGCGCTCACCCTCACCTGACCCTCATGCCCGCAGTCGTCTCCAAGTTTTCACTCACGAACTCATGAACTCCCGGAACTCACGCCTCTCACCGAACTCACAAAACTCCCTCCCTTCACCGAACTCATAAAATTCCCGAACTCACGAGCTCACGCCCCTCACCAAACTCCTTAGCTCACCGAACTCACTCACCGACCTCACTCACTCACAAGTAGCTCCCGACCTCGCCGTGTCACGGCGCTGGCGCTCGTTTTGCGCGAGGTGAAGGTTGCACGGTTTTTAGAACTCCGCTAAGGTTGCTGCCGTCTTCGGCCGCTCCGGCGCCAGCCGTCACGTTGCCAAGTGAAGAATTGTTTTGTCTTTTGTTCGCTTCGAGTTCTTCGGCGCGCCGGCCGAGCGCTTGAGGAAGGCGTGCTTTGTTACGATACAAGGACGCCTCATCGAGAGTCTCGTCAAGAAGGATTCTTTACGGCGTGCACTGTTCGTTTTATGCATTCGCGACTTCTTGCAAGTATGGAGTGAGCCTCTGCATCGTTGTTTATTCAGCTGCGAATTATTATTATTCCAACGTGCACCACCGTAGGTGTGTATTTTGTTTCTGCGTAGAATATTGCGAACTTCTTAATAAGAGGACGGTTTGCTCGGCAATTCGTTCTCTAGTACAACAATTTCGGAACTTTCTGTCTTTATTTAAAACTTTTTTTGTTTATTTTCATCCCCGTCAATGTAGTTAACACATACGGTATGGTCGAAAAAAAAGAAGAAAAAAAGACTCGAGACATTACAACCTTAAAACAAGGTACAAACCATGTTTTTCCCCGTACCGGAAGTTCCACAACTCAAGACGGCGACGAATACACGGAAAAGGTCTATATATATCGTCGTTCGTAAAAATTATTTCGCGTAAAATAACTTCCTGGTGGATTTCTTTTAAAAATGAGAGATTGGGAATTTTGTGTGCACCACATATTGTAGTATATCTTTTTCTTATTGCGTCTTTCATTTTTTGTTGCACCGCACATACCAATTACTAATGTTCTATGATGTTTCACTGTGTGTTATTTTTACAGTTTTTGAATGGTGTTGCTGTTTTGTGTTAAATTTTTCGTTTGACTGATTTTACGGCAACACCCGCTATGTAATGCTCCTTGCACCCTCGGGGCTTCTGAAACAAATAAGTTAAATAAAGAATTAATTAAACCCGGAACGTTGGAATCTATTGACTCTGTGTCTCGTAAAATTTTATATTTATGAATCCTAACAAAGCTGCTATCGGTGTCAGAGGCCTTCGGTATTCTTGTTGCTCAGACGATGTGTGCTTGCACTAATTTGTACGAATAAACAATGACCTAGTAGTGTAAGCGCAACTTCTTTTACCTTAAATATCTGAGTTACTTAACTTCTAACTGTTTAGAAACTAATCCAAATATCCACGCGACATTTAAGAGGGGGAAAGGGGGGGGGGAGGCAACTTAAATAAATAGTGCATAATTTTTCAAAATTAGTTTTGTTAAATACAAAATGTTAGATCGCTTAATTTTTAAGCGGAAGAAGTGTTTGACTGATTTTACGCTTGCATACGCGGGCGTAATGCATGCGCGGACATGCAGGCATATCGATATTTTGTATTGTTTAGGTGCTAAATTTTCCCCCCTCCACCAGTTATTTACTCGGATGAATATATTGTTGAAAAAAAAAATAGAGCGCTCGTTGTAAATGACCGGGACGTGGACCGGCGTCAGCTGTGTCGGTTCATAAATAATTATATATAATAATCATAAATAATACGTAAATACTATTGCAGCTAAAATAAAGAAACTTTCTCCGGCACGCGATATGTTTTCGGGTGCAGCCAGTATTTCGACTATGCTTATTGGCCCGCTCTTGAATGACTAGCGCTTTATTGGCTATTATTTTTATTGGGCATTACTTTATGTAAATGCCGTGCTAAAAATAAAAAAAAATAGGCTCTTAATTTCCTCGAGAAAATTCAAATACCTCGCATCACGGAATGGGAAGTCACGAATGGGACAGCATGTTGGAAAACAATAACAATTCTCATTTAGCAGGTTAGGAAGGTCAAAGATCTGTTATCACCAATATTGAACGAAAGTAAAAAGATTGCTTGATATCTCTCTGAATGTACTCTAGAAACTTGTCTTCTGCAATTTTGTTCCGACAATTAAGAATTTAATTAAATTTTTTATGCAACAAAATAAATGTAGCAACCTTTACACCCCAATGCGAACAAGTCCAGCGTTACGGGCGTCTCGAGCACAAAAAAGTGTATGCTTGCATTTATTTGCAGAACTCCAGGCTACAACTTGAACAAACAAGCATACAGGCGAGTCGCGACGGTGCCCAGCCGGCTTTCATTTTAAAATTGCCTTCAAAATTAGCAACCGTGCCTAATACGAACGCACTCGAAATAGCAACTTCTGTCTTCGGGCGCACCGACGTAGCGCTCGTTTTCAACCTTTACAAGAAAACAAAGCGCTGCGCGTATATCGCAGGAGCGGGTGAGGAGGAAACAGCCTCCTCTCTCGTCACCCCGCCAAGAAGCAGCGACCAGCGGCAGAAGACCAAGCCAAGCCTCCACAAAGCCGGAGCCGAAGAGCGCAGATAAATCCATCGGCGACTTCTTTCTCTTTTCGCATCACCCGTAGAGAGCCACCCGTACGAGCTAACAGCGCCATTGCGAAGCGAGTGTCGACTCAACTTCCCCAAAATTGTAGGGATGAGTCACATGACCCGCCCTTCCTCGGTGTGACCCCATAAACCCTCATCGAACCCATGGCCTTCGGGGACCTGATGCCTCGCCAAACTCATAAACTCACCGACCTCATGACCTCAAGCCCATCACCAAACTCACGAATTCACTCAACTCATAAACTCACTCGCTGACAAAACTCATGAAATCACCGAGCTCACGTTCCTCACCGACCTCACGCCCCTCAGTCAACCTCAGGCTCGTGAGTTTTTGAAGCTTACGTACTCACTCACGCTCCCCTTACGCCTGATCGATGAGGATGAGTGAGTGCACTCATGAGCACGTTTTGTTCTGAGGTATAGCCAAAAGGCGAGAACCTCCGATGCAGTGTCAGAGTGGCGACAAGAGGGCGAGTACCAGGGCTAAAGTGGAGGCCTGTGCCCGGTCGGCAGACGGGAGGGTCAGCTGGCAGTAGCCTCTGGCTCCCCGGTAGTGGGTCTGCAGGACCAGGATGTCCACGTGCCTGTGGAGTGTCCGTCAGCGGCCGGACGCCCCGGACAGAGCGACTTACCGGGCCACGTCGGAGAGGCGCTGCGCGGCCAGGTCCCTCGGCAGGCCCGTGTCCAGCACCTCGACTCCCAGAAGCAGCTCCAGCCCTTCGGCCATTCCTCGGTGCAGGACCTGGACGCGTCCCGAGCTGACTTGAGCCCCCCCAACACGCTACCCGACGAGAACAACGGGCTTACGGCGAGCACTTGGCCAAACTCCGATATGGTCTTGGACGTCCTGTTAAAATTCAGTATGGCCACGCCGTGCATTTTGGCGGCCAGAAGTGCCGACGAAAGCGCAACAGCCGCCTCGCCGAGTTCTTTGGCGGAAGCCCGGAGCAGGCCGTCCACCAGCTGCTCACCCCCGATGCCCGCCAGGTGTCGCATGCCCGGACGCCTCGCCACCAGCCACAGGACGCTCTCTGCGAGGACGCCCGCTTACTCGCCCCCTGCGTAGACCGGCTAAAGGCTGTTTTGCGCGCTACCAACTGCTTACAACCGGAAAGGCTAAAACCCGCTTGTAAGCCTGTCGCGAAAGTTTTAGATGGCAGCGGTCGAAAGCGGTCACAAGAGGCTTAAAATCGTTTTTTGCCTCTCCGGTCGTAAGCAGTGGAAATTGTGTGAACGAGCCTTAGCTCTCTCCAACCAGAAGTTCCAGTGTCCACTACAGTCTAATAGCCCCTTCCCCTGGCAAATGCCGAGCGCACCGCGCTAGCGCTCGTCGAGCGGTCGGCCTCCGTGAGCGATCGGTCACGTGATCCATCCCAGTGGCACGCGCTGTGGAGCAAATCGAGCGTAACGCTCCCAGCGCCACCGCTTCCAGAGCGTCTGCTCTCGCTTTTGAACAGTTGCGGTTCCCATTGCTATCTTGCTGAAAGCATGAAGTTCTGATCGGAACTTTATGCTTTGACAAAAAATTGATTGTTTACTAGTTGATTAACGGTGACCACGACGTTAAGACACAATTTATTTTTCCTTACAGTTATATAAGCCCGATAAAGACAACTAGAAGTACTTGTACGAGCCGTAGGATGCTATTAAGCAATACCAAACACGTATGCCATAAAGCGATCGTCATGTCCGAAGGCGACTTCCATCTGCGGAGTATTTGGCGTGTTGTCTTCTAATTATTCCAATTACATTACAGAGACCACAAAACGAACAAACGACATACGTAGCTCTTCATCCGAATAGGCGCGCACAACGCCTTCGACCGCGATATCTTGGGCCTCTTCGCTAGCCAGGCAAACGACTCGGCAAACACTTCGCCGAGAACGGCTGCCTCGTCGTCACTCGAGCTGGAGCTAAACTGGTATCTTCGTCGCTGTCACTGCGTTTTGTTAGACCTCCTGAAATTAACTGCAACAATATCATCAACGCAGTATGCTCGGGCGAGTCGGTCATGACGAGGGGAAGCACAGCAAGAGTGCCCACCCAGCAATCGAAACAAAAAAGCCGCGAAACTCCTTCACTCCCCCGCGGGAATGTCGATAACGAAACTGAAACGATGCGAGAGACGACTACAGATCGTACTCCTCCGAAAAAGGCTGCGCGGAGAACTACTCCGGACCGCTCGACGCGCTCCGCCAATTTTCCACGGAGCGGTTGGAGCCGCTCGGCGAGCGCCCCACCGGCTCCAGATCTACAAGCGGCACACGGAGAGATTGCTCTCATCTCGCGAGGGAAAGAAGAATCCGCTCGGCGAGTGCGCGCCGAGCGCTCGCTATTTGCCAGGGGAAGGGGCTATAAGCGTGCCTTCGGGACTCCGTGCTGCTCCGAGGAGGCGGGGAGGTTTGGTCGTGGATGCGAATATGTAACGCGGGCTCGTCGCAACTCGCTCTATTAAGGCCAAGTTGAACCCAAGCCAAGGTTGGGAGCAAACTATGTACGAGCCGCATTAGGTGTCCCCTCTTTCCCAAGCCGTCCGTGTGCGAATGCCAGGATTTAAGACGTCATAGAACGTACGCTGAACGTCACAGTCACACTATTGCTGCTTTCTTGCATTTCGCTTATTGATCTTTAATAATAATAGCGAGAAAACACCAAGGATGAGGAAAAAAATTACACCATCTTCCCGAGGGGAACCATGGGGTGATGCGGAGCATCGTGTTGGTTCCGAGGAAAGAGTCAGTTGCGTGCTGACGTCGAGAGATGGCGCCACCGACTGCCCTAGCGTTACCCCCGACGCGAGCCTTCGTCGCGGCTCGCGGCAGAGAAACTTGGAACGCTCGCCGTTTATTTTATTTTTTTCACACTTGAAGGAGAGGAGACTAGAGGAGGAGAGTTGCGCGCGCGCGCGCGGTGTGAGGAGAAGCGAACGCACGCGCAGTGCACGTAGCTGGTAGAGAGAGAGAGCGGAGAGAGTAACCAACATGGAGTAACGCGCAGCTGTTGGAGAGAGGGAAGGAGGAGAGTTGCGCGTGCGTAGTTCGAGTGCCGACTACAACGCCGACGCCGCGGGACATAGACCCGAGCAAGAGTTGCTCCGCATCTAAAACAAACACGCGGACAACAGGACTGGCGCTCTCCTGTTGTCTTCCTGTTTTCTTTGTCCTCGTTTTTTTCGCCATTTTTAAATCTTATCTTTTTTACTCGTTCTTTCACTTTTTCGCGCTACTTTTCTTTAAGAGGCATCAGCAACGAACCCCAGTGTGTACTCTCCTAGTTTGCTCATTGATGTTGGAAAGGAGCACCAGATGTTGCCTCGTTTATCGCTGCCCCAATAGACTTATTCGAAACTCAAAGCGCCTCATCGCGGCATTATGCCACCTTATGCATTGGGAGAGTCACTGGACAGCAAAATCCATACGCTCCAGGCCCACAGGTTCCCAGTATGTAACGCGCGCGGTGACGTATTTATGGAAGTAGACGATTAAACACGGATTTCTTCATCATTACCTATAAACTAGAAGACTTTCAACCTTCCCACTCTGGTGAAGAAGGAAGACCAGCGGAGCTGTACAATGGAAAGTAATGGCCGGCCGCAAGTTGGCAAGCCAGAGTGGAAAGGCTGCCGCCATCTATGAGCGACAGCGGCAACCATAAGCGTTTCATGCCGCCGTCGCTCACAGATGGCGGTAGCTGTCCAGAGTTTTGTGTCATTATTTCTTTGCGGGGGCACGATCCTGGGGAAACTAGCCCTTAACAGCTCCGCTGTAAAAGTGAGAAGAAAACCGACGATTGCATAATCATGCCAAGTGTTTCGCGCTCGACGCAATCTTTAACATAATGGGAAACCCACTTAGCAGACTTCAGAACACGAGTCAAATAGGTCTTCATTACTGCTAGAGGCTGTACCAGATTGCATGGCTTGGTCAGTCATACTCCACGAAGCGCATCCACGGAAAAATCATTTAATGAACTTTGTTCTTCCAAGCACATCGCATATCTTAAAATTATTCTCTAGCGGTGCTTATAGTTATTCGTATATAATAATAAAGCGCGGGCTCGACGAGGAACGTGGTGAGCGATTGCCTCGCACGCTGCTGCTCCATTGTCTCCTTCAACCGAATTTTCGTAACAATATGCACGCATTGAACACGCGCGACCTCTATGACAAAGTGACCGAGACGTCTTAGACACGTGTCTTTGTACATTGCCCTAGTGACGATACCAATGACTGAGTTTTAGTGATCAATCAATCAATCAATCAATCAATCTTTATTTGCACGAAATAGAAGAACACGGGAAGCGTGCGCGGCTGGCAGAAAGGTTACAACCCGCACACTGAGGCGCCTGCCAGCCAACTTTCTGCGAGTTAATTAGTAGACACAAAACAAAACACGACACACAACAATTGGACGTATTAGACGCAAACGAACACATAATACAGGAAGGACAAAATATGACCAATGGACTCGCAGAATAAGGGCGGCCCGCACACTCGCGCAGAGTGCGCAGCGCCACACAGTGCAACGCAACCGAGGTAAAAATCCAACCGTTCCACCGAACAGATCCCAACCGGAACAAACTGGAGCCGGCCCCAACCGGGACCTGGACAGAATATCTCGAAGTGGCAAATCCCCTTGGCTCACCCGGAATGTTCAGCTTGCGCGTCCAAGGGTCGAAGGTGGCGCCCTCGTGCACCAGGTGGCTGCAGTGGGACGACGGCAGCTGTGACTCGTTCCGGACACCCGGAGAAAGGATGCACACCAGGGGACGCTCCGCTCCTGCGAGAGCAGCACACCAGTTCTGCCCCGAGCTTCTTGAAATCTCGGCAGACATGCCGAAGAGCGCCCATTTCATGGTGCGATCATCCCCATTTTCCTTCTCAATTAGACGCGACGATCACTGAAACCTCGATGGTGCAGCAACGTAAGCCTCTATCCAAAAACTCACTTTACTTCATTCACAACGCAAAAAGAAAACGAAGCAGCCTGAACCAAGAAACTTGGTGGCTGCGGTATAACTTGGAGCATAAAAGCGAGCGTCTTTTTTTCATTCTCTTCTTCGCAACTCTCGATGGCGTCGCTCGGAGGTCGCAGTGTCGGCGTAGTCCCCCGAGTGACAATATTTGAATGAGGCTCGGAGATTGGGCCCGAGAATTTGCATAAGCACTCTTATTTGGGATCGCAATAATCCGTTGCTCGAGAAGCATTCAGGTAGTGGCTCGTGTCCAATCGCTGCAATAACGACAATGGCCGAACCCCGTGTTCTGTGATTTGCCAACCCCAGCGTGTGGCTATGATGAACATTGGGGGCATATTATCGGTTCCAGATTGCGTTGCCGCTTGTTTTGGCTTCGAGTTGAGGGGCGAACTCTGCTTGCTTTTATTTAATTAAGTCCGCGACCACCATTGCGTAAAAAAAAAAACCTAACTCATGTTTCATGTGTTTTAAACGTCGGGGGTTCATTTTAAGCGGTATTTGGGCAAAGTACAATATTGTACTCTTTGCAAGTAAAGCTTAAATTCTAATTTGTTACGAATGTGCTTTTTAAAGAGGCGGTGCGACGATTTTTAATAATAATATTAAATGTCTTTATTTTGCCAACAGTTTACAGTTGGAAGGTGAAAAGGGAAAAAAAGCTGTACCACAGCTTGACTAGTCCCCAGCCACCTAAATAGCAGTTGAGACGCGGGCACCAAATTATTTACGTATGATTAGGACATCAATGAAAACATCAAGAGATCCTTTACACGAAAGAAAAATTGATTAGTGTCATTACATAATGCAAATTCAGTTGGAACAGACTGGCATTTGTAGACAAAACGCGGCCAAAAACAACTTCAACCACCAAAAAATTTTAAGATGAGTATATCAACACTTAGCTTCTATTAGGTTTGGTTTGAGATGAGTATGATTAATTCCCGTAAGCTGCTCACCGACACATTGTTAACTTCTATATTTTCCCTACTGAACTTATTTAGTGTAGTCGGAAGGGTGTATGATGCGGTGTATTGTCCGTAATTAGTTCTAAAAAATGGTACTTCCCCATGGTTCTACTGTTCGCGTTGGATATGCATATACTTTTTTTTTTGTTAGGTTTGCTAAGACTTCGAGATAATGTTGAGATTGATTTTTTTCTAACATAATTTCGAACATAAACGATATTTGTATAAATCAAAAATTTTCATTACTCTAAGTTGATTGAAAACAATGTTCATTGGATAATCCAGCGTAACGTGAGAAATGCTTCTTAATATTTTTTTGTAATATAAATATATTTTGAAGATTGGTATATGTAGTGGTTCCCCATATAATATGGCCATAATTTATATGCGAGTAAAATAATGAATTATATAATAATAACTTTGTTTTAAGAGGCAAGATGTGTTTATGACGACATAAAATACCAACGACGCTTGATAATTTAGATACGATGAAGTTCATATGATCGTCCCATGACATGTTTTCCTGAAACAAAATACCTAAAGTTTTAAAGGTGGGTACAATTTCAATTTTCGAAGAATTTAAAAACATATCTTCGGTAATCGTGACATATTTATTTCTTGGTCGAAATAAGACTGCTTTTGTCTTATTGGCATTTATTTTTAGAGCATTACATTTGCTCCACCTATCACGTTTTTGTAATGTTTCGTTGGCGTCGCGTATAAGCTCTGTGGCGTTTCCTCCAGTAAAAAATAAACTAGCATCATCAGCGTAGACAAAAAAATTCGTTGTTGAACTTACGTTTACTATGTCATTTATGTAGATATTGAATAATAAAGGCCCCAAAATACTTCCTCGGGGAACGCCAGACTTAATCGGTTTTATTTCAGATGACTGACCATTTATATCTACATATTGTCTGCGGAAAGACAAATATGAATTCAAAAGAAGTGACACTTGGCCACGAAATCCATATTCATTTAATTTCCTAATTAGCAAGTTGTGATCTAGGTAGTCAAAAGCTTTAGTGAAGTCGACGGATATATCGAGAGTAAGTTTTTTATCCTCAAAAATTTTAAGTGTATGTTCTTTTTGGGCTAAAAGAGCGAGTTCGGTAGAACGATGTTTGCGGAAACCAAATTGACATGAACTTATTATGTTGTGTTTATCCGCAAATGTTGTCAATCTAAGGTGTATAATTTTTTCTAGACCCTTAGAAAATACTGGTAGGATTGAAACGGGTCGGTAATTACCTAGGTCATTTTTATCACCTTTTTTTTAAATATGACTGTTACCTTAGCCAATCGCATTCGACTGGGAAATACTCCGGCTAGCAAGCATAGATTAAAGATGTGTGTTAAGCAAGGAGAAATGAGATCAATAACATGCTTAACCGGCGTGATCTGTAATCCATCGGAATCACAACTTTTACTATTTTTAGCGCATTAAAGACAGATATGACATCTGTATCAATGATAGGCGTAAGAAACAGTGATGCATCGCTTTGAAAATTTATATACTTGCACGGATCTGACTCGGGACTTTCTTTAACGAGGTTAACAAAATAATTATTAAATGCATTTGCCAATGCTCGACCTGATAACTCCTGGTCATTGTTGTTTATATTTTTTATTTGTTTCGGCGCACATGAACGACCCAAGACAGAATTTAGTTTTTTCCATACAACGTCGACTTTGTTACTACACCTTATAAAGAACTCACAGAAATACACTTCTCTAGCATTTCGAAGTTCTTTGTTTAATTGGTTTCGATACAGTTTAAAACATTTTCAGTTTTTCACTTTCTCTCTGGTTTTTACGAATTTATTATATAGCGCATTTTTTGGTACGAATTTTTGTGAGTAATTCCTTTGTTATCCATGGTTTACGACTCTTTTTAGAAGTACGTAGGGTTTTATGTGGAAAACAACTTTCATATAGTTTTTGAAATTTATTCAGAAACAAGTTATATGCCGCATCGGCGTTCGTTTCTTGAAGGACGTCGTTCCAGTCCAAACAAGACATTTTCTGCCTAAAATCGTTCAAGCTATCGGGTATTATGTTTTGTATTTTAATTGACTGATTATTCTGTTTTTTTGTTTCCAGTTCTATTTTGTATACACAAAAATATGCCTAAATGATCACTTATGTCGGCTATTACGACGCCAGATTTAGTGTATGACTCATCATAACTTGTGATAAATAAATCAAGTAGTGTGGATGATTCAGTAGTAATCCTTGTTGCCGAAGATATCGTATTAACACATCCGCTGCCCTTAATCAAAGCATTCATCTGTATTTTACATGACGTTTCAAGAAGCATGTTTATATTAAAATCGCCCCTAAGATTACGTTATACTTATTTTCATTTGCATACATATAATAGTTGCACCGGCCCTTAAAAAAGCACGTCGCGAAGGGATTATAATTTTTGCCACCTTGTACATCTTAACCACCAAGAAGAGGCTGTAATAACGACATCACGTTCATCCTTCCTCAGCGCGGGTCAAATTCTCGCGACCTGACTGAGGCTTATTACTGAAGGCGCTGTGTTGCTGACACCCGAGTTTACCAAAGAAACCCGGGTATTTTACGTGGTATACTTCAGAGCTCATTGTCTTGTCTGTCGAGAGCTTAAGTGTTATATTTTCTCCCGAATAAACGGCTACCTGCAGCTATCCTTGCCGATTTCGCTCTTCCATCAATGCGTTGAGTCCCAGCTTTATGAAAATTGACGCGAATGTGGACAGAGCTGCTTTCTTGTGACTACACCGAAACAACACAGTGAAACTGCAAACGTATTCTCAAAAACTATAAAGTCCCTAGACAAGAGCTTCCTAACAAAAGGCAAGGGCGCAAACGAGCTGGTGGTGGTTAAACATTTCGACAAAAACCCTGAGACTAGGACAAGAAGGGACGGACAAACTTTGTGTTTGTCCGTCCCTTCTTGTCCCAGTCTCAGGGTTTTTGTCGAAATGTTTAAGAGCTTCCTACGAGCAGACTTGTGCTCGTTACTTTTAAAAAAATGTAATGGTTTACGAGCTTCAAATGTAAGGGATTACCGTTACAAATTACTTTCGATGAAAAGTAACGGATTACCTCACTCGTTACGTTACAAATTACTTTCACGTTACTTTTTCCGTACACCTATCCAGAAAACAATAGAAACAATTTTGATTTTTTTTAAATGTTCCGCAACACTACTTTTCATTTCTCATACGCCCATATATGATAGTCCCTGTAAAAAAAGTGAAAGCCGTTTACAACTCCCTGTTATGCCGGATTGGAGCGCAGCTCTTGAGGAGGAGGAGGGAAGGGTAATTAGGGGAGGGTATACTCCTCCTCCTCCTCCTCCTCCCCTCATTCTTCAATCTGCTCCGGGGGGGGGGGTCACGTGACCTCGGGGGGAGGGGGGTCGTGATCTGTGACCTCGGGGGGAGGGGGAGAGGGGGTCATGTGACCCCTCAGGTCACGTCACCCCCGGGGTCACGTGATCTCGGGGGAGGAGGGGGAGGGGGTCACGTGACCTCGGCAGAGGAGGGGGAGGGGGGTCACGTGACCTCGGGGGGAGGGAGAGGGGGTCACGTGGCCCCTCAGGTCACGTGACCCCCTCCCCCTCCTCCCCCAGGTCACGTGACCCCCTCCCCCTCCTCCCCCAGGTCACGTGACCCCCCTCCCCTTATTCCCCCAGGTCACGTGACCCCCCCCCCCCCCCCGGGGTCACGTGACCCCGGGGGGGGGGGGGGGGGGCTCGCGCGGTGCATTATGGGATATTTCCCATAATGCACCGCGCGGTTCCGCCGACGGCGACGCCGACGCCGCTCAAGCCGGAAACGGGCGCCTAAGAGCTGCGCTCTAAATATTGTATTAAAGAGAAAGAGTGTAGGCGCACTCCGTTCACCTGTAAGCTGACAAGGCACCGAAAGCTACAACCACACCCGCCATCCCTCTAGCTTACGGCCTCTGGAAATGATCCCTGGAGTTGTGCAGCTAGCGGTGCGCATGCTCAGTCGCAGCGTCTACCTCCGCTACGAGATTCGGAGCTAAAGAAGCGATTTACGAAAGCTTCCTTTTGACTCGGGTGTTTCGCCTGTTATTCACACGAAAGAAAAACAGGGTTCTAACGTTAGACTGTATAGCCAATGCAGAATGCAGGTGTCCCAGCTTACCTCGATGTGTTTCCATAGATTAGAGTCTGTTGTTCTTGCTGATGACAATGTTTTTAGAGCGCAGCTCTTAGGCGCCCGTTTCCGGCTTGAGCGGCGTCGGCGTCGGCGTCGGCGTCACCGTCGGCGCAACCGCGCGGTGCATTATGGGAAATGTCCCATAATGCACCGCGCGAGCCCCCCCCCCCCGGGGTCACGTGACCCTGGGGGGTCACGAGACCCTAGGGGGGGCGCTCGCGCGGTGCATTATGGGAAATGCCCCATAATGCACCGCGCGAGCCCCCCCCCCCGGGGTCACGTGCCCTCGGGGGGGGGGGGGGGGTCACGTGACCCTGGGGGGGCGCTCGCGCGGTGCATTATGGGACTTTTCCCATAATGCACCGCGCGACCCCCCCCCCCCCCCGGGGTCACGTGACCCCCCCCCCCCCGAGGCACGAGGACATTGAAGAATGAGGGGAGGAGGAGGAGGAGGAGGGGTATACCCTCCCCTGAGTACCCTTCCCTCCTCCTCCTCAAGAGCTGCGCTCCAATTCGGCGTTACAGGGAGTTGTAAACGGCTTTCATTTTTTGTTTGTTTTTTTGCAAGCAAAGTATGCACTGAAAGTTTAGGTTTTCGTTCTCCTTAATGCCCTGAATTTTGAACTATTTCATTAAGAGACGGCCCTGGAGACGACGGACACTTCATAACCGAAAACTCGACCAGTCAGAGAAAAAGTGGAGGTAAAAGGTTATCGATCATTCATCGGTTCTCACTTTCATATCCATATTCGTGCAGGCCAGGGGAGGGGAGGGCATAGAGAGCGAGAGAAGCGGTGGCCATTGGTCTCACAAAACAATAGAGGATCACACCACTTTTACGCGTTCTCTCTCTTTTTCTGTCAGCTCTCTTTAGATGGCCTAACCCCCCCCCCCTTTTATGTTGACACCTGACTGTAAAGTGGGGAATGGACTCGACCACCATGCCCAGACAAGTAAACCAAAAGAAGTATCGTCCGTACAACTCGAAGACAATGCTCTTAGCCTCGCGCCGAACGTTTTTCAGCCGTGCCTCAAGAGCGTGCTAAAATACAGTAGCGCACATCAAACGCAAAGAGAATTCGACCCCCTCGCGCGAGGCTACATCGTCTGTTAAGCTAGCTGTGAACCCACGAATCGAGGGGGTATGGACCCGCGTTTGATGTCTGAGCAGAGGTGGCGGGAGACGTCGAAGAAGTTGGAAAGGATGAAACGGTGTACAAGAAAAAAAAATAACACGAAACGTTTTCTCTTGCCTGGGAGAAGAAAAACACGATGGAAGGCGACGGAGAGATTACTCGGCGTTGTCTTACTTGATCTTTGTCTCTCGTATATTTGTACATGCCTTGCCCATTTTTCAAGTGGTTTTTTGCAATCGGTCATACAAAAAATTGTGTTTTCTCTTTGTCTAGTTTCCCCTTTTTGATATTTTCTATTTTGTTGAACTTGCTCTTTTTAGGCTGCTGAATGTTCTGCTCGTATTGCTGCAGATCCTGTATTATGTCAATATTTTTAAAAAAGTAATGAGTAATAAAGTAATTCGTTACTAATATTTTGTAACGAAATTACATTACAAATTACTTCTGAAAAATAGTAACGTGGCAATTACAAAATTACTTGAAAAAGTAGCAGATTACAACTAATATGTTACTTGTAACGGATTACTTCCGAAGTCTGCCTACAAGTAGCGACATTCTTTGAAGCGTCGACTGCGTGACGGCGCAGGTTTTTGGAAGCGAATGGCGGCGCACAGCAGAGTTTAGAACTGAATGCCGCCATTTTGTTCCAGCGGAATGTGCTTTGTCATTTGTATTGGTTGCCGTTACTCGTAAAAGGAGATCGAGGGACTTTATCAAAACCCACAGCAGTAGCTGAACAGCATCGTTCTGTTCGTCCAATCGAGATGCACAACTCACGTTGGGGTTTCCAATGAGAAGACTTGTTTTCGCCATCTGGAAGATGAGCGCCATTTGTATTTCCTTTTATTCCTGGTTTGGTTCGGGTGCCCGGAAGCCTACTTACCCAACGCCTCCCGGATAGCCAAGAGGCGCGCGTGAGGCCCGCCATCGTCGCAGACGCCGGCGTAGTCGTCGTAGTCGTAGTTGAAGGCTGCCACGCACGTGTCGGGAAGAGCCGCGATAGCCTGGACCTACGGGAGAGCGTCGTCTACGAGCAGTGCTCAGCCCATCGCAAAAGTCGGCGTACCAATCGCTAAAGGCCCCCCTAACACCAAAGGCCGAAGACTCTTATTTCATACTCAGCTATGCGGCAGACACCGCACACCCTAGGAAGTCCGAAACTAGAACCTCTGGCCTCGGTTGCTGCGGCTTAGTCAGTGCTAGAAATTTCGTAGGACGTTTCGGATGGAACAAGCTGAACAGGAATGGAGGAGATAAAAAACGACACCGACGCTAGACTACCAACTATTTTTTTTAATCCTTCTCTTCTACTAATGGTGTTTTTTTTTTTCTAATTTTTCTTCATTAACCTTTTTGTTGCCTCCCCCCTCCTATATCTACTAAGCAAGAGGAATTGGTAATCTGCAGAAACAGTGTTTCTTTGTGTTGCAACGTGATTAATGGGAAATTCACGTAATTATCTTATTTTCCTTTTGTAGCAAATGCCTCCAGCATCTCCCGTGCAAGCTGGTTCTGTGGTGTTCATAATGCAAACTTGCTCGAGGTTTAATTTGCATTGGCATGTTTGACAATGGGCAGCTAGGTGCCCCGGTGTCGTCAAGTTTTTAAGTTTGGCAGCATGCTATTGTACTCGGTCGTCTATACGACGTCTCGTTTGTCCGATGTGGCAACGCCCAGATGTCAACGGTATGTTATAATTTATAAATTACTTCCTTTTTGCGCGGAACGTAGTGTATTCTATGTCTGGTGTCACACTGCTCTTTCTTACTGATTTGTGCCTGGTCGATCTTGCGGCACATTGAATATGCCTTAACAGGTGCCGAGCGCACAATTTGCACGTTTTGCGGGCTCGCAATCTTTTTTAATCTATATATGACCCCGTGAATAGATTGGTGTGTAGAAAGCCATTTTTGCGTTTTATTTAATCAGGTACCTTGGACCCTACCCCTATAAAAGGACCACTCACAACCCCAGATTCTAAACTTTCTTACTTTTGCAAAACCGGAAATGATTCCTAGGAATCGTCCTAAAAGTTTTAAGCTTGGGAATGACGTATTTGCAGAACACAATTTCTAAAAGCCAAGCTTTTTTTTTTTTTCACTTCCTTCCAAAATGAATGGCTCAGATAGCGAAATGGGAAACTTTTTTTTGCCTTTTTGATGACTTCATTCCCATCGATGACGGCAATAACGTGCGCGCGCTAACACAAACCGGTTCATCACGCGTTCATATCGCTGTGCGCCTGCCACCTGTCCTTTCTCCGCGTGACAAATATGGGAGTTGCAAAGGGGTGCGGAAACGAAATGACGCGGCCGCGATCTCTCTACCTCTCGCTTCGAAATCGGCCAGCGAGAAGCGCAATGCGTATCGCGCTCGTGACGTCAATAGTTCATGCACTGCCAAGGGTACTATAGTTGCGAGCACTACCGCTTGGGGGCGTCAACGCGTGACAAACTCGCCTAGTAGTAATATCCGAGGCCTGAACGCCTTATGGCCTATACATAGCTTGCCCGTAACATCATTTGCCGCCATGCCGGTATTTTATGTGCAGTGAGCATTCGGTGCACCCTGTTAGTTTCGCACCGAAGAAGTAGGAGCTCGAGGAAACAATTAAGTAAAAAAATTGCGGTGGCTTAGCTCGGCTATGCCAGGATACACGTATATACGTAGCGTGAGCTTATGCGCACAAAATGAGAGGCGCTATCAAGCGGCTCCGGTGCAACGTCAGACTTGGCTACTGGACAACGGAGGCGCACAGCTGGCACGCGGTGGCACCAGCGCGTCTGCCGTGGCTATGACGTCACTCCTCTGGAATGCGCAGACCGGCGAGGCGCGCGCGGTGGCGGCGGAGCGCGCGGCGGTGGCGGCTCCGGCGCGCCAGCTGTGCGCCGTGGGACATCACTTCTCCACGCGCTTGCGCAGCACGGCTCTATGAAAGCCACGCGAAACTGCTCAACCTCGGCCAGTGTAGCTCGCGCTACTAAATTACCGTCAGTACCCAGCAATGGCGACAACTGCAAGCTACGTATAAAAGGTATTCACTGAGCGTCATTTTTGAGAGCGTTATTCAGAGCGCATCCGTGGGGACTTGAGGGTGAGGGGTGGTTGGCCCTGGCAGAGGTCTCTGCATCCTCCGATGAATCTCCTACCTATCGTCTGCTAAGAACGGCGATATTGATGGTGTGGAATGCAGGTTGCGGAAGCACTGTGGAAGCTTCGCGATTCTGTTCGAGCCAGAGTTGTCGGTACATTTGCGCTGTACTTCCATGAGTGGCGCTGGGGCAGGAGGCATTCAACGTCATAACTACATTGGTCCTCCAACTACCAGGTGGTATTATGATTTGATTTTATTCGTTTTAATATTAGCTTTCGTGCGTTTACGAGCCGAATACTTTTGCTTCTAAGGTACTGACAGAACGTGGTTTTTGGCTAAACAAAGAAAGAAGAGCTAAAATTTTGTTTCCGTAGCCCTTTATGTAACAAACTAACGAAGGGCATCCGGCAAGCCCCAGGGGAGGACTGGATATTCACCAGAACCTCCTGGGGATCATTCGACGTGCAGCCGAAATTTCGGTTGCATGTCACGTGACAGCTTGAGGTCACGCCACATCACGTGAAACCATGACGTCGCGTGACATTATGAGGTCGTGGGACATCGCTGTAATACTTTACTATACTTCGTTTCACCTTATGTTGTACCGCAGCGAAGGCTAGAAGCGCAAGCTCATAGCGTTGGCAGCCGCTCTTAAGTCACGAGAGCTTGTGCCGCCGAGATGTGCCCAGAGCAAGGAGCTCACACTTGTAGCCTTTCCTGCGGTACATCATAAGGTGAAACAGAGTATAGATTAGCTCAGTTATGGAACTGCGCATGGACGCTGCTTGCGCGAGCAGTACCCATACTCCCCCCACGGCTCGCCTCCCGTCGATCGACGCGCCACCATTCTGGGGGGACCGCTGCTATGGTTACTGCAGCGTATTCTATGGAATACGTATGTTTAGAAACACGGCGTTTACATGGCGTTCAACCGTATTCCATGGAACACAGTTTTCAAATAAAAATCTAGATGGCGCGTCAAACGGCGGCAGGCGGGCTGAAGAGAAGGGGTGGGAGAGGGGGGGGGGGCTTTCTTTGCGGAAGCTCTACAACTGAGGTAATCTATCAACGTTCGCAGTAATGCAACCACGTGACGTCACACACATAGCATTCGCCCAGCTCACTCGCAACACACTGTGTGCCGTCAGGTCCTTCCGCTGCGTAGAACGGCCTGCCGAGGGAGGACAGCAGAAAGGCTCACCCTTTCTTTAAGGCTCCGGGCCGTGTCGAAGGTCTGCAACGTCGAGCCTTTCCGCCAGACTACGCTCTCCCGGGGAGCCTCGTGCACGGGGCTCCAGCCGGGCTCCGAGCACGCCTGCGTGCAGGGCAGACGTGACCGGTCGCCGCCACTGCTCAGGCACACAGGCGGTGGCGGCTACTCACGGCGCCCACGTCGAGGGCCGCCTGGCTGCTGCAAGGGCCGTGCACGACCGGCTTCCCGTCCATGCCGAAACGCAGGGCGCGCATGTCCGCCGACAGGCAGAGGAACGCCGCTCCGGCCATGGACCGGGCCCAGCCCAGCGCTGTGTCCTGCGACGTCGGCAGCTCGCTCGCGTGTCCACCCCACGAAAATCTCGAGGCTGTTCGTTGACTCCAAGGACCAAAGAAACTCTATGTATTTTGTTTTTCGTGATGGTCACACGCCTAGCACGTAAATTTAATTTTGCGTCGATGGAATAGAAAAGGCGTTATATCTGCGAAGAGAACGCCGCATGCTTATAAAATAAACGGCGAGCTGCGACCTCCGCCTACATGCTGATAAATGTGTAGCGCTTTCGTTTCAAGTTTATATACTTGTATTAAAACGGTGGCGGTCCCAATAACCCGCCATCTGGCGGCCAAAAGGCTGCCAGAACTAAAGCCCTTTTATGTTTCAAAAGTAGCACAAGGTGCGTCGATGTACGAGACACGTGCAAGGTGCAGCCCTTGTTAAGATCATGGCGGCACAGCGCAGCTGTAGCGCAGCACTACATTTCAGACGCCATATTCTTCCCAGAAGTGGCGCGCGGCACGTGTCTCGAGCTCTTTCACAACAATGAATGACGCCGCTTTTCCCAGGATAGGGGGCTTTAGCCAGAACTACAGTGTTCTAGAACACTGTAGCCAGAACCATCAGAACTTACCAGCGGCCGTATCCGGGACACGAGGCTCGAGGAGACACGAGACACGCGCAACCAGCACAGTGTTTCTAACGTGCCTCGGGGAAGCTTCACTAAATCAGTTTCCCAAACCCGAGTTTATTAGAAGGTTATTGTTGACAGAGGAAGAAAATATTTCTCACGACTAAACTATCCTCCCAAACGTTCGGCACGTGCGTGACGCCGCCATATCCTTAGTCCAAAGGAGGAAGTTGGAAGTGCACGAGGAGGCTCATGCCGCCTCGTGCTCACACGCGCGCAGCTCCTGCGAAGTTGTCGCATGTGCAGAAAAAATAAACTCGCATGTGCAGAAAGAATTAATATCGCGTTAGCGGTGGCTACAGCCGTGCCGTAGCCGGAATAACCGCCAAGAATGGTGCTTTGAAAGAAATGAGGTAGGAAGCATCTAGAGGCGACATGACGCCATAGGTGAAGCCGGTGGAAACTTCCGGTTTGTATCGGCACGCCCCCTGCGATGACCAAAAACGACCAGGACCAAAATACGCTATGGGACGGAGAGGACGCCCTTGTGGGCGTTTCCACCGACTTCTACTTTCGGCTTGGGATTTTGGCTGGCTGGAGCCCTTGCTTGAGCCGGTGTGTCACCTCCTCTTCTTCGTACTTCCATTATTGACAGCAAGGTGAGCCATAGCCTCCTATATACTCACAAAGCCTGGCAGATCGCCACGAGAAGCGGCCGCGAAAATGGAAAACGTGGAGCGCCAGACAACGGATGAGAGGAGAGCCACGTGACTGGCGCCCCGCTGCGTCGAGACGCCGAAACACACTTCTTCCGAGCGAACAAGTGTATGTTTTGGGTCCTCGACGCTGCAAAAGCTATGCGCTGACGTCCCGGTTCCCCGAGAAATGGCTCTTCGATGCTCTGTGCTACGAGACCCTCGCGCTCCAAAAACGAGCCCGGGATGTCTATGGCTCCGTCGTCAAACTGCCAGGCTTTGTAAGTATAAAGGAGGCTATGGGTGAGCCTTCCCCCAAGTAGAACATGCATTATGCCGCTTCCACGTCAGCTATCCAAGCTACCTTCCATGCCGTCTTGACGCCACACGGCGGCCTTCTCAGTTCCTTACTGCAGTTTCTTGTTGTTGTTGCTTTCTTTTTTTTTTTCATTTTGCCTCCCGCTCTAGCTGATTTGACTCTTTTCAAAAACGCACACCATCTTGTAGCTGCTTCACGTTTTCTCCGAGTATTGTTTGGACATTCACTCCGAGCATCGATGGGACACGAGAGCTGCTTCAGGCTTCGCCGTGAACTCGGCTGCGCTTGTAACGAGAACGAACGTCAACGATCGGCGAGCACTCGGTTCCAACACCACGCTTGGTGCCCAAGAAATGGCGACCTCCAATGCTGCTTGATGAGGTTTCAAAAAGAGCCTATGGAGGGCGGGACGTGCGTACCAGCGCGAGGGTGGGCAGACAGGGCGATGCCGGCTGCGCGGCGACCGTACTGGGCACAGCCCTGCACGGGCCCAGCGAGCCCGAGTTGTGCGTGTGCAGCACCAGCAGGTCCACGTGCCTGCGAGAAGAGAGCGGCGTCCTCAAACCGGCGCGAAACCAACCACGGGCTCTGACCTGGCCACGTCCCCGAGCCTGGCAGCCGTGCTCCTGGACCGCGTGGGCCCGGGGTCCGCCACCTGGACGCTGAGCAGCAGGCAGAGACCGGCGGCCGCGTACGTGTCGTGCAGCACCTGCGCACGCTCGCCCGTTGTACGGCTCTTGGCTTCGAGCACACCAAGCCCCGCCATTGTGCACGGCTCTGGGCGCCGAGAACGAGAGCGTCGGTTCTCGACTCTGTCTTCGGGTCCCGTTCTTCCCAGAAATAATTGCGGTGGCTTAGCTCCGCTATGCCAGGGTATACGTAGCGTGAGCTTATGCGCACAAAATGAGAGGCGCTATCAAGCGGCTCCGGTGCAGCGTCAGACGTGGCTACTGCGCAACGGAGGCGCACAGCTGGGCACGCGGCGGCGCCAGTGCGTCTGCCGCGGCTATGACGTCACTCCTCTGGAATGCGCAGACAGGCGAGGCGAGCGAGGTGGGCGCGGCGACGGCGGAGCGTGTGGCGGCGGCTTCGCGTGGCTCTCATAATGAGCCGTGCTCATTATACGAGCCGTGGTCATTATGCGTGCTCATTATGCTGTTTAGCTTCTAAGGACCCGGCAGAGGTTTATTCGAGCTGTCGCCTCTCGCGACCGTTTTCAAGAATGCGCGACCGATTCCCTCCAACTGTGATCGCGGGGGAAGCGCCCTTCCAGCGTCCTGGTGTCCCCGGCCTGATCGGAGGAAACGTTGGATGAGGTGACTTGGTCGAGGGGCGCGGCCTCGACACGGGTGAGACTAGCCAGATGCCCGCGAGGCAGCGTTTGTAATCGCCACACTCCTGGGCAAGACAGCGCGGTAGGGCGGACCGAGAAATGTGTGAACTGCCACTTGACGGGGAGTTACTACCTTCCGACGATAGCCGGTCCCTACCTAGGGGCCAGGGAAAGTCAGACAATCGAAAAAAGTGCCGACTACCGCTGCAAACAGCTCTCGACCACTCCTACGTGCGTGAATGAACGAGAGTAGTACGAGAACTCTTCGCCTGCCTAATTTCCTGCTCTATTTTGGACCACTGCTAAGACCAGGACAAGACGTATGCATTTAGAAAATAAGGAAAATATTATGAGATAAACTCCCCTTCCAGTCAAACTGCAAGGTGGTGTCTGCCCCGTCCAACTGCATCCTCAAAGGCGCTGCTACTAGCCAAAGAAGCTCGCATCGTACAGAAATCATCAACATAATCTGTCACGTCTCGCCATCACGTCAACATATTCTGTCGGTTTTTTTTTTTTTTTTGCTTTTTTTTTTTTGGGGGGGGGGGGGGGGGGCGGGGGGCGTGATTGCATTTTTGGGCAATTCTACAATAATTAAATTACTCCAGCTCAGTTTCACCCGCACGTTCGATCTTGATCAACAAATCCTCGTTCTCGCAATTTAGATTTTGGACATTTAAAGTGTCCGGTACTCCGAAATATACGGCACCTTTCTAATAATTGTGAAGTACGGCGTAAATCAGCAGGCCCTCTTAAATGGGCAGTTATTTGTGCTTACTCTTAAAGTTAGGCGCCAAAAAAGAAACGAGGACATAAGAAGAGACGCAGAATGCACGAGGCGTACTTTCAACTAAACTTCATGTTGAAAAAAACACACAAAGGCGAACACAGGCTGAGGTACACATGCGCGTGGGAAATATTTTGCATTCAGATTGCAGATAGAAGAGTGACGAAAACTATCCGTGCAAGTCCCAGCAGCTTTCTGCATGCGCGGCGACAGCGAGCGCTGTGCTTTCACCTTGAGCTTGGGGAGCGCGGCGCTGAGGAGGGCGTCGCTGACGTAGAGGAAGGCGAGTCCGTCCAGTCGGCTGCCTCGCAGCAGGACGGCCGTGGCCTCGGCCAGCGGCTCGGCCTCGGAGCCCAGCAGCAAGCTCTCGTGCAGCGCCACCAGCACCTTGACGCCGGGACTCGACAGCCGCCGTAGGTACTCTGCCCCGGGACGACGGGAAGCGCTCTCCTTAGTCCCACTTTACTAACTTCCATCTAGTTACTTTTTTTCTGCAACCTAGTAACGGCTTCGTTACTTTTCAAGGGAGCGTACTTCCCTTACTTTTTGATGGAGTATCAAGGAAGAGTATTTCTGGAGAGGAACATGTACAATACAAGATACCTTATTTGCTTTTCACCCCTAGCACGCGCCGGTGACCTACGCGTCAAAAAAAAAAGCGCCAACGAGAAAATAAAGAAATGCCCGTGAATGCGGTAAAAAACGTAGGCCATAAAATATTGGAAGGCGGCTACTGCTGCAGAAAAACGACACTTTGAAAGTTACGAGAAAGTCGCAGGTAGCTTTTGAGCTCAAGTAAGGCGTTCCTTGCGATTCTCAGTAACGAGTAGCTAGTTACTTTTTGAGCGAAAAAAGAGTGACGGCATTCAGTTTTACTAACGTGTCTGCTTCCTAGCCAGCGCCTCGTTTGTTTTCGCGAAATGGGAGCAACCAAAGAACTTTTAAACGGGGCCGCCGAGCTTCTCTGGCGTACGTTCTGGATAACCTCAGGTTGGGACAAGAACAACTGCATCTGCCGAGCAGGCTGTATATCGCGGAGCTTGGCCCTTTCGTGTCGGAGGATCGCGAAGAGTGACTACGTGTTTTTCGGGAAACTCGGCGGCCCGTGGCGGCGCGCCGGCGGTCGGTTTTGCCGCGTACCTCGAGTTTTATTGAAAAGAATAAGTACGCAGACGAACTGGTGGTAGCTAATCATGTCGAGTTTCAGACGTTTCCTTCTGCGTCTGCTCCTTCGACTAAAAGTTGTTGTTTTTTTCTTTTTCTGCACCACAGTCTCAGGTCTTAAAGGACACGATCGAGTTTTATGCGCGGCATGTGCGATGCGGGCAAGACACGCGAGGCTCGGTGGAACAACGGGGGAGCCCGGCTGGTTGTGGTGGGAATAGCGACGAGTCGACGCCCCGGCCTCGCTTTTGAGAGTCGCCAATGAACCTCACGATTTACCCCAAACCTGAACTAGTAGACATCTAGTTTTGACACGAAAGGTATTTTGGCTTACATGACAAGCACGTGACAATACGATCAAGTGTCAGAAAAAACCGCCACACTGTTAGGGTGGCAATGAAAATTGATAAATCAAATATTTATGGGTATTCATGAATTATACACAAAATATCCCGAAACCAAGATAAAACCCGAGCCCTCTCAATTTGTGGCCCAGTGTTCTAGCTCTGCACCACTCGAGAGCCCTTACAGCTACCACGTATAAATAATGAGAGTACGTAGGCGATCCCGTGATATTGATGTATTTATTTCAATAGCCTTAGCGTCCGTAGGGCATTACGAAGGAGGAGGGCACGCAAATTCGCGCTGAAAACAAAAATTAACGCCATAAGAATGCAAACAAACGGGTTGGTAAATGTGATTAGTTAACGCTTCTTTAAAGGGGCACTGACACACCAAAATCATATTTTTTTTTTTTATTATCCGAAACGATTGAAAACGATGCCGGGACATTACCCTCAAATTTTGAAACTTTAAAATTCAGTATTTGTGAATTCAAAAAACAATTTCCAAATGCCGAATTTGAAGTTCCCGCGCGATCCACGCCAGTGCAGTGAGTCAGATTTTGCGGTCTCCTGCGACTCGACTTTCCTTCGGACCTCCGCCGTTGTCACGGCGACCCCAACCGAGGAGGAGGTGAGGGATAGAAAGGCGCCGGCGGGAAAAAAACGGTCTTTCTCCGACTCGCCAACGGGCGCTGCCAAGTTTTCCGAGGGAGGGTACAAATCTAGGAAGCAACATCACACCGAACTCTGATTTCTGGTATTTCAAAAAGAGGGGCCGTAGTGCGTTCGCAATTGCGTTAAAAAACATGTTTTACGATTGCCGTTATTAAATGTTATAGAAATGTCACCTACAAAGCTTCTAAATTTCCTGATTTTTGACGTCACCGATCAAAAGAAGCGAGGAGGTGAAGGCGGGAAATACAAATGCCAAAACTAAAAAGGCGCGCGCGCGCGCGCGGGAAAATTTTTTTTCGCGATGCGGTTTTTTTTTGCGTGTCTATGACTACAAGTTGCATCGTTTTAGACAATAAAAAAAATACGACCTTTGGGTTGTCAGTGCCCCTTTAAATAGTACAATTGATTTACCGGAGGAAGGCGGTTCCAATCAGATGACGTTCTTGGTGTGAATGATTAAATCTATGCTCAGGTTTCACAATGAGGTATTCCGCATTCTTATGATTCACTCGTGCAAAACTTCATGAGGGGTTAGGGAATAATTTACTCTTCACTGAAGCGTTAGAATTATACATTTTGTAGAAAGGGCAGAAACGAGGTATTTTACGATGTGAGGAGAGGAAGGAATAAAGTGGTTTTCCTAGACGAGACGCCAGCGGTGCGAATCACGCGATCATTGGCTTCCTCGGGCCACGTGACATCCTAGACTCCTATTCGCCCTTTTTTGTTTGAAAACAAACCCAGTGGCGCCATCTATTCGGTAGCCCCGGCACAAATCCGGTTCGCGTATATGGTCTAATTTTTTACTGCTCCTTTTTTATCGTAAAAGTGAGTTAAGTCTGACAGTTCTATCAGTGGCCATTTTTAGGAGATAGCGTGTACATTTGATTTGGCAAATAGTGCAAAATCCTCCGTCTAGTTCAGAACCGGAAGTGGTTGGGGGCGCACACTGGCGCCACCACGTTTCAGCTCAAGCGAGAAAGAGCGAATGCAGGCGCATCTGCGATCTGCCTCACTTTCAGTGTTTCCAGATGGCTTTTACGAGACATACAGGAGCGTTCCAGGCCGTTGCGCCAACGCACTTAAACAGTACCGTCACGAGTTCGTCGCCTCGGAGTAAATTGAAATGTATATATTCTACGGATGCATTCGGGAGACAGATTCCGTGCAGCGCGTCTCCCGAGCTCAAAAGAGTCTGAAAATAAGCGTACAGCGCAACTCAAACCACGTTGCACAATCGTTCCGCGGGATCCATTGTTTCTCCCTTCGATGGTCCGACCAAGAGAAGGGTGGCCCAACGCGCGCTCACCTTCCGGAATGCTGGCGAGTGCGCCCGGTTCCCCGAAGCGCCGCAGGGAGAGCACGATGTGAGTGCACAGCTGCTTGGTTACGTTCCTCGCCCTGTCGATCCGGTCCGACAGCACGCAGACCAGGGGTCGCCTGTACTCTGCGTGCAAATTCCGGAAGCGGCCGACAGTGCGCGATTGGCACTTGGGTTGTGCACGAACGCCCGCAGCAATGGCCGCATTAGCTCGAGAGAAAATAAACTGTGCTTTTGAAGAAGCATTGTCCCCGCGTGAACACGGGGTGCGTGAGCAACATTGGCCGGCCCGCTCAGCAAAGACACGGCCTCTGCCAGCGTCGGGCGCCTCGGTTTGTCGCTTACCGCTTCCGGGCGCCATGCAGCGGCGTCTTCTGTCCCGAACGCCGCCGTCCGAGTCATCTGCAGAAGCGAGCGTGGACTGCGTTATACCGATGCCTGTCCCGGGGAGCCCATTACGGATGTGGCCCACCTTTGGCCGAGGTGCCATCTGGTTCGGTGAACCTTCCACTTTTACCAACACAGAATTCTGTTGATGCTTAATTATAAAAGTCCCGCCGAAAACGTGCATTGGAGGCTCTAATATTTATCCCTCAGCCGGTAGGTTTTACACGCTCATGGAAGCCGACGAAACGAAACCAGCGAAGCGGCGAAGCCTGAAGCCAGCCGAACCAGCAGATCACGCTCGACAAAACAGAACAGGCGTGCGACACCGAAGGCGCAGTCTGGACAGCGCCAATATTCCTTCGCGTGCCTCTTTGCAATGTACCCTTTTGTTCAAATGCAAATTTAAACTAATTTACTTTTCATTTCAACATAAACATGTGTTCGTGTCTGTGTGTGGGGGATGCGAGAAGGAAGCGCTGATGAGGCAGCCTGATGTGGCCGTCAACCCCTTTTCACGAGGCAGTAGCAGCGGCAAAGAAAAAAGCAAAATATTCATACTTCGAGTACAGCCAAATACTGTAAACGACTTATTTTTCGCGGGCTCAATATTTCGAAATTTAGTTCCAAGCTGAAGTTTTGAAATAATTCGCTGGTTTTCATTTTCGCGACTCGGTGGGATCTCAATATAGACTCCAATGTGTTTACATTTTACCGGAATAGTTCGCGGGACCTACTTTTTGCGAATTGTAGACGATTCGTGAAATTCGCGAAAATTAGATCTTCACGATAATTAAGTCGTTTACAATATACAATAAACGAAGTACGCAATTCACCAAAACACATACCAAAAACACTTATTGATTCGAAATTTAGCAACAATAACGAAGGGAGTCAATCATCTACAGCAAAATAGCATAAACAAACCCAACCGGCGCGTCAAGACAAAGTGCCCACTATTTGCCAAAATACAGTGCACATGAACCTGTTCGGATTACTCGCGGGATTAGTTAATTGTGTTGGTTCGTCGGTAAATTCCTAACCTTTGTTGATTAAAAATAAGTTCACGATCAAAGTTATTTGCTCATGCATCGATATTCTTAGCTTCCGAGACGTGCTGGGCGCCGCACCCGTAGAGTCTCGTGAAACCGAAACTTTGAGTCCTCTCGGTGTGGAAAAAGATCAGGACCGGAATCTTTTCTGCTTTTTGGGGCATGGTATACTTGCTCGGGGTAGTGGAGTGAAGGACAATTGAAATATCATTTCCCAGTCGCGACAGACGTTTAATAAATTCTACTGTCTAAAACCTTGAACCAACCCTGCAGCGGCATGATTGTCACATTCGTAAATACAACAGCAGCGATCTGATTCTTCGAAATAAATTGTGCTGTAATCTACTGTCGCTCACGTTTTCGGGCCGATGCAATAAGGTGAGTGGATTTTGATTGAGAGAATATAAAAAAACCGCAAGCTCAATTGCATCGCATATTCAGACTTCGTAAGCTGTCGTAGCATTTAGGGTGTCAAAAAAAAAAAAAAAACATCCGCATTTTTCTTGTACGTTTACGCACTCTGTTCTTTTAATATCTCGCTTTCACAGTTTAGGCAGTATTTCAAATTCCCAACACGGGCATGCGAATCGTAACTAAAGACAGCGCATTGTGTCAGCCCGGCCAGGTGCGCAGGTCGGAACACGACGTTCAACTGCTACTCATGCCTAACATCAATTCACACAGTTTTCAAGGAAAAAAAAAACTAAACCGGCAGAAACATGCGCACGGACACACCGCTGTCGAGATGTTCGCGAGCTTGCAACTTGCATTCCGGATTTCGATGACGCCGTGGTCGTATAGAGGAAACAATTTATTCCTCAAGGATGTGATCTTAACCAATTGACAAATGCGACACAAAACCTTTTCGTGAGATATTTTTTCTGTATGCAAGTTTTCTAGCATGGGCCGGTCAACAAGAACGAGAAGCAGACGCCTCTCCACGCTCTCGGCGTTCCCGCCGCTTCGTCGGTTTGAGCGGTTCGAGCGTAAAAACCACCACATTTTCTCCGGAACAAGAGCCCACCGGCCGCTACCGGAAACGGAATTGACGTATCCCGAGATTCGTATCGTTTACGAAAGGGCGTAGTCAAAGAGGTTAGAAAAGAGGCGACCCCAGAAGAGGTTGCATTGCCGAGACTAGCCTCATGACGTCATCGCCCCTGCAGTCCCTACAGTCCACCCTCCGTCGTTTGAAGCGCCATCTACAGTTTCGTTTCAAAACTGCGTGGTCTAGTGAGTACGGGGGAACGCCATCTAGACGCTGTGTTTCGAGACATAGGTATTCCACTGAATACACTGCAGTTACCACAGCACCAGCCCCCCCCCCCCCCCCCCCCCCAAGAAAAATAAAATGGTGGCGCGTTCAACGAAGGGGGCGAGCCATGGGGGGAAAGGGTGTACCACTCGTGCAAGCAGCGTTCTTGGGTAATTTCTTAACTTAACTCATCTAGTAACGTTGCCCCCGGTCTAGCAAGATTTGATCAAATTGAACTTATGACTTCTGCGCAAACATTCATAATTCGAAAAAGCAAATAAATCACAAAGCAATTTATTTCATATTACATAAAACGACTACCAATGTTTGCACCGGGTTTAAGGAAACGTATCTACTTTTAATTCTTTAGATAGTTTAATAATGTAAACCAATAAAACAATAGAGACAACCGATCTTGCACATTTCCTCCGCCACAAGACGTCACCTCGTTTTTCAACTTTCGCGCACGCGTACAAGAGTCCGAATTTCTCTGGAACTTCGCGTTAAAAATTTAGACAAGGTCCAACCTGGTCGAACTGGAAACTCGGGAGGTTTACGACAGAGTGAACAGCGTGCTTACTGAGCGTCGACTCGGCGTCCAGCTCAGGCTCCGGCTTCACTGCGAGGGAGCAGAAGGTGGGTGAGGGCCGAGGGCGAGCGGCCCTCGGTGCCAACCTTGGGCCGTGCGTACGACTTGGAGCCTGGCGCCCGGAGCGCCGCAGCGTCCCTCGTAGTCGTCCAGGTCCACGTCGTAGGCCGCCACGCAGGCCGCCGGAAACACCGACAGCCCGTGGCTTATCTGCCGACCCCGAATGACACTTAGATCCGGTTTCTGCTCGCGTTTAGGACGCCGAGCTAGCGTTGGTGTCACGTTCTCTTGCCCAATTAAGCGAGGCTCGGGGATGTTCTACGGTACTTTGTACGCGATACATTCCTTCCGATAAACTAGGAATTAGTTGTTTTACCATGCTCGCGATTGCCTCATTACTTCACCCGGTATCTACAGGGTGATACAAGGAGACGCCAGGCTCTTTAAATCGACCGGAAAATTCGGTTTCTTAACCTATCGCGCTACGACTTTGTGCAGCGTTGCTTACAGATGGTGCATTTTATTTTTTGTAACATTTGCAAAGAGCGAACTTACCTGAGGAAAAAGTAAATAAAAAAAAGGCTTAGCTCCTATGGAAACGCAGCGACGCCACTGGTCTGCAAGCAACACGGCGCCGTTTCGCGCGGGAGACAACAGATGGCGGAAGCGGTCGCGACGCCAACTGCCGCCAACGAACGAGCATACGACGCCGAGAGGCGGCGTCTTTTCTTTAGCAGACAATCTTTTCGAATCAAAAGCGGCGCGAGTTTTTTTCATATCAGTTGTTGTTTTTGTTTCTGCGACTGTCGCCCCCTGCGGAACGCGCGCCGCTTTTGAGTCGAAAAGATCGTCTGCTAAAGAAAAGACGCCGGCTCTCGGCGTCGTATGCTCGTTCGTTGGCGGCAGTTGGCGTCGCGACCGCTTGCGCCATCTCTTGTCTCCCGTGCGAAACGGCGCCGTGTTGTTTGCAGACCGGTGGCGTCGCTGCGTATCCATAGGAGCTAAGCCTTTTTCTTTATTTACTTTTTCCTCAGGTAAGTTCGCTCTTTGTAAATTTTACAAAAAAAAATGCATCATCTGTGGGCAAAACTGCACAAAGTCGTAGCGCGATAGGTTAAGAAACCGAATTTTCCGGTCGATTTAAAGAGCCTGGCGTCTCCTTGTATCACCCTGTAGTTGTTTCGTGTTTTTGTGTTTTTACTTCAAGCTGGAGAGGAGTAGCATTCTAAACAGACTGGAGTGTCTACTTCCTTGCAAAGCACTTGTGAAAGCCAATCGCTGAAATGTACACAAAACGCTCAGACATCGACGACGCCCAAGATAAAAATAATGTGCGCTGTGACAATCATCATGCTCAGTGTCCCAGCGCAAATCGTTGTTTTACAGCGAGAGCTGTTCGTGGGGGAAGGGCGTGCTAGTCCTTCGTGAAAACTCTCGGTGCCTCGACCGTGCACGCCATGCGAGAGCGACGAGCGCCTACTTGAGGCGTTTTAAAGAGACGCCGTTCTCACTTTGACAGTGGCTGGAATCGAAAGCCCGTTGTGCCGACTCGCACGCACGAGTATCCGAGCAGACGAGCCTGCACGCCAATACCTAAACCTGGGAAATTTCCTACTGGGTCCGAAGAACGCGACTTTCAGTTTTTTTTTTTTTTTTTTTTTTTTTTTATTTCAGTTTGTTCAGACAATACATTTTGTCTGCAGTACCAAGGCAAAAGACCAGAAGGTCTGACGAGGCCTTGGTACCGCTACATAAATGAAATATTAAGAAGACAATGACACTCGTCGACAGCAGAGCACACTGAAACAAGAAGCGCTCTTAAATAAAATATAATGAATAACAAAATATACATATCAATGACATTTATATAGTACACATTTTGATACTATAAAACTATACTATAATACTATAACACAAAAAAACCTACAAAAAAAAGAAAAGAAAAAAAAAAGATAGCAAAGAGGATCAAACCAGATTTAATTTTTTGTATTTATTTAATGTATTTAATTTTGTTTTTCTTGTATGATGTCTGAGTGTTATTACAGTATTGTGTTCTGTAGGTTTCTGCATGCGCGGATTTTTTGTTTTTGCCGCTGGATTTTGCCGTCCTTACCGGCCGCTGGCACCTCGTCAGGCAACTTGTTTGCCTTTTGTGCCAGCGGACCGTTCAAGTCGAATCTGTATTTGACTTGGAAAAATAAAAAAATGATTGATTGATTGACTTCAGCTCAGTTTGCAACATTTGTGGGCAAGAGAGCTTCTTTCACTATGCTTTTGTATCTGTTCAGCGATATATTTGACGTGATAAGTCTACGAAGATAACTGTGTGTATTAAGGATGTTAGGAATTTGAAATGAGAGCGTTTGTCTGCCCATGTTTGTCCTGATTTTGGTAAGTATAAACTTGTCATTTCGAGTGTTGTAATGGTGGTCGGGTCGAGTGCATGCAGATGGATAGCTAGGTTGTTGAAGTCTATGGTCATGGAATATGTAGAGTGCAAGTTTATGAATGTAGAGTTGTTCAAAGCTCAAAATTTTATACTTCTCAAAAAGCGGAGCTGTAACTGCATCACAAGCAGAATTCTGCATTAGACGAACATCTTTTTTTTTTTTGTAGTAAATGCAGATGTGTTATATTTGTCTTTGTTGTCTGACCCCAGACAAGAAAGCAGTAGTAAACCTTGGTATATATCAGCGCATACTACAGTTGGTACTTCAGCCATTCCGGTAAAAGATGCTTTGCAGATGAAATTAGGCCTATTGATTTTGAGATTTCGTTTCGTATTTTATTTACATGGTATGTCCAATTGAGGCGTTCGTTAAACCACATTCCAATAAACTTATGATTATCGACACGCTCAATTTGAGCTCTTTCGAACTGCAGTGCATTATGTGTACTGAGGGCGCGATTTATTGAGGAAAAAATTACATATTTTGTCTTTTCTGTATTTAGAGATAAACCGTTAGCCACCAGCCAGGGTGAAAGTTCAATTAAATATTTGTTTATTGTGGTCTCTAGTTCGCTAAGATTGGCCCCAGAAAAAAATGCATTCGTATCATCGGCATACAGTATTAAATCTTCGGTAAATGGTATATGATGTATGTCATTATGTATGTCATGTATCTTGTATGTCACAGCGCCACGCTAATAAAGAGGCTCGTAGACGGAGTGCAGAGCAGGCACGGGAGTGCAGTCGAGAGCCGAAGCGAAAATGTCGTGAAAATTCTATAAATCGTGCTCGGGAGGACGAGCAGAAGTAACCGCCACGCCACAATTATAGCGAACTACACGAGCGCCCAGCTGCTGTCGCTGTTACGAACGTTACACATAACGAGTGAGTGAGAAAACGCTTTATTGTTTCCATAGAAGATGGAGCGAACGACGATCATGTGCTGGGAAGCATCCACCGACGATTTATGCTGGGGTAGGGACGGGTGGAGGTTAGATAGACTCGAAGGTTGGTGCAGGGTATGCGAAGAAAGGTCTGAAAGGCGAAAAGAAAATGTTGGAAGATGGTGTCATCGCTGTCCTCTTCCTTCATTATTTCACCGTCGGGCTGCTAGTTGGGTGTATTTTGTGTGTGTACGTCCTGTCCAGACTCTTCAATCAGGGAGAGTAGAGCGGACAGAATCGCTCTTCTTTTGGCCTCTTCCCAGACGGAACAGTACCAAGCTGCTAGTGTCGGAAGTCTGTCTCGCGGCTCCACGACGCTCGGTGCCACTAGTTCGCTCTTCTTTGAGGTCCCTGCATCCCCACAGGAGGTGGTGGTCGTCGGGCTTGGTGGGTTCCTTGCAGCACGTGCACAACTTTGGGTCTGGCACATAATTGGCCGGGTCAGCTCTCTGTCGCTTCGTGTCTTTGCACTTCTTGAGGATGGCCAGTGTTATTGTCTCCCGTGCGCGTAGTCTCCGCAGCAGCATCGTCAGGTGTCTGCGACAGCCTTTCGGTATGGCCTTCTCGGACTTTTCACCTTCTTTTTTTTTAATTTTAATTCGTTTAAACTTGTTATACCGTCTGGTGGTACGAGTAGAGAGACAAATGTTTATTTCTTTTCTTTTTCGATCTCACTCAGAAACTGAAACTGTTCACCTTCTTAGGCGAATTTCCGGCGGACTGCCTTCTTGATGCCGGCGCGTCCGCTTTGCATCGCACCGACCGGGTCGTAGCTTACGCCTGGTGCCGTCACCGGGACACCTCCTTACGTGCGATCGCCGGGCCGGAGGTTGGAACGGAAGAGCTCCCTGACAGCGTCGTGCGCGACGGAGTTTCCCGCCATGTCCGCGTAACCGGGTATCCATTCTATGGACAACATGTTTAGTCTCATTCGCAATTCTAGGGCCAGCTGGAATATTTGTTTGATCGTTCGATTGATCTCTAGCTGCGTCCTACAAGCTCTCACGACGTCTTGCGAGTTGGTGAATATTGCAACTGTGGTTCCTTTGTCGACCTTGTTTCTCACTTGGCGTGCTGCTTCTAACACAGCTTCGGACTTCTGCTTGTACGGCGGAACCGTATGCCATCGTAGAGAGTCTCGTGCGCGTGATTACTTCTTTCGGTGTATGACACTCTCTCTTTGTAGACTTGGGTGATTGGTGTTCCCAAGCGCTCGAGATTCCTTAGACTGTCCTTCACGCAACGGGAGACTGGGTAGATGAGTTCTTGCAGCGCGAGACGATGCTTCAAAACCCCTTCCAAAACGTCCACGAGAGATAGCCGATGACTTCATGTGCGCACATTGTCCGGTAACCCCACGGAAGCCCCACGGAAGCCCCACGAAGAGCATCGTCCGAAAACGGTCCTTCTTTACTGCCCACACACGAGGAGGTACGGGCGGCTAGAAACCTTAGCACCGCCGGCAAATTGATACTTTAGACCCATGTTGCGAATAAAAAAAACAGGACGCGGGATGGCCAAAAAAACGTGCTTTTCGTGTAAGGCTCGTCAAATGATGAGGCGATGGAGAAATTCAGCCTTCTGCGATAAGTCCTTATTTCGAACTCTTTTTTTTCGCCTTCCGCCCATTGAAAAGCATGCGGGAAGGGCCTTAGAACGCACCTGGTATCGCTGCGCCGCAGCGTTCTTCCGCACGCCTGCTTTCCTCGCCGTCACCATGGCAACGAACGCCGAATGAATGGAAGCACGCACGGTACCGCCGCGTGAAGAAAGCAACAGCTGACGCCATTTTACGAACGCCGTCTGCTAGCCAAAGCCGAACGCGGTATGTCAGATCAACCGCCTCCGCCGGTGCTCGATCGCCGTTTTCGTCACGTCCATATTCAACGGTAGAATAAACGAACGTGCGGTCCAAACCAGAGCCTACGTGCTAGGAACAGCGTCTCAGCTGAGACTGGGGGAAGAAAATTAATTGGGGGTTGTGGGGATATTTATACAGCGAGTCGTTGGTCAACCATTTTTAATGTTGGGACGAGTCACTCGCTGTAGGTGAGCAATTTAGCCAGTGCAGTACAACCGCTAGCCTGGGGTCTTTGACGTGCACCACGCAGTAGTGATACACGACCGCACGCCGGTACGATGCTCATCCAGATCGAAACGGGCAGGGGCGGGATTGAACCCAGGATCCCTCCGCCTCCGCCAAAGCTCGATCGCCGTCGGCGATCGAGCACCGGCGGAGGCGGTTGATCTGACATACCGCGTTCGGTTTTGGCTAGCAGACGGCGTTCGTAAAATGGCGTCAGCTGTTGCTGGCTTCACGCGGCCGTACCGTGCGTGCTTCCATTCATTCGGCGTTCGTTGCCATGGTGACGGCGAGGAAAGCAGAAGTGCAGAAGAACGCTGCGGCGCAGCGATACCAGGTGCGTTCTAAGGCCCTTCCCGCATGCTTTTCAATGGGCGGAAGGCGAACAAAAAGAGTTCGAAATAAGGACTTAACGCAGTAGGCTGAATTTCTCCAGCGCCTCATAATTTGACGAGCCTTACACGAAACGCACGTTTTTTTTTGGCCATCCCGCGTCCTGTTTTTTTTTTATCCGCAACATGGGTCTAAAGTATCAATCTGCCGCACCGCCAACGAACACTTAGCCGCGGAAAAGAGCCGCTTTCGAACGACACTCTTTTTGCGCAAGCTTGTGCACAGTCTTGATGTGCACCAAAAACACACACAGAGTAGAATTACTTTACACCGCAGGCAATGTGCATCTAGTGTTCCACCGGTTTGTAGCTTTTGTTCATGGCATAGAGTGAATACAATAACCTAGAGGGAAAGGTCCACGTATTTGGACCGCTTCGGAAAGACAGGACGACGAGGATATCGGTGGTCCCAATGGGATCTCATTGCTGGCGACGCTTTGATATGCCCAAAGAAGCAGGAAGACATCACTTGCAAGGCACGTATCTAGTATTTTTCTAGCTTTATCTGGCTCGAAAACACCGGTGCAGTGCAGTGTATAAAAAAAAAAAAGGTTTGCCAAACTTCTTGCTGTCGCTACGCTCACTCTCGACGCAATGCGTTAGCATTGAGCGCAGGGGTTCCGATTCAACGAAGCATAAGAATTCCAACCTCGCAACGATCCCCGCACTGTTGTGCTCGGAGAGCCAGTCTGTTCCCTTGGGCGTCGGCCGTTTCGGATGCAGCCACCACCTCTTCCTCCCTCTCCTGCTCCCGTGGCGCGTCATTGGAAGCGTGCCAGGAGACTCTTTCCCTCACGTGAGAGGGAAGGTGGACGGAACAAGCGAACGAACGGAGCGCACTGCGACAACCGCTAACCGCGCCGTGGCTTTACGAAGCCAGTCTAGTCCAGTTCAGTTCAAACTACGACTGTCCAAACGAAATACGGCTGCAGGCGCTGGAGCAATAAATGCTAACGTGTTTAGAAAACACCTTAGAATTAGAAGAATCATAAACCCCCAAAACAAGGAACCTTCATCCCCTCTTTCCGAAGCCGAGAAAATGGTTCGCAGCTGGCGAGCTCACCTGTAAAGGACACTCTGCCTCAAAAGAAGCCTCATAAAGGGGAAGCCCACCGCGTGTCATAGCAGGAGCTGCTACCTTCTACTCAAGTATCCCCGTTTCTCGTTAGCTTTCGCAGTTGGTAGTTTGGTTTTAAACGACCAAGTTAAACGACCAAGTTAAAAATTTTCATTTTATCTTGATCTTAGAAATCAAGTCAGTATACACAAAATGTGTTTCCGCGGCATTCTTCGGGGATTGTGGTGGACATTGCAGTGTATATATATATTCTTTTTTTTTACATTTTTGGGGGGTTATAGCATAATATTTTATTTCGAGCTGTTATTTTTTCTATTTGGTGGTGGGCACGTCTTGGATTTATGGCTTACTCCAATAAACTGTTCAAACGCGAACGTCGAACGCTTGTGTCCGGCTTTCGGTGTTTGAACAGTTAGTAGCTAGATATTACGGTGGTAGAGACAAAGTCAGCTAGATTTGCGCAGTGCTAGAATGTCGAACTCACAACTATGAGTGGTAAGCTCGATTATTTTTGGAATTTTCTTCTCTCTTTTAGCCCTCTTTTACAAACTCTTCAGTACGTGTTTCCCATTTCGTAACGGTTTCCGTGGCGTCCCATTTCCCTCGGGAATAACAGAACTTAAATACATTCTGCGTTAATAAATAAAATGGACGCGCACCCTAACAACTTGAACTCGTAGCGGCAAAACAAACACGCCTAACATATTGTCTGCGATCTTCCTCCAAATTCGTTGTCTCTGTCGTTCTTTCTCCGATGCTCCCAATGTGCCGCGTTCCTCTCCCCTCTTTGCCTCGCTGAATCAGAGGGCCGGCTGATAGCACAGCGAGCGCCACCGAGCGAACGCGCCACCAAAAGTTTCCAAGTGTTCTAAAAAGCTTGACAAATGACTTTGATCTAGTAGCCTTGGCTGGAAGCGACTCGGTGACTTCGAGGCCGCCACGTTCTATACGCGGCGACCTCGAAAGAGACGGCGCCTTCCGTCCCGACGGACGCTTCGGGCAATGAGTCGTGATACCACTGACCCGTCGAAACGGCCGACGGCGCATTTCTCGCACGCGGAGCCCCGCAAATGTCGTCCCCAGCGCATAAAACTGGCGTGGCGCCTAGAGGCGCGAGCGCGACGTTTTTGCGAGGAATCAACGTCGTGGACTAACCGCCACGGCTACGAGCGCAAACTCCCCACTTTTGATTCCGTCTTGGCTGTATGAGCGCTCGTACAGCGCAAGCCCCAGTGAACACTACCCGCTCGAGCTTGTAGCCTCGGTGGTTCCTCCATGACGTGCGGTAGAACATTGGTGGACAACTCGCCTTGGTCCCGAGGAGGGCTTGGCTCTCGTGCGTCTCCACCAGTCCTTGTCCCAGGCGCAGCTCGGCGAGGGCGTCCAGGCTGCCCGCTCCCGGCTCCCACTGGCCGTCACGGCACACCTGCATGGCCATGCCAAGCACGAGTCAACGCCGCGATGGCCCCTTCATCGGCTTTTCATCTTCAGGGGGAAGGCTGTGTTTATTTCGGCGCGAATATTGGTTCGAATAGTGCACCGTCAACTCTAGCAACTCTCGTCGTTCCCTTACACTGCGAACGTTATGAACGACGCGGTGCTTTTTGAAGCATTATGCACACACCCCTAGTACCAGGTGCGATCAAAAGTCCCCGAGACTGTTTTTCGAGTGCTAAAAAAAAAGTCAGCACTGTGATGCGTGCGCAACTTTCGAAGGCAGGGCGTGTGTCATAATGTCGAAAGGCGTCGTTCGACCTCTCGCTGTCTTCGATTCACGTTCTGACATTTTTGAAGCGCGACTGCCACTCAAAATACCTCGCACGATTTACTAGTGCCCCTGCTGAATCATGTAAAAAGTCTCCTCTCTAATTTTTTTTTTTTTTTTAGTTTGACAAAAACCTGAGGTTTGCTTTCGCTCTGGTGTGCAGTCCATGCTGAAATCGCCATTGTGCTCGTGCACGTGGTCGCAAAAACGCCAGAAGCGCCGCTCCAAATGTTCACTGAACGACGTACGCTCTTTGCCACAATGAGGCACAATGGTTCCTGTCTTCGACAGCTGAGCATACTTCATAGTGTTGTCTTATATTTTTATGCTAAAAAATAAGTATATAAACGTTTTCATCGCACCTCGTGTTTATGTATGATCATATCGCGAAGAGTCTCATTCAATAGCTTATTGTGAAACATGAAATTCCCGCTCAAAGTGCATTTATTTCAAACCCTCGATTCGTTGTTTAGCCGACAAGAGGTTTTATTTAAACAGCTGAAACAGAGGCGAATAATAAAGAAAAAATATATTTTATCTACGATTATAACGTGAATCTCCAATTGAAGAACATACGTGTTGTTATATTTTCTTTCTCACACATTATTTTTGTTTTGAAACAGTATCTTAATATTCAGCTTTTGATAGACTTCCTTTACAAAACTGGAACATAAATTTCATCGTCTCGACTTACTGAAACATTTCCTTGCAAGGTTTTCAGAATGCTCGAAAAACATTCTAGAATAACACGGTGTTAAAATACTCCAAATGGCTTAACGCTGCGCCTCCTTCAGCGAGCCGTACTGTCAAAGTCTCTGCCACCTAAAGGTGGCAACCACGCCCTCTTTTGTGAGTAGCGGCGTTCGTGGGGCTGCAACGCTGTTTTTCGCGAGTATCGTTTTGTTTTTTGCCAGTTTAGACTACCAGAAGTTTCCGGCAATGAACAAGAAGAACTTCGCGCCACGGTAAACGCCAGATACGAAACGAACGAGTTGTACCCTTCTGCCGGTCCCCAAGCAGAGGACCGTCCGAAGGTACGGCGTCATGCGATGTCGCGCAGCCGACAAGCTTGGTCTGCGAGAAACATTTCGCGCCAAGCTTTTTTACAGCCTCCACGAGCCATGTCCCCGGAAGTTCATAGGGCACCTTTTATCGTAGATTTTTAGCGAAGCATCTTTTTGTCTTTTCTGTTCATCATGTTACACGACACCGCACAAGCATCGCTGCAAAGTGGCTGTGTAGTCAGCGCCGCATAAGGCTACTAGCCCGATGTACTTAAGCCACATCACGTATTAGTGGTTTGCTCGAAAGATATCGCGGCCGCTCGATCCCTGCCTCTCCACCGGGACATGCGCGGAAGCAGCGATTTCACCGAGTTGGTCGTCAGCGGACGAGGCTTTCGCTCGAGCCTCGTGCCACTGGCGCTCTTTTCCCGATCCCCGACAAGGAGAGCCCCTCGGCGGGCCGTCGCTAGCGGTGCCCTCGCACACCGAGACAGGCGAAGAGGAACGGCGGCCCACCGGCCATACCTGCATGTAGCTGAGCAGCTCGCTGCTCTCGCAGGGTCCGTGACGAGCTCGGGCGCCCCTGAAGAGCACCGCGCCCAGCGTGACCGAGAAGCATGAGACCACCTGCTGGCCACGCTCAAGCAGCAGCTCGCTCATCCACGCCAGCGCCTGGCCCTGCACCACGCGAGGCCCGTCGCCCAGCTCGCTTGCCGGCCACCTCCGACGACGCTCAAACAGCGTCGGGATTAGCGAATAGACCACCACCAAGCAGGCTGCACTTAGAGGCGCTCCATTCCCCGAGTTTCGTGCGGGCGCCGCCATACTTGCGCTTATTGACGATCGTTACGAGTAACAAATGCGACTTTTTAAGCTTTAGACACGCGGGCACAAAGCTCGGACGATATTGTTTTGCTTTGCGCGTACTCTTTTAACATTTCTGGAGGACGGAAAAGCGTTTGCTACAATTGCAGATAAAGTTTCTGATAACTGGCACCTTTAAGCATGAAAATAGATCGAGTGTTGTTCCTCCGAAGTGTAGTCTATTTAGTGAAAAAAAAAACCTAACAATGAAGAGTGCTGCTCGATACTACAGCGCCAAGAAATCGCCCTAACACGATACAAGTATGTGTTCTCTTTAATATACCATTGTTCTAATTTGTTAGCCTTAGCAAAAGCGCTGGATGGATGTTATTAAGTTTCAAAGTAGCGCCAAGCTGGCGCATGCTGCGACGCCCTTGAGCCTAAAATGACGTCACCGCAAATGTAGCGTGTTGCGGCGGTATCTACTGCACACCGATACCAGCGTGCTCGCAAACGATGGCGCGTCACCGGCAGCTACCGCAGACCAATGGGAGAATCTGGATCTGAGATACGCCAAAATAGGATCGCCCGCAACACGATCAAACGATGGCGCTACTTTGACAAGTGAGGATATCCAGCGCTTTAAGCCTTAGTCGGAGTGATATAGTTTTAAAAACTCTAACAAAAAAACGCCCAAAAAGAGGTCGAAAAAATATATCTCTAAGCAATCGAGACAAAACGATAAGGAAGTGTTTGAAAATGAAATTCAATCTTGACTTTCTTCGGAAAGAAACGATAAATATTTGAATAAACTATGTTTATATTTACATCGTTTCAGCAATTTCGTATAATTTATTTTTGACGATACAGTTTATGACCACGTTTTGGCTTTGGTCTTTTTTTTCCATAACGCGGCGAGCTAAATTGTAATTTATCGCGATTTATTCTGCGTGATCCCGACTCCAGAGCCACAAAAAGGAGTGAGCAGCGGTCCACATACCAGAGAGAAACGTTGCTGCTGTCTCCGTAGCGCAAATATTTATTTGGTTTACCACGATGATTTGAACCGGAGGCGGGGAATAGGAGGAAATTTCTTTTACAGCGAAAGAGAAAGTAACAGGGACAAACAGCGTCTCTTCGGAGAAGCTGTCTGTCCCTCTTACTTTCTCTCCCACTGTAAAACATTTCCTCCTTCTGCCCCACTCTCGGGTTCAAATAATCGGGGTAAACTTCCACCAGCTCGCCTGCGCAGTGGTCGTAATTTATTTATTTGGTGGCTCGAGCCTCTTAATCCCACCTTTTCGAAAAGGCAGCCTTTTTATGGCATCTGCATTCCCATCAGCTCTAGCGGAGTATTTTCTAAGATGAATGAATAAGGCATAAACGCCGAAAAATCGATCTAGTATTCGGTGTTACGTTTTATCCAATATTTCGTCAAAAGTAAATTCAGCGAAAATTAACTTATGTTTTCGGGTCCGAAGTACAGAAACTTTAGGTTACGCATAACTATGATTAAACCGTCAATGGGGATTTCATTCGTCGCATCTCGAAAGTAGGCAGGCAAGCACGAAGTAACAAGAAATGCCAGTTTTAGGCCGCCTGCCAAGAAAAAAAAAGGTAATCGGATAAAGCGACTGATAAAACGATGCGGTAAACCATTTTAGCACTTGTAACTCCGTAGGTCTTGCTGGCATTGAATTTTGAGTAATCAACACCGAAGCGGGAATTGAAAAAATACCTTTCACGGGAGCCACCGGTCATTTATTTCCCGAATGTTGCGAAGAAGGCGAGAAACACTGGGTACAAATAAGAATTGAGGTTTTTAGAAACGTATAGACGCTTTCAGGCAGCTGCGCATGGGCGGCGCCATAACCGACCTTCAGTTTTTGTTCCCTCTTATTCCGTTCGCTCCACTTCATCATTATCACAGTAGGTCAGGTCATTGCCATTTTAGATTCTACCGCGTCCTTCTCCCCAGCATAGGCCGTTGTGGAGACTCGTCAACGCCCGCTTCAGTGGATCGGCATCTCGGCAAGACAAGAGAAGGTCGGCTATGGCGGCTCAATTTGGCGCGCGCTGAAAGCGTCTATATCAGAGATCGTTTGGAATCAAAAGGAAGAAGACGGTAGAGAAAATACATTGAAACGCGCATTTTGTGAGATAGCATTAATAGTTTCCGAACAAAAGTGCAAATAAAAAAAATTGATAAAAACACTTAAGACTGCTAACGTGTAAAAATGCGCTGTACGCAGCGCATTCCTACGAGCCTCGAGCCACTTCTTCGTTTTTTTCACACGGCACTCCGGCTCCACGGCTTCCGTGACGATGGATCTGCGTTGCTGCGCTTTTCTTTGTGTTTTATTTTTGAGGCGCGTCCGGCTTGACCTTGAGCTGCCCCGCCGGCTTCCGTCACGAAGCATCTGATATGACTCGTGGCGGGCAATGGAAATTTATTGCTCGTTTCGCTGCTACAGACAACGCCGGCTTCGCTCCGTGGGACAATTAATGCTTTCCCATTAAAAAATTGCGAATGTGCCTCAGTGCCCGAATTTCACGATAAGCCGCAACAACGTATCTAGGAAATCCGTAGTTTCTGTCGAACACACGAGCGCTGTGAGAAAATCGACGAAGCGATTTCTTCGCAGCCATCCGAAGATAAACTGCACCAGTTGATTTTAACTGAGTCTTCCGAAGGCCCGCGTTCACGCACATGCGACTTCTTAAAACCGAGTGCATTAAAACCTCTTCAAATCTCTTAGAACGAAAGAACATACTGGCACGCCATCTCTGCGGTGACTCTGGAACTTGATATAAAGCGCAAGTTTTGCTTTATTTGCCAGGTCAAATATACCTACGCAAAGTGCTCGTTAATAGCATTGATTTCTTGGAGCCGAACAAAAAACGAATGAATATACGTGACGGCCAAGTACTGCTACCCGAGAGGTGGCGCCGGTGTGTCGTCATAAGAGGTCCCAAGAAGGTGTGCGACCGTCCAAGATGTCTGTACGCACAACTCACGATAGGCACGGACGGCGCCACGGACGTCGCGTAGAAGACGGAGCTGTAGGCCGTGCGGCAGGCGTTGCTCTGAGCCTGCAGGTGCGTCTCCAGGACCAGGTAGTCCAGGTGACTGCAAGCACGGCACACGACCGGAGCCCTCCCGCTATGCGCTTCGTTTTGTCGCTCCATGTTAGCCTGATGCTTTTGCGCACTACGCATTCAAGGCTGCAATCCTTGGGTTACCGGCCTTTGACGACAATGAGACAACGCAACTAAATGGCGGACAAATTAGCTATTTAGCGAAACATTGATGCAACGATAAAATGGCTGAACAGACTAGGCAAAGTTAGATGCCGATATTACCCAGAGTTAACGTAAAACTTACTTTGCTCTACCGACAGTGTATCGCTTTTAACCTGTCCCGGTTCTTCAAGACCGCTTTGTCAAGCACCTTACGATTATGCCTTTCACATATATGACCCGACGCTATTACTAAACTGGCAGTTCCGTTCCTATTTTTGAGTAAATCGAGAACCAAGCGGTGCAGCCGATGGGAGGCTGCTCCAAAAGCGGTTGAGTGCCGCGACCGGCGGACACTCACGGCGCGAGGGCGGCCAGCCGACCGGACACCAGGCTGACCGGCGAGTCCTGGTCTCGCACGCTCACTCCCAGCAAGAGCTCGAACCGTCCCAGCGTCGAACGCAGCTCCTGCACGGGAACACCTCCGAACGTTCATGTCCGTTTCACCCCGCTCCTCGATACGCGGCAGCCTGTCGCGGGCCCGGTTTTTCGTGTTCCTTTATGGCAAACATGCTTGTTTTAGAGCGCAGCTCTTAAGCGCGGTTCAAACAGACCCGGAATACAAACACGGGCGCCGGAACCCGTAGTGACGTCAGCGCTCCCTCCGTACGGGCGGTGACGTAATTACGGCTTCCGGCATCCGTAGTCAACAGTTGAAAAAATTTTCAACTTTCTCCTTCCCGGGTCGTGACGTAGGTTTCCGTATTTTCTCCGCGGCCAATCAGCGCGGCGCGCTTCCCTCCTCCGCCCTCCTTGCCACCGGCGTTCACGTGGTTCCGCGTGCAAATGCCTCAGACGCTCCGTGCTTACTTGCAAGAATGCCTGCGACGATGAACTTCCCGCCCGTCTCCGACGCGAGGAGAGCTGCTCAAGTTGCAGAGTGCCGCTGCCGCGAAGAGGGCTGAAGTTGCCGCTGCGTTTGACGTACCCCAGAAAACCTATAGATTAATTCAGCTAGTTCAGCGGTACCCCTGGATCTACGACAGGTATCGTAGCGACCACAAGGACCAGGACAAGCGAAAGAACTCGATACTGCTTTTAATAATTTATTCACATGGTTTCGGAGACACGGGAGGTGGTTGCAACCCGATGAAACGGCATCTTCAATGCAAATATGAGTGGCCTTTAGAAAGGCCGTTTGTAGAGGCAGGCAGTGGTTGGCTTGCTGGCTGCAAAGAGACCGGAAAGGCAGTGAGATGCACTTAAAAGGTTAAAATGGTTAATGAAACCGGTATGCGCTGTAGATGAGAGTTTTAGGCAGTACTGTACGACCGCTAGCCTAGGGTCTTTAATCCCGTCACGCAGTAGTGAAACACGAACGCACGCCGGTACGATGCTCATCCAGATCAAAACGGGCAGGGGTGGGGATTGAAACCAAGATCCCTGGGTTCTGCAGCGCGAGCTTTCGTGCAGAATTCACTCACAATCAGCTTGTAAGCACACATCCTAGCACAAAGGACAAGGAAGCAGAACGGGCTTCGGTCATACATGCACTCAAAGGAGCACAACACCGTGACCAGGTTTTGTGAACAGAGTGTGTCGTATGAGCTGCACATGTGCATGCCATTGCTATTTCTTTATAGACCTTTCCAATGTTTACAAAATCACAGTCCAGCGTGCGATCTTCACAGCCCAGCACGTGCGTGTTCGTCGCTTCGTAAAGCGAGGAAAGCAACCGCCATATGCACGAACGCTCAAGATGGCACCGGCCACACGCTCTTTTTTGGAAAGGTCTATAGAACAGACGCAGTAAAATCTTACGAGCGTGTGACTGTTACGAAAGCTATTCTCGTGATCCTGCCGCGTTAAAAACGATCTAAACGTGGTTTCACCGCGGGAGCGCACGCTCCACGTGAGTATTCCTGCGAGCGACGCGCGGGCCCACGTGGAACGCCACTTGATATATAACGTGAAAATAATCCAAAATAAAAAGCAGCACACCCTACCTGGCTCGTGACATTCGGAAGCACTCGAAGAAGTCCCAGCCGTCGGGGTCTTCGTACATCTGTCTCACGATGGTGGCGTACTCGCCGAGCGTTTTCCGAGACTTCAGGAGCTCGCGGACGGCTTTTCGCTTCTTTTTCTTCACGCTCCGCAGGTACTGCTCACACGCAGCCGCGAAAGTAGTCAGCCGACGCTAGTTGATAGTTCTTGCATTTGTGACGTACCTCATTACACAAAGGTTCATAAGTGAGGCAATTCGAGCTTCGTAGCCGGGATCCTGCCAGGACGACGCCATCGCGAAACAAAGCGACGAAAACGAGGCGCCAGTGCCGCTCTAGACGGAGCGCGAAGCGTGGCCGGCGTGGCTGGCGTCGCCTGCCTCGTCCAGAGCGTCTCGCCTCGCCCGCGCAAGCGGCGACGACCCCGCTTGACGACAGCCGTTGATTGGTTGCCTGGGGCGCCGCCGTGACGTCAGCTCCCATATACAGAGGGCCCGTGACCTCGCGCAGTTCCAACCAAACCGTGACGTCAGGCCGGAAGTGATTATGTAAGTACGAGTTCCGGCTGCCGGGTTCCGTATTCCGAGTCTGTTTGAACCGCGCTTTAGGCGCCCGTTTCCGGCTTGAGCGGCGTCGCCGTTGCCGTCGGCGTAACCGCGTAGCGCATTATGGGTAAATTTCCCCGCTAAATTTAGCGGAAACTTTTCCCCGCTAAATCTAGCGAAAAAATTTCCCCGAAAAACTTGCCCGGCAAATCTTGCGGAAAATTTTCCCCGCTACATTTAGCGGAAAATTTTCCCCGCTAAATCTAGCGTAAAAATCTCCCAACTAAATCTAGCGGAAAATTTTCCCCGCTAAATCTAGCGGAAAAATTTCCCCGCTAAATTTAGCGAAATAATTTCCCCGCTAAATTTAGCGGAAAAATTTCCCCGCTAAATTTAGAGGGAATTTTTCCCGCTAAATTTAGCGGAAAATATTTCCCCGCTAAATCTAGCGGAAAATTTTCCCCGCTATGTCTAGCGGAAAACTTTTCCCGCTAAATCTAGCGGAAATTTTTCCCCGCTAAATGAAGCGGAAAAATTTCCCCACCAATTTTAGCGGAAAATTTTCCCGCTAAATCTAGCAGAAAAATTTCCCCGCTAAATCTAGCAGAAAAATTTCCCCGCTAAATCTAGCAGAAAAATTTCCCCGCTAAATTTAGCGGAAAGGTTTCCCCGCTAAATCTAGCGAAAAAATTTCCCGCTAAATCTAGCGAAAAAATTCCCCGGCTAAATCTAGCGAAAAAAATTTCCCCGCTACATTTAGCGGAAAATTTTCCCCGCTATATCTAGCGTAAAAATCTCACAACTAAATCTAGCGGAATATTTTTCCCGCTAAATTTAGCAGAAAAATTTCCCTGCTAAATTTAGCGGGAAATTTCCCCGCTAAATCTAGCGGAAAAATTTCCCCGCTAAATCTAGCGGAAAAATTTCCCCTAAATGGAAGGCGAGCAGGAGGGGAGGAGGAGCATAGCCTCCTCTCCGTGCTTTCCCCTCCTCCTCCTCAAGAGCTGCGCTCTAATTCGGCGTTACAGGGAGTTGTAAACGGCTTTCATTTTTAAATTAATTTTCCGGATACGCAACTTGTGTAGAACTTTGCACTTGCGCTACGCGTCTTGCTTGGGCACTGTTTTGCCAGTGACCCCAGTTTTGTGCCTCAGCGATAACGGTTGTATTAACGCCTTGAAGCGCAAAATATCGCAGGGTCTCACGATCCCTAACGCGGCTTGAAGGCGGAAGCCCAAGCGCCGATGCATTACAGACAGATACATGGTTTACGGATGTGGCAGTACCGCGTCGGACTACTACTGAACGAAAGGTCGCGGGTTGCCAAGGGAGAAAAAAGTCTTTTCGGAGGAATATTAAAATTCGCAGATGTCACGTAAACGTCACAGACACCCCTACTGGACTGTGTCGTCTGCGTCGCCGCCTGCCGTAGACCCTGGCAAGTTTCTTGGCCCTATTTTTTACAAAAGGAGAGCTGCGCTTTGTACTTTTAAAAGAAAAACCCGATCGGTGAAACACACCTTTGACGAAAAGTTTAGGTTGCTACGTGCAGGCGTCAATTATTACGGTCCATTTTGAATCGAGCCTGGTGACTTGAGTCACCCTAAATATTAAACAATTTTGTGAAAAGCCCGAGACTGGAGAGGACTGAAAAGAAAAGGAGACGTTCTCCTTCTTATCCTTGTTGTCGACTGTCAATACTTGAGTCTCGAGTTTTTCGCAAAAATGTTTGATGTAGACCTTTTATATTTGTTTTTTTTTGCCTGTTCCCCTTTTTATTGTTGTGTCGCACTGTATACGACTTGGTATTATGTACCGTCCAAACTGAACATTCAGTTCTGCTTGGGGCGAAATATTAGTCTGCAGTATCTGTAAATAAATATAAAACCAATTTTGAGCCGCAAATTGTGTGCTGGGTAGTTGGGCTCTTATAGGTCGTGTTCAAATAAAAGCCGCACCGAAAATGAATACGCTGTCAGTGTCCCTTTAAAGCTGAAACAGAGTTGGATGACGGCCAGCGCCAAGGCGAACCTTCAAGCGCGGAGCGAGCTCCTGCAGCATCTCCGAGCTGGCGCTCTGGGTCAGCAGGGCGATGCCCTGGAAGCCTGTCGAGGCGAGCCACTGGGCAGCCGCCTTGCCCAGGCGGCCGGGGTCCCAGCCACCGCGAGCCAGCTCGTCGAGCGTGAGGCCGGCCACGGCTACCAGGACCTTCTGCTTGCTGGCTTCGGACAGGGTCCTCAGGGCCAGGAAAGTGGCGGCTGCGTCGGCACACGGGGAGCTCGCTTTGCAACCCCAGTCTCGAGGACAAATAAAACGAGGCAACCGCGAGATCATTGCTTTTCTCGCAGGTAGAAACCGCATCCATCGCAAGATCTTATTTGCACAGACATAAAATAGATGGGCCGAGGACTTAAATACAGTGCTCGAGGGACTTCTCTCCGGTTCTGGCTCAGTCGAAACGCGCCTAAGCTAACATTTTACAAGGATTATCCTTGGCCTTTCCAGGCTGCTGTGGACGTTGTTGGCGGGAGGCTGTGCTTCGACGTTTCCACAAGCTCGCGCCAGCAGCATTGGCAACGTTGTCCACTAGCAGGAAGAAGGAAAAGCACAAACTTTTCCTACTTCCTCGCTCAAAACAAGGGGAGAGTGTCGGGCAAGTTCCGAGGACGTCGTATCAAGCCCTTAGGCAGGGCAGAAGGGAGCAGGGACGAGGGCGGCCGCCCTTTTCTCGGCCGTCGGTCCGCCGAAGCGCGGGCGTGGCTTGGAGCTCACCGTTGACGGGAACGAAGGCGCCGCTAGCGGCCTGGTACCGGGCGTCTCTGTACACCAGGTGCGTGCAGTGCCTCCTGGGAAACTGGCGGGGCGCCGTCGCCCCCCGGGACACCACGCACAAGAGCGGCCGAGGCCCTGCGTCCAGAGGATGGCCACCGCGTCACGGCCTAGCTGGAACCGCCGAGCTGTCCCCTCGGCTGCGCTCGGCCAAACGCCACTGCAGGCGCAAACCGCACGAGCCTGCGCGAGTCTGCCGACCTGACTTCAATCAGTGTTGATGCCAACAGAACAGACCTTTCGCTAAGGGTTCAGTTGAGAGAATACTAGGAACGAAGGTACAAGCACTGCACGCGCTCGCCTTTCCCATACAAAAGATTCGAAGTAAATATCCAAAATAAAGTGTTTGGGAAACGCGCCTACGACGTGTCATTTCTTTTTTTGAAGAGTTATAGCTGCAGACGCCAGCACGCGCGGTGCGTGTACCTACGTTCCCGGCATTCCTTTTGAAGGTCGAGTAATTCGGCAAAATATTTATCGATGGCGCTTTCTCAGCGTGCGTCCGGTGGTTCGGCAATAAAAGTTTCGTAGAGTCAATTAACTTGCATAATGAGGCCAATTCCAAGCTGGCGAGTTTTGTGCGAAAGAAAAAAACTTACTTTAACAAGATTCTGTTTTACCCTCCTAAGACGATGTTTCTATTAAACAAAAAACTAGGTACTCGTACACGCATTTACAGAGGTCTTTCCAAAGTTTCCACTTACGGGACAACCTCGTTCCTGCCTGTCACTTTCAATTAGAAAACGTTCCAGAAATGAACGAAGATAGAAAACTATTTTACTTGCCGTCAGGGTGCAGCTTTCCTAAGCTTCGTCGACGGTCTGCTGAAAATATCAAGACACAACGAAACAGTCGGAGGTTTAAGCGCCCAACGGCCCTGGGTGCTCACCGGGGAGCTGATCGTCCAGCGAGCTGGGGCTGGAACTCACATTTCCCTCTCCTGCCAAAAGGACGAGTCAGGAAACATATTAGTGATATCCGCCGCAGCATTTTTGGCACCGGAGAAAACCTCGCTCACTCCACAAAAGATGCTAAGACGAAAACTCGCTTCCTTTCCAACGCGCGTCTGCTTGAGTGATGTAGTCAGATTACTAAGGTCAAGCATTAAAGCAACGACCATTCAAAACAGAATTTTCCACCTCCTCCTCCTTGAACGACAAAAGAAGCTGCTCATAATTTAAGGTCGAAGCACCCTTCTTCGACCCCTTGATGCTCAGGTGTGAAACGTGGATTGGTTTAACGTCGCTCAACGTGACTCGGTGCCTGTCAACCGTGGAAACACACTCGGCTGTCCTTTGAGCCGACACCTCTTGATCGATGGTCGACAGACATGATGCGATGCAGGAGCGCCGAACCAACGTAAGTCCCATTTGGCAGCTGAACATCAACGCGGGAACGCCTGCTGGTGTTACGTTCAGGTGTACCGATAAAGCTAGTGTAAAAAAAAAAATTCGGAGCGTTTTTTTTTTCGTGTTTTTTTTTCTCCAAAATTAATTTGATATATGAGATAATAAATGCACGGTCAGTGTGTTTTTTTTTTTTTTTTTTCGCGCCACAAAACTGGCCTGACAACGCCCAGCGGCCTTGTGTGTGTCAGGAGCTCTGCCCTGAACCGTCGCAGTTCACCACTGGTTCAGAGAACGCGCTGCGTGAGCCACGCCGAAGGTATAAATCGGGAAAGCGGTTCCCTCCTCCTCAGCCTCTTCCGCTCCTCTCCGCGGCCCCTGGTGGATATTAAATCCCGATTGAAGGAAGGCCAGAGGAGTTCAAAAACGACGCGCCTGCTGTGCGCTGCTGCTTAGAACTCGTCCATCAGGAACATCAAAGTGTAGCTACAAAAACAAATTAAAAGCCTCATTGGTGCATCCCTAAACGTCCGAAGGCCACGTGCCTATTTTCTAATAAACGATTCGGAAAAAAAAAAGGTAAATTTCCCTCTTCACAACACTTCCGACGCCTCAGGTGCGCGTGCGCAGCTTTAATCGGTGCTCAAGCACGCGCTCACGTACTAAAGGTTCCCCGAGTATCCATGCTGGTTTCTCCTATGCGTGACTCTTCGAACGGAGAAGACCGCTTTACGGAGCCTATTGTCACGGCTCAAATTTACTCACCGATTTGTGTTTGCAAACAAGCTCGCTACCGCCAGCTATCGGCAGACCTCTGCACGCTTCCGGTTTTCCTCTTATTTTACAGCGAAGCTGTATACCTATACCAGCCAAGGAAATTTTCGTGTCGTTGGCGTTGTAAGCAAAAAAGAACTCACGGCGAACAATTGAAGGCAAAACATCATATCCCCTTTGAAATCAGGCATACAGCATACAGCTCAGTATCCGTTTCAATAAAGAAAACCAAAGAAAACCACAATACAAGCATCAAAACCACATGATGGATGATAAGGAACACCTTCCCACGCGCTCCGGTAAAGATTAGTTTTGCAGCTGCTTCGAAAGGGGTTGACGTCATTCGAAGCCCTCGTGTGAAGTGCAAACCGCATAATGGATGATAACGGCGCCTGCGAACAATGCGAAGCACGTTCCTTCTCCCCGCGTGTGTTTTCGTGTCGGCGTTCTCAAGGAAAAAAAAAAACTTCAAAACATTGAAGCGAAAAGTACAAACACCCCCGCATACAACATACAGCACAGCATTCGTTTCAATAAAGAGTAAAAACAAAACAAGCATCCTAACTATTAGCCCCGTGCGCGACCGAAAGCGTCGCTGTGGTGGGCCTTCCACGATTGGCCGAACGCTGACTATGACGTCGGAAAGGGGATTTTCATCGACGGAAATAAGAGGAATGAAAGAACTTTAATCTTGACGGCGTTGGCAGTGTTCCTTTGAGAGCGCAATGATTTCAAGCTTCCACCATGCTAATAACAAACACCATCTAACTTGTTGTTTGCAAGGTAATGACGTCACAAAGGGGAACCACAGGAGGGCGCCACCAAAACTTCTCGCCGCTAATATAATGAATGATGAGGAGCTCCTGAAAACAATGCGAAGCACGTAGCGCTCACCGCCTACGTTCCCGGTGAAGATTACTGTTGCCCAAGCCGCCGCGGCGACGGCAGCTTGCCACGTGGAGAGTGACGTCACTAGCCTTTCATATCCAGTCCAGTCCAGGAATGGAACTGTTTGCCCGGACACGTTGTCCGCGCTAGCTCGCTAAAACAATTCATGGATGATGTCGAAGCGCTCATGATGTGAAAGTATACCATGTCTCATCCACTTCGTTTGTTTCATATATTATTACCCTCTGTATAACTGTTTTTTCTGCACTATGGTTTTGCATCTGTGTTTTGTACCACCCTACTAAAATCCTCCGATGAGGATTAGTAGTATTCATAAATAAATAAATAAATAAATAAATAAAAGAAGAACCCGCCTATACCCCGTTTCACCTTACGTCCGGACCGGATGCTACGAGCTATCTTAGCCAATCCCGTTCTGTGGACGTGGTCCGTGATACGCTTTCCGCGCGTCGCTTTGGACCCTCTCTAAGGTCACGTGACACTCACACGGCCTTGGATTGGCTCCGATGGCACGTAACATCCGCTGCGCTTAAACGTAAGATGAAAACGGAGTAAAGCAACTGATTTCATTGTTGCTGCAGCACCGCGATGAATAGGCCACGCATAATTAGGACTCCCGAGGAACAGCGTGAATACTTGGAGCGCCAAAGCGAAAAGAAACGGCGATACGACCAGCGGCGGCGTGCTGCGACCGGCGGCGGCATGGTGCAGTGGGCAGTCGTTGCAGGTGATAGCACAGCTTCGCTGATCAACCACCTTCACAACGTGGATTAGAGCCCCATTTTTGTTTTATTAATGCGAAGGCATTAACTGTCTCATGAAGCGAGCCGATGTCCGCGCCAAACGGCAGATAAATTCGTAAAGCCGCTATCTGAGGCATCCCAGCTTTAAAGCCGTGCAAAAAGCCACCCAAAACGGCAAGTAAATAAAGCCGAAGGAAACCCCCGCGCGTCAGTTTCAATTAGCGCCACCCCACGGCGCTGTGTGCCCGCGCCGCCTAGAGTTCCTGTATAGGCTCCCTACGGGAGCCAGAGTTGCGCGTTCATCTCCGTGGCGCCGCCTTTCCTGCACCACTTCTGAGAAGAACTTGACGTCTGAAATCTAGCTCAGTGCTGCGCTGTTCCGCCATAATCTTCCCAATGGCTGCAAGTTGCACGTGCCTCGTGCATCGACGCACCTGGCGCTACTTTTGATGCATGAAGGGGCTTGAGCGCCGCCAGCACGCCAACCAAAGGAATCAGCTGGTGCGCTCGGGCGGAGGCACGGCTGCCCTAAAGTCACTGGATCCTGGGAAAGTAACGCCAAGCTCCCCGTGTGGTCACCATCTTGGTCCGTGAAATGGGCAATTTCTTCTTGACCCCTCCGTTCTTGGTGAGCCGATCTAGATTCGCTGGTGACGGGTAGCTTTATGGAGTCGTTTTTGTATACCGAGATTGTGCTAACCACACACCGGCGAAACAAGCGTACACCTTCGTGACACCACCAGATGCTGTGACGGTGCTTGGAGGCACTGAAAAATAAGTTTACTGTATTGAAATACGCAAAAAGAACAATATAATTGTATGAGATCCATGGAGATGGTCATGATATATAATTTGATTGCATACAGAGTGCCAAAGACTCTTATATTGGCGAGGAACGCTTCCAGTACGATGATGCTCCATCGTGATCGTGGCGCGACTGGTTTAGAACGACCCTCTGGAAGCTTCGAAGATTTAAATGGACCAAGATGGCGATATTCATGGCAACGTAGACCGATTAGCCAATCGCCTTGCGAGGTTTGGGTCGTCTGTATGTTAGTATCTGTTTGTGTCCGGCTAGCAGGTAGGGAAGGCAATGGCGCTACTTTCCCAGGATCCAGTGACTTTAGGCTGCCCGAGCGCACCAGCCGATTCCTGCAGCCGATTCTGCGGCACGGTTGTTGTCAGCGAGGCGCGGCAACTTCACGAGGACGCGCGCAAGAACGACATGCATGCTTTCGCATTCACAACTCATAAAAAGTGCTTTGGTGTACCTCGAGCCTTTTTTGTCTCATATCATTTTATTAGAGCGCAGCTCTTAGGCGCCCGTTTCCGGCTTAAGCGGCGTCGCCGTCAGCGTAACCGCGCGGTGCATTATGGGACGCGTGACGTCACTGGTGACGTCACTGATGACGTCATCAGTGACAATGACAATGGTGTCATCACGATGACGTCACACGTGACGTCACAAATTACGTCATCACGATGACGATGACATCATCGTCATCGTCACGTAACCTCAGATGGGTCACGTGACCCTCGTGAGGCGACGGCGACGCCACTCAAACAAGATGAGGAGGTGAGGAGGTGAGGAGGAGGGGTATACCCTCCCCTCCTCCTCCTCAAGAGCTGCGCTCTAATTCGGCGTTACAGGGAGTTGTAAACGGCTTTCACTTTTTGTACTACGTTCTACAATGCACGCTGGTTCTTACAAACGTTTTACACGTAATTCTCCTAAGGAAAATCTCCTTACCCGATCACTGCGCGTTGCTGACAAACAAATAAATACACTACCTTAACTCTACTGGGGCACCGAATACCGTGGCGCCCTCCTGGTACCAGCTCCCGCGGAATGCGGTGTATTGGGAACTCGAATCCACATTTTAAAGCTACTGCGGCACGATCGAATTGAAGCCTTTGAAAAGTCAGCTTGCCAAGGTAGAGGTAAAATATGGTGTACAACGACGTCAAAACTACCGATGCAATCGCGTGGTCTCATCTTACGTCTCATTTGCGCGAGTGCGTGCAATAAAACGCAAGATCAAACCACACGCTCGCGCCAGTAACTTAAAACTTCTTAAATCGTTGGGCGATGTGTGTGAAGAATTTGCCTTCTCGATAACATAAATAAAAAGAAGCTGAAGAGATTCTTGGAAAAACAAAACGAGTTAGAAGTGAATTTTAGCATATTTTTATCGTGTGAATTTGAATATCACGTAAGGTTTCCCCGAAGATTTAACTAAACGCGAGAAAGTACGAAAAACCTCCGACCAGTCGTTACGTCATAAAAGGATATTTGGGCCGCCAAGCGCGTACCACTCGCGTGTGCGGCGCGTGCAATTGCAAGCTGAGCCAGGTGTATTCCTCCGTACTGATACCAGTCGTAACGTCTTTTTCTAACCTTTTTTTAAAAAAATAGCGACAGTGCACGTGCATAGGTTTTATAGACGCTGAAGATGCGTGAGAGCGGAAATCTCGAAAATCTCTTTTATAACATAACGCTCCGGGAAAGAGGTGCTTCGGAGATACTTTGAAAAAGATTTTTTGCAGCGTTCGTGCACTGATCTCAATATTCGTGATCCTGGGGGTCAAATAAAAACGATTTAAGTCATTTTTCCTCAAATACAAAATCGCTTCAGTTTCCCTTTAAAATCCAGAGGTAAGAACCTATTAAAGAAACGGGCACATCAAAAACGGTGTAACTCGTGTTTACTTTTGCGTGCTTGGAACGGCTCTACGACGGGCGTGTTTGCCGTGTCCAAAAACGTGGCGCTCGGCCTTGATCCTGGAGGTGGTGGCACATGCCTGTTCTGCTCCAGGTCGCTCTGCAGCTTGACGGTCACGCAAGCTTCGGCAGCCACGAGTTGGGACACCATACCGACAGCGATACTTGCCCGTGTTTTCCGCCGAAACTCGTAACATCCAGGATCACGAATTTTCTCTTAAATTTTTCTCTTCCTCAAATTGGCAACTAGACGTACGAGCTTTTTCCATCTCTAACTTAATGAATCGACAGTACCTCACACAAAACCAAAACATGCAACAACACACTGCCTGGTTTTTGCAGCAATTTATATCCGAAGCCTCAAACTACCGAGAGAATAAGTCGAGTCTTACCAATGCCGAAACTAACACTTTCGTCGCGGATAGGATATGTGTCTCCGTTGAGAGAAAGTTTGCATGAACCGCTCAAATGTTACAAACGAGTGCGAATTCCGAGTCATTCTTGACCCACGCATTGGGAAGCGTTATTCTCACGCATAGAACTGTCGCGGCTTGAGTAAAGTCGCATTCACACTGGCGGCAAAGCTTTTTGTTCGCCAAGTTGTTCCGATCGGGGTTCTGAGAGCCAGTTAAATTTCACGCAAATTTGATGGGGGAAAAGGGAAAAAAATAGAGCACGAAACTTTCCGGGTTCGTGCAAGCGGCGCTTAATAAAGCGTCTGCACATAGTGCGTGGAAAGAAAGTGGCTCTCACACGCACCGTTACTGCTGTTCACAACAGCGTTCCCGGCTTCTGGGCGAGAAAAGCGCATCAAGCAGCTGAGAGACTTGGAAAGCCTCTTGTTCGCCGCTCCAAGTATTAGCGGGCGTGACGTATGCTGCACACAATCGCCTTTGCGTCTGACCGTTGCTTCCGACCGTTTACGACGAGCCAATACATTGGCAGGCCGGCGCAGTAAAGATTCGTTGTCCCGAGTCGAATGGGGTTGACGGTCAGCGGCGTCTGTCGGCGGCGATGATGGCAAACTGGAGCTTGCTGCTGATGACTTTTTTTTTTTAATTTACCAGGTTTATTACGGAGAGTTACAAACTCCGCGAATCTAGGATATGCGAAATTGTCAGCGCCATCCAGTGAACGGAAAAGGGACCATGTTCGCGATCTTGGTATTATCAGGGACGGTTCAACTAACTTGCGCGCGGGCTTGTACGTGGTGCGGTGTTCTCTAATTGTATATATACGTAGAATCTTCTATATACGCATTGGAGGGTGGCATTGAAATCCTTGAGATGCTCGGCTTTTGCACGCCCCAGACCGCTCATAGGATCATTAAATGTACTAAATGTTTTTTTTTTTTTTTTTAATTTAGCTACGCGTTTCGTGCGGAGGGGTCGTCTCTTGACGGCATCGAAGCTGAAACAAATAGCGAAATAAACGTACACCAGAGAACACCATAACTTTCGTAAGTCTGCCGTTGATGATGTGGGAACCATGGGGTTCCCTCTATCCCTATCTAGGCCTGGCTTCAAGCAGGCCGTGGGAGTCGTCGTCATCAATGGCGTCGGCCTCCCGGATACAAGGGACACTAGGCGCCAAGAAGTCTACTGCCTTTCTAATAACCTTTGGGCCAAACGGCTCCTGGAAGTCAAGTCAAAAGCCTAAATACAATTCTGCAGAAAGTATGATGGAAGCTGTTGACATTTAATACCTGTGTTGACTTTTTTCAGCAGACTTTCCACAAGAAAGAATTACACTTTTTTTGTAAGGGAACCTATTAAAGAAACGGGCACATCAAAAACGGTGTAACTCGTGTTTACTTTTGCGTGCCTGGAACGGCCCTACGACGAGCGTGTTTGCCGTGTCCAAAACGTGGCGCTCGGCCTTGATCCTGGAGGTGGTGGCACATGCCTGTGCTGCTCCAGGTCGCTCTGCAGCTTGACGGTCACGCAAGCTTCGGCAGCCACGAGTTGGGACACCATACCGACAGCGATACTTGCCCGTGTTTTCCGCCGAAACTCGTAACATCCAGGATCACGAATTTTTCTCTTAAATTTTTCTCTTCCTCAAATTGGCAACTAGACGTACGAGCTTTTTCCATCTCTAACTTAATGAATCGACAGTACCTCACACAAAACCAAAACATGCAACAACACACTGCCTGGTTTTTGCAGCAATTTATATCCGAAGCCTCAAACTACCGAGAGAATAAGTCGAGTCTTACCAATGCCGAAACTAACACTTTCGTCGCGGATAGGATATGTGTCTCCGTTGAGAGAAAGTTTGCATGATCCGCTCAAATGTTACAAACGAGTGCGAATTCCGAGTCATTCTTGACCCACGCATTGGGAAGCGTTATTCTCACGCATAAAACTGTCGCGGCTTGAGTAAAGTCGCATTCCACACTGGCGGCAAAGCTTTTTGTTCGCCAAGTTGTTCCGATCGGGGTTCTGAGAGCCAGTTAAATTTCACGCAAATTTGATGGGGGAAAAGGGAAAAAAATAGAGCACGAAACTTTCCGGGTTCGTGCAAGCGGCGCTTAATAAAGCGTCTGCACATAGTGCGTGGAAAGAAAGTGGCTCTCACACGCACCGTTACTGCTGTTCACAACAGCGTTCCCGGCTTCTGGGCGAGAAAAGCGCATCAAGCAGCTGAGAGACTTGGAAAGCCTCTTGTTCGCCGCTCCAAGTATTAGCGGGCGTGACGTATGCTGCACACAATCGCCTTTGCGTCTGACCGTTGCTTCCGACCGTTTACGACGAGCCAATACATTGGCAGGCCGGCGCAGTAAAGATTCGTTGTCCCGAGTCCGATGGGGTTGACGGTCAGCGGCGTCTGTCGGCGGCGATGATGGCAAACTGGAGCTTGCTGCTGATGACTTTTTTTTTTTTTAATTTACCAGGTTTATTACGGAGAGTTACAAACTCCGCGCATCTAGGATATTGCGAAATTGTCAGCGCCATCCAGTGAACGGAAAAGGGACCATGTTCGCGATCTTGGTATTATCAGGGACGGTTCAACTAACTTTGCGCGCGGGCTTGTACGTGGTGCGGTGTTCTCTAATTGTATATATACGTAGAATCTTCTATATACGCATTGGAGGGTGGCATTGAAATCCGTGAGATGCTCGGCTTTTGCACGCCCCAGACCGCTCATAGGATCATTAAATGTAGTAAATGTTTTTTTTTTTTTGTTTTTTTTTTTAATTTAGCTACGCGTTTCGTGCGGAGGGTCGTCTCTTGACGGCAATCGAAGCTGAAACAAATAGCGAAATAAACGTACACCAGAGAACACCATAACTTTCGTAAGTCTGCCGTTGATGATGTGGGAACCATAGGGTTCCCTCTATCCCTATCTAGGCCTGGCTTCAAGCAGGCCGTGGGAGTCGTCGTCATCAATGGCGTCGGCCTCCCGGATACAAGGAACCACGAGGCCGATTCCCCGAAGGGGCCGGCTCTCCCTTGCCCATCTAGACGGTGGTTTTAAAAAGCGCTAAAAGGACTAAAGAAGAAAGGAGGGTACAGGACAGAGCGCTTCTCCATAGGGGAAAGACAAGGAAAGGGCCCATTGTAG